>OY283141.1:49893153-51093153 GCA_958299785.1 Medicago lupulina | reverse complement strand
TACTTTTGGGAAACGGGGTGTTACAGAAAACCTACCCCTAATTGCATAGTTTATAGCATGAAATTATGGTTTGGTTTATTTATGAGTTAGGTGTTAAGTTTCCCCTTTTTGATTAAATCTGCCTATTTTTGTTTATTAGTGCCATGAATCGAACTTACTATGTTTCCTATGATTTCTAATTAATATGCATGTGTTATAGCTTGTAATCTGGTGATTTCTGCCATGAAAATGCAATTTCTGCAAGTCTTTTATGATGGATGCTCGCTCAAGCGAGCTAGGCCTCGCTCAAGCGAGCAAACCCAGGACGAACATTATGAATTGTCGCTCAAGCGAGCAAGACCTCGCTCAAGCGAGATTTCCCAGGTCAGACGTATGAATGCTCTCTCAAGCGAGCTAGACCTCGCTCAAGCGAGCTAGACCTCGCTCAAGCGAGTTTATGTCAGAAGCTAACTTGAGGATCTCGCTTAAGCGAGAAGAGCTCGCTTAAGCGACCTACTACAGGACAACACGTTCGAAAAACCTTTTCTAGCATTCTCGTGTCATCCGAACTATCTGGAAAACTTTTAAAGCTTCTGATTTACTAAATGAGAGCAGAATCACATGATAGCAAGCCATAACAATGCATACATCGTATACTTTTCCGAAATTAGAATCATGGCAATAATCGCAAGTCGACGGAGGTTAATCATGAGATAGGTTAAGTATATGTTCATACTAGGCTATGGATAGAAATGCCAATTCAGTAATAGGTAAGCTCTAGAGCCTCGACTTAGATAGTCGAGAATTAGTAAGCAATCTTAAGAATGAAATTCTTAGATGTCTTTTATGTTATGTATGTCATGTTTATGACCTAGTTATGCGACGACGCCAACGGCGAGCTAGAAATAGATTCATACGCTTATGATGAGCTATGCTAGATAACAGATATTATGTTTATGCTAGGCCATGTCGTGTCTTTGGCCATCCATACTAGAGTGGACGTCAGGGGTTCACTTTTTGTGGACGATTTAGCCGTAAGGGAGCCGCACGACATGGCGGAGTCCGATGTTCCCTAGCTAGGTTCATCGGTATGCTAAAGGAATATACTCGGGGTTACTCCACCCGTTTATATTCCGTAAAATCAACTCAGATAATCATTCAGACTGCATATAATGAATTGCATTTATTTATGAAGTTTATGTTACGAATTATGTATACGCTATGAGGTTAGATACCGATAGCCTAGATAGTAGAGCTAGTTATGTTCGTTTACCGACGACGATCTTAGGTTCCCTAATCGTCCGGTTTAGTACCGTGTCATGAATAAGCTAGGCTATGTCTTGATGCGTCTAGTGCATCTTGAGTTAGCGGTCCTAGGATCCCTTGACCGCCATGACACGAAGGAAGCAAATAAGATGACCCTAGGACGGTTTTAGATTTGCACGACCGTCTATGTAAGCCTCACGCACGATGCTCCATCGTCAGGTAGCGTCTTAGACACGCGGTGACTATAGGTTTCCCCGAAGTCACCTATAGCCTAGGATTAGGAGAACTCACTGAGACATTATGTCTCATCCCAATCCTTATTTGTTTCAGACTAGCAGAGCAGTTGAGCAAGCTTATCGCCGGATGGATATTCAGCAAGGACCCGTTCGTACCCGCTGCAGAATGTGCACAAGGAACCAAGGATGTTTCATTTATTTTTTGGATAGTTGTATGATTACTCTGATGTATGAACGGGTATTGTTGTATTCAATATTCATTCGAAGTAATTTAAGTTGTAAATTTTAATGTATCCAGTACTAAATTAATGCACATGCTAAACTTTCTAGATACGTTTAGTATGGGTGTTACATTCTATCCAAACTTTATTATTTCTATTATCTTCTAATCATTATTAAAAGTTAATTAAATTCATAACTCCCTGTCAGAACAATATCTTTTATTACTACATCGGTAGAACCGTGCACTTGCGGTTTTATCCCATCATCCAACCAGGGCATCGATGGAAAATACATCATTAAATATAGTTCCACAACAAAGTCCACAAACGATGCCATCTCACGGTGCAAATGTTTATGAAACGATGGGAGCAACATTTCCTGCCCATGTATCATCAACCATCCCTGTTACAACCTCGACAGTTGCAGCGGTTACTCAATCTAACGCAAATTTTGTTAATCCGTTAGTTCAAAACCCATGGTCCTTTGATCTATCAAATCTTAAGAACCAACCATATGGAATGCCTCTTTCCTTTATGGTGGGCCTCCATAATAATCCATCTAATGTTCCATAAAATTTGAATCTGGTTCACCCTCGGTTTTATTATATTGGGCCAAGTGTTCCTAGTTCGAATCCTCAACAATCATTGACCAATGCTTCCTTAGTTGCTTTAAGGAAACAAATGGAAGATAGTAACCATGAAATGGTCAATATGTTGACCCAACAAATTGGAACAGTGTTTAACCCTTTAATTAGGGATACTTATAATAGTTATTTGGCACTATCAGACTAAATGGGGCGAATTGCTGATTTCTTTGGCGCTCCACCTAGGCAAAATGTGCAAATGCCTCAAATTCAACATCCTAGGCCTATCAAAGTCCCTATAAATAGGCCTGATAATGGAAATCCAGTGCCCCAACCTGTGGTTGAACCACAAGTGCCAAAGGTATAAGAAAGAGTGCCAATTTTGGTTCAAAGGAACCAAGATCCTAATCAAATAGTTAGGCAAGCCCAACAAATCAATTTGGAGGGTCAAAATAATATTGCCAACGTTGTCGAAACCCTTTTAACTCAAAATGGTTTCAATTTGGGTCTACATTGACCCAATTTTGTGTCACCTTTGTCTGATTATGTGACAATGGAGAAATTACCTAGGGGATGGAAAATCCATAAGTTCAGCAAATTTGGTGGAGAAACGGATGAGTCCACTGTCGAACATATTGCTCGTTATTTGACGTAAGCTCACTACAAGAATTCATTGTTTTAGCAGCCTGCATTTGCTGCGGTTTTTGGCCCACGCAAATTTGTTGCGGAAATACTGGCTTTTGCGATGAAAAATAACCCATGCTAATGTATTTTAGAATTCAAAATAAATAAAAAAATTTGCAGCGGATTAATGGCTTTTGCTACGGACGCAAAAGCCCTCGCTAAAAGAAGATAATGGCGAAAAAAAATTTGATGAAAATTTTGCTGAAATTTTTGCCATTCATAATTTGTCGAATAACGATTGTCGAATACTTGCAAAATCCTGCAGGAAATACTAGTAGAAAGATTAAGTATAAAGCATTAAACTATGTGTTTATTGGAAATGAGTTGTTTAAAAAATCTCCAGAAGGGGTTTTACTCAAATGCCTTAGTGAAACTGAAGCGTATTTAGCAATTTCTGATACTCATAGCGGTGTGTGTAGATCTCATCAAGCAGGCCACAAAATGAAATGGCTTCTTTTTTGACAGCGTGTGTATTGGCCAACTATGCTAAAAGATTGAATAGAGTTCGCAAAAACTTGTCAAGAATGCCAACTACATGCAGGAATCCAACATGTGCCTGCTAGTGAATTACATCGATCATAAAGCCTTGTCTGTTTAGTGGATGGGCTTTATATATAATTGGTGAAATTAAACCAAATTCATCAACAAGGCGTAAATACATATTGGTGGGAATAGATTATTTCACCAAATGGGTGGAAGCCATCCCATTGAAAAATGTCACTCAAGAAGTGGTTAGTAGTTTCATCCTATGGATAAAAGAAACAAAGCCTTAGGTAAATGGGCTCCTGGTTGGGAAGGACCATGGAAAATCCTAAGAGTCTTTTCGAATAATGCATATGAAATCGAAGAGTTAAATGACGACAATCAAATCATACGCATAAATGGAAAACATTTGAAGAAATATAAACCATTACTGCAAGAAGTTAAAATAACTTCAGAATAATTCGAAAAGAAAATAAAACATGGCATTAAGATATTAAATCCAGCTAATGGGCAGTCTACAAAAGTGTCTAATGATTACAATTTAAGCGCGAAGTCTTTAAACATTCATTCAACACATATGCTACAAAAATTAAGCCCTAAACTAACTTAATGATCATAGAAAATTGGCCCGAAACTGAATTTCCTTCGGAAGCAACGAAGCTCACTGTCAAAGCGACAAAGGATACACACTTCAGTTTGTGAATATTCGTGATAGGGGAAATTGAATTGTAGCCTGGCATCCTTCCATCTCCTTTGCAAGTACCTTTAGAAGGGCAGAGAGTTTTGAGAATTAGACCGTCTGGCATACACCTACTCCAAAAAAGAGGGCGAACATGATTCCAGAAGGGAGTCCCCCAGCCAATCATATGCCGATGAAATGCACTCAACTTCCGTGCTTGAAAAAACTTAGTAAAGTTGGAGATGGATGTTTCGACATTCTTACCCCCTGCTGTAAAGGCATCTAACATAACCAAGAAATAATCTGCACTCTCGACTTTGGCTTTAGATGCGATTTCCAAAACGTGACGAGCCTTGACGACGTTAGTTTCATCATCATACAAGAGACTAGTCACACGAAGTATGCAATAGTCTGCATGCCCGCTTTTGATCATCAGGTAGAAATATTTCACTTGGTTGAGATTTAGTTCATCATGATTAACCCATTCTACATACTCCGGGGGTACATCCCTAAGAACGATAGGGAGTTTACAAATTCTCGCGAAGTTCTTCGAAGTTAACATGAATTCGCGAAGATGATGAGCGCCAAAATTGGGAACTTTCTTCGCGATGATGAGAAGTTCATCATCTCCAAATCATTCCATAATCTCAGAAGAATACAAAGAAGAGAGTAAAGAACAAAGGGAATGCCTTCTGAAGGAGTACTGGAGGAGCAGGGTTAGAAATGAGATGTAGAACTGAGAAAAACTCATTTATATGGGCATATGGGGGTTCATTGATTCTCTGAACTTCTCCAAAACGCTTCTTACATTTTAGAAACTTTCCACTTTCCAAATTCCCAACGCGTCTAGATACGAAACGGTAGAGTTTTATGATGGATAGATGATGAGTCAATAATTAGTGTTTTCAATATAATATTTGAGTATGTTTTATTTAGATTTGATTTCGTTTTATTTAATATTATTCCCTTTTAGAACTATTTTATTTCAATTGCAAGTTATTCAATTTCAGGAACAAATATTCTAATGATTCAGTCTTGGAGCAAAAGAAAGAGCAGTCAAAGCTGATTCGGGCTAGAAAATACAAAGATTCAACACAAAAATATGACGCCCCCAAGTCAGAAGCTTAACACGGCCCGTGCCATTATCCACAAGGCCGTGCCATGTCCCATGATTACTATTTTGCTGCTTTTGCTTTGTGGACAAGCTACTTATTAGTTTATTTCTGGCCTAAAAGCCCGTGGTTTCTTATGGAACATTCTAGTGATGTATTTCTTAGGGCTTAAGTCATTGTAAACTATAAATAGAGTAGCTAGCTATCACAACAATTCATCTTTTGTTATTGGAATTCAATAGTGGCAATTGTCTTTCTTAATAAAAGTTCTTTCTTTTACTTTCTTGTTATTTTATGTTCTTCTCCTTCTTCTCTATGTCTACGATGAACATGAGTGAGTAGACTCTTCTTGTCTTGGGATTGTTGGATAAGTCTTAATGACATAATCCTAATCAAACCAAACCATAAACCCTAATTTTATATAACCGCACTTTCTAATCTAATTTCACCGATCTTATAATGAATTAACAAATATCAAACTCATGAAGCGAACGCAGAGAAGTTAATATTTGTTAACTCATCATCACAAATATCAAAGCGAAGGATCGAAAGAAGAAGTTTTGATATTGGAACAAGTGAAATTAAACATGGGTTGCGAAACATGAGAATAGTCTAGCAAACCTTGAGACATATAAAGTTTCGAGCTTCAAGGATTCCAATAACAATCAACCATGAGAATATGCGTGGTTGTTAGAGGAAAACACTCACTGAGACCGAAAGGAGATGTGATAGGCTTAAGAGAAACTTGTCTTTAGAAAGTGAGACCAATATAAAATTAACGGTTTAGAGTTTGTTTGTGAAGGACTTGTTATTCAGATGGAGCAATAAATCCCAAGGCTCTTTTTATTATTATTTTCTTCCGTAAGAATCAAACCTTTTCAACTAATCTCTCTTTCTAATCATCATATAAAGTTAATCAAATTAACCAACTCCCTGTCGGAACGATACTCTCTTTTATTACTACATCGGTGGAACCGTGAACTTGCGGTTTTGCTCATCAAGTTTTTGGCGCCGCTGCCGTGGAGTTAACCAATTTGATTAAATTTTTTTAGTGGTTAGAATTCTTTTTTCTTTTATTTTATTTTTCTCTCTTTTCTTCTTCTCCTTTCTTTCTGTTGTTACAATTAACTTCTTAGGTTCTTGTTCTTTTTATGCATAGAAGCAGAAGTCTTGGTGAATTCATTCCCAAGATCAAAAGATTCTTACATAAAAAGAAGAAGGAGGCACAAAATAATACCGCTATGGCCAAACGCACTCTCAAAGAGTATACAACTCCTTATACGGAAGAGCCACAAGCTATTATTGTGTACCCAACGGTTGAAGACGATAATTTCGAAATCAAGCCTGCGCTACTTAACTTAGTGCAGCAAAATCAGTTTTCTAGATCCCCCACTGAGGGTCCAAACCTGCATATTTCTACTTTCCTAAGACCTAGTGGAACCCTAAAAGTGACCCAAGAAGTCGTAAGACTTCATATTTTTCCCTTTTCCTTAAGGGATAGAGCTAGCGCTTGGTTTCATTCTCTAGAAGTTGGTTCCATCACTTCATGAGATCAAATGAGGCGAGCATTCCTTGCCTGATTCTTTCCCCTTTCTAAAACTGCTAAACTAAGGGACCAAATCACTCGGTTCAATCAAAAAGATGGGGAATCTCTATATGATGCGTGAGATCGTTTTAAAGAAATGCTTAGAATTTGTCCCTACCATGGTTTAGAGAAGTGGCTCATAGTCGACACCTTTTACAATGGCTTGTCTTATACCACAAAATGACTGTTGATGCAGCTGCAGGTGGAGCTTTAGTGAACAAGAACTATACAACAACATATGCCTTGATAGAGGACATGGCCCATAATCACTACCAATGGACCAATGAGAGGGCCATAACTGCTTCCACTACTTCTAAAAAAGAGGCAGCTATGTACGAGGTCTCTAACTTTGATCATCTTGTTGCTAAGGTTGATGCACTAACCCAAAAAATTGAAAAAATGAATGTTAGTGCTGTCACACCTACTTTTGTATCTCCTCATTGTGAAATTTGTGGTGTATTTGGCCATATTGGTGCTGATTGCCAGCGAGGTAGTGCTATTGATAGTGTTGAGTAAATGAACTATGCTCAATACAACCAAGGATTGAGGAAAAATCAATTTTTTTTACAAAAACCCTCAAAATTCCTATGGACAAGTAGCACCACCCGGCTATGCAAACAACTAGAGGACCTCTCAAAAATCTGGTTTGGAAATTTTAATAGAAAGTTATGTCATGAATCAATCTAAACAGCTCCAAGAGCTTAAAAACCAAACCGGATTTTTGAATGATTCTCTCACCAAACTTAATGCCAAGGTAGACTCTATTGCTACTCATAACAAGATAATTGAAACTCAAATCTCCCAAGTGGCCCAACAGGTGGCCACATCCTCTCAAACACCATGAGTCTTTCCTGGACAAACCGAAGCCAACCCAAAAGCTCATGTGAATGCTATATCATTAGGGAGTGGTAGGAAATTAGAGGATACAGTTGTTAAAGCTAGAACCATTGAGGGAGAGAGTGATAAGTTTCAAGGTGAGAAAGCTACGATAGAGAGTGAAAACCCGCTTGACAAATCCAAAATTCCCTTGCCATTAAGGCTTGCTAAGCCTTGCTTGGAGGCACAATTCAAAAAGTTTGTTAATATACTGAAGAAGATTTGCATTAAAATTCCCTTTACTGAAGCTTTGACTCGGATGCCTCTATATGCTAAGTTTATTAAGAAAATTTTTTCAAAGAAAAAAACTATAGATCATAATGAGATAATAACTTTGATTAGGGAAAGAAGTGCAATCATTAAGAAGTTTCCTCCAAAGCTTGGGGATCCAGGTAGTTTTTTTATTCCTTGTGTGATTAGAAGTGAGGCCATTGATAAGGCAATGTGTGATTTAGGGGCTAGTATTAGTTTGTTACCCTTGTCCCTTTTTAAGAGGATGGGTATAGGTGAGTTGAAACCCACCGATGTGACCATAAAGTTAGCTGATCTTACCGACATCCACCCCGTTGGATTCATTGAGGACATACCCGTCGAGGTAGGAGGGATATATATCCCAACTGATTTTATAGTTTTAGACATGGATAAGGATGACCAAGTGCCCATACTTCTAGGGAGGCCCTTTCTCGCTACTACGGGGGCTATTGTTGATGTTAAGGGTGGTAGGATTGCTTTTCGAGTTAGTGATGAGATGGTAGGTTTTGGAATGGAAATTGTTAATAAGGAACCTTTTGATTTTTCTTGCCGCATCATTGATGATCATAGTGTGAAAGAATGTTTCTTAGCGTCATCTACGCAATATGATCTCTTTGATCCATTTTAACAATGTTTCTAACCGTCAAGCTAATGAATCTAAACGAGCGCTTCGTGGGAGGCAACACACGCGTTTAATTGCTTTTATTTTGTTTGTCTTTTCTTGTTTTAAGTTGTTTTGTAGGTAATTGTCCAAACTTGATTCAAGAAAACAAAAAAAATTGAGCCTTGGATGACATGGCCCCTGATGAGTCAATAATTAGTGTTTTAAATATAATATTTGAGTCTGTTTTATTTATTAATTGATTTCGTTTTATTTAATATTATTTCCTTTTAGAACTATTTTTTTTCAATTGCAGGTTATTTAATTTTAGTAACAAATATTCTAAAGATTCAGTCTTGGAGCAAAACAAAGAGGATTCAGAGCTGATTCAGGCTGGAAAATACGAAGATTGAACACAAAAATATGACGCCCCCAAGTCAGAAGCTTGGCACGGCCCGTGCCATTATCCACACGGTCGTGCCATGTCCCAGGACTACTCTTTTGCTGCTATTGCTTTATGGACAAGCTACCTATTAGTTTATTTCTGACCTAAAAGCCCGTGGTTTCTTATGGAACATTCTAGTGATGTATTTCTTAGGGCTTAAGTCATTGTAAACTATAAATAGAGTAGCTAGCTATCACAACAATTCATCTTTTGTTCTTGGAATTCAATAGTGACAATTGTCTTTCTTAATAAAAGTTCTTTCTTGTTATTTTATGTTCTTCTCCTTCTTCTCTATCTCTACGATGAACATGAATGAGTAGACTCTTCTTGTCTTGGGATTGTTGGATAAGTCTTAATGACATAATCCTAATCAAACCAAACCATAAACCCTAATTTTATATAACCTCACTTTCTAATCTAATTTCACCGATCTTATAATGAATTAACAAATACCAAACTCATGAAGTGAATGCGGAGGAGTTAATATTTCTTAATTTATCATCACAAATTTCAAAGCAAAGGATCGAAAGAAGAAGTTTTGATATTGGAACAAGTGAAATTAGACAAGGGTTGCGAAACATGAGAATAGTCTCGCAAACCTTGAGACATATAAAGTTTCGAGCTTCAAGGATTCCAATAAAAATCAACCATGAGAATAGGCGTGGTTGTTAGAGAAACACACTCACTGAGACCGAAAGGAGATGTGATAGACTTAAGAGAAAGTTGTCTTTAGAAAGTGGGACCAATATAAAATTAACGGTTTAGGGTTTGTTTGTGAATGACTTGTTATTAAGATGGACCAATAAATCCCAAGACTCTTTTTATTATTATTTTCTTCCATAAGAATCAAACCTTTTCAACTAATCTCTCTTTCTAATCATCATCTAAAGTTAATCAAATTAACCAACTCCCTGTCGGAACGATACTCTCTTTTATTACTACATCGGTAGAACCGTACACTTGCGGTTTTGCTCATCAATAAAGAAAATGCAAAGTTCCGGTGAACTAAAGAGAGGAAGAAGAAAAGGCATTTACCTTTTTTATAAACCTTGATTGCCAACAAGTGTCAACATCTTGGTTGGACAGTTACTAAGATACAAATAAAACTGGCATTTCCAAGGATCAGAACATGGCCCACTAAGTGGGGTTTGATGACATCACTAAAATGGTGTTTTCGACTACCTTTAGAAATCATCGTTGATGTTGATGATTTGGTTTCGATCGGAAAAAGATGCTCAATGAAGTTCAAAAATGTACTTTTTCTCATCATCTGACATTTTTGAGGGCCAATTTGTTAGCCTGTATTTTTAACAGGCTATAATAAATGTGTCAATGAAGTTTGACCCAGATGTGGAAGAGGATGAAGCAGGTTCGAGACTCAAGTTCGATTGTCGAAGTGAAGTTCAGAAGATATGCTGATCAAGAGGATAGTTCGACATAGCAAAGAAGATGTTGAAGGGAAGTTGGCATCGAAAGGGGGAGTTGCGTAGTGGTTCTCGTCGAAGAAGCATTATTTGAATTTCAAATATGTCTTTAGTAGTTAGTAGCGGTTATGTCTCTAACGTGTATGTATAGGCAGTTATTTAGTATAAGTAGCATTTTCCTCTATGGAAAACGGGTCACAATTCAACCATACTGAAAACTTACACGCTCAAACTATTCGCCCGCACAAAGGAGAAACGAGCAAACAAGTGCTAATGTGCACCACTTTTAATGCAATTCTAGTTTAGTCTCTTTTTTAGACTCTTTTTTAGCTTTTACTCTTTACTTTTTAAGCTTTCTCATCAATCCATTGAAGATAATCTCGACGGGTCTCACCCTGCTCTTAATTTTGACGGTTATGTTCATAGTTCGCTACCCACCGCAAGAAAACAATCAAGCACAATATGTCTTGAGATTTGTTGGTTGATCTCGCTAGCACACGTCTTAAATCAGTTCTGTAGTTTACCAAAATCCGGGGTAAACAAGGCATCAAGTCAAACTACCATATATCTTAGGATGAGTCGATGAACAAATTCAAACTAATTAAGTTGGCTCGATTATTTTCTACGTTCGGATTCAAACAAAATCAAAATTAAACAAAATGTAAAAATAAAAAAAGAACCATATCAAACTAACTTGTTCTTCATCAATTTAGTTTGAAATTCATGAGAGAAAATATTTTTGAATCAAACAAAACCGATCATTATTAACTGGTTTGGATTTTTTTCCATCACAAACTTAAACCAAACCAACTTGTTACCCTTAACGCTTCATAGAAAAAACTAGGTTTAAATATGAACTCCCAAAATAGTAGTGCTAAGGTTGTTCACATGAGACGAAGTGGCACTGGCAATTGACTTGTTCATGGTTTGGTCCAATTTGTCATTTCAATCCGAAACAAAATTTGGTGCTGAGGTTGTTCACATGAGACGAAGTGGCACTTCACATGAGATGAAGTGGCACTAGAAATTGAATTGTTCATGGTTTCGTCCAATTTGTCATTTCAAACGGAAAGAAAATTTGGTTTATTGATTCCTAAAAAAAAAAAAAATTGGTTTGTTGATTTTAGTTTCATAGAGGTCTTACTTTTCTCTTTTAAATTATAGACATTATAAAATGCTTATTTAAAATCAATTAAGTGTGGTCGAAGTATTATATGATCATTTATTATGTTTTTGAAAAAAAATAAAAATATAAAATATAATTTAAAATATAGTCTTAGTCCTCCAAAATCCTCTCCCAAAATAAATTTATTCTCTTCTTACAATGCAAATCTAGAAGCACGTTAGCTAGTGTCTGGTAGGTCACAGAACAATATTAAAGCTCAAATTGGGAGAGGTATCTAACATGCATATGAATCGTCTCTTTCATTTCATTCAACTGGTTTAAATCCAAAATAGTCGGTGTTTGCCAAGAAAGAATTGGAATCAACAAAATAGATGCACAATAAACTTTTCTAGATTACAGGGCATGCACGTAAAAAATAATCCATATGTTGTCGACAATAACAGCTACCAAATTACACAAGACAAGACAATTTTCAAAATTTCCCTTAAGTTTGGCAATCAACCTTTTCAATGGTTCTAGATATCTACAATTTGTTCCCTTCCTCACTGTTTCTTTTGTTCGCTATTGTATTCAAATCTAGTGTTCTTTAATCCTTTCAACTTTCTGTATCCTATATCAGTTCCAAATATCCTATTATAATGGACAAAAATATCACATATCAGTGTCAGGTTAACATGCGGGATATCCAATTTATAAACCAACGTTACTAGGAAATAGATTACCAGCCATCGTGCATTCATGCTGCTGACCTAGACAATATTATTTTGATCTGTCAATTTATGTTTTGACTTCATTTTTGGATATGTTTTGTAAAGTCAAAATACAAACCGTCATATTAAGATCAGGAAGGCTGAGATCACACGACTGTGAATATGAGGTTATAACAACAACAGTGAGTCCAGTCCAATGTTACTTAGCTCATCTTATTAAGAGGAATATGATAAAAGAAACTTATTGGTCCATGTATTTAAAGGTTGATGAATAGTTTCCAGACTTGGTGTACAACAAACAATGATGATAGTCATGAAAATCGGCTCTGGAAATGGAGATATAAATTTCAACTACAGAGAAATAAACAAAATAACCGAAACTAAAAGGTTGATGTCATGTAAAGGAAAAGGAAACTCAACCTCCATAAAGTGGTAAGAAGTTTGAGGGGCTCCATGGGAAATGATAACTGCAATGTACCTCAACTGTCTCAAGGACTCTAAGAACCATCCATAGCCAAAGAGTAATCAAGTGAGGACCAGTGATAGCAGGACCAACAATGGTCGGAAATCCAAGGAATAGTATCTTAGCAGGATGACCATATTCAGAAGTCAGTCCAAATGGTGTGGCATACCTTCACAACATAGTTAAACATCTTGGCTTAAATGCACTTTTGGTCCCCCTATTTTAACATAACTGAAATTTTAATCCGCCTATTTCTAAAAGCACTATTTTGGTCCCCCTATTTTGCATTTTTTTAGTTTTTTTAGTCCCCCATCAATTTTGATGATCTGTCATTCTCATTAATGACGTGGCACTGGCATGGCATGTGTGTGTTGTTATCATGTATATAATTATTTATCACTATTAAAATAACTACTAATTACATGGAAAATGAGAAAGACAACACACACATATCATGTCAGTGTCACGTCATTAATGAGAGTGACAAATCATCAAAATTGACGGGTGTAACGCCCGCTTTGAACTATTTTATTTATTTAATTATTTGATTGAGTTTAGAGTCTTTTTAAATAATTTATTTGATTTATGGTGATGTGTGTTATTTTTGTGTTATATGTTGGTGTTTTAGTAGCATGTTATATTATAATATATATGTTATTTGGTGTAGAAATATATATGTTATTTTGTGTAAAAATATATTGTGTTATTTGTTATAGAAATATGTTTGTTATGTAGAGATATATTTGTTATAGAAATATGTTTGTTATACAGAGATATATTTGTTATAGAAATATATTCGTTATTTGGTTTGAAAATATATTTGTTATTTGTGTAGAAATATATATATATATATATATTATCTAGTGTAGAAATATATTTGTTTTAGAAATAATAAGATATGATGATATAATATAATATATATTTTGATGATGTGTGCTTTTATGTATTTTTAGTATTATCTTATTTGATTTATAATATAATATATTTAATTAAATATGGGTTGTTACATAATTTTAGAGAATTTGAGGGAAGGAGTAGAAATAAGATAAGATGAGTAAGAGAATATTAATAAGAGAATTAGGGTTAGAATTATTTAGTACGTGATATAACTTTTGGAGAAACTTAGAGAAAAAGAGAGGAGGCGCGAAGGAGAGAAGAAAAACCTAAGAAGAACGCAGTTTGATTCAGGAGACCAAATTAAGGTAAGGGTGAGCCTAGCTTTCATTATATTAAACTGTAATTCAATTCAATTATGATTAACAAGGGATGGATGAGTTTTTGAGAGAATTAAGAACTAGGTTAAGGTGAATGAATTAAAAGATGAAGTTGAAAGGTGAGAATTAAGGAAAACTAGTTTAGGTTTCGAATTGAGTTTCTAGTCTTAAAAAGAGTGGATAATCTAGTAGGTTAATGAATAATTAATGTTGTAATGATAGGATAATCATAGGGTGATGTTTAAGGTCATGTTTTGAGAGTATTGGATTGAAAACGGAGTAGAAAAGGTTTCCCCAAGGCGAAACCGCAACTGAACTGCGATTTTGCTGTCGCTGTGCAAAACACGTTACTTGTTGTCTCAGTTGGACAAGTTTAAGTTCCGAACTGGATTTAGGTGTCTTCATAAAAGTTGTAGATATAGATGTTAGCTTTCACTAGCCTTTGGAGTGACTCAATTTAAGCTTTTAGAACTCTAGATATGATTAAAATACTACAAAGGGGTCAACAGGCTCGTTCTCTTTTCGATTTTCTGTAACCGAAAAACTAAAATAAAAACTGGGACTTTTCTGTTCATAATTAGCTTTTGATGTCTTCACAAAAGTTGTAGATAATTGAGTTAGCTTTTTAATGGCTTCAGAGTGAATCAAAAATGGTTTGTGAATCTTGAGTTATGATAAAAACACTCCAAGTAGGTCTTGGAAAAAACAACATTCTCTGTTTCACGTTCTTGTGTCTTTTTCATACATTTCCGTTCCGAACTGGGTCTTGGTGTAAACATGAAAGTTGTAGATAATTGAGTTAGCTTTCTAATGGCTCTGGAGTGACTAGAAAATTATTTGTATATTTTGAGTTATGATGAAAATAGTCCAAGTAGGTCTTGAGAAAACTTTAAGAAAACTTAGCATAACTAATCCCAAGTTAGTCCAAAGACTTAGGGTTGGTTTCCAAACTTCAAACTTAGGTATTAGGGATTTAGTTGAGGTGTTTTATGAGTATTTGACTTATGTCTTATTTAATCATACTTGATTACTTTTGAAGAATGTTATTGCTTATGAATTATGAATGATGAGTGCATAATGTGCTATACTTATAAAGTTAATGTTATGATTTGATGTTGTTGATAATGATTATGAATCATATGTGCATTATGTGAACTATATTGTAATATATGTGATGCCTAAATGATGAATTTTTGATGTTGTTATATGATTGATGATTTGCTGCCATGTTGCTGTTATTATTTAATTAAAGCTGCATGAGTCGGTCTATGATGTGAGATGTTGTCCAATTTTTTGGAGTCATATGAGAAGTGTCGTGATGTCTAAGACGTAAGTGATTGAGTCTCATGCATACTCATTCAGAGATGAGGGCTTATGCCCTGGAGTTTTTACTCACCAGCGACGAGGGCTTATGCCTTGGAGCTTTTGCTCACTAGCGACGAGGGCTTATGCCCTAGGAGTATATTTATGCTCAAAGCGACGAGGGCTTATGCCCTGGATTGGTACCACATGCATATAAGATGTCTAAGATGTTTAAGATGTTAGAGTTTCATAGTCGAGTTGCATTGTCGAGTCGAGTTGTTTAAGATGTTTTGTGATGATGTTCTTTGATGATGACTAAGATGTTTTGTGATGATGTTCTTTGATGATGACTAAGATGTTTTGTGATGATGATTCTTTGATGATGTTTAAGATGTTTAGTGATGATATTCTTGATGTTGCTTAAGATGTTATGAGATAAATATTTGAGACATGCTTATATGTCAATTGTTGTTAAACTTAATTGTTGAATTATCTGTTTATTATATTGTTTGTGAATCTCACCCCTTCTGTTGGAATTGCCGCCTTGTGGGCAAGTGCAGGTAACCAAGATTAGGTGCAGTCGTGTGAGGCATTCCTCACTGTGTCTTAGGTGCTCTGATATGTAACGGGATGGGGAATCTTGTCAAATGTTTTTCTGTTCCCTGCATGTCAATTATAATTTTATAAAGACTAATTTTAGATGAACTTTTGAAATGTTATGAAGAGGCCTGCGTGCCAAGACTTTTATGATTCCGCTGCAATGTTTTGAGAAGTTTAATAACTATTTTTATGATGAATGAATTGTTATTCAATTCCTTTGAGATGTTTTAAGAAAGTGATACTCCGTTTATGTGAAAACTCTGATTTAATTTACGAAATTTTTATGCTGGGAAAACGGGGTGTTACCATTGGTATCAGAGCAGGTTGGTCCGTCTGGCCAAGTAGATGAGTCGTTGTGTCGTGTGACGATTGAATATTGTCGTTTTGTTTTCTAATTAATGGTTATGTTTTATTATGTGATCATGTTTGGCTGACTAACTTTAATGTGATTTTTGTATAATGTTTGAAGTTACTACTTTGTTATATATAATTTAAGATATTTAAGCAATAATTGAGTTCATTTTCTTTTGTGCTTTGAATTTCGAGGACGAAATTCTCTTAAGGGGTGTAGAGTTGTAACGTCCGCTTTGAACTATTTTATTTATTTAATTATTTGATTGAGTTTAGAGTCTTTTTAAATAATTTATTTGATTTATGGTGATGTGTGTTATTTTTGTGTTATATGTTGGTGTTTTAGTAGCATGTTATATTATAATATATATGTTATTTGGTGTAGAAATATATATGTTATTTTGTGTAAAAATATATTGTGTTATTTGTTATAGAAATATGTTTGTTATGTAGAGATATATTTGTTATAGAAATATATTCGTTATTTGGTTTGAAAATATATTTGTTATTTGTGTAGAAATATATATATATATATTATCTAGTGTAGAAATATATTTGTTTTAGAAATAATAAGATATGATGATATAATATAATATATATTTTGATGATGTGTGCTTTTATGTATTTTTAGTATTATCTTATTTGATTTATAATATAATATATTTAATTAAATATGGGTTGTTACATAATTTTAGAGAATTTGAGGGAAGGAGTAGAAATAAGATAAGATGAGTAAGAGAATATTAATAAGAGAATTAGGGTTAGAATTATTTAGTACGTGATATAACTTTTGGAGAAACTTAGAGAAAAAGAGAGGAGGCGCGAAGGAGAGAAGAAAAACCTAAGAAGAACGCAGTTTGATTCAGGAGACCAAATTAAGGTAAGGGTGAGCCTAGCTTTCATTATATTAAACTGTAATTCAATTCAATTATGATTAACAAGGGATGGATGAGTTTTTGAGAGAATTAAGAACTAGGTTAAGGTGAATGAATTAAAAGATGAAGTTGAAAGGTGAGAATTAAGGAAAACTAGTTTAGGTTTCGAATTGAGTTTCTAGTCTTAAAAAGAGTGGATAATCTAGTAGGTTAATGAATAATTAATGTTGTAATGATAGGATAATCATAGGGTGATGTTTAAGGTCATGTTTTGAGAGTATTGGATTGAAAACGGAGTAGAAAAGGTTTCCCCAAGGCGAAACCGCAACTGAACTGCGATTTTGCTGTCGCTGTGCAAAACACGTTACTTGTTGTCTCAGTTGGACAAGTTTAAGTTCCGAACTGGATTTAGGTGTCTTCATAAAAGTTGTAGATATAGATGTTAGCTTTCACTAGCCTTTGGAGTGACTCAATTTAAGCTTTTAGAACTCTAGATATGATTAAAATACTACAAAGGGGTCAACAGGCTCGTTCTCTTTTCGATTTTCTGTAACCGAAAAACTAAAATAAAAACTGGGACTTTTCTGTTCATAATTAGCTTTTGATGTCTTCACAAAAGTTGTAGATAATTGAGTTAGCTTTTTAATGGCTTCAGAGTGAATCAAAAATGGTTTGTGAATCTTGAGTTATGATAAAAACACTCCAAGTAGGTCTTGGAAAAAACAACATTCTCTGTTTCACGTTCTTGTGTCTTTTTCATACATTTCCGTTCCGAACTGGGTCTTGGTGTAAACATGAAAGTTGTAGATAATTGAGTTAGCTTTCTAATGGCTCTGGAGTGACTAGAAAATTATTTGTATATTTTGAGTTATGATGAAAATAGTCCAAGTAGGTCTTGAGAAAACTTTAAGAAAACTTAGCATAACTAATCCCAAGTTAGTCCAAAGACTTAGGGTTGGTTTCCAAACTTCAAACTTAGGTATTAGGGATTTAGTTGAGGTGTTTTATGAGTATTTGACTTATGTCTTATTTAATCATACTTGATTACTTTTGAAGAATGTTATTGCTTATGAATTATGAATGATGAGTGCATAATGTGCTATACTTATAAAGTTAATGTTATGATTTGATGTTGTTGATAATGATTATGAATCATATGTGCATTATGTGAACTATATTGTAATATATGTGATGCCTAAATGATGAATTTTTGATGTTGTTATATGATTGATGATTTGCTGCCATGTTGCTGTTATTATTTAATTAAAGCTGCATGAGTCGGTTTATGATGTGAGATGTTGTCCAATTTTTTGGAGTCATATGAGAAGTGTCGTGATGTCTAAGACGTAAGTGATTGAGTCTCATGCATACTCATTCAGAGATGAGGGCTTATGCCCTGGAGTTTTTACTCACCAGCGACGAGGGCTTATGCCTTGGAGCTTTTGCTCACTAGCGACGAGGGCTTATGCCCTAGGAGTATATTTATGCTCAAAGCGACGAGGGCTTATGCCCTGGATTGGTACCACATGCATATAAGATGTCTAAGATGTTTAAGATGTTAGAGTTTCATAGTCGAGTTGCATTGTCGAGTCGAGTTGTTTAAGATGTTTTGTGATGATGTTCTTTGATGATGACTAAGATGTTTTGTGATGATGTTCTTTGATGATGACTAAGATGTTTTGTGATGATGATTCTTTGATGATGTTTAAGATGTTTAGTGATGATATTCTTGATGTTGCTTAAGATGTTATGAGATAAATATTTGAGACATGCTTATATGTCAATTGTTGTTAAACTTAATTGTTGAATTATCTGTTTATTATATTGTTTGTGAATCTCACCCCTTCTGTTGGAATTGCCGCCTTGTGGGCAAGTGCAGGTAACCAAGATTAGGTGCAGTCGTGTGAGGCATTCCTCACTGTGTCTTAGGTGCTCTGATATGTAACGGGATGGGGAATCTTGTCAAATGTTTTTCTGTTCCCTGCATGTCAATTATAATTTTATAAAGACTAATTTTAGATGAACTTTTGAAATGTTATGAAGAGGCCTGCGTGCCAAGACTTTTAAGATTCCGCTGCAATGTTTTGAGAAGTTTAATAACTATTTTTATGATGAATGAATTGTTATTCAATTCCTTTGAGATGTTTTAAGAAAGTGATACTCCGTTTATGTGAAAACTCTGATTTAATTTACGAAATTTTTATGCTGGGAAAACGGGGTGTTACAATTGGTATCAGAGCAGGTTGGTCCGTCTGGCCAAGTAGATGAGTCGTTGTGTCGTGTGACGATTGAATATTGTCGTTTTGTTTTCTAATTAATGGCTATGTTTTATTATGTGATCATGTTTGGCTGACTAACTTTAATGTGATTTTTGTATAATGTTTGAAGTTACTACTTTGTTATATATAATTTAAGATATTTAAGCAATAATTGAGTTCATTTTCTTTTGTGCTTTGAATTTCGAGGACGAAATTCTCTTAAGGGGTGTAGAGTTGTAACGCCCGCTTTGAACTATTTTATTTATTTAATTATTTGATTGAGTTTAGAGTCTTTTTAAATAATTTATTTGATTTATGGTGATGTGTGTTATTTTTGTGTTATATGTTGGTGTTTTAGTAGCATGTTATATTATAATATATATGTTATTTGGTGTAGAAATATATATGTTATTTTGTGTAAAAATATATTGTGTTATTTGTTATAGAAATATGTTTGTTATGTAGAGATATATTTGTTATAGAAATATATTCGTTATTTGGTTTGAAAATATATTTGTTATTTGTGTAGAAATATATATATATATATATATATTATCTAGTGTAGAAATATATTTGTTTTAGAAATAATAAGATATGATGATATAATATAATATATATTTTGATGATCTGTGCTTTTATGTATTTTTAGTATTATCTTATTTGATTTATAATATAATATATTTAATTAAATATGGGTTGTTACATAATTTTAGAGAATTTGAGGGAAGGAGTAGAAATAAGATAAGATGAGTAAGAGAATATTAATAAGAGAATTAGGGTTAGAATTATTTAGTACGTGATATAACTTTTGGAGAAACTTAGAGAAAAAGAGAGGAGGCGCGAAGGAGAGAAGAAAAACCTAAGAAGAACGCAGTTTGATTCAGGAGACCAAATTAAGGTAAGGGTGAGCCTAGCTTTCATTATATTAAACTGTAATTCAATTCAATTATGATTAACAAGGGATGGATGAGTTTTTGAGAGAATTAAGAACTAGGTTAAGGTGAATGAATTAAAATATGAAGTTGAAAGGTGAGAATTAAGGAAAACTAGTTTAGGTTTCGAATTGAGTTTCTAGTCTTAAAAAGAGTGGATAATCTAGTAGGTTAATGAATAATTAATGTTGTAATGATAGGATAATCATAGGGTGATGTTTAAGGTCATGTTTTGAGAGTATTGGATTGAAAACGGAGTAGAAAAGGTTTCCCCAAGGCGAAACCGCAACTGAACTGCGATTTTGCTGTCGCTGTGCAAAACACGTTACTTGTTGTCTCAGTTGGACAAGTTTAAGTTCCGAACTGGATTTAGGTGTCTTCATAAAAGTTGTAGATATAGATGTTAGCTTTCACTAGCCTTTGGAGTGACTCAATTTAAGCTTTTAGAACTCTAGATATGATTAAAATACTACAAAGGGGTCAACAGGCTCGTTCTCTTTTCGATTTTCTGTAACCGAAAAACTAAAATAAAAACTGGGACTTTTCTGTTCATAATTAGCTTTTGATGTCTTCACAAAAGTTGTAGATAATTGAGTTAGCTTTTTAATGGCTTCAGAGTGAATCAAAAATGGTTTGTGAATCTTGAGTTATGATAAAAACACTCCAAGTAGGTCTTGGAAAAAACAACATTCTCTGTTTCACGTTCTTGTGTCTTTTTCATACATTTCCGTTCCGAACTGGGTCTTGGTGTAAACATGAAAGTTGTAGATAATTGAGTTAGCTTTCTAATGGCTCTGGAGTGACTAGAAAATTATTTGTATATTTTGAGTTATGATGAAAATAGTCCAAGTAGGTCTTGAGAAAACTTTAAGAAAACTTAGCATAACTAATCCCAAGTTAGTCCAAAGACTTAGGGTTGGTTTCCAAACTTCAAACTTAGGTATTAGGGATTTAGTTGAGGTGTTTTGTGAGTATTTGACTTATGTCTTATTTAATCATACTTGATTACTTTTGAAGAATGTTATTGCTTATGAATTATGAATGATGAGTGCATAATGTGCTATACTTATAAAGTTAATGTTATGATTTGATGTTGTTGATAATGATTATGAATCATATGTGCATTATGTGAACTATATTGTAATATATGTGATGCCTAAATGATGAATTTTTGATGTTGTTATATGATTGATGATTTGCTGCCATGTTGCTGTTATTATTTAATTAAAGCTGCATGAGTCGGTCTATGATGTGAGATGTTGTCCAATTTTTTGGAGTCATATGAGAAGTGTCGTGATGTCTAAGACGTAAGTGATTGAGTCTCATGCATACTCATTCAGAGATGAGGGCTTATGCCCTGGAGTTTTTACTCACCAGCGACGAGGGCTTATGCCTTGGAGCTTTTGCTCACTAGCGACGAGGGCTTATGCCCTAGGAGTATATTTATGCTCAAAGCGACGAGGGCTTATGCCCTGGATTGGTACCACATGCATATAAGATGTCTAAGATGTTTAAGATGTTAGAGTTTCATAGTCGAGTTGCATTGTCGAGTCGAGTTGTTTAAGATGTTTTGTGATGATGTTCTTTGATGATGACTAAGATGTTTTGTGATGATGTTCTTTGATGATGACTAAGATGTTTTGTGATGATGATTCTTTGATGATGTTTAAGATGTTTAGTGATGATATTCTTGATGTTGCTTAAGATGTTATGAGATAAATATTTGAGACATGCTTATATGTCAATTGTTGTTAAACTTAATTGTTGAATTATCTGTTTATTATATTGTTTGTGAATCTCACCCCTTCTGTTGGAATTGCCGCCTTGTGGGCAAGTGCAGGTAACCAAGATTAGGTGCAGTCGTGTGAGGCATTCCTCACTGTGTCTTAGGTGCTCTGATATGTAACGGGATGGGGAATCTTGTCAAATGTTTTTCTGTTCCCTGCATGTCAATTATAATTTTATAAAGACTAATTTTAGATGAACTTTTGAAATGTTATGAAGAGGCCTGCGTGCCAAGACTTTTATGATTCCGCTGCAATGTTTTGAGAAGTTTAATAACTATTTTTATGATGAATGAATTGTTATTCAATTCCTTTGAGATGTTTTAAGAAAGTGATACTCCGTTTATGTGAAAACTCTGATTTAATTTACGAAATTTTTATGCTGGGAAAACGGGGTGTTACCATTGGTATCAGAGCAGGTTGGTCCGTCTGGCCAAGTAGATGAGTCGTTGTGTCGTGTGACGATTGAATATTGTCGTTTTGTTTTCTAATTAATGGTTATGTTTTATTATGTGATCATGTTTGGCTGACTAACTTTAATGTGATTTTTGTATAATGTTTGAAGTTACTACTTTGTTATATATAATTTAAGATATTTAAGCAATAATTGAGTTCATTTTCTTTTGTGCTTTGAATTTCGAGGACGAAATTCTCTTAAGGGGTGTAGAGTTGTAACGTCCGCTTTGAACTATTTTATTTATTTAATTATTTGATTGAGTTTAGAGTCTTTTTAAATAATTTATTTGATTTATGGTGATGTGTGTTATTTTTGTGTTATATGTTGGTGTTTTAGTAGCATGTTATATTATAATATATATGTTATTTGGTGTAGAAATATATATGTTATTTTGTGTAAAAATATATTGTGTTATTTGTTATAGAAATATGTTTGTTATGTAGAGATATATTTGTTATAGAAATATATTCGTTATTTGGTTTGAAAATATATTTGTTATTTGTGTAGAAATATATATATATATATTATCTAGTGTAGAAATATATTTGTTTTAGAAATAATAAGATATGATGATATAATATAATATATATTTTGATGATGTGTGCTTTTATGTATTTTTAGTATTATCTTATTTGATTTATAATATAATATATTTAATTAAATATGGGTTGTTACATAATTTTAGAGAATTTGAGGGAAGGAGTAGAAATAAGATAAGATGAGTAAGAGAATATTAATAAGAGAATTAGGGTTAGAATTATTTAGTACGTGATATAACTTTTGGAGAAACTTAGAGAAAAAGAGAGGAGGCGCGAAGGAGAGAAGAAAAACCTAAGAAGAACGCAGTTTGATTCAGGAGACCAAATTAAGGTAAGGGTAAGCCTAGCTTTCATTATATTAAACTGTAATTCAATTCAATTATGATTAACAAGGGATGGATGAGTTTTTGAGAGAATTAAGAACTATGTTAAGGTGAATGAATTAAAAGATGAAGTTGAAAGGTGAGAATTAAGGAAAACTAGTTTAGGTTTCAAATTGAGTTTCTAGTCTTAAAAAGAGTGGATAATCTAGTAGGTTAATGAATAATTAATGTTGTAATGATAGGATAATCATAGGGTGATGTTTAAGGTCATGTTTTGAGAGTATTGGATTGAAAACGGAGTAGAAAAGGTTTCCCCAAGGCGAAACCGCAACTGAACTGCGATTTTGCTGTCGCTATGCAAAACACGTTACTTGTTGTCTCAGTTGGACAAGTTTAAGTTCCGAACTGGATTTAGGTGTCTTCATAAAAGTTGTAGATATAGATGTTAGCTTTCACTAGCCTTTGGAGTGACTCAATTTAAGCTTTTAGAACTCTAGATATGATTAAAATACTACAAAGGGGTCAACAGGCTCGTTCTCTTTTCGATTTTCTGTAACTGAAAAACTAAAATAAAAACTGGGACTTTTCTGTTCATAATTAGCTTTTGATGTCTTCACAAAAGTTGTAGATAATTGAGTTAGCTTTTTAATGGCTTCAGAGTGACTCAAAAATGGTTTGTTAATCTTGAGTTATGATAAAAACACTCCAAGTAGGTCTTGGAAAAAACAACATTCTCTGTTTCACGTTCTTGTGTCTTTTTCATACATTTCCGTTCCGAACTGGGTCTTGGTGTAAACATGAAAGTTGTAGATAATTGAGTTAGCTTTCTAATGGCTCTAGAGTGACTAGAAAATTATTTGTATATTTTGAGTTATGATGAAAATAGTCCAAGTTGGTCTTGAGAAAACTTTAAGAAAACTTAGCATAACTAATCCCAAGTTAGTCCAAAGACTTAGGGTTGGTTTCCAAACTTCAAACTTAGGTATTAGGGATTTAGTTGAGGTGTTTTATGAGTATTTGACTTATGTCTTATTTAATCATACTTGATTACTTTTGAAGAATGTTATTGCTTATGAATTATGAATGATGAGTGCATAATGTGCTATACTTATAAAGTTAATGTTATGATTTGATGTTGTTGATAATGATTATGAATCATATGTGCATTATGTGAACTATATTGTAATATATGTGATGCCTAAATGATGAATTTTTGATGTTGTTATATGATTGATGATTTGCTGCCATGTTGCTGTTATTATTTAATTAAAGCTGCATGAGTCGGTCTATGATGTGAGATGTTGTCCAATTTTTTGGAGTCATATGAGAAGTGTCGTGATGTCTAAGACGTAAGTGATTGAGTCTCATGCATACTCATTCAGAGATGAGGGCTTATGCCCTGGAGTTTTTACTCACCAGCGACGAGGGCTTATGCCTTAGAGCTTTTGCTCACTAGCGACGAGGGCTTATGCCCTAGGAGTATATTTATGCTCAAAGCGACGAGGGCTTATGCCCTGGATTGGTACCACATGCATATAAGATGTCTAAGATGTTTAAGATGTTAGAGTTGCATAGTCGAGTTGCATTGTCGAGTCGAGTTGTTTAAGATGTTTTGTGATGATGTTCTTTGATGATGACTAAGATGTTTTGTGATGATGTTCTTTGATGATGACTAAGATGTTTTGTGATGATGATTCTTTGATGATGTTTAAGATGTTTAGTGATGATATTCTTGATGTTGCTTAAGATGTTATGAGATAAATATTTGAGACATGCTTATATGTTAATTGTTGTTAAACTTAATTGTTGAATTATCTGTTTATTATATTGTTTGTGAATCTCACCCCTTCTGTTGGAATTGCCGCCTTGTGGGCAAGTGCAGGTAACCAAGATTAGGTGCAGTCGTGTGAGGCATTCCTCACTGTGTCTTAGGTGCTCTGATATGTAACGGGATGGGGAATCTTGTCAAATGTTTTTCTGTTCCCTGCATGTCAATTATAATTTTATAAAGACTAATTTTAGATGAACTTTTGAAATGTTATGAAGAGGCCTGCGTGTCAAGACTTTTAAGATTCCGCTGCAATGTTTTGAGAAGTTTAATAACTATTTTTATGATGAATGAATTGTTATTCAATTCCTTTGAGATGTTTTAAGAAAGTGATACTCCGTTTATGTGAAAACTCTGATTTAATTTACGAAATTTTTATGCTGGGAAAACGGGGTGTTACAACGGGGGACTAAAAAAAACTCAAAATATGTAAAATAAGGGGACCAAAATAGTGGGTTTAGAAATAGGAGGATTAAAATTTCGATTATATTAAAATAGGGGGACCAAAAGTGCATTTAAGCCAAACATCTTTGTGCTTCAAGAAAAACCCAAAACCACTTCACAGCTCATTGATAATTGTAGAACATGTATAAAACTTACCCGTGATGAACACTATGTACGTGTTTGTACAACCATTTTGTGTGCATTATCCTATGTCCCCAGAAGAATAAAAATTCCTCCAAAATGAAGTAAAATATTATTTGCGTTAAAACTACTCTCCTGCTAAATCGAAAGCAAGTCTTGCTAAGCAATCTTCATGAAAAGATGTATTCTAAATGTTTATAGGAAAAGTTCCCATCATGAAACTCATAAGCGAACTAGTGTTCTAAAGACGGAAAAAAAACATTCTAGCATATGACTCTAACTATGATCTGGTAACAAAGAAGCTCTACATTCAATTGCTGACGAGTAGTCCGGACATACTATTAAACTTTCTAATGTCCAGCTAAACCTGAAAACATCACCCCAAACATAGTGAGCACAAGTTTTAGTCTACCTTGCACAAACTTGGGTAGTGTCGTGAAACATCTTAAAGAAAACGAGTGTCGTGACTCAACCCAATAGGACGTCAAGCAAACTCAACCTGGTAATATCTTCGGTGGTGATTTCGATTTTATTAAAAGGTATGTTTCTGAACTCGAAAAACAACAAAAACGTATCATATTGAGTTTGAATTTTGGCTATAACAGTGTAGCAAATAGGCGAAAAAACGCTTAGGAGTGTGGTCTTTTTATGCAAGTAAGAATTTTTAGTTCTTTAACTGCAGAAGTGCAGATCATAAACAAGGGGTTAGGTTGGAGTTTGGTTTGGCATCACCTAAAGTACATGTATGAAAAACAAATTTGGTGTGTGCTTGTGTGGCAGAGGAAGGAAATGTGACTTAGTAAACTCCGATAAGATGGAGGTAATTAACTAAAGTTATATTTACATCATGTGTGTGGAGGTAGTTAGGTGTTTATCTTAATATTATTGACTGATAATTAGATTCAATACTGTAGTATTATTGATTGTTGATTAGTGTAAATAGTTCTTTATTTAGTATTATTGATTGATAGCTAGATGTGCCATACTGTAGTATTACTGATTGTGGATAAGTGTAAATAGTTCTTTTTTTTTTGGGTAATAAAATATTTCTTCTTTATTAGTGTAAATATTAACAAATGTTTCTTCTATCTTGCGTCCTGTTACTTTTAACAAGTGCTTCATTCTGTCTTGAAATACGATTTTGTTCACATTAATTGTTTTAGATTAATCGTGATCTAGTGGCCGCTGAAGTGCAGAAAATGTATAAGCAAATTGAACAGTTGCAAGCTCAGCCTTTTATTTTAGGCTTAAACACACTATTTACCCCTTAAGTTTGTAAAAGTAACGATTTTGGTCCCTTTTTAAAAAAAATGGCAAAAGTGACCCTCCATGTTTATCCCCTTTTGCAAAACATCAATTTTCACCAGGTCAATCCTACATGTCATGCCACTTGGTAATTTTTTTATTTTTATTTTATTTTTTTTAATTAGTTAATTCCACGCGTAATCTTAAATTTAAAAAAAAAGGGAGGCAAATTGGAAGGGACACGTGAGTATAGAGGAAAATCTGGAAACACTTCATCTTCATCAATTCATTGAATCAAAATCACCAACTTTACACAACCAATTAACCAAAATATTAACACTAAAAACTTCAGGGATAACCAAATCAACATACACAAGCATTTTCTCTCAAGCTTATTCATTCATTCTAAAACCCAGCCTTCATTGTCATTTTTGTTCCTTCTCCATCTTCTCACTTTTTGTTCTTTCATCTCTAATCCAAATATATTGAAGCACACACCACATCAATAAAAAGTATTTGAAAATTATAAATCAAGAAGGGATATACTCTTTGTCAAACTACCATATCGTTCAAAATCTCATTTTTATTGATTGAAACAACACTAAATAGAGATTTTGCATCAAACCCATTTGAGATTTAGCATCTTTGAACATTCGTAGCATAACGGTAGGGAGAAAATGGAGTTTAAAGATTGAAACTACAAGGCAAATTTGACAATTTTGTTAATTTGATGAAGAAGGTCGAGAAATTTTGTTTTAGTTTGAAAATGCTATAGATCCGAGTGGAGAGAGAGAGAGAGAGAGAGAGTAGAAAATGGTGGTAGCAACGGCGGAATGTTGCAGAGACAAGAGGGAAGCGACGTGTGGGTTGAGGGAGAATAAAAACCTTTCCCTTTATTCTTTCTTTCTTTTCCGCACGTGCTGTCCTTTTCTTGGCCAATTTTTGTTTTTTTTTTAATTAGCTAATTATATGCGTGGAATAAAAAAATCAAGAAATACAAAGGTGGCATGACAAATATGGTTGACTCGTTCCAAATTGAGGTTTTGCAAAAGGGGGTAAAGATTGGGGGTCACTTTTGCCATATTTTTAAAAAAGGTGTCAAAATTGCAACTTTTGCAAACTTAGAGGGTGAAAAGTGAGTTTAAGCCTTTATTTTAAAGGCGATACAAGTGGACCATTTAAGGAGATTCACGTACATCCTTATGTTTTTGCAATTCGTGATGTTGCTTCACATTTCAAGGCATTAGGAAGCTCTGTGAACGAACTCCTCCACTTCAATTTTCTCTATAACTCTAATTTGAATGATTTATATTATTAGAATTCATTTCCTAATTAACCCTTTTCATCTATTGATTTTTCTACTATGTGGACTTCCATAGAACTTCTGTACATCTCGGATATGCATTTGGGACGAAATATAACAATATGCCGGAACTATCTCTTCTCTCACCTCAACACCTTTTCCGGTGAACTTCCGGTGGATATTTGATGAAATTATTGTCCCGTTTTTGCTGTTTTCTCCTCAATTTCACACGATTTCAAAGATTTAAGTCATGAATCGAACTTTTCTGGGCTATTTCTCTAGCACTCTCTCTTCTCTCACCTCAACAACTTTTTTCAATGAACTTTTGGTAGAGATCTTTTGATGCTTTTGTCCCGTTTTTGAAGTTTTCCCTGCACTATTACTCAATTTCAAAGCTCCTTGTCTTGAATCAAAGCTTTTCTGGGTTGTTTCTTCCAAATCCACTTTTCGCCGACGAGATTCAACTTTTCTGGTAAGCTCTCTTGTTGTTGTTCTATTCGAGTTTCTTGCTTGTCGCTACTGTTTTCTGTGATTCGTAGTTTTATGGGCTTGTTTTACTGGTTTACTTTCTCTCCGTTAAGATTCATTGTTATTTGTTGTTGTGGTGTTGTCGGTTGTTTAGTGCTTCCCGACTCTAGTTTCGTTCGTTTTGGCCGCCTCTCTTCGGTGCCTCTCTTTTGGTCCGGTGAGATCTCATTTGTTTGTTCTGATTGTCTCTTAGCGATGGCTTGCCCCTGGCCATTCCTTGCTCAGTTGGAGACGACGGCGCCGACGTTGGAGAAACCCTCCAAAACCTTTGCCAAGGTTGCGGTAGAGGAGGATTCTTCTCCGATTCAACCTCCTCCTCGTGTTGTTATGGAGACACTGTTCGAGTTAAGATCCCTCCTAAAGGTTACGCCACTGGTTTGAATAAATATAAAACCCATCTCAATGGTCACGTGACGCTTCAGCGAAATGATGCTCCTCTCACTACACAACTGCTTCGCAACAAATTACCAAATCTCTAGTCAGCTCTCAACAATTGGAATATTACTCCTCTTGGCAAAGGATGCTTTGAATTTATATTCAATTCCATGGGGGACATGAGGAAGGTTCTTGCACAAGGAGTGATAAATCTGAAACCAGGGATTCTAAGGTTCTTTAGCTGGACATCAGACTTCAAAGAACAATCGCAAACTCAAACTCACGACCAAATCTGGATTAGACTTATATGCACTTTCCCCAAGAGTATCGGAGTAACCAAACTCTTCTTGAAATTGCCTCAGATGTGGGGAACCCTTTGATTATTGATGAAGCGACGAAATCCAGACTTCATGGTATCTACGCCAGGGTATTGGTGGATGTGGATATATCAGGCAAGCTGTTTGATTCGGTGTTGGTGGAGAGGGAAGGTTATGCTTTCCCTATGGAAATTCAATATGAGCGGCAACCTTTGTTTTGCTCAAATTTCAAGTGCCTAGGTCACTCTCTCCCACAATGTAAGAGGCTTAGGGTTAGAATGACACAAGAAATACCCGCTACAGTTACTAAAAAAGTAGGCATATCTCATGACACAAGAAGTCACTGTTCATAAGTATATAGAGTTCAGCTTCTGAAGAGAGGTTAAGAATCTAAATGCAGTGGATAAAATAGAGAGAGAGAGAGAGAGAGAGAGAGAGAGAGAGAGAGAGAGAGAGAGAGAGAGAGAGAGAGAGAGAAGAAAGACACAAAGCAATTATACAGGTGCCTTCCACAAACCGAAAGTAGTCCTGTCCCCCTTGCATTTCCAAGGAGAGTTCACTAAAAATGTAATATCTGATTACAACTACTCAATGCTAAAACTAGCAAGAGACTTCAAACTACTCAAGCACAACAACAAGAGATTTCATATGCTCAAGAACTAAATCAAGAGATTTCTTATGCTCAAGCACAACTGCAAGAGACTTCTAATCAAACAGAAATACAAAGAAATTTGTTTGAGGTTGAACACTTGATATACGATCAGTGGTGTTCATAATACAAATCAGATACAGACTCTTTAATACTCTAGAATTTCTAAGATATGAAAGTTGATAAGAAATTCTAAGTGAACTGTGATGTGGAACAATTTCAGCAGAGCTGTGGCACATGTAAATTGTTGTAAAAGTCATGCAAATCTTTAAGTCTACACTCCTTTATATAGAGGTTTGAAAGAGAAGTTGCTATTGCCAGCACATTAGAGCACCTAAGGACACAGTGAGAGGTAGCCACTCACAACAGCAAATCAACAGCTAATCTTGATCACCTGCAAGTTACCCATACGAAGAGCAACATTTTCAAGCAGAAGGGGTGAGATTTCACAAACATTAAAGTTAAGGATATAATTCATCAATTACACTTAACAATCATAAAACATCATCAATGCAACACATTCTTCACATTTATAATTATAATTTCAAGTATAGAAAACATCTTAACTTCATCCAATTCATCATGTTAAACAACAAAGACATTCATAATTAATTCATCAAAGTACATCATCAACGACTCAACTTCTTAAACAACTCAACAACTCGACACGACTATGCAACTTCAACTTCTTATTCATCTTAAACATCTTATATGCATGTCGTACCATCCGGGGCATGAGCCCCCTTCTTTAAGAGCATAAATACACTCACAGGGCATAAGCCCTCAACATAAAGAGCAAAAGCTCACAGGGTATGAGCCCTCAACGTATTGGAGTAAATACCCCCAGGGCATAAGCCCTCAACAAATGAGTATGCAAATGGACTCACAACTTACAACTTAGAACATCTTAGACACTTCTTACGACTTGACTTCTTAAACAACTTCATCATATAACTCATGCACAATCAATTCAAAAGAGGATTGCATATCATATCATAGCTGCTGGAAAGATAATTCAAATACCAGCAAATCACATATTTATATCAAAGCTCAATTCAAATCATAAACAACTTAAAACAACACAAGAATCCAACTTAGAAAATCTGGAACAGCCTAGCTCGCGAGGCGAGGGCTTCTGCTCGCTATGGCGAGCTCAAATCAAAGGGTACTCGCGAGGCGAGAAGGGTTACTCGCCTAAGGCGAATAAAAGTGGGTAGCTACGGCTTTTGTGACCATTTTACCCCTGCAGTCTCATTTTTAGCTTTTCTACATCCAATTTTAATCCAAAAACTCATCTAATCATTCTCATATGTATTTAAACACTCAAAGCCATCTAAAAATCATTCCAAAACATCAAATCAAATCTAACTCACTGGTCACTCGCTAGGCGAGGGAACTGCTCGCTGTGGCGAGCAACATAGCGTCGCTCGCGAGGTGGGAGGGTTTGCTCGTTGTGGTGAGCGATGAAGGTCATCACTCGCGAGGCGAGGATCAACGCTCGCTGCGGCGAGCGATGAACAGCAGCACGGGCAGAATTGCTATTTTCTCAAAAAGTCACCTAATCTCATGGTTCTAACCTTAAAACTCATTCCAATTAACGTCCTATTGATTATCTAAGGTTTGTGCACCATTTTTACATCAAATTAACCGTTAAACATCATCTAATCTTCAAATCCTTTCATAATCCTAGTTTTCAAAACTTCTCAAAACTACACCTAATCATGTTAATTGCAATTTCAGAAATCATAGACTTAAATTTAAGGAGAGTTAGTCTCACCCTTACCTTAGTTAAGAAAATCGCAGCTCTCCCTCCTGGTTTCTCTTCTTCTCTGGTTTTTCTCCTTTTTCCAAAAACGTACGTACTGACAACTCTTGACCTAATTTCCTTTATTTATACTCCCATCAAATCTTATCTTATTTACTCTTTCTCCCCCAAAACTCTCTAAAATCTTAAAACAGCCCCTTATCTCTATATTTATTTTATTTTCATATCTTATTCTATTAAATAATAAAATAAGTCACCACATCTCATAAAATCACATAAATCATACTTCTTCACATCTCATAAATCATATAAATATATTCTAGACTCCACAAATAAATTAAATAATTAAATAATTCAAAATAATCGAAACGGGCGTTACAACTCTCCCCAACTTATAAGATTTTCGTCCTCGAAAATTTACCTCATGCAAACAACTCTGGATAAGATTCCAACATCTTGCTCTCAAGCTCCCACGTCAAGCTTTCACCAGTCGCTCCTTCCCAAACGACTTTCAGAAGAGGTATCTCTTTGCCTCTCAATCGCTTCACCTAACGACCTTCAATCCTCACTGGTAAGGTCTCAACCGTAAGGTTATCTCTAACTTGCACATCATCTCTCTTTGGATCACATGAGATGGATCCGAAACATACTTCCGAAGTTGCGATGTAACGCCCTAGTTGTTATTTAATTATTTTTGAATTATTTAGAGTCTTTTATATGATTTTAAATAATTATTGTTGATGTTGTGGTGTGGTGTATTATTATTAAATGGTTTATTTTTATTATTTATTAGAATAATGTGAGAAATAGAATTTATTTGGAGTTTGGGGGTTACTTTTCAATTAAAAGAATTAAGTGAGAGTTAATTAGAAATTAAGGGAGTTAAGTAGGGAGTTAGGAAGTCAGAAACGTTTTTCACGTACAAAACAGTTTTTGGGAGAAAAACCAAGAGAAGAGCCAAGAGGGGAGATCCTGATTTCTGAAGGGTTTGTTCATCAAATTAAGGCAAGGGTGAGACTATCTCTCAATGGTAATGGTTATATAATTCTGATTTTTGATTTAGCATAGTTCTGGTTGTAGGTTGTGAGTTTGGGAATTAGGTTTAATTCTATAAAAAATTGAAGAAAGTATATGAATTGCCATGAATTGTTATGTTAATTGATGTTCAGGTCTTCGTATAATCATAGGTAATGTTTCCTATCAAATTTGGGGTTTAGGTGATTGAAAATTGGGTTTTTGGAGTGAAAACTGGTCTTTTCCCGTAGAGTTGTCCACATTACATCGTAGTACGATGTTGGAAATCGTACTAAGATATTTCCAATAGCAAAAAGTTGTTTTTCAGCACATTCCATCGTAGTACGATGTAACAGTGAACAACATCCCCTGTTTTCGTGTTCTTGCGTCTTTTCACCCATTTCTGCTCCGAACTGACTTTTTGTGTAAACATAAAAGTTGTAGATAATTGAGTTAGCTTTCTAATGGCTTTGTTTTGACTTGAAAATGATTTTTAAATTTTGAGTTATGATGGAAATAGTCCAGGTAGGTATTGAGAAAACTTTAAGAAAAACTTAGCATAACTAATTCCAAGTTGGGCAAAAAAATTATGGTTGGTTTCCAAACTTCAAGCTTAAGTTTCAGGGGTTTAGTTGAGGTGTTTATGAGTATCTAACCTAGGTCGTGATGAGCTAACTTGGTTTAATGTAAATGAAGTTAATGAATACGATGTACATTGTTGTCTTTAAGTTGAAATATATATATATATATATATATATATATATATATATATTATGTGAATATCGTATGTTGTATAATATTGTGATGTTATCTCATTCAAGTTGCTAAGTCGTTGGTTGTTAAGTTGTAGTTGAGTTGTATGTTGATATACACAGGTGGAGTTCATTGCATAATCATAAATTGTTGAGGGCGCATGCCCTGGAACGCCTTGTCGTTCAAATTGGTGAGGGCTTATGCCCTGTGAATGCTAGATCATTCAAAATTGGTGAGGGCTCATGCCCTGTGAATGCTTTAACCATTCAAAATTGGTGAGGGCTTATTCCCTAGAATGCCTTGTCATTCAAATGCGTTAAATGGTACCACATGCATGTGCATTGTCACATTTTGTCGTCGAGTCGTTTGGTGTTGTCATGTTATTGCATGAGTCATTGTTGTTGGTTGAGTAGTCGGTGTGTTGTTGGTTGAAATGGAATATATTGATATGATGTTGACCATGAATTATATAAATATATTGATGTGTTGATGATGTTAGGGTGTTAGATTCAATTGATGAGTTATATTTCTATTATTATTGATTGTGAATCTCACCCCTTCTGCTTGAAAATGTTGCCCTTCGTATGGGTAACTTGCAGGTGATCCAGAATAGTAGAAGTGGTGGCTCATGTGTCTTAGGGCTCTGATACGTAACGGGATGAGAATTAATTCTTGTGTTTTCATTCCTTATGTATCAATTTTGAAGCATGTTGTTGGAGTTTGTTTTGAAATTAAATGTTAAATATTACTTATGTTGGGGCCTTTGTGCCAGATTTATATGATGTGGTTGTAACGTTTAAAATGATTTTTCTGCTGAAATATTTTATGTTGTTGACGTTGTTGAATAAATAGTATTTTAAATCTATTTATGAAATTTTGAAAAGCAGTGTGACATTCTCGTTTATTGTTGAACTCTGATTTACTTATTTATATAATAATTAGCTGTTGGGATAACGGGGTGTTACATGCGACACATGAAACACATCATGCAAATTCGAAAGATGCGGTGGTAAACCCACTCGGTACGCCACCGTTCCAACTCTTTTCGATATCTGATACGGACCAATAAATCTCGGATTTAACTTCTTTGACTTCAATGCACGACCCACACCGGTCATGGGAGTAACTCGTAGGAATACATGATCTCCCTTTTGAAACTCAACCTCAACTTAGACCCTAAAGCCTCTTGCAAACTATTCCAAAATCTAGAAGTAAACCTTGGATCTCTATCTGACACAATGCTCGAAGGAACACCATGCAGCTTCACAATTTCACGAATGTAAATCTCTGCCAACTGTGCTACAGGAAAACTTAATATAATCAGAATAAAATGAGCCGACTTCGTCAATCTATCAACAATCACCCAAATAGTATCATTCCCTTTAGGAGTATTCGACAAACTCGTCACAAAATCCATGGATATACTATCCCATTTCCACTCTGGCACATCCAACGATGTCATCAACCCTGCAAGTTTCTGATGCTCAACTTTTGACTTCTGACAAACGAAACACGAATACACAAACTGCGCCATGTAGCGTTTCAATCCAGACCACCAAAATAACTTCTTCAAATCTGGATACATCTTGGTAGCTCCCGGATGAATACTCAATCTACTTCTGTGACTCTCCTCAAGAATCATCTTCTTCATCTCGCCATTGTCAGGAATACAAACTCTACCTTGAAATCTCAACACACCTTGATCATCGACCTTAAAGTCCACAAACTTTAAATCCTCTTTCGGTGCTTCTTTAATACTCGTCAGAAATTCACTATCAATCTTTAGCATTCCTAGCTTCACACTCTGAGGTGACAATTCGCAGACTAAACTCAGATCTCTAAACTGTTCAAGCAACTCAATCTCCTTCACCATCATGGCAGACATATGTAGAGTCTTCCTACTTAAGGCATCTGCAACAACATTATCTTTACCTGGATGATAATTCAACCCAAAATCATAGTCCTTCAACAACTCAAGCCACCTTCGCTGCCTCATATTCAATTCCTTCTGATCAAACAAATATTTCAGACTCTTGTGATCACTAAACACTTCAAATCTCGAACCGTACAAGTAATGCCTCCAAATCTTAAGCACAAATACAACTGCAGTTAACTCAAGATCATGAGTGGGGTAATTTCGTTCATGAATCCTCAATTGTCTTGACGCATAAACAACCACTTTACCATCTTGCATAAGCACACCACCTAAACCCAATTTGGACGTGTTATCGCGATTTTCAGGTGTCAAGTCATTTAATTAGGCTTGAACCTTTCAATCATTGATATCTCTATTTTTTTTGGGGAAGGGCAAAATTGAGAAAAACCCTTAGAAATTCTGAGTTCGGGGGCAATTTTCGCTACGGGAAGGTGTTAGGCACCCATAACGACTATAGTACTTTATAGGAACCGTTTTTCTAGATTTACGTCTACGCTTTACTTTTAATGCTATTTATCGAAAAAGATTGCTTTTAAGAATGGAGGGAGAAGTGTTTGGATTTTATTTTTATTGGACTTGGAGAGGTTTTGACCTCTTGCCTACATACCCTTTTAAATGATCAAACTCCATGTAGTTCTCTCTCAAAAAATGCTTTTTGTGAGTTTATGTTGATTTTAATTTTTGAAAATGATTTTGAAGAAAAGGAAGAGGCCGTAAAGGCTTGAGAAAGAAAATGGTGAGGTTGGTTCAATTATTAAAGAAAATGATAGTCTAAGTAGGAATTAGTTGTATTTGAATTTTTGATTTAAGAAAATAAAAGAGAAAATACAATGGAGTCTTGGAAAATGGGTTTTTTCTAAGTTTTGCGTTCCTAAACATACATCTAACGGTAAATCATACAACGTGTGTGCGTGTCGGTGCTTGTGTCGGTGTACATCATTATAGTGTCCATTGTTCTTTACATTGGCCCTAGTTTACATTCTATGGTCTTGCAAAAATTAAAAGAAAGGAATAACCACCTAAAGATTAGAAAATGGAATAAAACCTAAACTAAAGGATGGAGATGAGGTGATAGAATGCTCAATGTGTATGAAACATGAAATGAAATGGTTAGTAAAACAAGATATAAAATGATAGTAAAAGATGTTAAACCAATTGAGAAAAAGGAGCAATAGTAAGATGCAATGAAAAAAATGCACAAAACTAATCACAAGGTTTAGAGCAAGCACATGACCCATAATCCTCATTCAAAACAAGTTTCAAAGGGTTTATTTTAAGCATAATATGAGAATTATAAGACATGCCCACACTTCATCTTAGCACACATTCACAAGCCTATTTCACATTTTATTTTCAAACAAAGGATCCACATTACTTGCCATGCAAAGAACTAACAATCAAATAAGAAACTAACAAAATTGTGACCTAACAAGTAAACTTGCAAAACAAGAAACTATGCAATTAAACTAACAACAAAAAAGGGAAAAAATGTAAACTAACAATTAACATTGCAAAGTTGTAAACTAAAAATTAAACTAACCAAATTGGAAGTTAACAATTAATATTGCAAAGTTGTAAACTAAAAATTAAACTAACAAAATTGGAAATCAACAATTAATATTGCAAAATTAGAAGGATTAGCATGAATTCAGTAGCAAATATATCACAAAGTCAAGTGCCACGTACCAACGTTGTATGGCAAAAAATTGGGTCAAAAGTCATGCAAGAAATTTCACTAAAAATACACAAAACTCACAACTCCATAGAAGAGATTAGCATATATTTTTTTTATCAACTTTAAACATGTAAAAATATCACAAAACAATCAAAAATGCATCAAGAAACACATAGCAATTTTTTTTAGGAATTTTTGCAAGAAAATTAGAGCGCACAGGGGTTCAAATAACAAGAATGGAGGTGTGCATAGCAACAAATTCAAGAAAAAATGAAAGAAACCCAAAGCCCACGGTTATGCAGCCCAAACCCACGCAGCTTAGTGGATCCGGATTGTAACGCTCTAAATTCTATTGTATGATTGTGGTGATTTTAAATTGATTTTGGTGTGCTTGGTGTATTTTACTTGAATTTATAAATGATATATGAGATATTTGGTGTGTTATTATTTGTTATATTTATTTGTAGTATTTTATGAAAATAGGAGAAGTAATATTTTTATAGTTGAATTAAGGGATTTAATAGAAATAATATTATTTTTGAATTAAGGAGAATAATAGTTATTTAGAATTATTAGATTTAAGGAGGGTTAATGAGGAATTAAAAGGAAATTAAGTGAGGGAGTAAAGAGAAAGGGGGGGATATGCTTTGTTAGAAAGAAAAGAGAAAACCAGTAAGGAAAGAAAAACATTTCACGTATCAGAGAAAAACAAGAGAAGAGCATAGCCTTTTGAGAGAAACCAAGGGGAAGAACTAGGAAGGGAGAAGCTGCCATTGTGCTGTAGGAATTTGCTTATTTGAGGTAAGGGTGGGTTTATGATTCAATTGCTGTATATATATGTATGTCTTCATGAATTGAATTGAAAAATGGTGGTTTTGTTGGGTTAGGGTTAAAGATATGAAAATGCCATGATTAATGGATTATATGATGATGATGATGCTTATGTAAGTTGTTTCTGTTGTTTAGTTGTGCCATGAACCTGTAAACATTGTTTCTAAATCATTTTGGGTGATTGGGCAATCAAAAATGGGATTTTTGGATGAAATAGGGTTAGAAATCGTAAGTAGTAATTCTGCCCCGGAATGTTTATACATTCAACTGGTGAGGGCTTATGCCCTGGAATGCTAGTCATTCACTTTGGTGAGGGCTTATGCCCTGGGATGCTTTAACCATCCATTTGGTGGGGGCTTATGCCCCGGAGTGTTTAGCACTCAACGCGCGTAGTTGGTACCACATTTTGCATAATGCATTGGTCGTTAATGGAGTCTTGCATTAGAAGTTAAGGTGTGAGTTGTTGTTGGTGAGGTGTCACCACAAGCGGTGTTGTTGTCGGTGTTGTTAATTAAGGTGAATCTAAATATTATTTGTTGAATTGTTTATGAAGATTGTTGATGATTATGGTGATGATGAATGTTCTTGTTTATGTTGTTTTCAATACAACTTGATGAATTATATATATATATATATATATATATATATATATATATATATTGCTTTGTTTTGTGAACTCACCCCTTCTGCTGGAATTGCCGCCTCGTGGGCAAGTGCAGTTAGCGATAGATAGATAGGAGTTGGCTCATTGTGTCGTAGGCTCTGATACGTAACGGGATGGGATATTATGTTTTATAATTTCATTCCTTTATGTATCATTTATGTTGGAGATTTGTTGAATAAATATTTGTTATATGTTGGAGATCATTTTTGTTATGGTGAGGCCTTTGTGCCAGACATGTTGATGTATAAGAATTTTTGAGATGATTTTATGACAATTATTCCGCTGCAGACTATTTTATAAAGATGTTGTTTTGGAGGATTATTTAAATAGTTTTACGTTTCTATTTAAATGAATAATAATTTTGAATTGTGCATGTAATACTCCGTTGATTGTTGATTAACTCTGATGTTTGGATATTATTATATCATTTTGGGAAACGGGGTGTTACACGGATCTCCAGAACGCCTTAGAGGCGTTGGATTGATCCGGATACCCTAAAACCTAGATCTAATGGCTGGGAACGCAGGAAGTTGGATCGGGTTTGGACCGACCCGGTCCACGCGCTTATAGAAAAGGTTTTGGCCCGGTTCAATTCATTTTCTTTCTTTCTTTCTCTTTCTTCTCTCCGTTCTCTCTTCTTCTCCGACGCCAAACCCTAACCCTAATCCGTTCAAATCTACCTAGAAGTTTTCTTGGTTTGGCTGGTTATTACCGCAGATTTATTGAAGGATTTTCGAAGTTGGCACTTCCTTTGACGCAACTGACCTGTAAAGGGAAAGCATTTGTGTGGGATGCTCAATGTGAGAGTAGTTTCAATGAGTTGAAGCAAAGATTGACGACTGCTCCTATCTTGATTTTGCCGAAGCCAAAAGAGCCTTTTGTTGTTTATTGTGATGCATCTAAGTTGGGTTTAGGTGGTGTTTTGATGCAAGATGGCAAGGTGGTAGCGTATGCTTCTAGGCAGCTGAGAGTGCATGAGAAGAATTATCCTACGCATGATCTAGAGTTAGCAGCCGTGGTGTTTGTGTTGAAAATTTGGAGGCATTATTTGTATGGTTCCAGATTCGAGGTGTTTAGTGATCATAAAAGTTTAAAGTACCTGTTTGATCAGAAGGAGTTGAACATGAGGCAGAGGAGGTGGCTTGAGTTACTTAAGGATTACAATTTTGGCTTGAATTACCATCCTGGTAAAGCTAATGTTGTGGCTGATGCGTTGAGTAGAAAGACATTGCATATGTCGGCTATGATGGTGAAAGAGTTCGAGTTACTTGAACAATTTAGGGACTTGAGTCTTGTTTGTGAAAGGTCGCTTCAGAGTGTGAAGTTGGGCATGTTAAAGATTAATAGTGATTTCTTGAGTAGTATCAAGGAGGCCCAGAAGATTGATGTTAAGTTTGTTGATTTGATGACTGCTAGTGATCAGAATGCAGATGGTGACTTCAAGGTCGATGACCAAGGTGTGTTGAGGTTTAGAGAAAGGATTTGTATTCCGGATGATGAGGGTTTGAAGAAGTTGATCTTAGAAGAAAGTCATAAGAGTAGTTTGAGTATTCATCCTGGAGCTACTAAAATGTATCATGACTTGAAGAAATTATTTTGATGGTCCGGTTTGAAGAGGGATGTTGCGCAATTTGTTTATGCATGTTTGACTTGCCAGAAGTCCAAGGTTGAACATCAGAAGCCTGCAGGGCTGTTGACCCCGTTAGATGTGCCTGAGTGGAAGTGGGATAGCATTTCGATGGATTTTGTGATGAGTTTGCCGAATACTCCAAGAGGGCATGATGCCATTTGGGTTGTTGTTGATAGATTGACTAAGTCGGCACACTTTGTCCCGATTAATATTACTTATCCGGTAGCTCAGTTGGCGGAGATTTACATTCGTGACATTGTGAAGTTGCATGGTGTTCCATCTAGTATTGTGTCGGATCGAGATCCGAGGTTTACTTCAAGGTTTTGGAAGAGCTTGCAAGATGCATTGGGTTCGAAATTGAGGCTGAGTTCGGCTTATCATCCGCAGACAGATGGTCAGTCGGAGAGAACTATCCAATCCTTGGAGGATTTGTTGAGGGTGTGTGTACTCGAGCAGGGTGGAGCTTGGGACAGCCACTTGCCGTTGATAGAGTTCACATATAATAATAGTTACCATTCGAGTATTGGTATGGCACCGTTCGAAGCTTTGTATGGTCGAAGGTGTAGAACTCCTTTATGTTGGTTTGAGTCGGGTGAAAGTATTGTGTTAGGACCTGAGTTAGTGCAACAGACTACAGAAAAGGTCAAGATGATAAGAGAAAAGATGAAAGCATCTCAAGATCGTCAGAAGAGTTATCATGACAAAAGGAGAAAAGCTCTTGAGTTTCAGGAGGGTGAGCATGTGTTTTTGAGGGTTACTCCGATGACGGGTGTAGGACGTGCATTGAAGTCGAAGAAGTTGACTCCAAAGTTCATTGGTCCTTATCAGATTTCCGAGAGAATTGGAACCGTGGCGTATCGGATTGGATTGCCACCCCATCTATCAAACTTGCATGATGTGTTTCATGTGTCGCAGTTGAGAAAATATGTAGCAGATCCTTCGCATGTTATTCCTAGAGATGATGTGCAAGTTAGAGATAATCTTACTGTTGAGACTTTACCTTTGAGGATTGATGATCGCAAGGTGAAGCAGTTGAGAGGCAAGGAGATACCTCTGGTTAGAGTTGTTTGGGGCGGTGTAACCGGTGAGAGTTTGACTTGGGAGTTGGAGAGCAAGATGCAAGAGTCCTATCCTGAGTTGTTTGTTGCTTAAGGTAATATTTCGAGGACGAAATTTTCTAAGTTGGGGAGAGTTGTAACGCTCTAAATTCTATTGTATGATTGTGGTGATTTTAAATTGATTTTGGTGTGCTTGGTGTATTTTACTTGAATTTATAAATGATATATGAGATATTTGGTGTGTTATTATTTGTTATATTTATTTGTAGTATTTTATGAAAATAGGAGAAGTAATATTTTTATAGTTGAATTAAGGGATTTAATAGAAATAATATTATTTTTGAATTAAGGAGAATAATAGTTATTTAGAATTATTAGATTTAAGGAGGGTTAATGAGGAATTAAAAGGAAATTAAGTGAGGGAGTAAAGAGAAAGGGGGGGGGTTATGCTTTGTTAGAAAGAAAAGAGAAAACCAGTAAGGAAAGAAAAACATTTCACGTATCAGAGAAAAACAAGAGAAGAGCATAGCCTTTTGAGAGAAACCAAGGGGAAGAACTAGGAAGGGAGAAGCTGCCATTGTGCTGTAGGAATTTGCTTATTTGAGGTAAGGGTGGGTTTATGATTCAATTGCTGTATATATATGTATGTCTTCATGAATTGAATTGAAAAATGGTGGTTTTGTTGGGTTAGGGTTAAAGATATGAAAATGCCATGATTAATGGATTATATGATGATGATGATGCTTATGTAAGTTGTTTCTGTTGTTTAGTTGTGCCATGAACCTGTAAACATTGTTTCTAAATCATTTTGGGTGATTGGGGAATCAAAAATGGGATTTTTGGATGAAATAGGGTTAGAAATCGTAAGTAGTAATTCTGCCCAGATGATTACTCGCTTAAGCGAGCTAGCCGTCGCTTAAGCGAGCGGCACTTTCCCTTACCCAGAACTGTTTCGCGCCCGTTCGCTCAAGCGTGCGCCAAGCGAACTCCAAGCGTGCAAAACCTGAAGCTACGTCTTTTTGGTCGCTTAAGCGAGCTGCCCGTCGCTTAAGCGAGCAACACGAATTTTGCCCAGAATTTGAAAAATGGCCTGTTCGCTTAAGCGAACCAGGAGCGAGCCTAAAGCGAGCAAAACTCTAACTTTTGTCATTTGACTCGCTCAAGCGAGATGCTGCTCGCTCAAGCGAGCTGGGTCCTGTGCGACCCAAAATGTGATTTTTTTCTAAGGTGTTCTAAACCCAAACCTAAGCTTCCTAGGTTGATTATTGGATTTTTAGAGAATTTTTGGAGTAATAATAATATAGAATGGAGATGTTTATGATGCATTTACGAATGAATCTTGTATGAAATGAAATGAACTATACTATGCTAAGTTGAAATTGTTCATGGTGTTGTGGTGTGATTGAGTCTAGTTGGGGAGGTGTCCTAGTTGGTGTTGTCGTTGGTTGCATGGTGAAAATGCACCACTATTCTGTTGTAGGGTTGTATGTAGATATACTCCTTGAGTCTCATAACTCATTTGCATTGGTGGGGGCTCATGCCCCGGAATGTTTATACATTCAACTGGTGAGGGCTTATGCCCTGGAATGCTAGTCATTCACTTTGGTGAGGGCTTATGCCCTAGGATGCTTTAACCATCCATTTGGTGGGGGCTTATGCCCCGGAGTGTTTAGCACTCAACGCGCGTAGTTGGTACCACATTTTGCATAATGCATTGGTCGTTAATGGAGTCTTGCATTAGAAGTTAAGGTGTGAGTTGTTGTTGGTGAGGTGTCACCACAAGCGGTGTTGTTGTCGGTGTTGTTAATTAAGGTGAATCTAAATATTATTTGTTGAATTGTTTATGAAGATTGTTGATGATTATGGTGATGATGAATGTTCTTGTTTATGTTGTTTTCAATACAACTTGATGAATTATATATATATATATATTGCTTTGTTTTGTGAACTCACCCCTTCTGCTGGAATTGCCGTCTCGTGGGCAAGTGCAGGTAGCGATGGATAGATAGGAGTTGGCTCATTGTGTCGTAGGCTCTGATACGTAACGGGATGGGATATTATGTTTTATAATTTCATTCCTTTATGTATCATTTATGTTGGAGATTTGTTGAATAAATATTTGTTATATGTTGGAGATCATTTTTGTTATGGTGAGGCCTTTGTGCCAGACATGTTGATGTATAAGAATTTTTGAGATGATTTTATGACAATTATTCCGCTGCAGACTATTTTATAAAGATGTTGTTTTGGAGGATTATTTAAATAGTTTTACGTTTCTATTTAAATGAATAATAATTTTGAATTGTGCATGTAATACTCCGTTGATTGTTGATTAACTCTGATGTTTGGATATTATTATATCATTTTGGGAAACGGGGTGTTACACGGATCTCCAGAACGCCTTAGAGGCGTTGGATTGATCCGGATACCCTAAAACCTAGATCTAATGGCTGGGAACGCAGGAAGTTGGATCGGGTTTGGACCGACCCGGTCCACGTGCTTATAGAAAAGGTTTTGGCCCGGTTCAATTCATTTTCTTTCTTTCTTTCTCTTTCTTCTCTCCGTTCTCTCTTCTTCTCCGACGCCAAACCCTAACCCTAATCCGTTCAAATCTACCTAGAATTCACTGGAATATGTCTCAATCGATTCGTCTTGCTATTCTAAACATGGATTCGTCGTTGAAGTTCACATGCAACCAGTAAATCGATGTAGATCGTGAAGTTTCTTCACGGTTTTCTAACTTGTTCTTTTCTGTGTTTTTGTTCAAATCTTTTTCAGAATGAGTTTTTTGTGGATTCGTAGGTTTACAACGGTTGATACTCGTTGTAAATCGTGGAATCTTTACGGTTTTCAAAGGATTTTTAGGGTTTCATGATTTTGAACAAAACTCTTTTGAACTTCTACGGATCTACATCGATTTTGGATTTGTTGATGTTCTTGAGCAAGAAAGAGGTAAGTTCGCGTGTTTACCTGCATTTTAATCGGAGGTTCGAACTAGAATCTTCGTGAACTTTGGATTTTGATTCTGTTTTGTTGATTCTTGGTTTGGATCCGAAAATAAACCGGTAATTTCTTCTTCTTCTTCTTCTTCGCTGGTTCAAATCCTTTGAATTTCTTTCCTTCTTCTTCTCAATTCTTCTTCCTCTGTGATCGCGTTGAGTTCGCCGCTTTCAGTGGTGGATTCACGCTTGAATTGCAGAGGAAATGGTTCGGTGATGACGATTCATTGATGAATCTCTGAGAACCGTGGTGAATTTCACTACATTGTGCTTGAATTTGATTGAATTCGGTTCTGGAAAAAGTTAGGGTTTGTGGAATTGTTCTTCGTGTTCTTGAGCTTTTCTGAGTTTGGTGAATTTTGATTCTAACTGAATGGAGAGAGAAAATTCTGAGGTGTTTGTGATGTGGCGTGAATTATGTGGCCCCTTTTTTGATTTCTACAGTAGATGGCCTTTTATAGGCTGCCATGTGTACCTTGGACCAATTGAAATGTGACACCTGGACATTGGACTTGCTTGCGTGGCTTTCTGGACTGAATTTGATTTTAAGGACCATTCTGCAAAAAATAAAACTGAAGGACTAATCTGCAAAAAGTAAAGATCGGACTGACTGCAAATTAAAGTAAAATTTGGACTGATTTGTAAATAAAAAGTAAAAATGGACTGACTTGCAAAATAAAAAAATAAAAATGGGTAAAAACGTAACTTTGAAAATAACGTAAAGTGAAACAGTTAAAAACGACAAAATGGACTAAAACGAACAAACTACCAAAATGAGGTATTTTAAAATACCTCTCTGTCAAAAATTTTGCTGTGAAAAGACCAAAATGCCCCTAAGGACTAAAACGACTCAAGCTGACTCAGATGCAATGCTGAAATGATTTTTACGTAGGGTTTGATCAATGGCTTATACGGACAAGTTGAAAAGACTCAGAGACAAACGTAGGGACTAAAATGGGTCCAACTGCAGGAAATGACCAAAATACCCTTTGTATGATTTTTATGCAAAAATTTGGAATAAAATGCAAGAAAATATGCAATGTTTTTCAGAAACTCTTCAATGACTTGTAATGCAAGAAAAACACTTAGGATGGTCTTACATGCAAGTAAATTGAAGACAACAGTAGTAAAAATATGCAGTTGAAGCACGGTAGAAAATTGCAGAGTAAATCACAGTGAATTGAAAGGTATCAGGAATAGAAAAGAAATTTTGAAGGAGTATTTTTAGGTCCAAAATGAGGGTATGACAGCTGCCCCTATTTAAGTTTCTTCGCCTGGAGGGTCAAGAGACAGAGTCTTTGGCTTGACGGGACGAAGATACTTAAATATTGACATTTGCACTGATTTTGGGCGTAAAAATACATTTGTAAATGTCATGTATGCCATGCAACATTTAGATTATGAATGCAGGACAAATTGAGAGTTGAGTTTGATCAAAATATGTCGTATCCATTGCGGGATTGGTAGACATTAACAAGACAGCAGGTAACAGGGTATGTCGTATCCATTGCGGGGCTGGTAGACATTGACGAGATAGCAAATAACAAGGTTTACTGGGGAAACAAACATCGAATTGACAGGTACAAGTTGTTCTTTTGGCTCGAATTGGGAACTTGACCGAGAATACTGACAGGTAGATAGGCACAAGCTGTTCTTGTATTTGAACTAGCCGTTTGGCTGATAACAGAAGCAAATTGACAGGCACAAGCTGTTCTTGGACACAAACTCGCAGCTTGGCCGATAACAGAAACAAAAAGCACAGGTACAAGCTGTTCTCGGATTCGAACTAGTCACTTGACCGATAACAAGAATGAATTGACAGGCACAAGCTGTTCTTGGATGCGAACTAGCCACTTGGCTGATAACAGAAACAAAAAATACGGGTACAAGCTGTTCCTGGATGCGAACCAGCCACTTGGCCGAGCATATAGCAAACTGCATTGTGGATATAGATTGAAATTGACTTGGCATGACTGCAGGAGTTTGAAATTGACATGACTGTAGAAGTTTGAAATTGACATGATTGTAGAAGTTTGAAATTGACAGAGATCAACATAGAATTGAAAATGCAATGTGTATGGATAGTATAACAGCTTTATCAGATGCATGAGCATATAGGATGCATGATTATGCATGTATGAATGCTTGAAGCGCATGATGGTTGGCAGTTTGCAGACACAATTTCACAGAGGTGGACAAAACATTGGAATATTGGGCACGTAATGGCTCGTGCAATAACATAAGCTTATGGGAAACCCTTTTGGAGGTGCTGTCGTCGGAAGACACATCGAGACCATGGTTGAAGGCAAGGAGCTGTATTCTTTTCCTCAACTTGTAGCGAGAAGAACCTTTCCGATGGCACTGCCATGGCTGGGTGCTTTAACGCTGAGCACGTCTTGGGTATCGCATCTGTGGTCAATGCTTTTTGCATGTTTGCTCTTGTTTTGTTTGTTGTTTTTTTTTTTTTATATCATCCCATTTTTGCCTGGATCGCCCTTTCGGGTTTTCAATCCACCGGGGAATAAATTCTTTTCATTGCCCCTGTTTTTGCCTGAATTGCCTTTGTAGGTCATCAATCCAGCTGGGTGCTCATTTTTGCCTAAACCGCCCTTTCGGGTTTTCGGCTTAGCGAGCTTATTCATTTTCTCATGCTTTTCATTCTGTTTTTTCATTCTTGCCATTGACCACAGACCATACTGGGGAGAGAGCCTGCTGGTAGCTTGTATTGAAATGGACATCGACACACATTCGTTCATGCATGTTTCGTTGAATGCACCTAGTCGCTCGAGTTTGTTTTCAAAATACACACAAAAGGTTTTCAATTTCCAAAATGTTTGTTTCAGACATTGTCATTATTAAAATAGGAAGAAAATGTTTTTTGTATAAAGCTTTGAAAGTAGAATGGGAAAATAGAGTTTCAAACAAAAGCATAGGCTCAAATCGATGTATAAGGGTGGTAGCCAGCCAAAAGCATGACTCCACAGATTTACAAAGCTTGGAAAATGGTAATTTTATGGGTTGGTGGTACATTGAACACAGTGACCACTACAGTCCTTAGAAATTTTGAATTCGCAAGTACAAAAGCCTCTGATGAGAACGGCCAATTATCAGTTGCAGGTGCCCCCAAGGGGATGGTAGTTTGCCAGATATAGTCAATTGTCTTTCATTTCAATCTCATTCTTGCATGAACCGCCCTTCCGGGTTTTCGGCTCATCGAGACGCTCCTTTTTGCCTGAGTTACGTGTAATCTCAGCGAGCTTTTTCATATTCATTTTTTTTGTCCCTTATTTTGCCTGGATCGCCCTTTCGGGTTTTCGATCCATCGGGAAGCGCATTTTTGCCTAGGCTGCCCTTTCGGGTTTTCGACCTACCACGCTGTTCTTTTCATATATCTAGACAAAGTATTTCTTGACTATATCGGCATTCACAGGGTTTGGAAGCTCTATACCATCCATGTGTGTAAGAATCAAAGCACCGCCGGAGAAGGCCTTCTTGACAACATAAGGTCCTTCATAGTTAGGCGTCCACTTGCCCCTTGGGTCGGGTTGCTGGCTTATTCTTCTCTTCAATACAAGTTCACCTTCCTTGAATTCTCGAGGACGAACTTTCTTGTCAAAGGCAGTTTCATTCTGGTTTGATACAACCGTCCACGGGCCAAAGCATCCAGACGCTTCTCAACAACCAAGTTTAACTGATCATACCGGCTTTGGCACCATTCCGCCTCAGACAATTTTTCTTCCATGATCACGCGGAGAGAGGGGATCTCTACTTCCAGAGGGAGGACTGCTTCCATGCCATATACGAGGGAAAAAGGCGTTGCCCCGGTCGAACCGCGTACTGTAGTGCGGTAGCCGTGTAAAGCAAAGGACAACATCTCATTCCAGTCTTTGTATGTAGTTACCATCTTCTGTACGATCCTCTTGATATTCTTATTGGCCGCCTCAACTGCACAGTTCATCTTTGGCCTATAAGGAGAAAAGTCATGATGTTCAATCTTGAATTTCTCACACAGGGCTTGCACCATATCATTGTTCAAGTTTGTACCATTGTCAGTGATAATCTTGCTAGGAACACCATATCGACAGATGATGTTGTTCTTGATGAACTTAACCACCACTTGCTTGGTTACGTTGGCATAAGATGCAGCTTTGACCCATTTGGTAAAGTAATCGATCGCCACCAAAATGAAACGATGACCGTTCGAAGCCTTTGGTTCAATCCTTCCAATCATGTCGATGCCCCACATAGAGAAAAGCCATGAGGAGGAAATAACATTGAGGGCATGCGGAGGCACATGGATTTTATCAGCATAGATTTGACATTCGTGACATTTCCTGGCATATTGGTAGCAATCGTGCTCCATGGTCATCCAATAGTAGCCCGCCCTTAACAGTTTTCTAGACATGGTATGCCCCGAAGCATGGGTTCCAAAAGTGCCATCGTGCACATCGTGCATCAATTGCTCCGCTTCACGTTCATCAACACATCTCAACAATATCATATCGTAGTTCCTTTTGTACAAAACATCTCCGTCCAGCAGGAACTTACTAGCCAATCTTCGCAGGGTCTTCTTGTCTTTGTTGGAAGCACCTGACGGGTATTCATGGTTTTGCAAAAACTTCTTGATATCATGATACCAGGGTCTGTTGTCAACTACATCCGCATCTGTCTGAACAATCACATCACCGATGGCAAACACATGAGAAGGCCGGTCCAAGCGTTGTACTTTGATTATCGGTACATGATTCCAATGGTTCACTTGAAACATGGAGGATAAAGTAGCGAGAGCATCGGCCATTTGATTTTCTTCACGGGGAATATGGTGCAATTCGACCTTTGTAAAGTACGTCAGTAGGCGTTTCGCATAATCACGGTAAGGGATCAAATTGGCATGATGGGTCTCCCACTCACCCTTTATCTGGTTAATAACAAGCGCAGAATCTCCATAAATGTCAAGGTGCTTGATTCTCATGTCAATTGCTTCCTCAATCCCCAAGCTACATGCTTCGTATTCAGCCATGTTGTTTGTGCATTCGAATAGAATTCGGGCGGTAAAGGGAATATGGTGCCCCCGCAGAGATACGATTATTGCCCCAATCCCCTTGTCGTAAGCATTGACAGCACCATCAAAGACCAATCCCCACTTGCTATTAGGGTCTGGACTTTCACCAATCAACGGTTCTTCACAGTCCCTTCACTTCAAATACATGACATCTTCATCGGGGAAATCGAACTCAAGGGGCTGATAGTCGTCAAGTGGTTGATAAGCTAGGTGATCAGCTAGAACGCTTCCCCTGATGGCTTTTTGAGCTTTGAACACAATATCATATTCAGACAAAAGCATCTGCCAACGTGCAATCTTCCCAGTGACTGCGGGCTTCTCGAAGATATACTTGATCGGGTCCATCCTGGATATCAACCAAGTTGTATGGTTCATCAAATAGTGACGTAGGCGTTTGGCAGCCCAAGCCAGAGCACAACAAGTCTTTTCGAGCATCGTGTATCGAGTCTCACAGTCGGTGAACTTCTTGCTTAAGTAGTAAATAGCATGCTCTTTCTTTCCAGTCTCGTCCTGTTGACCGAGCACACATCCCATGGATTCATCTAACACTGATAGATACATAATCAACGACCTTCCTTCCACCGGCGGGACAAGGATTGGTGGCTCTAGCAAATAATCTTTGATGCTATCAAAAGCTTCCTGGCATTCATCGTTCCATACAACAGGTTGATTCTTCCTGAGCAGCTTGAAGATTGGCTCGCAAGTCGCGGTCATGTGAGATATGAATCGGGAGATATAGTTCAGACGCCCGAGGAACCCTCTGACTTGCTTCTCGGTTTGCGGGGCCGGCATCTCGCGGATGGCCCGGACTTTGTCAGGATCTACTTCAATGCGTCTTTGGCTGACAATGAACCCTAGTAGCTTCCCTGATCTAACACTAAAAAGGAAATAATATTAAATAAAATGAAATTGTCATCGCGATTTTCGGGTGTCAAGTCATTAATTAGGCTTGAACCTTTCAATCATTGATGTCTCTATTTTTTTGGGGAAGGGAAAAATTGAGAAAACCCTTAGAAATTCTAAGTTCGGGGCAATTTTCGCTACGGGAAGGTGTTAGGCACCCGCAACGACTATAGTACTCTATAGGAGCCGTTTTTCTAATTCTATGTTTTACGCCTTGTTTTTATGCTATTTTTGGAAGAAAATTGTTTTTAAGAATGGGGGAAAGAAGATGGTTTGGATTTTGTTTTATTGGACTTGGAGAGATTTTGGTCTCTTGCCTACATACCCTTTTAAGGGATCAAAATTCCATGTAGTTCTCTTCCAAAAGATTTTTGTGGGTTGGTTCAATTTTAGTTTTGAAAATAGTTTTGAAGAAAGGATGAGAGGCCTTAAAGGCATGAGTTTTGAAAGAAGGTGAGGTTGATCACTTATTAAACAAAAAGGTTAAAATTGGAATTTAAGTTTCATTTGTATTTTTGATTAAGAAAATAAAGAGAAAATTGTGGAGTTTTGACTCCAACATTATTGTGAAAAGATTTGAGTGAAGAGTTAGTTTGCTTTGAAAAATGCATTTTTTCTAAGTGTCGCGTTTCCTAAACATACATCTAGCGGTAAACATACAACGTGTGTGCGTGTCGGTGCGTGTGTCGGTGTACATCATCATAATGAGTCCATAGTCCTTTACATTGAGTCCTAATTTACATTCTATGGTCTTGCAAGAATTTAAAGATAACAAAACTTCCTAAAAATTATGGATTACATAAAGTCTAAACTCGAGGAGTGGCAATGAAATGAGATGCTCAATATGCACGAGACATGAAATGATTAGTAGGGCAATATGAAATAGTAGTTAGGAACAAAATATTAGACAGAGAAAATATAATGCCAAAGTATGATAAAGCGGGAAGGGAAAAGAGAATGCATGCAAACTAAAATTTCCTACAAGGCAAGACACTAAAAAAGGTAAATTTAACGAAAAAATGGAAACTAGCACGTAAACTTGTAAGACACAAACTAAACAAATATACTAACAAAAAATCAAGCCAACTAAATGGTAAGCAAGAATCCACTAACAAAATTAGATATATTGCAACATGGTAGATAGAGATCAAACTTAGTAAAAATTGAAGATATTGCAAAATGAGAAACCAAAATCAACCTAGCACAATTGAACATATGGCCAAAAATTATAAACAAGAATCAAGCTTAACAAAATCGAGGAAATTGCAAAATTGTAAACAAGAATCCAACTAACAAAATTGGGAAAAATTGCGAGATGGTTAACTATAATCAAAACCTAATAAAATTGTAAACAAAAATCAACTAGCAAAATTGGAAATATTGCCAAAATCATAGATGAAAACTAGACTTAACAAAACTGATGGAATTAGCACGAAATCAGAGGTAAATTTATCATGGAGTCCAATGCCAAACACCGAGATCATATGATGAATATTTGGATCAAAAACAATGCAAGAAACATCTCACAAAAACGCCAAAACACACCAATTAAATGAGAAATTAACACCTATCATTTTTATCAATTTTAATCCTATAAAAAGTATTACAAAACAGTCCAAAATACATCAAGAACACATAGCAATTTTTTGGGATTTTTGCGAACAAAATTAAGATGCACAGAGATTCAGATAGCAAAATAGGGGTGCATATAACGAAAAACAAGAAACTGAAGGGAAAGACACAGAAGCCCAATGGATCCTGATCCAACCCACGGATCTGATGGATCCGGATCAAGCTAACGCCCCAGGAGAGTTGGATTGATCCAGATCCATCAGGATCTGAATCAAACGGCCAGCAATAGAAGAGAGTGGGTCGGGTTTGGGTCAACCCGACCCAGGCATGTATATAAAACGAAAAAGCACCCGGTTCCATTCATTTTGTGAAGCTTTTCTCTTTCTTCCTCTCTTCTCACCGGCCGTTCTCTCTTCTTCGAACCCTAAACCCTAATTCACGAATTCTACCCAGAAATTCAAGATTCATGGCTTGAAAGCTTCGTACAATCGATCTAAACATGAATCGTGCGAGGGAAAATGGGATTAACCGTTCAAACAATGTGAACGTCTGGATTTTTGGTTCAAGTTCGAACTGTCCGTATTCTTTGTCTTCTTTTGGTGAAATCATTAATATTTAGCATGTATTTGCTTCGATTCACACTCGTTGTGGATTTGGAAACGTTTTTTGATTTCTTTCAAATTGTTTCTCGTTAGGGTTTGAGTTTTGAATCGGACAGCTTGAACTTACCATGGATTCACATCGTTTGAGATTCTGTGATGGTTTTTTATGCGATTAGAGGAGGTTTGAGAGTTACCTGAGTTTGTTATTCGGAGATTTTGGTTCGTTTCTTTGATTCTTTGATCCGGATCCTCACTGGTGAGCTTTCTTTCTTCTTCTTCGATCCAACGCTACGAAATCCTTCACTTCTCTTCTTCTTCTTCTCTGCTCTAGCGCCGTGATCACGTTTGCAGCGCGCTGCCTCCGGTGGCGTGCTCGCGTTTGGATTGCGGTTTGTTCGATGATGAAGATTCTTCGGAATACCTGAGAACCGCTGGAAATTTGTATGAATTTGCTTCCGTTTTGATTCTGTGTGATGAATTCGGAGGCTGAATTGAAGCTTTCTGTGAAATTTGTGTTGAATTGGCTTTGATTCTGAGTTAGGGTTTGATGGAGATGTTCTTCGCGTTCTTGGATTTTATGAATTGGTTATCGTTTTGATCCAACTGAATCAGAGAGAGAAAGTGGATTTTGTTTATGATGTGGCGCGTGATTTCTGAAAATTCTGACACTGTGCACTATTTATAATCTGCCATGTGTGCCCGTGAGCCAATGATCTTGTGACATGTGGACTGGACTGCCCGTGTGGCCTTTGAGGACCACTCTGCAGTTGTGTAAAAGTTGGGACTGTTTTGCAAATACGTAAAAAATTGGGACTAATCTGTAAACTTGAGAAAATATTTGGACTAAAATGCAATTCCTAAAAGTGTTTGGACTAAAATGCAAAAATAATAAAATTGGTTAAAAAACTTAATCCGAATGCAACGTAAAGTGAAACAGTTAAAACTGACACCATGGACTAAAACGAACAAATTACCTAAATGAGGTATTTTAAAATACCTCTCTGCCCAAAATTTGAACAATGTGAAAAGACTAAAATGCCCCTGGGGACAAAAACGACTCAAACTGACACAAGCTGACTCAGATGCAGACACAAGTGGTTTTTATACAGAATTTAACAAATAAATTGCACAGACAAGTGGAAAAAGACTCAAAGACAGATGCAGGGACTGAAAATGGGTTCCATTGCAGGAAATGACCAAAATACCCTTTTGTACGATTTTATGCAAAAATTAAAAGACAGAAACAGTAACGTATGCAGTTGAAGCACATTGGTAAATTGCAGAGTAATACACAGTAAATTTGCAAAAGCGTCAGAAATAGAAAGGAAATTTAAACGAGTATTTTTAGGTCCAAAAGGAGGGTATGACAGCTGCCCCTATTTAAGTTTCTTTGTCTGGAGAGTCAAGAGACAGAGTCTTTGGCTTGACGCGACGAAGATACTTAAATATCGACATTTGCACTGATTTTGGGCGTAAAAATACGTTTGTAAATGTTATGTATGCCATGCAACATTTGTGTTATGAATGCAAGACAATTGAGAATTGATTTTGGCAAAGAATATGTCGTATCCATTGCGGGACTGGTAGACATCAACAGAATAGCAAAACAGAGTATGTCGTATCCATTGTGGGATTGGTAGACATTAACAAGATGGTGAATAACAAGACTCACTGGGGAGACTAGGTAGCAAATTGACAGGTGCAAGTTGTTCTTTTGGCTCGAACTGGGAACTTGACCGGGAATACTGACAAGTAAAAGGGCGCAAGCTGCTCTTGTATCTGAGCTGGTTACTTGGCTGAAAGAAAAGTAGGAAGCACAAGCTGTTCTTGTGTTTGAACTGGTTACTTGGCTGATAACAGAGACAAAGTAGAAAGCACAAGCTGTTCTTGCATTTGAACTAGTTACTTGGCTGAAAGGAAACAGAAACATAGGTGCAAGCTGTTCTTGGATACGAACTGGCTACTTGACCAATAACAAGAGTAAATTGACAGGTACAAGCTGTTCTTGGATGCGAACTGGCTGCTTGACCGAAAACAAAGGTAAATTGATAGGCACAAGTTGTTCTTGTATTTGAACTAGTCACTTGACTGATAACAAGAATGAATAGACAGGCACAAGCTGTTCTTGGGTACGAACTAGCCACTTGGCCGTTAACAGAAACGAATTGTATCGTAGAAACAAATTGAAATTGACTTGACATGACTGCATGAGCTTGAATTTGAAAGGATAGCTAAAGTTTGAAGTTGACAAGATTGTTGGATTTTGAAATTGACATGACAGTTATGAATTTGGAATTGACATGATTGATTTTGACAGAGATTAACATAGGAATTGAGAATGCAAATGTGTATGAATAACATGACAATTTTATCAAATGCATGAACACATAAGATGCATGATTATGCATGTATGAATGCTTTGAAATGCATGATGATTGGCACTTTATAGGCATAATTTTGCAAAGACAGACTAAACATTGGAATATTGGGTACGTAATGGCTCGCGCTCTGACATATACTTGCAAAAGTTCCTCTTCTGGGGATGCCGTCGTTTGAAGACAAATCAAGACCATTGTTGAGGACAGGGAGTCAAATCCCGTTTATAGACTTGCAGAAAGTAAGACCTTTTGATGGTACTGCTACTGCTGAACGCTCTACTGCTGAGCATCTTGGACATCGCATCTGTGGTCAATGCTTTTTGCATGTTTGCTTTTGTTTGTTTTTTTTTTCATCCCATTTTTGCCTGGATCGCCCTTTCGGGTTTTCAATCCACCGGGGAATAAATTTTTCAAATGCCCCTGTTTTTTCCTGAATTGCCTTTGAAGGTTGTCAATCCATCGGGGTGCTCATTTTTGCCTAAGCCGCCCTTTCGGGTTTTCGACTTAGCGAGCATATTCATTTTTTCATGCTTTTCATTCTGTTTTTTCATTCTTGCCATTGACCACAGACGGTTACTTGGGGAGAGGGTCTGCTGGTAACTTGTATTGGAACTGATATCAATGTATATTTGTTCATGCATGTTTCATTTGAATATACCTAGCTGCTTAGGCTTGCTTACAAAATACACAAAAAGGTTTTCAGTTTTCAGAATGTTTATTCCAGACACACATCATTATTAACATAGAAAAAACTTTTCGCATAAAGCTTTGAAAATAGAATGAAAAAAGAGTGCCAAACAAAAGCATAGGCTCAAATCGATGTATAAGGGTGGCAATCGGCCAAAGGCGCGACTCCACGGATTTACAAAGCTTGGAAAATGGTAATTTTATTGGTTGGTGGTACATTGAACACAATGATCATCATGGTCCCTAGAACTCTTGAATCCACAGGCGTCGGAACCTCGGATGAGAACAGCCAATTATCAGTTGCAAAGATGTCAAAGGGAATGGTAATTTGCCAGATATAGTCAATTGTCTTTCATTTCAATCTCATTTTTGCATGAACCGCCCTTTCGGGTTTTCGGCTCATCGAGACGCTCCTTTTTGCCTGAGTTACATGTAATCTCAGCGAGCTTTTATATTTTCATTTTTTTTTTGTCCCTTATTTTGCCTGGATCGCCCTTTCGGGTTTTCGATCCACCGGGAAGCGCATTTTTGCCTAGGCCGCCCTTTCGGGTTTTCGAACTACCACGCTGTTCTTTTCATATCTAGACAAAATATTTCTTGACTATATCGGCATTCACAGGATTAGGAAGTTCCACACCATCCATGTGTGTAAGAATCAAGGCTCCGCTGGAGAAGGCCTTCTTGACAACATACGGTCCTTCGTAGTTAGGCGTCCACTTGCCCCTGGGGTCAGGTTGTTGACTTACTCTTCTTTTCAGTACAATTTCACCCTCCTTGAATTCCCGAGGACGGACTTTCTTGTCAAAAGCAGTTTTCATTCTTGTTTGATACAGCCGTCCACGAGCCAAGGCATCTAGACGTCTTTCCTCAATTAAATTCAACTGATCATACCGACTCTGGCACCATTCAGCCTCCGACAATTTGGCTTCCATAATCACGCGGAGAGATGGGATTTCCACTTCCAAGGGGAGGACTGCTTCCATGCCATAAACAAGGGAGAAAGGTGTTGCCCCGGTTGAACTGCGTACCGTAGTGCGATAGCCGTGTAAAGCGTAGGGCAACATTTCATGCCAGTCTTTGTACGTAGTTACCATCTTCTGCACAATCTTTTTGATATTCTTATTGGCGGCCTCAACTGCACCATTCATCTGAGGTATGTAAGGAGAAGAGTTGTGATGTTCAATCTTGAATTTCTCGCACAAGGCCTGCACCATGTCATTATTCAAATTGGTGCCATTGTCAGTGATAATCTTGCTGGGAACACCATATCGACAGATGATGTTGTTCTTGACGAACTTAACCACCACTTGCTTGGTTACATTGGCATAAGATGCAGCTTCGACCCATTTGGTGAAGTAATCGATTGCTACCAAAATGAAACGATGGCCATTCGAAGCCTTTGGTTCAATCCTTCCGATCACATCGATACCCCACATAGAGAAAGGCCACGGAGAGGAAATGACATTGAGGGCATGCGGAGGCACATGAATCTTATCAGCATATATTTGACATTTATGACACTTCCTGGCATATTGGTAGCAATCGTGTTCCATGGTCATCCAATAGTAGCCTGCTCTCAACAATTTTCTAGACATGGTGTGCCCCGAAGCATGGGTCCCGAAAGTTCCATCGTGCACGTCGTGCATCAGTTGCTCTGCTTCACGCTCATCAACACATCTCAACAATATCATATCAAAGTTTCTCTTGTACAGAACATCCCCATCTAACACGAACTTGCTAGCCAACCTGCGCAAGGTTTTCTTGTCCTTATTGGAAGTATTCGGCGGATACTCGCGGCTTTGCAAAAACTGCTTGATATCACAATACCAGGGTTTGTTGTCAATTATATCCGCATTTGTTTGAACGGTCGCATTACTGACGGCAAACACATGAGAAGGCTGGTCCAGGCGCTGCACTTTGATTACTGGCACGTGATTCCAATGGTTCACTTGAAACATGGAGGATAAAGTGGCAAGAGCGTCGGCCATCTGATTTTCCTCACGGGGAATATAGTGTAATTCGACTTTCGTAAAGTATGTCAGCAGACACCTCGTGTAGTCACGGTAAGGGATCAGATTGACATGATGAGTTTCCCATTCTCCCTTTATCTGGTTAATCACAAGCGCAGAATCTCCATAGATGTCGAGGTGCTTGATTCTCATGTCAATTGCTTCCTCGATCCCCAAGATACATGCTTCATACTCAGCCATATTGTTCGTGCATTCAAATACAATCCAGGCGGTAAAGGGAATGTGATGCCCCTGCGGAGATACGATCACTGCCCCAATTCCTTTGCCATACGCATTGACAGCGCCATCAAAGACCAACCCCCACTTGCTATCGGGGTCCGGACCCTCACCAATCAACGGTTCTTCATAGTCTCTCGACTTCAAATACATGACCTCTTCGTCGGGGAAATCGAACTTGATGGGCTGATAGTCATCCAGTGGTTGGTAAGCAAGGTGGTCAGCTATAGCACTTCCTCTAATGGCTTTCTGAGCTTTGAACACAATATCATATTCAGACAGCAGCATCTGCCAACGCGCAATCTTTCCAGTGACTGCAGGCTTCTCAAAGATGTATTTGATCGGATCCATCCTGGATATCAACCAAGTTGTGTGGTTCATTAAGTAGTGGCGCAGGCGTTTGGCAGCCCAGGCCAAAGCACAACAAGTCTTTTCAAGCATCGTATACCGAGTCTCGCAGTCAGTGAATTTCTTGCTTAGATAGTAGATGGCATGCTCTTTCTTTCCAGTCTTGTCCTGTTGACCGAGCACACATCCCATGGATTCATCTAACACTGACAGATACATAATCAATGACCTTCCTTCCACCGGCGGGACAAGGATAGGTGGCTCTAGCAAATAGTTCTTTATGTTGTCAAAAGCTTCTTGGCATTCATCGTTCCACATAATGGGTTGATTCTTCCTGAGTAGCTTGAAGAACGGCCCGCAGGTCGCAGTCATGTGAGATATGAATCAGGAGATATAGTTCAGACGCCCGAGGAACCCTCTAACTTGCTTCTCGGTCTGCGGGGCCGGCATTTCACGGATTGCTCGGACTTTGTCGGGATCTACTTCAATGCCTCTTTGACTGACAATGAAGCCTAGCAACTTCCCAGACCTAACACCAAACGTGCATTTGTTTGGATTCAGCCGAAGCTTGTACTTCCTCAACCTTTCAAACATCTTTGCCAAATATTCAACGTGTTGTTCTTCATCGCTTGACTTGACAATCATGTCGTCCACATACACCTCGACTTCTTTGTGAATCATGTCATGGAACAAAGTGGTCATCCCCCTCTGATAGGTGGCACCAGCATTTATCAGGCCAAACGGCATTGCTTTGCAACAAAATGTTCCCCACAGAGTGATGAACGATGTCTTCTCCCTGTCTTTGGGTGACATTTTGATTTGGTTATAGCCAGAAAAACCGTCCATGAAGGAGAACACCTTGCACTGGGCAGTATTATCAACGAGCACATCGATGTGAGGTAGTGGGAAATTGTCCTTCAAGCTTGCTCTATTCAAATCTCTGTAATCAACACACATCCGGACCTTACCATCCTTCTTCGGCACTGGCACAATGTTAGCAACCCACTCGGGATACTCAACTGTCATGAGAAAACCCGCATCAATCTGTTTCTGCACCTCACCTTTGATCTTCAGAGCCATGTCCGGCCGAGTCCGTCTCAACTTTTGTCTGACAGGAGGACAGTCTGGTTTTGTCGGTATCCGGTGTTCCACGATCTGGAGATCCAAACCCGGCATATCTTCATACGACCATGCGAAAATATCTGAATACTCCCGGAGAAGTTGGAAGATCCTTTTCTTGACCCCTTCCTCCAATGCAGCACCGACTTTGATCTCTCGTTTATTGTCTTCGGTACCCAAGTTGATCAACTCAATTCCTTCCTGATGAGGCCGAATGGTTTTCTCTTCTTGTTCAAGTAATCGGGCAATCTCGTCCGGTATGTCATCACTATCTTCATCTTCAGCTTCGAACACCAGGGATTCAACGGTTTGGAGAAACATAGAGTCACTGTGTCCAACGGGTTTATTTTGGTTCGATCTGCGTGACATGATTTGGATGATTTTTAGAAAATAGTTTTCATGCAGACCTTTGAAATTAATAAGAAAATACAGATGTTTTGGTTTTTTCTGGCATTACCATTATTTCCAACGGAAAAGCATTAAAGAAAGAAAAAGAGTCGTGAAAGAAACGACGTTTTTTATTGATAATGGTGATGTCGGAACAAACATGCCCTTTACAAAAGTGTCACTTCCGCCTCGGGCAGGGCGGAAGGATTGTTATTTTGAAAACAAAAGCCTAGACAGCAAGACACATTACTTAGAATCATGCACAAATACAGGGAGATTGATAACGTTCCAGTTCTTTGCAATGCCTCCTGGTATCACAAATGTGGGCCTAGACCCTTTTTCAGCAGCACCTTCAAGAATCGCGTTGGTAAATCCAGCACTATGAAACGTTCCAGTTGACACGCCTGATGTCGGAGAGAAACCGAGACCCTCTTTGCGTTTGTTGTCCAGCAGCTGTATCAACTGGCCCCAACCGGCCGCCTGACCCTCCTGAACGGCCTTCTATGCGTCCTTCAAAGAAGCCATGGCAGCACTGGCCTTCTTGGGCTCCGTACCCTCGATAGTCAAACCCTGAAATGCAGTTCCTTTGGCAGATTTAGCTTCGATGCAAGAGAAAGATGATAACTGACTGACCAGATAAGCCTTTTCCCCATGCACTGTCACGAGCTTGCCATTCTTTACAAATTTTAGCTTCTGATGGAGGGTAGAAGTGACTGCGCCAGCCTCATGTATCCACGGTCTTCCGAGGAGGCAACTGTAAGAGGCATCTATGTCCATAACCTGGAAAGTAATCATGAATGTTTCAGGGCCAATAGTCATGGGGAGATCTGTAACGCCCCATTTCTATTTAATTATTTTTAGTTGATGTTTTGAGTATTTTTATTTGATATATATGATTTATATGACCTTTTGGTGTGGTGTGTGTATTTAAATAATTATTTGTGTTTTATTTAAATGAATGTTATTTGTTTTATTTAATAGAAAGGAGTAAGAATATTATTTATTTGGAAATATGGGGAGTTAAGTGAGAATTTAATAGAATTTAAGGGAGTTAAGTGAAATGATGGGGGAGTTAAGGAAATATTAGTGGAAGTTGGGAAAATAGAAAGGCAGAAAACGTTTTCACGTTCAGAAAAAGAAAAACAGAACTTTGGGAGAAAGAGGAGAGAAAACCTAGAGAAGAGTGAAGGAGCAAGAAGAGAGAAGAACGCGGCTTGATTTCAGGAAAACAATCTAAGGTAAGGGTGAGGCTAACCTTCAACTAATAATATATACATAATTGCTGAAATTGGATTGAAAATGGTGGTTTTTGGAATTAGGTTTAAGAACATGATAAATTGCTCTATGTTGTTGTTTTATGTTGTTGATGATGTTTCCATGAGATGTTTCTGATGTTTTGTTGTATAATGAACCCATAAACAATGTAACAATTCATTTTGGGTGATAAAGGGATCAAAGTTGGGATTTTTGGGGTAAAACCATGCTGAAATCGCATTTTTGAAAAAGCTGTTTTTTTTGACCTGATACTGTCAAACCGTGCCGCGATTTTTGCAGCCATACCGCGATTTTGATGGCAGAATGCTAAGTGGTTCTGGACGTAAAAACGCGTCGCGATTTCCAAAATCGTGACACGATTTTTGTGAACCAGATCCTTCATATTTCACTATTTTTCACCCCTTTCCTCTTTGAACTGGCTTTTGGTGTAAACATGAAAGTTGTAGATAATTGAGTTAGCTTTCTAATGGCTTTGGTTTGACTTGAAAATGTTTTATGGATTTTGAGTTATGATGAAAATACTCCAAGTGGGTCTTGAGGAAAACTTTAAGAAAACTTAGTATAACTTATTCCAAGTTAGTCCAAAACCTATGGTTAGTTCCCAAACTTCAAACTTAAGTATTAGAGGTTTAATTGAGGTGTTTTATGAGTATTTAGCTTATGTCTTATTGATCAAACTTGGTTTGCTTTTGAAGGATGTTTTGGACTTTGATATGAATGTAATTGATTAATGTATATGTTGCTATTGTTGTTGATACGTTGGAATATGTATGTTTATATATGTACAATTATATACGGTGTATCGTTGTTCCCGTTGTTGATGTTGTTGAGTCGTGTTGTCCAAGTTGGGGAGTGTGTCATAAGTATTAGGCACATATGTTGATGTCGTAGTAGGTGTTGTCGTCGTTGTTTGGTTGTATACTGATATACACCATTGAGTCGTTGATGTTGTATGATGATATACACAAGTGGAGTTCATTGCATAATGCATAAAAGCGGAGGGCTTTTGCCCTGGAACGCCTTGTCGTTCAAAGCGGGAGGACTTATGTCCTGGAACACTTTGTTGTTCAAAGCGGTGAGGGCTTTTGCCTTGGAACGCCTTGTCGTTCAAAGCGGGAGGACTTATGTCCTGGAACACTTTGTTGTTCAAAGAGGTGAGGGCTCTGCCCTGTATTTTTGGTACCACATGCATATTGCATTAGTTGTTGTTGTCATTGCATCGTTGTAGTCGATGAGTTGGTCGAGTTGATGTTGTCATTGGTTGAGTAGTTGTTGATGTTGATGAGTCGTTGAGGTTGAGGTGGTTGTTGAGTTGTTGTCGATGATGTGGTTGATAGCTTAATATAATTTAAGGTTGCAAATCTAATGTGAAATGAAGTAGTTGCTGTTGATAAATGTTAATGTCATGTATATATGGATTTAATAATGTTTGTTGCTATGATTGTTGTTGTTTCAATGCAATTGATAATTATATACATATATTATTTTTGATTGTGAATCTCACCCCTTCTGTTGGAATTGCCGCCTTGTGGGCAAGTGCAGGTTTCCAGGACTAGTAGGATGTGGCTCAAGTGTCTAGGGCTCTGATACGTAACGGGATGGGAAGCGTCGTTTATGTTCTTCATTCCTTTATGTATCTAATTTTGAAAAATGTTGTTGAAGTTTAAATGGTGTTGAATAATATTTTAATTTGTTGAGGCCTTTGTGCCAAGGTTTGTTGGAGATTAATAATGATTTTGAAAAGAATTTTCTGTTGCAGTTTTTATAAGATTGGTTGTTGGAATTTAATAGTTTTAATTTCTATTAAAGAATTTTTGAGAATAAGCAGTGTAATGCTCCGTTTGAGAATTGACTCTGATTGTTATAATAAAATCACGTTGTTTTGGGAAACGGGGTGTTACAATTGGTATCAGAGCAGGTTGGTCCGTCCGGCCAAGTAGTAGAGTCGTGATGAGCCACCTAGGATAGAGTGTCAACTCTAATGTTGCTTTTGTTGTTGTTCTGAATTGTTGTTTCTTATGTAGAACTTTGAAATGGCGGGTCGTAATGATGCTGCTATGGCTGGTTGTTTCTTATGTACATTTTCGAGGACGAAAATTCTATAAGTTGGGGAGAGTTGTAACGCCCCATTTCTATTTAATTATTTTTAGTTGATGTTTTGAGTATTTTTATTTGATATATATGATTTATATGACCTTTTGGTGTGGTGTGTGTATTTAAATAATTATTTGTGTTTTATTTAAATGAATGTTATTTGTTTTATTTAATAGAAAGGAGTAAGAATATTATTTATTTGGAAATATGGGGAGTTAAGTGAGAATTTAATAGAATTTAAGGGAGTTAAGTGAAATGATGGGGGAGTTAAGGAAATATTAGTGGAAGTTGGGAAAATAGAAAGGCAGAAAACGTTTTCACGTTCAGAAAAAGAAAAACAGAACTTTGGGAGAAAGAGGAGAGAAAACCTAGAGAAGAGTGAAGGAGCAAGAAGAGAGAAGAACGCAGCTTGATTTCAGGAAAACAATCTAAGGTAAGGGTGAGGCTAACCTTCAACTAATAATATATACATAATTGCTGAAATTGGATTGAAAATGGTGGTTTTTGGAATTAGGTTTAAGAACATGATAAATTGCTCTATGTTGTTGTTTTATGTTGTTGATGATGTTTCCATGAGATGTTTCTGATGTTTTGTTGTATAATGAACCCATAAACAATGTAACAATTCATTTTGGGTGATAAAGGGATCAAAGTTGGGATTTTTGGGGTAAAACCATGCTGAAATTGCATTTTTGAAAAAGCTGTTTTTTTTGACCTGATACTGTCAAACCGTGCCGCGATTTTTGCAGCCATACCGCGATTTTGATGGCAGAATGCTAAGTGGTTCTGGACGTAAAAACGCGTCGCGATTTCCAAAATCGTGACACGATTTTTGTGAACCAGATCCTTCATATTTCACTATTTTTCACCCCTTTCCTCTTTGAACTGGCTTTTGGTGTAAACATGAAAGTTGTAGATAATTGAGTTAGCTTTCTAATGGCTTTGGTTTGACTTGAAAATGTTTTATGGATTTTGAGTTATGATGAAAATACTCCAAGTGGGTCTTGAGGAAAACTTTAAGAAAACTTAGTATAACTTATTCCAAGTTAGTCCAAAACCTATGGTTAGTTCCCAAACTTCAAACTTAAGTATTAGAGGTTTAATTGAGGTGTTTTATGAGTATTTAGCTTATGTCTTATTGATCAAACTTGGTTTGCTTTTGAAGGATGTTTTGGACTTTGATATGAATGTAATTGATTAATGTATATGTTGCTATTGTTGTTGATACGTTGGAATATGTATGTTTATATATGTACAATTATATACGGTGTATCGTTGTTCCCGTTGTTGATGTTGTTGAGTCGTGTTGTCCAAGTTGGGGAGTGTGTCATAAGTATTAGGCACAGATGTTGATGTCGTAGTAGGTGTTGTCGTCGTTGTTTGGTTGTATACTGATATACACCATTGAGTCGTTGATGTTGTATGATGATATACACAAGTGGAGTTCATTGCATAATGCATAAAAGCGGGAGGGCTTTTGCCCTGGAACACCTTGTCGTTCAAGGCGGGAGGACTTATGTCCTGGAACACTTTGTTGTTCAAAGCGGTGAGGGCTTTTGCCTTGGAACGCCTTGTCGTTCAAAGCGGGAGGACTTATGTCCTGGAACACTTTGTTGTTCAAAGAGGTGAGGGCTCTGCCCTGTATTTTTGGTACCACATGCATATTGCATTAGTTGTTGTTGTCGTTGCATCGTTGTAGTCGATGAGTTGGTCGAGTTGATGTTGTCATTGGTTGAGTAGTTGTTGATGTTGATGAGTCATTGAGGTTGAGGTGGTTGTTGAGTTGTTGTCGATGATGTGGTTGATTGCTTAATATAATTTAAGGTTGCAAATCTAATGTGAAATGAAGTAGTTGCTGTTGATAAATGTTAATGTCATGTATATATGGATTTAATAATGTTTGTTGCTATGATTGTTGTTGTTTCAATGCAATTGATAATTATATACATATATTATTTTTGATTGTGAATCTCACCCCTTCTGTTGGAATTGCCGCCTTGTGGGCAAGTGCAGGTTTCCAGGACTAGTAGGATGTGGCTCAAGTGTCTAGGGCTCTGATACGTAACGGGATGGGAAGCGTCGTTTATGTTCTTCATTCCTTTATGTATCTAATTTTGAAAAATGTTGTTGAAGTTTAAATGGTGTTGAATAATATTTTAATTTGTTGAGGCCTTTGTGCCAAGGTTTGTTGGAGATTAATAATGATTTTGAAAAGAATTTTCTGTTGCAGTTTTTATAAGATTGGTTGTTGGAATTTAATAGTTTTAATTTCTATTAAAGAATTTTTGAGAATAAGCAGTGTAATGCTCCGTTTGAGAATTGACTCTGATTGTTATAATAAAATCACGTTGTTTTGGGAAACGGGGTGTTACAATTGGTATCAGAGCAGGTTGGTCCGTCCGGCCAAGTAGTAGAGTCGTGATGAGCCACCTAGGATAGAGTGTCAACTCTAATGTTGCTTTTGTTGTTGTTCTGAATTGTTGTTTCTTATGTAGAACTTTGAAATGGCGGGTCGTAATGATGCTGCTATGGCTGGTTGTTTCTTATGTACATTTTCGAGGACGAAAATTCTATAAGTTGGGGAGAGTTGTAACGCCCCATTTCTATTTAATTATTTTTAGTTGATGTTTTGAGTATTTTTATTTGATATATATGATTTATATGACCTTTTGGTGTGGTGTGTGTATTTAAATAATTATTTGTGTTTTATTTAAATGAATGTTATTTGTTTTATTTAATAGAAAGGAGTAAGAATATTATTTATTTGGAAATATGGGGAGTTAAGTGAGAATTTAATAGAATTTAAGGGAGTTAAGTGAAATGATGGGGGAGTTAAGGAAATATTAGTGGAAGTTGGGAAAATAGAAAGGCAGAAAACGTTTTCACGTTCAGAAAAAGAAAAACAGAACTTTGGGAGAAAGAGGAGAGAAAACCTAGAGAAGAGTGAAGGAGCAAGAAGAGAGAAGAACGCAGCTTGATTTCAGGAAAACAATCTAAGGTAAGGGTGAGGCTAACCTTCAACTAATAATATATACATAATTGCTGAAATTGGATTGAAAATGGTGGTTTTTGGAATTAGGTTTAAGAACATGATAAATTGCTCTATGTTGTTGTTTTATGTTGTTGATGATGTTTCCATGAGATGTTTCTGATGTTTTGTTGTATAATGAACCCATAAACAATGTAACAATTCATTTTGGGTGATAAAGGGATCAAAGTTGGGATTTTTGGGGTAAAACCATGCTGAAATTGCATTTTTGAAAAAGCTGTTTTTTTTGACCTGATACTGTCAAACCGTGCCGCGATTTTTGCAGCCATACCGCGATTTTGATGGCAGAATGCTAAGTGGTTCTGGACGTAAAAACGCGTCGCGATTTCCAAAATCGTGACACGATTTTTGTGAACCAGATCCTTCATATTTCACTATTTTTCACCCCTTTCCTCTTTGAACTGGCTTTTGGTGTAAACATGAAAGTTGTAGATAATTGAGTTAGCTTTCTAATGGCTTTGGTTTGACTTGAAAATGTTTTATGGATTTTGAGTTATGATGAAAATACTCCAAGTGGGTCTTGAGGAAAACTTTAAGAAAACTTAGTATAACTTATTCCAAGTTAGTCCAAAACCTATGGTTAGTTCCCAAACTTCAAACTTAAGTATTAGAGGTTTAATTGAGGTGTTTTATGAGTATTTAGCTTATGTCTTATTGATCAAACTTGGTTTGCTTTTGAAGGATGTTTTGGACTTTGATATGAATGTAATTGATTAATGTATATGTTGCTATTGTTGTTGATACGTTGGAATATGTATGTTTATATATGTACAATTATATACGGTGTATCGTTGTTCCCGTTGTTGATGTTGTTGAGTCGTGTTGTCCAAGTTGGGGAGTGTGTCATAAGTATTAGGCACAGATGTTGATGTCGTAGTAGGTGTTGTCGTCGTTGTTTGGTTGTATACTGATATACACCATTGAGTCGTTGATGTTGTATGATGATATACACAAGTGGAGTTCATTGCATAATGCATAAAAGCGGGAGGGCTTTTGCCCTGGAACACCTTGTCGTTCAAGGCGGGAGGACTTATGTCCTGGAACACTTTGTTGTTCAAAGCGGTGAGGGCTTTTGCCTTGGAACGCCTTGTCGTTCAAAGCGGGAGGACTTATGTCCTGGAACACTTTGTTGTTCAAAGAGGTGAGGGCTCTGCCCTGTATTTTTGGTACCACATGCATATTGCATTAGTTGTTGTTGTCGTTGCATCGTTGTAGTCGATGAGTTGGTCGAGTTGATGTTGTCATTGGTTGAGTAGTTGTTGATGTTGATGAGTCATTGAGGTTGAGGTGGTTGTTGAGTTGTTGTCGATGATGTGGTTGATTGCTTAATATAATTTAAGGTTGCAAATCTAATGTGAAATGAAGTAGTTGCTGTTGATAAATGTTAATGTCATGTATATATGGATTTAATAATGTTTGTTGCTATGATTGTTGTTGTTTCAATGCAATTGATAATTATATACATATATTATTTTTGATTGTGAATCTCACCCCTTCTGTTGGAATTGCCGCCTTGTGGGCAAGTGCAGGTTTCCAGGACTAGTAGGATGTGGCTCAAGTGTCTAGGGCTCTGATACGTAACGGGATGGGAAGCGTCGTTTATGTTCTTCATTCCTTTATGTATCTAATTTTGAAAAATGTTGTTGAAGTTTAAATGGTGTTGAATAATATTTTAATTTGTTGAGGCCTTTGTGCCAAGGTTTGTTGGAGATTAATAATGATTTTGAAAAGAATTTTCTACTGCAGTTTTTATAAGATTGGTTGTTGGAATTTAATAGTTTTAATTTCTATTAAAGAATTTTTGAGAATAAGCAGTGTAATGCTCCGTTTGAGAATTGACTCTGATTGTTATAATAAAATCACGTTGTTTTGGGAAACGAGGTGTTACAATTGGTATCAGAGCAGGTTGGTCCGTCCGACCAAGTAGTAGAGTCGTGATGAGCCACCTAGGATAGAGTGTCAACTCTAATGTTGCTTTTGTTGTTGTTCTGAATTGTTGTTTCTTATGTAGAACTTTGAAATGGCGGGTCGTAATGATGCTGCTATGGCTGGTTGTTTCTTATGTACATTTTCGAGGACGAAAATTCTATAAGTTGGGGAGAGTTGTAACGCCCCATTTCTATTTAATTATTTTTAGTTGATGTTTTGAGTATTTTTATTTGATATATATGATTTATATGACCTTTTGGTGTGGTGTGTGTATTTAAATAATTATTTGTGTTTTATTTAAATGAATGTTATTTGTTTTATTTAATAGAAAGGAGTAAGAATATTATTTATTTGGAAATATGGGGAGTTAAGTGAGAATTTAATAGAATTTAAGGGAGTTAAGTGAAATGATGGGGGAGTTAAGGAAATATTAGTGGAAGTTGGGAAAATAGAAAGGCAGAAAACGTTTTCACGTTCAGAAAAAGAAAAACAGAACTTTGGGAGAAAGAGGAGAGAAAACCTAGAGAAGAGTGAAGGAGCAAGAAGAGAGAAGAACGCAGCTTGATTTCAGGAAAACAATCTAAGGTAAGGGTGAGGCTAACCTTCAACTAATAATATATACATAATTGCTGAAATTGGATTGAAAATGGTGGTTTTTGGAATTAGGTTTAAGAACATGATAAATTGCTCTATGTTGTTGTTTTATGTTGTTGATGATGTTTCCATGAGATGTTTCTGATGTTTTGTTGTATAATGAACCCATAAACAATGTAATAATTCATTTTGGGTGATAAAGGGATCAAAGTTGGGATTTTTGGGGTAAAACCATGCTGAAATCGCATTTTTGAAAAAGCTGTTTTTTTTGACCTGATACTGTCAAACCGTGCCGCGATTTTTGCAGCCATACCGCGATTTTGATGGCAGAATGCTAAGTGGTTCTGGACGTAAAAACGCGTCGCGATTTCCAAAATCGTGACACGATTTTTGTGAACCAGATCCTTCATATTTCACTATTTTTCACCCCTTTCCTCTTTGAACTGGCTTTTGGTGTAAACATGAAAGTTGTAGATAATTGAGTTAGCTTTCTAATGGCTTTGGTTTGACTTGAAAATGTTTTATGGATTTTGAGTTATGATGAAAATACTCCAAGTGGGTCTTGAGGAAAACTTTAAGAAAACTTAGTATAACTTATTCCAAGTTAGTCCAAAACCTATGGTTAGTTCCCAAACTTCAAACTTAAGTATTAGAGGTTTAATTGAGGTGTTTTATGAGTATTTAGCTTATGTCTTATTGATCAAACTTGGTTTGCTTTTGAAGGATGTTTTGGACTTTGATATGAATGTAATTGATTAATGTATATGTTGCTATTGTTGTTGATACGTTGGAATATGTATGTTTATATATGTACAATTATATACGGTGTATCGTTGTTCCCGTTGTTGATGTTGTTGAGTCGTGTTGTCCAAGTTGGGGAGTGTGTCATAAGTATTAGGCACAGATGTTGATGTCGTAGTAGGTGTTGTCGTCGTTGTTTGGTTGTATACTGATATACACCATTGAGTCGTTGATGTTGTATGATGATATACACAAGTGGAGTTCATTGCATAATGCATAAAAGCGGGAGGGCTTTTGCCCTGGAACGCCTTGTCGTTCAAAGCGGGAGGACTTATGTCCTGGAACACTTTGTTGTTCAAAGCGGTGAGGGCTTTTGCCTTGGAACGCCTTGTCGTTCAAAGCGGGAGGACTTATGTCCTGGAACACTTTGTTGTTCAAAGAGGTGAGGGCTCTGCCCTGTATTTTTGGTACCACATGCATATTGCATTAGTTGTTGTTGTCGTTGCATCGTTGTAGTCGATGAGTTGGTCGAGTTGATGTTGTCATTGGTTGAGTAGTTGTTGATGTTGATGAGTCGTTGAGGTTGAGGTGGTTGTTGAGTTGTTGTCGATGATGTGGTTGATTGCTTAATATAATTTAAGGTTGCAAATCTAATGTGAAATGAAGTAGTTGCTGTTGATAAATGTTAATGTCATGTATATATGGATTTAATAATGTTTGTTGCTATGATTGTTGTTGTTTCAATGCAATTGATAATTATATACATATATTATTTTTGATTGTGAATCTCACCCCTTCTGTTGGAATTGCCGCCTTGTGGGCAAGTGCAGGTTTCCAGGACTAGTAGGATGTGGCTCAAGTGTCTAGGGCTCTGATACGTAACGGGATGGGAAGCGTCGTTTATGTTCTTCATTCCTTTATGTATCTAATTTTGAAAAATGTTGTTGAAGTTTAAATGGTGTTGAATAATATTTTAATTTGTTGAGGCCTTTGTGCCAAGGTTTGTTGGAGATTAATAATGATTTTGAAAAGAATTTTCTGCTGCAGTTTTTATAAGATTGGTTGTTGGAATTTAATAGTTTTAATTTCTATTAAAGAATTTTTGAGAATAAGCAGTGTAATGCTCCGTTTGAGAATTGACTCTGATTGTTATAATAAAATCACCTTGTTTTGGGAAACGGGGTGTTACAAGATCTACTTCTCCAAGTACAGTTTTACGGGAACCATCGAAAGCCTTGACTAGAAAAGTACTTCTTCTCAAAGGAACTCCCTGACAACTTAACTGGTCCAAAGTCGACTTAGGCATCACATTCAGCGACGACCCAGTATCTACCAACACGTTGGACAGCATATCTGCTTTGCAGTTCATGGAGATGTGTAGGGCCAAGTTGTGGTGCCTCCCTGCTTCTGGAAGTTCATCCTCACCAAACCAGAGGTTACTACAAGCGGTGATGTTAGCCACTATCCCACCAAATTGATTTTCTGTGACTTCGTGGTCGACATATGCTTGCTCCAACACTTTCAACAAGACGTTCCTGTGAGCCTCCGAACTAAGGAGTAGAGACAAGATAGATATCTTCGAAGGGGTCTGTAACAGCTGGTCAACGATCTTATAATCACTCCTCTTGATTATCTTCAGAATCTCGTCCAGATTAGAATCCTCAATGGACTGGCCTGGACGGCTGGTATTTTCAACAACAGGAGGGATTGGCAATGGGGTAGCCTTATCAGCAGGAGTTGCAACTGGCACATCATCTTTCTTTTGAAACAAAAGGGGACGGACTTTACTGCTTCTCAAAGCCGTCACTTCAGCGATACTACCCACTGTGCTCGGGGACACCAAAGGTACTTCTTTCCCGTCTTCCAACATAGTCGCGTTGTACTTGTATGGGATGGCTTTCGCAGAAGCATATGGCACTGGTCCTGGTAGCCGTATCACTAGAGGCTTAACATCTTCTCCGGCAGACATGTTCTTGACAGGAGTATCGTGGAAAATCGGCACAATCATACAAACATCACTGGCAGTCAGGTAGTTGTCATTCATCAATCTTTGAATATCAGTCTGGACTACGCTGCAACCCATAGGGTTCTGAAGGCATTCATAGCAGGTAGCATGGTCGTGGCTGAACAGAGCAGCTTGGCACAATTTGATATGTAACGGTACTAGGGGGCAGCAATATTACGGACATTGAGACGAGGGGTCTCTTCACACACTTCAATCATATTCACGGCGGCATGGTTGGGGAGTGGATTGTCGAGCACATGTGGGGCGTTGTTTTCGAAGGATAGCTTTCCCTGATCAATCAGCTTCTTCACAATATATTTCAGAGCGTAACAACCTTCTACATCATGACCTAGGGCGCCTTGGTGAAAGTCGCGTCTGAGATCAGAACGGAATCTAGGAGGCAACAGATTCGGCGGAGGTTTGCCGGGTCTAGTGGTGCAATACCCCTTGTGTAATAGAGTTGGGAGTAGTTCGGCGTACGCCATCGGTATCGGAGGGAAAGAAGGTCTTGCCTGAGGACCTTGTTGTTGTTGTTGTGGTTGTTGTTGAGCCAGCAGTTGTTGCGGCACTTGTTGAGCGATGGCATTAACAGGGACCTGAGGCTGGCCCGGTAGTGGGGGGTATTGATGGTAGAATGGTGGATAGAACGGGTGTTGGGCATACTGTAGGTACTGGTACGGTTGAGGCAGTTGTGTAGCATTAACGGGAGCGACAATAGCAGATTGATTGGTCCCGGCGGACACCATTCCAACTTCTGATTCCTTCTTCTTGTGATGGCCATTGCCATACTTCTTTGGTGCATTCGAGGACTCACCTTTTTCAAACACAATGATGCCTTCTCTGACTGCTTCTTCTAGGCGGGTTCCCATGGTGACCATCTCGGAGAAGTTGCTCGGAGCAGCAATGATCATCCTTTCAACATAGTCTTTTTTCAGCGTCTTTAGGAACGTCTGTGTCATCTCCTCTTTATCTAGAGCAGGGGTGATACGGGCGGCTGCGCCCCTCCACCTTTGCGCATACTCACGGAAACTCTCATCTTTCTTCTGAGAGAGGGACCTGAGAAATTCCCTGTTTGGCTTCAACCTGGTGTTAAACCCGTAATGACTCTTGAAAGCGGCAGCCAGATCATCGAAGGTGTGAATGTCATCCTTACTCAGACCAGTATACCATTCTGCATCGTCTTCCATCAAACTGTCTTGGAAGCAGTGGATCATGAGCGAATCATTGTCTGAGTAGTTGGCCATCTTCTGGACATATTTGATGATATGATTCTGAGGACAAGTCAACCCATTGTATCGGTCGAATTCTGGGACCTTGAACTTTTTAGGGACATCTACCTTCGGCACTAGGCAGAGATCGTGAGTATTGACGAGGTCACCACTCCCACGGTTGGCTTTGATTTCACGACGGAGTTCTCTAGCAAGCTCCTCCATTCTTTCTTCCATAGTTCTGGTCATGGGCGACTCCCCCCGGTGGGTATTGGTACCGGTGTTGATGGCTTGAGGCATAGAATGTACGATTGGGTCAGTGAAGACCGTTGACTGAGGCAAAGTAGTGCGGAGAGAAGCATGCCCTGGGACGGGGATTTGGTTACTATTGGCAGCACCAGACGTGCCGGCGCCTGAAAGACCGGCTGCGGTACCGGGTACGTAGTAAGGTGGGAGTCCATAAGGGCATCCCCTCGGCATAGCAAAGCGGTCATCAAGAGATGCTGTTGGAATTGGCTCGGTGGTCTCTGGAGCAGACGAGGCTGGTTGTTCCTAGGCAGCCAACAGAGTAGTCAAAACATCATGAGCCTTAGCCAACTCTTCCCTTAAGGATGCCAATTCGGTACGGAGCTGTGCGTTTTCTTCTTCCATGGCTACCTGATTCTTCTTTCTGTATTGTCTAGTCTGATGTACTCTGGTAGGTTGATCGGTCTTTCGAGCACGAGCCACTTTTCACACTGCGGCAGAAGAACCAGGAGGCAATGAGCACTTGGAAGTTTTTTGGTGACTGATGAATGATGCATATGATGCATGATATGTATAAATGCAGATGCAAAAATGACTCTTTTTTGGTTATCGAAAGGTTTTCTTAGACGAATTAGAAATTTTGTAAACATTTTTTTTTTTAGGAAATAATGAAGAGACTAGAAAGCTGTAGAGATAAATCTTTTGAAATGCCGAGCCAAAGGGAGTGGGCCCTAAAACATAACACAAACAACGTAATCATCTAAACCTATGAAGTGACAGGGTACTCCTCAGAATTAGACTCTGGAGCCGAACCGCAATATCTGGCATAGAATTCCCGACGACCTCTAGCTCTCTTGGAATCTCTCATAAGCAGCTTATCCTTTTCCTCGAGCTCTTTCCTAGCTTTGGCTAGCTCTTTTTTCAACATTCGATTCTCATGATCCTTCTGTTCATCTCTACCATCCAAAGTCAAAATCAAGTTCTCGGCTTCATTGTATCGGGCTTTCCATGCCCGTTTCTCCTGACTCTCCAGAGCTAGATGCTCCTGATACATCTCCTGGGTTGCGGGAAGCAAAGGTAATGGCCTAGACGGAACAGACGCGGACACATGTCTCATAGTAGGATAAGGCATGCCGATCTCTTCGGCTCGATCTATCACCCACTGAGTGTAGGCCTCATGAGCTATACCGGATCTCACACCCAAATGCTTCACATCCTTCCTTCGAACCTTAGACCAAGCATCTTTAAAAGCTTTCCTTTGCCCGGTGGGAGCATTGGAATAGTAAAAGAACTCCTGTGATGTAGCAAGGTTGATGGGCTTTGCTCTCATAGGGAAGCCGAACTGTCTCATGGCTAATTCAGGATTGTAGTTGATTCCTCCCCGGGTACCGAGGAGAGGTACATTGAGGAAATCTCCACAACCAGTAATAATCTCCTTGACTCGAGCTGCTGGGGTGATCCAAACCACCTCATCGGGAGTGAGAGCCATAATCCGCTGCGAATAAGACCAATTCTCCGAGTTGGCATGGAAAGAGCCTGGAAGGTGAGAAATAAACCACCTATATAGGAGAGGCACACAACAGAGAATATATCCACGACCCTTGAGAGTCCGGTCATGGATGGCGTGGTACGTGTCAGCTAACAAAGTAGGAACCGGGTTCTTGGAGTGGAAAATCTCAATAGCATTCATGTCCACAAAGTTGTCGAGATTCGGGAAAAGAACAAGCCCGTAGATAAGTAGTGCAAGAATAGCCTCAAGAGTGTCCTGACAAGTAGATTCGAGATTAGCCCGCTCAAGTAAGTACTTCGAAGTGAAACCCTGAATGTGAGATTTAGAAATGAGATTCTTGGACACATCGGAAGTCTTGAGATAAAGATCCTTAGCAATAACCAGAGGAGTAAGAGGAGCTCCGGGACCCGTGAAAGGTGTCTTCTCGGCTATAGGTAAACCCAATAAACTAGAATAAGCCTCAAGTGTAGGAACCAACTGGAAATCCGGGAAAGTGAAGCAACGGAAGACCGGATCATAGAATTGCACGAGAGTGTGCACCAACTTTTCTTCTACATTAGTCCGGAGAATAGTGAGCAAACCACCGTATCGGAGACGAAACCCAGTCGGATTCTTGACCTTGAGTGCCAACTCCCTTAGGCTAACCGAATCGACTTCCTTGAATTTGTAAGATTTAGTCCTCTTCATACCTGGAATGTTTACAAAGTTTTCAATTTGTCTAGACCTTTCGATAAATGCATGAGAAAAGATTTATGCATGAATGCATGTATGCATGATTTTGATTACAAAGAGAATATGGTGAGTTAAGGTTGCAAGTGGACACGGCGTCCGGTGAAACTAGAGTTTTGATAGTAGTAACCATGGTTCTAATAAGGTTCCCAAACTGCAACCTCTCTTACATATATCATGGTAGCATAAGGCGCCGCCCGTTCCATGATTATTTGTAAGAAGGTCTAGTTTGAGTGTAGTATCGCGTGACGACTAAGTTCCGAGGCGACGCCCGGTTTAGCCACCGCACTACGTCCTAAGAAAAGGCCAAAGATGGGTTTGGTAACTACGGTCCATAGCCTTCATCGGTCAATTGGAAGTAAAGTGCCTAAGCATGACAACACACGCCGACAACATCACCCCCAAAATGCCTCAGCTACGTGAGATTGATCGCGTAACCCAATACACGAGGCAACCCCCGGATTGGATTGTCGATTATATCTCCACCTAATCTTAGGTTCACTCAGCCCGGGTATAGGACTTTTGACATTCTCACCCCACACGTTGCATGAAAATAATAACAATAAAGCAAAGCGTAAAACATAAAGCATGAAAAACTAGGCGTAGCCCTATACCCCCCAGTGAAGTCGCCATTTCTGTCATCGCGATTTTCGGGTGTCAAGTCATTAATTAGGCTTGAACCTTTCAATCATTGATGTCTCTATTTTTTTGGGGAAGGTAAAAATTGAGAAAACCCTTAGAAATTCTAAGTTCGGGGCAATTTTCGCTACGGGAAGGTGTTAGGCACCCGCAACGACTATAGTACTCTATAGGAGCCGTTTTTCTAATTCTATGTTTTACGCCTTATTTTTATGCTATTTTTGGAAGAAAATTGTTTTTAAGAATGGGGGAAAGAAGATGGTTTGGATTTTGTTTTATTGGACTTGTAGAGATTTTGGTCTCTTGCCTACATACCCTTTTAAGGGATCAAAATTCCATGTAGTTCTCTTCCAAAAGATTTTTGTGGGTTGGTTCAATTTTAGTTTTGAAAATAGTTTTGAAGAAAGGATGAGAGGCCTTAAAGGCATGAGTTTTGAAAGAAGGTGAGGTTGATCACTTATTAAACAAAAAGGTTAAAATTGGAATTTAAGTTTCATTTGTATTTTTGATTAAGAAAATAAAGAGAAAATTGTGGAGTTTTGACTCCAACATTATTGTGAAAAGATTTGAGTGAAGAGTTAGTTTGCTTTGAAAAATGCATTTTTTCTAAGTGTCGCGTTTCCTAAACATACATCTAGCGGTAAACATACAACGTGTGTGCGTGTCGGTGTGTGTGTCAGTGTACATCATCATAATGAGTCCATAGTCCTTTACATTGAGTCCTAATTTACATTCTATGGTCTTGCAAGAATTTAAAGATAACAAAACTTCCTAAAAATTATGGATTACATAAAGTCTAAACTCAAGGAGTGGCAATGAAATGAGATGCTCAATATGCACGAGACATGAAATGATTAGTAGGGCAATATGAAATAGTAGTTAGGAACAAAATATTAGACAAAGAAAATATAATGCCAAAGTATGATAAAGCGGGAAGGGAAAAGAGAATGCATGCAAACTAAAATTTCCTACAAGGCAAGACACTAAAAAAGGTAAATTTAACGAAAAAATGGAAACTAGCACGTAAACTTGTAAGACACAAACTAAACAAATATACTAACAAAAAATCAAGCCAACTAAATGGTAAGCAAGAATCCACTAACAAAATTAGATATATTGCAACATGGTAGATAGAGATCAAACTTAGTAAAAATTGAAGATATTGCAAAATGAGAAACCAAAATCAACCTAGCACAATTGAACATATGGCCAAAAATTATAAACAAGAATCAAGCTTAACAAAATCGAGGAAATTGCAAAATTGTAAACAAGAATCCAACTAACAAAATTGGGAAAAATTGCGAGATGGTTAACTATAATTAAAACCTAATAAAATTGTAAACAAAAATCAACTAGCAAAATTGGAAATATTGCCAAAATCATAGATGAAAACTAGACTTAACAAAACTGATGGAATTAGCACGAAATCAGAGGTAAATTTATCATGGAGTCCAATGCCAAACACCGAGATCATATGATGAATATTTGGATCAAAAACAATGCAAGAAACATCTCACAAAAACGCCAAAACACACCAATTAAATGAGAAATTAACACCTATCATTTTTATCAATTTTAATCCTATAAAAAGTATTACAAAACAGTCCAAAATACATCAAGAACACATAGCAATTTTTTGGGATTTTTGCGAACAAAATTAAGATGCACAGAGATTCAGATAGCAAAACAGGGGTGCATATATCGAAAAACAAGAAACTGAAGGGAAAGACACAGAAGCCCAATGGATCCTGATCCAACCCACGGATCTGATGGATCCGGATCAAGCTAACGCCCCAGGAGCGTTGGATTGATCCAGATCCATCAGGATCTGAATCAAACGGCCAGCAATAGAAGAGAGTGGGTCGGGTTTGGGTCAACCCGACCCAGGCATGTATATAAAACGAAAAAGCACCCGGTTCCATTCATTTTGTGAAGCTTTTCTCTTTCTTCCTCTCTTCTCACCGGCCGTTCTCTCTTCTTCGAACCCTAAACCCTAATTCACGAATTCTACCCAGAAATTCAAGATTCATGGCTTGAAAGCTTCGTACAATCGATCTAAACACGAATCGTGCGAGGGAAAATGGGATTAACCATTCAAACGATGTGAACGTCTGGATTTTTGGTTCAAGTTCGAACTGTCCGTATTCTTTGTCTTCTTTCGGTGAAATCATTAAGATTTAGCATGTATTTGCTTCGATTCACACTCGTTGTGGATTTGGAAACGTTTTTTGATTTCTTTCAAATTGTTTCTCGTTAGGGTTTGAGTTTTGAATCGGACAGCTTGAACTTACCATGGATTCACATCGTTTGAGATTCTGTGATGGTTTTTTATGCGATTAGAGGAGGTTTGAGAGTTACCTGAGTTTGTTATTCGGAGATTTTGGTTCGTTTCTTTGATTCTTTGATCCGGATCCTCACCGGTGAGCTTTCTTTCTTCTTCTTCGATCCAACGCTGCGAAATCCTTCACTTCTCTTCTTCTTCTCTGCTCTAGCGTCGTGATCACGTTTGCAGCGCGCTACCTCCGGTGGCGTGCTCGCGTTTGGATTGCGGTTTGTTCGATGATGAAGATTCTTCGGAATACCTGAGAACCGCTGGAAATTTGTATGAATTTGCTTCCGTTTTGATTCTGTGTGATGAATTCGGAGGCTGAATTGAAGCTTTCTGTGAAATTTGTGTTGAATTGGCTTTGATTCTTAGTTAGGGTTTGATGGAGATGTTCTTCGCGTTCTTGGATTTTCTGAATTGGTTATCGTTTTGATCCAACTGAATCAGAGAGAGAAAGTGGATTTTGTTTATGATGTGGCGCGTGATTTCTGAAAATTCTGACACTGTGCACTATTTATAATCTGCCATGTGTGCCCGTGAGCCAATGATCTTGTGACATGTGGACTGGACTGCCCGTGTGGCCTTTGAGGACCACTCTGCAGTTGTGTAAAAGTTGGGACTGTTTTGCAAATACGTAAAAAATTGGGACTAATCTGTAAACTTGAGAAAATATTTGGACTAAAATGCAATTCCTAAAAGTGTTTGGACTAAAATGCAAAAATAATAAAATTGGTTAAAAAACTTAATCCGAATGCAACGTAAAGTGAAACAGTTAAAACTGACACCATGGACTAAAACGAACAAATTACCTAAATGAGGTATTTTAAAATACCTCTCTGCCCAAAATTTGAACAATGTGAAAAGACTAAAATGCCCCTGGGGACAAAAACGACTCAAACTGACACAAGCTGACTCAGATGCAGACACAAGTGGTTTTTATACAGAATTTAACAAATAAATTGCACAGACAAGTGGAAAAAGACTCAAAGACAGATGCAGGGACTGAAAATGGGTTCCATTGCGGGAAATGACCAAAATACCCTTTTGTACGATTTTATGCAAAAATTAAAAGACAGAAACAGTAACGTATGCAGTTGAAGCACAGTGGTAAATTGCAGAGTAATACACAGTAAATTTGCAAAAGCGTCAGAAATAGAAAGGAAATTTAAACGAGTATTTTTAGGTCCAAAATGAGGGTATGACAGAAATCAAATAAAAATAAAACAGACTCAAATATTAAATAAAAAACACTAATTATTGACTCATCACCTGGATTTTGGTAAACTATTGAACTGGTTTTAAGACAAGGGTGAGCGAGATCAGCAAATCTCAATACTGTTTATGTTTGATTGTTCAACTTCGTTCGGTGACTATTCTAGCAAACTATGAATATAACTGTCGAAAGCCGCAAACAGGGTGAGACCCGTCGAGATTATCTTCAATGGATCGATGAAAAAACTTTAAAACAGAATTAAAGAAAAAAGTAGAAAAAAAAGTCTAAAAAAGAGACTAAACTAGAATTGCATTAAAGTAATGAATGTAAAAAGGTTGGTACACAGATTCATACGTTATGGCTTGTTTACTCGTTTCTTTATGTGTGTGCAGATAGTTTGAGTGTGTAAGCTTTCAGTATGTTTGAATTGTGACCCATTTTCCATAGAGGAAAATGCTACTTATACTAAGTAACTGCCTACGGACACGTTCAGGACGTAACCGCTAATAACTGCTACGGGCGTATTTGAATTCCAAATAACGCCTCTTCGACTAAAAACTGCCATTTAGCTCCTCTCTTCGATTCCAACCGTTCTTCGATATCTTCTTCCCTCCACCGAACCATCCTCTCGATCAACATATCTTCTAAACTTCTCTTTGACAATCGAACTTGAGCCTTGAGATTGCTTCATTCTCTTCGAAATTTGGGTCAAACTTCATTAACTGCATTTATTATAGCCTTTTGAAAATATAGGCTAACAGATGTACATGTTACATTATAAATAATAAAGTCTGTCGAAAGAAATTTGATGTCAAGGCTCAAAGAGGAATATTTCTTGGTTATTCTGAAAGATCCAAGGCATACATAGTGTATAATTCAGAAACACAATGTGTTGAAGAATCAATGCACATCAAATTTGATGACAAGGAGCCTAGAAGTAAAATTCCAGAACTAGTTGAAAGTTTTGCAAATATACAGGTGTCTGAAGAATCTTCAGAACCTAACCAGACTCTAGAGTCTGATGAAAGTCCAGAAGTTGAACCTACTCTAGACGCTCACAATGAAGAAGCTTCTGATAGAGCTTTAGTGTTCGTAGAAAGCTACTCATCCAAGAATACTTACAAGTACAAGTCTTCACATCCAGATGATCTAATAATTGGAAACAAAGAAAGTCCCAGAAGAATAAGATCATATTTCAGACAAGAACATTCTATGTTGGAATTGTTATCAACGATAGAACCTTCTGTTGTTGATGAAACACTTTCAGGTGATGGATGGATAGTAGTGATGGAAGAAGAGCTCAACTAATTTCAAAGAAATGATGTGTGGGATCTGGTAACTAAACCTGAGCATAAGAAAATTATTGGAACAAAATGGGTGTTCAGGAACAAGCTTAATGAACAAGGTGAAGTGGTCAGAAACAAAGCCAAACTTGTTTCACAAGGATATAGTCAACAAGAAGGCATAGATTATACTGAAACATTTGCTCTAGTTGCACGATTGGAAACAATCAGGTTACCTCTATCCTATGCAGTTAATCATGGCATTATATTATATCAGATGGATGTTAAGAGTGCATTTCTCAATGGTGTGATGTCTAAATAAGTGTATGTCAAACAACCTCCATGTTTTGAGGATCTTAAGCATCCTAACCATGTTTATAAACTCAAGAAATTAGTATATGGTTTGAAACAAGCTCCCAAAGCTTGGTATGATAGACTGAGTAATTTCTTGATTAAAAATTATATTAAAAGAGGTCAAGTTGACACAACACTCTTCAGAAGGACTCTTGAGAAAGACATTGTTGAAAATCTATGTTGACGATATATTATTTGATTCTACTAATGCATCTCTTTGCAAAGAATTTTCTAAGTTAATGCAGGATGAGTTTGAAATGAGCATGGTGGTAGAATTAAAGTTCTTTCTTGGAATTAAAGTTCTTTCTGAAGAAATTCAAGCTTGAAGATTGAAAAGAGATGAACACTCCAATGAATTCATCATGCACCTTAAGCAAAGAAGATACTGGAAATAAGGTAGATCAGAAGTTGTTTAGAGGTATTATAGGTTTTTTGTTATACCTAACTGCTTCTAGGCCTGATATTTTATTTAGTGTCTGTCTTTATGCAAGGTTTCAATCAGATCCCAGAGAATCTCATTTAACTGTTGTTTAGAAAATCTTTATATATCTGAAAGGAACAACTAATCTAGGACTTCTTTATACGAAATCCTTAGATTATAAGTTGGTTAGATTTTGTGATGCTGATTATACTGGTGATAGGATTGAAAGAAAATCAACGAATGGAAACTGTCAGTTTCTTGGTGAGAATCTGATATCCTGGACTAGCAAAAGACAAGAAATTATTGCTTTGTCAACATCAAAAGTAGAATACATCTCAGCTGCAAGTTGTTACACACAACAACTCTGGATGAAACATCAGTTAAAGGATTGTCAGATTAATGAAAATAGTATTCATATTTATTGTGATAATACTGCTGCTATATGTTTGTCAAAGAATCTAATTTTACATTCAAGAGCCAACCATATTGAGATCAAGTATCATTCTATAAGAGATTATGTTCAAAAAGGTGTTTTCGATATACAATTTATTGATACTAAAAATCAATGGGCTGATATATTCACTAAACATTTAATTGTTGAATGGTTTGATTTTATAAAGAAAAATTTGAACATGCACTTTGTATCTAATTAATGCTTACCTCTGAATGGGAATTCATAATCTAAAGTTGCTTAGAAGCTAAGGTCCATCAGACTCTCTTAACTGAGACTCTTAGGAAATTCAGCCTCTGAACTCCAGAGTCTGGAATCTTTGCCTTTGATAGCTGCGTTAGTGGAAAAGGTGGAAGTTACTTTTTATAACACCTTTCCCACTAATGTAACAGTTACTATGATACTCTCTCTGACGTGGCTTTTTTGTATTGGGTTATAACTAATAGGGAAATGATGTTTTATGCTTTGAATGTTGTATCTCAAGCCCCCTTTATCATTAATATTTATGTTTGTTTGTCTGTGTCTCTAAATTGCTAACGTTTTTACTCAAAACACTTAGAAAAAACACACACTTCTCACCTTCACTACCTACACTTTCCATTTTTAAGCTTCTATCAAAAAACTATTTGTTTTCAAACTTAAACCTAAGAACCCTAAAACCTTAAGTATTCATCAATGGCAGAATCAAGTTATAATCAAGCAAGTGCCATGCAAGTTGGTTCTGGAGCATCATACGTGGTCAAGCCTAAGACTATGGCATTTGGTAAAGAAGAACTCAAGGTTCAGGTGGAGAATCTGGTGGATTTCGCATCCTTAACCAGACATGGAGTTGATATAGTTCCACACATGATGACGCAAGATTTGAGTGGGAACTTTAGAATGTTAAACGGTCCAAGCTACAAGGAACTGGTGAAAGATTTATATGTTAGAGCAGAAGTATATGACAAAGAAGCTGCAAAAGCTGAGGAATAGGAGAAGATAACTGAGAATCCTGAATTGAAAGGGAAGACAAGAAAAGATATGGGTTTGGAGGAATTCACAAGAACTGAAATTAGGTCTGTAGTAATGGGAATCAAATTCACCAATGCATAAGAAATTATAGCAAAAGCTGTGTAACACCCCGTTCCCAAATATGACATAATAATATGCAACAATTATCAGAGTTCAACAAACAACGGGATATTACATCTACTTTCCAAAATTTCATTTAAATAGAATATAAAACTATTTTAAAACATCAAGAAATTCCATCATATTAAATTTCTGCAGCGGAATATTTATTATAAAATATCTCAAGTCATCTACATCAATTCTTGGCACAAAGGCCATTAACATAATAAAATTGTTTGACAATCAAATCTCCTCAACATCTTCTTCAAAAGAAACGATACATAAAGGAATACAAGAAATGATAACGTTTCCCCATCCCTACTATGTATCAGAGCCCTAGACGCAAGAGCCAACACCACTAGTCTTCACTACCTGCACTTGCCCACAAGGCGGCAATTCCAGCAGAAGGGGTGAGTTCACAAATCAAAAGTAAATATACAGATATATGAATCATCAAAGTAAATTGAAACAACAACAAACAGCAACATTATCAACATCATCTCAACTTTATAATTTAAATTCATCTTTGATTAATATCAGCATCAGCAACAACAACACTTGTGGCGACATCTCACCAACAACAATCCCAAAAAGACAACTCACTCCTACAACTAATGCAAGACTCCATCAACATCTAATGCATTATGCATGTGGTACCATACTACGCGCGTTGAATGCTAAGCATTCCAGGGCAATAAGCCCCCAACAGTTGGATGGTTAAAGCATCCCAGGGCAATAAGCCCCCAACAGGTGAACGATAAAGCGTTCCAGGGCAATAAGCCCCCAACAAATGCAAATGAGTATGAAATGACTCTATGGTGTATATCTGCATACAACCCAACATCTTAATGGAGCATATCAGCATGCAACCAACAACAACAACTTAGGATACCCTCCCCAACTGGACAAGACTACTCAACATCAACAAGGCAACTTCAAGTTTAGCAAAAATACATTTATTTGCACATAGCATACATAAACCCATCAAAATCAGCTTCATAATATAGTTTTTATCATCTAAACAATTCTTAATAAATCCAATAAACATCCTAGAAAGCTTAGGTTTGGGTTTGGAACACTTTAGAAAAATCACATTTTGGGTCGCACAGGACCCAGTTCGCTTGAGCGAGCAGCATCTCGCTTGAGCGAGTCAAATGACGAAGGTTGGGTTTTAGTTCGCTTGGAGCTCGCTTCTGGTTCGCTTAAGCGAACAGGTCAAATACACTATTCTGGGCGTCTCTCGCTTAAGCGACGGGAATCTCGCTTAAGCGACGCAAATGACGAAGGTTAGCATTTTGCTCGCTTGGGGTTCGCTCGTGGCTCGCTTAAGCGAGCGGCTAAAATTCAGACTGGGCGTAGCAAAGTGCTTCTCGCTTGAGCGAAGGGCATCTCGCTTAAGCGAGTGTTCATCTGGGCAGAATTATAACCTACGATTCTAACTCCATTTTCATCCAAAAATCCCATTTTTAATCCCCCAATCACCCAAAATGGTTTAGGAACAATGTTTATGGGTTTAAGGCACAACAAAACATCAGAACATATCATAACAACAACATTACAACACAATTCATCAAGAAAATGAGCAATTCAGCATATTCTTAACCTAGTTTCAAAACTACCAATTTTCAATCCAAATTCATGAAATCATATACATATATATTGACAATTGAAGAGTAAACCCACCCTTACCTTAATTTAGCAAATTTCTACAGCAAATGATCAGGTTCTCTCTTCCTAGCTCTTCCCTCTTGGTTCTTCTCTTTTCTCCCAAAACTCTTGTCTGTTCTTTACTGTACGTACAATTTGTTTCTTTCCTTTACTGACTTTTCTCTATTCTTTCTAACAAAGTGTAACTCCTTTTTCTTTCTTTACTCCCTCACTTAATTTTCTTTTAATTTCCATTAACCCCCTTAAACTCTACTAATTCTAAATAATTAATAATTCCTCCTAAATTACTTAATTAACAAAATCACACAAATAATTATATGATAAATAACAACACTTCAAATTATTCACATAAATCAACCAAAAATAATAAAATAACAACTAGGGCGTTACAACTCTCCCCAACTTAGAGAATTTCGTCCTCGAAATAATACCTTAAGCAACAAACAACTCAGGAAAGGACTCTTGCATCCTGCTCTCCAATTCCCAAGTCAAACTCTCACCGGTTACACCGCCCCAAACAACTCTAACCAGAGGTATTTCCTTGCCTCTCAACTGCTTCACCTTACGATCATCAATCCTCAAAGGCAAAGTCTCAACAGTAAGATTATCTCTAACCTGCACATCATCCCTAGGAATAACATGAGAAGGATCTGCTACATACTTTCTCAACTGCGAGACATGAAACACATCATGCAAGTTCGATAGATGTGGTGGCAATCCAATCCGATACGCCACGGTTCCAACTCTCTCGGAAATCTGATAAGGACCAATGAACTTTGGAGTCAACTTCCTCGACTTCAATGCACGTCCTACACCTGTCATCGGAGTAACCCTCAAGAACACATGATCACCCTCCTGAAATTCAAGGGCTTTCCTCCTCTTGTCATGGTAACTCTTCTGACGATCCTGTGATGCTTTCATCTTTTCTCTTATCATCTTGACCTTTTCCGTAGTCTGCTGCACTAACTCAGGCCCTAACACAATACTTTCACCCGACTCAAACCAACATATAGGAGTTCTACACCTTCGACCATACAAAGCTTCGAACGGTGCCATACCAATACTCGAATGGTAACTATTATTATAGGTAAACTCTATCAACGACAAGTGGCTGTCCCAAGCTCCACCCTGCTCGAGTACACACACTCTCAACAAATCTTCTAAGGATTGGATAGTCCTCTCCGACTGACCATCTGTCTGCGGATGATAAGCCGAACTCAGCCTCAATTTCGAACCCAATGCATCTTGCAAGCTTTTCCAAAACCTTGAAGTAAACCTCGGATCTCTATCCGACACAATACTAGATGGGACACCATGCAACTTCACAATGTCACGGATATAAATCTCCGCCAACTGAGCTACCGGATAAGTAATATTGATCAGAATAAAGTGCGCTGACTTAGTCAACCTGTCGACCACGACCCAAATGGCATCATGCCCTCTTGGAGTATTCGGTAAACTCGTTACAAAATCCATCGAAATGCTATCCCATTTCCACTCAGGTACATCTAGCGGAGTCAACAACCCTGCAGGCTTCTGGTGCTCAACCTTGGACTTCTGGCAAGTCAAACATGCATACACAAATTGAGCAACATCCCTCTTCAAACCGGACCACCAGAACAATTTCTTCAAGTCGTGATACATTTTAGTAGCTCCAGGATGAATACTCAAACCACTCTTATGACTTTCTTCTAAAATCAACTTCTTCAAACCCTCATCCTCAGGTATACAAATTCTTCCTCTAAACCTCAACACACCTTGGTCATCGACCTTGAAGTCACTTTCTACATTCGGATCACTAGCAGCCATCAAATCCACAAACTTAACATCCAGCTTCTGCGCCTCTTTGATACTACTCAAGAAATCACTATTAATCTTCAACATGCCCAGCTTCACACTCTGAGGCGATCTTTCACAAACAAGACTCAAGTCCCTAAACTGTTCAAGTAGCTCGAACTCTTTTACCATCAAAGCAGACATATGCAACGTCTTCCTGCTCAACGCATCGGCAACAACATTAGCTTTACCAGGATGGTAATTCAAGCCAAAATCGTAATCCTTAAGTAACTCAAGCCACCTCCTCTGCCTCATGTTCAACTCCTTCTGATCAAATAAATACTTTAAACTCTTATGATCACTAAACACCTCAAATCTGGAACCGTACAAATAATGCCTCCAAATTTTCAACACAAACACCGCGGCTGCCAACTCTAGATCATGCGTAGGATAATTCTTCTCATGCACTCTCAGCTGTCTAGAAGCATACGCGACCACCTTGCCATCTTGCATCAAAACACCACCTAAACCCAGCTTAGATGCATCACAATAAACAACAAAAGGCTCTTCCGGCTTTGGCAAAATTAAAATAGGAGCAGTCGTCAATCTTTGCTTCAACTCATTGAAACTACTCTCACATTGAGCATCCCACACAAATACTTTTCCCTTACAAGTCAACTGCGTCAAAGGAAGTGCCAACTTCGAAAATCCTTCAATAAATCTGCGGTAATAACCAGCCAACCCAAGAAAACTTCTTACCTCAGTAACTGACTTTGGTGTCTCCCACTGCGACACAGCATCAACCTTCGAAGGATCTACAGCAATACCTTTACCAGAAATAATGTGGCCAAGAAAACTTACTTCATTCAGCCAGAACTCGCACTTGGATAACTTGGCATACAGCTTCTTTTCCTTTAGCACTTGCAAAACAATCTTCAAATGCTCTGCATGCTCAGCTTCAGTCTTAGAATAAATCAATATATCATCAATAAAGACTACTACAAACTGATCCAGATACTCATGAAAAATTCTGTTCATATATTCCATAAACACACCAGGTGCATTCGTCACACCGAAAGGCATCACCTTATATTCGTAATGACCATAACGCGTCCTAAACGCCGTCTTTTGCATGTCCTCATCCTTCACCTTTATCTGATGGTAACCTGACCTCAAGTCAATTTTACTGAAAATACGAGCACCCACTAGTTGATCCATCAAGTCATCAATCCTCGGTAGTGGATACCTGTTCTTAATAGTCACCTTATTCAACTGACGGTAATCAATACACAACCGCATGCTACCATCCTTCTTCTTTACCAACAACACCGGCGCTCCCCATGGTGAAACACTCGGTCTCACAAACTTCTTGTCAAGCAAGTCTTCTAATTGCTTCTTTAACTCAGCTAACTCCGAAGCTGACATACGGTAAGGAGCCATCGACGCAGGCTTCGTACCCGGCACAAGGTCTATCGAAAATTCCACTTCTCTCTCCGGTGGCACATCTGGAATCTCATCAGGGAAAACTTTAGGAAATTCCTTCACAACAGGCAGCCCATCAATCACAGCTTGGTTCTCCACCGACAAGAATGCCAACAAAGAAAACATCAACACGCCATCTTGTTCCAAACGCTTCATCTCTTTAGTGGATAAGAATTCCGCTCCACTCTCTTCCTCCGCAGAAGAAAACCTCACAGTCTTGGTAAAGCAATTAATCAGAACATGATTGTATTCTAACCAATTCATTCCCAATATTACATCCATCCCCACTAACGGCAAACAGACAAGGTCAACTTCAAAATCTCTACCAAATACAGACAACGGACAACTTAAACAAACAAGGGAAGTAGTCACTGAACCCTTAGCTGGAGTCTCAACAACCATCTCCCCTTTCATATCAGACATAATCAAACCCAATCTTTGTGCACAGTCAATAGCAATGAAACAATGCGTAGCACCAGTATCTATTATAGCAATTAAAGGAGTACCACTAAAGAAACAAGTACCTCTGATAAGTCGATCCTCCTGATCAGTCTGAGTACCGGTCAAGGCAAAAACTCTACCACTGGTCTGCGCCTTCTTAGGCTGAGTGCACTGAGAACCAATGTGACCTTCTTCATTACAGTTGAAACAAACAATATCCCCACGCTTGCATTCGGTGACAGTGTGGCCCTTCTTTCCGCATCTGAAACATTTCTTCTCATCACGGGTACAAGCATTACTCTTGTGGCCTTTCACACCACACTTATAACAAACCACTTCAGCAGGAGCATCTCTACGTGCAGGCCTCCTCTCATCATGCATCCTCTGCTTGCCCTTATCAGCTGGGGCACTATACGGCTTTGGGCGACTCTGCTGCCCCTTACCCTTACGGTCATTCATCACCTTGTAGTGAGCTTTGGTGTCCTCTTCATAAATACGGCAGCTGCTCACCAACTCAGAGAAGTCTCTGATCTTCTGATAGCCAATGGCCCGCTTGATATCAGCTCGCAGACCATTTTCAAACTTAATACATTTGGAGAACTCAGCAGTCTCCGCAGCATAATGTGGATAAAACTTTGCAAGCTCCACAAACTTAGCAGCATACTCCGTAATGGACATGTCTCCTTGCTTCAGCTCAAGGAATTCTATCTCCTTCTTACCTCGGACATCCTCCGGAAAATACCTCCTCAGGAACTCTCTTCGGAACACAGCCCATGTAATTGCAGCACCTTCATTCTCTAACACCGGCTGCACACTCACCCACCAGTCGTCAGCCTCTTCTGCTAACATGTGCGTGCCAAACCGCACCATCTGAACATCCGTACACTGCATTACCCGGAAGATCCTCTCGACCTCCTTCAGCCAAGTTTGCGCTCCATCGGGGTCGTACCTTCCCTTAAAGGTTGGTGGATGATTCCTCAAGAAAGTCTCAAGCATCCTTACACCTTCACCAGCCCCACCAGCACCTTGCTGTTGACCAACAACCTGAGCCATTGCTTGCAAAGCAGCAGCAAGAGCAGCATCATTCCTTCCGGCCATCTCGATAATTCTACATAACAACAAGAATTAGAACAACAAAGACAGTTTAAACCTGTCACACTACTCTACATGGCTCGACACGACTCTTCTAATGGTCTGACAGACCGACCTGCTCTGATAACAATTGTAACACCCCGTTCCCAAATATGACATAATAATATGCAACAATTATCAGAGTTCAACAAACAACGGGATATTACATCTACTTTCCAAAATTTCATTTAAATAGAATATAAAACTATTTTAAAACATCAAGAAATTCCATCATATTAAATTTCTGCAGCGGAATATTTATTATAAAATATCTCAAGTCATCTACATCAATTCTTGGCACAAAGGCCATTAACATAATAAAATTGTTTGACAATCAAATCTCCTCAACATCTTCTTCAAAAGAAACGATACATAAAGGAATACAAGAAATGATAACGTTTCCCCATCCCTACTATGTATCAGAGCCCTAGACGCAAGAGCCAACACCACTAGTCTTCACTACCTGCACTTGCCCACAAGGCGGCAATTCCAGCAGAAGGGGTGAGTTCACAAATCAAAAGTAAATATACAGATATATGAATCATCAAAGTAAATTGAAACAACAACAAACAGCAACATTATCAACATCATCTCAACTTTATAATTTAAATTCATCTTTGATTAATATCAGCATCAGCAACAACAACACTTGTGGCGACATCTCACCAACAACAATCCCAAAAAGACAACTCACTCCTACAACTAATGCAAGACTCCATCAACATCTAATGCATTATGCATGTGGTACCATACTACGCGCGTTGAATGCTAAGCATTCCAGGGCAATAAGCCCCCAACAGTTGGATGGTTAAAGCATCCCAGGGCAATAAGCCCCCAACAGGTGAACGATAAAGCGTTCCAGGGCAATAAGCCCCCAACAAATGCAAATGAGTATGAAATGACTCTATGGTGTATATCTGCATACAACCCAACATCTTAATGGAGCATATCAGCATGCAACCAACAACAACAACTTAGGATACCCTCCCCAACTAGACAAGACTACTCAACATCAACAAGGCAACTTCAAGTTTAGCAAAAATACATTTATTTGCACATAGCATACATAAACCCATCAAAATCAGCTTCATAATATAGTTTTTATCATCTAAACAATTCTTAATAAATCCAATAAACATCCTAGAAAGCTTAGGTTTGGGTTTGGAACACTTTAGAAAAATCACATTTTGGGTCGCACAGGACCCAGTTCGCTTGAGCGAGCAGCATCTCGCTTGAGCGAGTCAAATGACGAAGGTTGGGTTTTAGTTCGCTTGGAGCTCGCTTCTGGTTCGCTTAAGCGAACAGGTCAAATACACTATTCTGGGCGTCTCTCGCTTAAGCGACGGGAATCTCGCTTAAGCGACGCAAATGACGAAGGTTAGCATTTTGCTCGCTTGGGGTTCGCTCGTGGCTCGCTTAAGCGAGCGGCTAAAATTCAGACTGGGCGTAGCAAAGTGCTTCTCGCTTGAGCGAAGGGCATCTCGCTTAAGCGAGTGTTCATCTGGGCAGAATTATAACCTACGATTCTAACTCCATTTTCATCCAAAAATCCCATTTTTAATCCCCCAATCACCCAAAATGGTTTAGGAACAATGTTTATGGGTTTAAGGCACAACAAAACATCAGAACATATCATAACAACAACATTACAACATAATTCATCAAGAAAATGAGCAATTCAGCATATTCTTAACCTAGTTTCAAAACTACCAATTTTCAATCCAAATTCATGAAATCATATACATATATATTGACAATTGAAGAGTAAACCCACCCTTACCTTAATTTAGCAAATTTCTACAGCAAATGATCAGGTTCTCTCTTCCTAGCTCTTCCCTCTTGGTTCTTCTCTTTTCTCCCAAAACTCTTGTCTGTTCTTTACTATACGTACAATTTGTTTCTTTCCTTTACTGACTTTTCTCTATTCTTTCTAACAAAGTGTAACTCCTTTTTCTTTCTTTACTCCCTCACTTAATTTTCTTTTAATTTCCATTAACCCCCTTAAACTCTACTAATTCTAAATAATTAATAATTCCTCCTAAATTACTTAATTAACAAAATCACACAAATAATTATATGATAAATAACAACACTTCAAATTATTCACATAAATCAACCAAAAATAATAAAATAACAACTAGGGCGTTACAAGCTGCAAGATGATCAAGTTTTGGGAAGTTTCAGTGGAAACTTAAGAAGAACAACTCCTGGGTAGAAAAGGTTCACCATGTTCTACATAAAGGAAGATCATCGAACAAAATTTGTGATATGCTTGATGATCACAGAGTCTTGTAGAAGTTGATCATTGAATGCTTCATGCCTAGAGATGGTGGCACTGACACAATGTGTGTGGACCACAGTGTGTTCATGTACTTTCTGAGAAATCACAAGAAGGTCAACCTTCCTAGATACATGTTCAACTACATGTTTTGGGCTATTAAATAAAGTTGTGGTGCTAATAGGATAAGACAAGTACCATATGCAAGACTCTTTTTCAGAAATCTTCCATCAGAGTGGACTACTCAAAGCTATCAAGTTTACAGGAGTAGCCTCTTATCATGATCTCGGAACTTGCACAGGAAGAATCATAATTGGTAGAATGCTGGGTTACATGAGGATCATTGATCCTTCTAAAGTGACTGTATTGGAGACTGACGTGAAAGAGTCTGAAATAATTTCAGATCTTATGGTGGACTTTCTTTATATATCAAAGGAAGATCCTCCATATGTTTTAGCTGCAAATGTCTATCAGCATTATCAAGATACAAGAGATGTTATTGCTTACAATCATATTCCACCAAAGTTGAATGTCCCTCTGGAGATAGCAAGAAAGAGGAGAACAAAGGAAGAGTTTGATGATGAGAATTTTAAGAAAAGCCTAAAAAGCATAAGAAGACTAAGAAAGCTAAAGTGTCTGAACCAGTTGCTCCTGACATTCAAGAAGAAGTAGCTGACTTAGAGCCTTTGAAGGTTCTAGAGAAAAGGACCAAAGGAGGTACTTCTGAAGCTGCTTCTTAGCCTAAGAAGAAAGTTCAGAAGCAAGCTAACAAGCCTATGAGAAACAAACATGCTGAAACTGCACAGAAGACTCCTGAGAATCTACAAGATTTTGGTACTCAAAACCCTATAGATGCCACTACACTACAAAAAGCTAAAGAGATAGCAAGAGAGATTCTTAGAAGATTCTTAGAGAGACTGTTGTATGTTGGATTGCTTCTTAGAAGGTTGTGGACTTCAATGAAGAAATCCAACATACAGCAGCTGAAGAAGTTGGTGAGATTTTGAAGGTTCAAATGCCAGTGACAAGGAGCAAGGATGCTCAGAAGTTGCTGCTTCAGATGCTAGTGTCACTACAGAAGGTAATGTTACTCATAGTACTCTCTTAGACTCTATTAACCTTGACCCACCTTCACCATCACACAACTCTTCAAACTTATATGATGTACCTTTAAGCATAGTTTATTCCAACCTACAAAAAGCTTTATCCCACACACCATCTACCAAACCTCAGCCTAAGCCTGATGATGGTGCAAAATAGTCTGATCCTCTAACAGCTCTGAAACAACCTCTGAAATAGCTCATGATATAACGATTTCAGAAAATCAACAACAACCCCAACAAGAAAATACCCCTGAATTATGTACTGATATCATAATTCATCCTTTATTCAAACCAGATTCACCCTTAGATTCACACTCTCAGAAAACCTCATCTGAACAGGTTGAATCAAAAAACTTAACAGTCTTTGATACATCTTCTTCATTATCAGAAGACCAAACCTTTATTGCTCAACCATTAAATGTTGCCAAGCCTGAAGCTGTAATCAATCCTAACAATCTTGACTACACTTATTTCTTTAGACAAGCCAATACCATTTTAGAACTTGTCCTTGAACAAGATTCAACCCAAGCCACTGTTAACAATGCATCTGATAACATGGAATTATCTAATTTTGATTATAAGGGTATACCAGTTATCAATGTTGATAGTATTCCAATCTCTCATTTACCTTCAACTTCACAAATTAACCAACACTCACCCATTCCTCTTGCACCTCAACCTATAAAGGTTTAACCACCTCCCTCCATCCTTTTCCAACCAACCATATTGAGAGATGTCTCTGATAACATCTTCTAGGATATGATGAAGCTGGTTAATTCAAGGAGTGATGTTATTCACATTGGAAAGTAAGAAGAAAAGTGGAATAATCTAAAATCAGTGGTGGATAGAGTATTAACTGCAAAGACAATCTGTAGAAGATCATAATCAAGCATTGACCAAATGGTTTAATGTGGTAATCAAGAGTAAGGAGGTTGTTGAAGTCAAAAGGAAGGAGAAATTTATCTCAGACTCTCCATACTATGTGGATATCTCTACAATGATTATTCAAGCTGTCATAGCAGGCCTTGACACTTCTTGGATAACTCAAGTGCTTGTCAAGTCTGAAAAATGGTTCTTTATGCTCTGAAGATGAAAGAACCTGAAGAAGGGAAACTTGTTGAGAAGCTTTAAAGAGAATTATTTGAACAAAATCTGGTAATTGAGACTCCGAGAAGACAGATTGCTGAACTACAAGAAGATCAGAAGCATCAAAGAGAAATTCAAGAAGCTGAGGGTAAGAGGTCAGAGGCTTTGGAAAACACAGTCAAGCAATAAACTAAAGAGATCAAATCAATGGTTGCTACACTAATGGATATGATGAAGAAACATAATTAACCACAACCTTATATTACACACCATTATTTCATGTTATTTATGTTTCTCATGTCTTCTATCCTTAAAAATTTATCACTGCTATATCAAATATCTTTGCTTCTGATATTAGTTTGTTATATGTTCTGATATCTTATGATTATGCTCTGATATGTTATTCATGCTCTGCTGATACAATACTTAAAAATATTTCATGTTTTTCTTACTTCTCTTTTGTTTTAATTCTTTTTATTGATGACAAAAGGGGGAGTGGGATATAGTACATTTAGGCTCTGAGCCCAGTAAATTAACATTAAAGTTAATTTAGGAGAACCTTCTTCTCATCTCTTAGTCTCTGATTTCTTGTGATTTCTTAGTGACGTTTTTAAGTTTAAAATGAATTTAATTAACTTGGATAGAACTCAAGGGGAGCTTACAAACCTCACCTTAGAAACTATCAGACTCAAGGGGAGCTTACAAACCTCAGACCTTAAAGTCAACTTTTTAATTAGATTAACAACAACTAACCTTTAATACTAGTGTTTGTCATCATAAAAAAGGGGGAGATTGTTGGAAAAAAATGTGTTTAACATTACCACCTTAAGTTTTGATGATAACAAGGTATTAAAAAGTCAATTGGATATGCTAATAATTGTTCAAGTGTTCAGGACCATAGACTAAAAATTTATAAGTCTTAAAACAAAGTATTGGTTCTGCAAGAACAAAAGAGAGTAATGAAATTAGCAAAGGAAGCTTATGTTGCAAATCTGAGTCTGAAGACCATCAGAGTCTGAAGATTCATCAGAAGCTGACTGCCAGAGTCTGACGTCATCAAGCGTCTGAAGACCATCAGAGTCTGAAGTTCATCAGAGTCTGAAGTCAAGATGCTGGAGTTAGTTAAAGTTAGCTATTTTGAAGACACAAGATTGCAGAAAGAAAAGAAGCATGGAGCAACAACTATTTTCGAGGAACTAAAAGGCATTGGATGCTTATCCACTGAAGAGCGCAGGAAAAAGGACATAGTACAATTGTACAACCACTACTCCACTATCATGATTGCACATAATACTGCTACAACTGGGTCTACGCTGGTTATTTCTCTAAACAAGGAATGGATTTCAAATTATTCCCTCCTAGGACAATAACAAATGAAGAAACAGATCATTGGTGATGATCAAGCTTCAACAATGACTCTTTTTGATGTGCTGGCAATTCTCAACGTATCTTTCGCACCTCTATATTAAGGAGTGAAGACTTGAAGATTGGAATAGACTCAACAACGTTCTTACAGTGTCAAAACTCTGCTGAAATTGTTGAACATCAAAGTTCACTTAGAATTTCTTATAAACTTTCATATCTTACAAATTTTAGAGTCTTAAGAGTCTTATTTGATTTGTATTATGACCACCACTGATTGTATATAAAGTGTTGAACCTCAAATATTTTTCTATGTAATTTTGTTTGTTTATAAGTTTCTTGCTTTTGTGCTTGAGCATAGGAAATCTCTTGCTTGTGTGCTTGAGTATTTGGAAGTCTCTTGCTTGTGTGCTTGAGTATTTGGAAGTCTCTTGCTTGTATGCTTGAAAATTTGTAATCAGATATTGATTTTAGTGAACTCTCCTTGGAAGTGTAACACCCCGTTTTCCCAACAACGTAATATTAATATAAAATCAGAGTAAATAAACAAACGGAGCATTACACTGCTTTTCAAAAATTCGTAAATAGAAAATATACTATTTATTCAAAATATAACAACTAATAATTTGCAGCGGAAAATTGATTTCAACATTAACAACTTCAGTAAATTGGCACAAAGGCCACCAACAGTCATAAAACATTATTTCAACAATAATAAACTCCGACAACATGTTCAAAATTTGATACAGAAAGGAATGAAAGAAAAACATCGCAACGATTCCTCATCCCGTTACGTATCAGAGCCCTAAGACACATGAGCCACCACTTCTACTATTATGGATCACCTGCAAGTTACCCATACGAAGGGCAACATTTTCAAGCAAAAGGGGTGAGATTCACAAACAATAATAATAGAATTATAATTCATCAATTGAATCTAACACCCTAAATATCAACAAATACTTCAATATTTTTATATACTTCATGGATAACAACATATTCAAATTCATCCAACAACACAACAACAGCTCAACCGACGACAACGACGATGCAATGACACAACGACGAATAACAACAATGCAACAATGCACATGCATGTGGTACCATTTAACGCGTTTGAATGACAAGGCATTCCAGGGCATGAGCCCTCAACATTTTGAATGGTTAAAGCATTCACAGGGCATGACCCCTCAACAATTGAACGACAAGGCGTTCCAGGGCATAAGCCCTCAACAGTTGAATGATAAACATTCCAGGGCATGAGCCCTCAACAAGGTATGAGTATGAAATGGACTCAAAACTGTGTATATTTGTATACAACTCAGCAACGGCAACGACAACTACTAACATGCATAATCAACTATGACATACTCCCCAACTTAGTCAAATATGACGCAACAATTCACACGGCAAAACTCATCAACATAACACATATTCTCATGAATCAATCCAATTCATCAATCAAGAAGTTTTTATAGGGTTTAGTGCATTTGCAGAGGTTATACAAATTAAGATAAACATTTTAGAATGCTCAAACGGATCCCCTAATGCACGAAACAAATGTCAAAAAGTGGCTGTCAAAAGCCTTGCTCGCTTGAGCGAAGGCCTGCTCGCTTAAGCGAGATCATCACAGAATGGTTAGTTCTTGCTCGCTCAGGGTTCGCTCGTGACTCGCTTCAAGCGACCTAAATAACGAAAGTCAGGAAATGTTCGCTTACGAGCTCGCTTGTGGCTCGCTCAAGCGACCTGACGATAAGAAATTCTGGGCAGCTAGCTTGAATGCTCGCTTAAGCGACGGGTCGTTCGCTTAAGCGACCATTCATCTGGGCAGTGAAAAATGCTCTCGGATTTTCTAACCCTATCTCATTCAAAACCCAATTTTTAACCCCTGATTACCCAAAACGTGTTCTAACAGATGTTTACAGGTCCAACACACAACAATGCACAACAAGGAACACAAAACAACAATATCAAACAGCAATTCAACTCATTCTCATCAATTTTCAAAATTCTCCAAAACCTAACTTCCAATCCCTCAATTCCCACTAACATCATGTTAAATCAAAATCAGAATTATACAACTATTATTATTGAGAGATAGTCTCACCCTTACCTGAATTTAGATGATTCAAAAGCTCTATAGAAATCAGATTCTCCTCCTGGCTCTTCTCCCTTGTTCTTGGTTTCTCTCCCTTTCTCCCAAAACTTTTGGTTTTCTTCTTACGTGAAAATGTTCTGACTTCCCTTTCCTAACTCTCACTATTATTCCTTAACTCCTCCTTTCATTTCACTTAACTCCTACTAAATTCTATTAATTCTCATAAACCCCCAAAATTTCAAATAAATATTAATTCTCACTTATTTCTATTAAATAATAAAAATAACTATAATAAAATAACAACACACCACATAATCACATAAATCATTTAAAATCATATAAAAGACTTAAAATCAACCAAAAATAATTAAATAATAACTAGGGCGTTACAACTCTCCCCAACTTAAAGAATTTCGTCCTCGAAATATTACCTCAAGCAAACAACTCCGGATAAGACTCCAGCATCTTACTCTCCAGCTCCCATGTTAAACTTTCACTAGTTACTCCACCCCAAACAATCTTCACTAGAGGTATCTCCTTGCCTCTCAACTTCTTCACCTTACGATCTTCGATTCTCAACGGTAAGGTCTCAACCGTAAGGTTGTCTCTAACTTGCACATCATCTCTTGGAATAACATGCGAAGGATCCGCTACATACTTCCGAAGTTGCAACACATGAAACACATCATGCAAATTCGAAAGATGTGGTGGCAAACCCACTCGATATGCCACTGTTCCAACCCTCTCAGATATCTGGTATGGACCAATAAACTTCGGAGTTAACTTCTTAGACTTCAACGCATGACCTACACCGATCATATGAGTGACTCTCAGGAACACATGGTCTCCCTCTTGAAACTCAAGGTCCTTCCTACGCTTGTCATGGTAACTCTTATGTCGACTCTGCGACGCCTTCATCTTTTCTCTTATCAACTTGACTTTCTCCGTAGTCTGATGAACTAACTCTGGTCCCAACACTACACTTTCTCCCGACTCAAACCAACACAATGGAGTTCTGCACCTCCGACCATACAAAGCTTCGAACAGTGCCATACCAATACTCGAATGGTAACTATTGTTGTACGTGAACTCAATCAACGGTAGATGACTATCCCAAGCTCCACCTTGTTCAAGTACGCACACTCTCGGCAAATCCTTTAATGACTGAATCGTTCTCTCCGACTGACCATCTGTTTGCGGATGATAAGCCGAACTCAACCTCAACTTTGAACCCAAAGCCTCTTGGAAACTCTTCCAAAACCTTGAAGTGAACCTCGGATCTCTGTCCGACACAATGCTCAATGGAACTCCATGCAATTTCAAAAAAGCTCGAATATAAATCTCTGCCAACTGAGCTACAGGAAAGGTGATATTAATCGGAATGAAATGTGCCGATTCGTCAATCTATCGACAACAACCCATTTGGCATCATGCCCTCTCAGAGTATTCGGTAAAGTAGTCACAAAATCCATGGAGATGTTGTCCCATTTCCATTCAGGCACATCTAACGGTGTCAACAACCCTACAGGCTTCTGATGTTCAACCTTAGACTTCTGACAAGTCAAACATGCATAAACAAACTATGCAACATCGCGCTTCAACCCGGCCCACAAAACAATTTCTTCAAGTCATGATACATCTTTGTAGCTCCCGGATGAATACTTAAGCTATTGCTGTGACTTTCTTCCAAAATCAACTTTTTCAACTCAACATCATCAGGAATACAAATCCTTCCTCTGAACCTCAATACACCTTGATCATCAACCTTAAAGTCACCATCTGCTGTTTGATTACTAGCAACCATTAAATCAACAAACTTGACATCAATTTTCTGCGCTTCCTTGATACTGTTCAAGAAATCACTATTGATCTTCAACATACCCAACTGCACACCCTGATGTGGCAACTCACAAACTAGGCTCAAGTCCCTAAACTGTTCAAGCAACTCGAACTCCTTTACCATCATGGCGGACATGTGCAACGTCTTCCTGCTTAAAGCATCTGCAACCACATTAGCTTTACCGGGATGGTAATTCAGACTAAAATCATAATCTTTTGACAACTTAAGCCACCTTCTCTGCCTCATATTCAATTCCTTTTGATCAAATAAATATTTCAAACTCTTGTGATCACTAAACACTTCAAATCTGGAACCGTACAAATAATGCCTCCAAATTTTTAATACAAAAACTACAGCAGCCAGTTCCAAATCATGCGTAGGGTAATTCCGTTCATGAATTCTCAACTGTCTCGAGGCATAAGCTACTACTTTCCCATCTTGCATAAGCACACCACCTAAACCCAACTTAGACGCATCACAGTAAACAACAAAAGGTTCATCCGGCTTCGGTAAAATCAAAATTGGAGCTGTCGTTAACCGTTGCTTCAACTCATTGAAATTATTCTCACACTGAGTATCCCACACAAAAGCTTTACCTTTACAGGTCAACTGAGTCAATGGAAGTGCCAACTTCGAAAATCCTTCAATAAATCTGCGGTAATAACCAGCCAAACCCAGAAAACTTCTAATCTCTGTGACTGACTTCAGAGTCTCCCATTGTGATACAACATCAACTTTCGATGGATCTACAGCAATACCACTACCATAAATAATATGGCCAAGAAAACTTACTTCACTTAACCAGAACTCACATTTGGACAACTTGGCATACAACTTCTTTTCTTTCAACACCTGCAACACAATCTTTAAATGCTCTGCATGCTCTTCTTCATTCTTAGAATAAATTAAGATATCATCAATAAACACAACTACAAATTTATCCAGATAAGCATGAAAAATTCTGTTCATATACTCCATAAACACACCAGGTGCATTATTAACACCGAAAGGCATCACTTTATATTCATAGTGTCCATACTGTGTCCTAAAGGCCGTCTTCTGCATATCTTCATCCTTCACCTTAATTTGATGGTAACCTGACCTCAAATCAATTTTACTAAACACACGTGCACCCACTAACTGATCCATCAAGTCATCAATTCTCAGAAGTGGATACCTATTCTTTATCGTCACTTTATTCAACTGACGGTAATCTATACACAACCTCATACTACCATCCTTCTTCTTGACCAATAATACCGGCGCTCCCCAAGGTGAAACACTCGGTCTTACAAACTTCTTATCAAGCAAATCTTCCAACTGTTTCTTCAACTCAACTAACTCGGACGCCGACATACGATAAGGCGCCATCGACATCAGCTTCGTTCCTGGAACAAGGTCAATTGAAAATTCAACCTCCCTTTCTGGTGGCACATCCGGAATCTCGTTAGGAAAAACTTCTGGAAATTCATTTACAACCGGCAACCTATCAATCACAGCTTGATTCTCCACCGACAAATACGCCATCAAGGAAAACATTAAGATCCCATCGCGTTCTAACTGCTTCAATTGCTTAGTAGACAAAAACTCTGCTCCGCTTTCTTCTTCGGCAGAGGAGAAATATACCGTCTTTCTAAAACAATTTATATGGACATGGTTGTACTCCAATCAGTTCATACCAAGGATTACATCCATACCCACCAGCGGCAAACATACAAGATCAACTTCAAAGTCTCTACCAAACATAGACAAGGGACAACTCAAACAAACAAGAGAAGTAGTTACTGAACCCTTAGCTGGAGTTTCCACAACCATTTCTCCATTCATATCAGACATAATCAGACCCAACTTACGTGCACAATCAATAGCAATGAAACAATGAGTAGCACCAGTATCAATAATAGCAATTAAAGGAATACTATTAAAGAAACAAGTACCTTTGATAAGCCGGTCCTCATTACTAGTTTGCGTACCAGTCAATGTAAACACCTTGCCACTAGCCTGAGTCTTCTTAGGCTTCTTACACTGCGAACTAAGATGACCCTCCTCATCACAGTTGAAACAGATAATGTCACCACACTTGCACTCAGCTATCGTGTGACCTTCCTTCCCGCATCGGAAACACTTCTTCTCATCACGATCACAAACATTACTCTTGTGGCCCTTTTCACCACACTTGAAACAAACAATCTCCGTAGGGGCATCTCTTCTCTTAGGCCTCCTTTCATCATTCAGCCTCTGTTTACCCTTGTTAGCTGGGGCACTATACGGCTTCGGACGACTCTGTTGTCCCTTACTTCTACGCTCACTCATCACCTTATAGTGAGCTTTCGTATTCTCTTCATAAATCCTACAGATGCTTACCAATTCAGAGAAATTCCTTATCTTCTGATAACCAATGGCCCGCTTTATATCAGCACGCAGACCATTCTCAAACTTGATACATTTCAAAAACTCAGCAGTATCAGGAGTGTAGTGTGGATAGAACTTAGCCAGCTCCACAAACTTGGCAGCATACTCAGTTACAGACATGTCTCCCTGCTTCAACTCCATAAATTCAATCTCTTTCTTGCCTCGGACATCCTCCGGAAAATATCTGTCTAGAAACTCTCTCCTGAACACAACCCAAGTCACAACAGTACCATCCTGTTCTAAGATAGGTAAAAGACTCACCCACCAGTCATCTGCCACTTCGGCCAACATGTGCGAACCAAATCGCACCTTCTGCACCTCGCTGCACTGCATGACCCTGAAGATCCTCTCCACCTCTTTGAGCCACTTCTGAGCTTCATCTGGATCATACCTTCCTTTGAATGTTGGGGGATGATTCCTCAGAAAAGTTTCCAGCATTCTAACTCCTTCGTTACTAGCTCCAACATTCGGCTGTTGTCCTACAGCTTGAGCAACAGCTTCGAGTGCAGCAGCAATAGCAGCATCATTTCTTCCAGCCATTTCCAAGTTCTACACAACAACAACAAATCAAGGCAACAAAAGACAGTGTAAAGCTGTCACACAACACTACTAGGCTCGACACGACTCTACTACATGGCCGGACGGACCAACTTGCTCTGATACCAATTGTAACACCCTGTTTTCCCAACATCGTAATATTAATATGAAATCAGAGTAAATCAACAAACGGAGCATTACACTGCTTTTCAAAAATTCGTAAATAGAAAATATACTATTTATTCAAAATATAACAACTAATAATTTTCAGCGGAAAATTTATTTCAACATTAACAACTTCAGTAAATTGGCACAAAGGCCACCAACAGTCATAAAACATTATTTCAACAATAATAAACTCCGACAACATGTTCAAAATTTGATACATAAAGGAATGAAAGAAAAACATCGCAACGATTCCCCATCCCGTTACGTATCAGAGCCCTAAGACACATGAGCCACCACTTCTACTATTCTGGATCACCTGCAAGTTACCCATACGAAGGGCAACATTTTCAAGCAGAAGGGGTGAGATTCACAAACAATAATAATAGAATTATAATTCATCAATTGAATCTAACACCCTAAATATCAACAAATACTTCAATATTTTTATATACTTCATGGATAACAACATATTCAAATTCATCCAACAACACAACAATAGCTCAACCGACGACAACGACGATGCAATGACACAACGACGAATAACAACAATGCAACAATGCACATGCATGTGGTACCATTTAACGCGTTTGAATGACAAGGCATTCCAGGGCATGAGCCCTCAACATTTTGAATGGTTAAAGCATTCACAGGGCATGACCCCTCAACAATTGAACGACAAGGCGTTCCAGGGCATAAGCCCTCAACAGTTGAATGATAAACATTCCAGGGCATGAGCCCTCAACAAGGTATGAGTATGAAATGGACTCAAAACTGTGTATATCTGTATACAACTCAGCAACGGCAACGACAACTACTAACATGCATAATCAACTATGACATACTCCCCAACTTAGTCAAATATGACCCAACAATTCACACGGCAAAACTCATCAACATAACACATATTCTCATGAATCAATCCAATTCATCAATCAAGAAGTTTTTATAGGGTTTAGTGCATTTGCAGAGGTTATACAAATTAAGATAAACATTTTAGAATGCTCAGACGGATCCCCTAATGCACGAAACAAATGTCGAAAAGTGGCTGTCAAAAGCCTTGCTCGCTTGAGCGACGGCCTGCTCGCTTAAGCGAGATCATCACAGAATGGTTAGTTCTTGCTCGCTCAGGGTTCGCTCGTGGCTCGCTTCAAGCGACTTAAATGAAGAAAGTCAGGAAATGTTCGCTTACGAGCTCGCTTGTGGCTCGCTCAAGCGACCTGACGCTAAGAAATTTTGGGCAGCTAGCTTGAATGCTCGCTTAAGCGACGGGTCGTTCGCTTAAGCGACCATTCATCTGGGCAGTGAAAAATGCTCTCGGATTTTCTAACCCTATCTCATTCAAAACCCAATTTTTAACCCCTGATTACCCAAAACGTGTTCTAACAGATGTTTACAGGTCCAACACACAACAGTGCACAACAAGGAACACAAAACAACAATATTAAACAGCAATTCAACTCATTCTCATCAATTTTCAAAATTCTCCAAAACCTAACTTCCAATCCCTCAATTCCCACTAACATCATGTTAAATCAAAATCAGAATTATACAACTATTATTATTGAGAGATAGTCTCACCCTTACCTGAATTTAGATGATTCAAAAGCTCTACAGAATCAGATTCTCCTCCTGGCTCTTCTCCCTTGTTCTTGGTTTCTCTCCCTTTCTCCCAAAACTTTTGGTTTTATTCTTACGTGAAAATGTTATGACTTCCCTTTCCTAACTCTCACTATTATTCCTTAACTCCTCCTTTCATTTCACTTAACTCCTACTAAATTCTATTAATTCTCATAAACCCCCAAAATTTCAAATAAATATTAATTCTCACTTATTTCTATTAAATAATAAAAATAACTATATAATAAAATAACAACACACCACATAATCACATAAATCATTTAAAATCATCTAAAAGACTTAAAATCAACCAAAAATAATTAAATAATAACTAGGGCGTTACATGAAGTGCAAGGGGGACAGGACTACTTTCGGATTGTGGATGGAACCTGTATAATTGCTTTGTGTCTTTCCCCTCTCTCTCTCTCTCTCTCTCTCTCTCTCTCTCTCTCTCTCTCTCTCTCTCTCTCTCTCTCTCTCTCTTTTATATTATCCGCTGCATTAGACTATGAACTTTGTTCTTGAATCTGAACATTATCAGACTCTGAACATTGGACTTAGTTTAAAAAGAAGAAAAAGAAAACACTTTTTGTTTTTCTCACCTTAAGAAACCACATTGCATACAACGCAGAAGTCTGGTTCTGAATGTAAGAAGTCTGAATCCATTTCATCAACCCCAACAGGGTTTTCCTCAATAGGAGGAAGAGACAATCTTTCTTTCACTAGTCTTCTAACTGTTTCCTTTAGGGTCAACCTTTGATACCTTCTCCACTGAGTTCAAGTCATAGGATTTTTTTCCTTTGTAATCATTACGATAGGCATATTTGCATGACTCGTTTGGATATTAGTATCAGTAGTAACATTTCTAGTAATAGTGTTACTAGTATTGCCTTTCACCACATTGTTTTTCCCATACTGAACATTTTTATGGGTCGAATAAACCCATTTCTGCACAGGTGCCTTAGTATGGGGAAGAAAAGTTTTCCCTCGACCATTCTTATTAACATAATTAGTGGTCGAAGAGTTATTGATGAAAGGAATATAACTCTTAGTAAAATAGAACTTCCATCTATGATTAGCAGAGCATTTTCCTCTTTTCTTGGATTTTGGAATAAAAACCTCAAGGCTTTTGGTAGCCTCTTTCTTGAACACAGAGCTACACCTAGGGCACAACATACCTCATAGTATTTTAACCTGCACCGATTAAGAAAATCGACCAGTTCCACTTCAGCCATGTGATAGGCCACTTTCTCCTTCTCATCAAACTACGATTTTGAGATGACTTCATTAGCACTTTTAGGGCCTCCAGAAGCTTCTACTATCTGGAATTCAGCAACATCAACTTTTGCTTCAACATATAGGATTTCGACAGTGTCCACAATGGCTTCCATTACAGTACAACTTGCAACTTCAGTGTACATTGCATCGACGTCTTTTAAGGGATCTACATCCACTTGCATTTGAGGATTTGTCTTATTTCAAAACTTCAGCCTACCTTCATTCAGAGCTCTTTGCACCAAGTCCCTGAAAAGTACACAATGTGAGGTCCTATGTCCCAAAAAATTATGATACTTACAAAACCCTCTCTTTTTACGCTGCTCTAGTGGTGGAATTTTTAAACCGTTAGGTACCGCCACTTGCCATCAGCAACCAAGAGTTCAAAAATATCATCGCATTAGGTTACGTCTAACATATAAGTTTTGGGAGTATACATATCATTTTGTGTCTCAACGGAATTTTTCCCATCCGACAACCTCAACATTTTGCATGTATAAGGAGGTTCGGGTTTCAGTTCAGCATTATTAACTTCACTGTCTTCGACATCTTCATAAGCTATGTCGAATTCATGGTATCTCTCATTTGTGTCTATGTAAGAAACCTTTTCTCTTCTATATTTGTGAGTTCTAACTTTTTTAGCCCTTAGTCTTCCGACCTATCGAACTCTATCGGCCAATTGGGCCATAACTCTCAAGTATTGAGTATCTAATTCCTTCCTGATAGAATAGACCAGGCCACCAACGGCCATTTCGACCAACTCATCTTCAGGCACTTGAGTAAAACATCGTGCCTTTAATAATCTGAATATGTTCAAATAATCATCAATAGATTCAGTTGTTCGTCTCCTAACACTCACCAATTCTTGTAAACTTGTCTTAGATTGACCCATGTAAAATTGTTCATGGAATAACCTTTCTAATTGAGTCTAATGTTGAATGGAATGTGGTGCAAGTGTAGTGAACCACGTAAAGGAATTCTTTGTTAGAGAATTTAGAAAGAATTTTAATCTCAAATTCTCATTGTTTCCTATATCTCCAGCCTCAGTCAAATATTGTTCAATATGTTCGACCGTAGATTCAATGGTATCACCAACAAACATTGCGAACTTAGGAATTTTACAACCCCTAGGAAGTCCAGTTTATAAAACATATTCTGACAAAGGAGATACAAAGTTTGGCCTATGTAAACCCACGTTTAAGCCATTCTGAGCCATAATACTTTCAACCAAATTGGCTATGTTATCATGTGCTCTGATGTTTTGTTGTTGGACATTCCTAACAACTTCATTTGCATCATAATTCATGTTTACCCAAATTACTTCTGGTTGTGCTTGTACCATTGGTTCAACAACAACTTGAGGCATAAGTTGTTGTCTTTGAACCATGGGTTCGACAACTTGCACATGTTGAATATGTTGGATCTGTGGTGTAACGCCCTCTTTAATTATTTAATTATTTTATTAGATGATATGGTATATGTTTATATATTATGTGATTTGTGACGATTATGTGACGTATATGTGACGTGTGACGTGTTATTATTTTATTGTTTAATAAAATAATATAAGTGATGTTTATGTGAATATTTATTTAGTAAATAAATAGATTTGGTGGAAAAAGATAGAATTTTAAGAGATGGGGTTATATTTATAATTAAGAAGAGTTGTGTGGGTTAAGAGGAAATTAATTAAGTTGGGAGGGAGTATATAAGAGAAGTAGGTTAAGAAAGGAAATATTGAGAACGCGTTATCAGACTTTTGGTTGGAGAAGAAGAACGGTCAAGAGAGAAGAGAAAGCTAGGTTCCAATTCTGCAATTTTTTCCAGGTAAGGGTGAGCCTAACTCCAGTAGTATTAATCTTGAATCATCTGTTTTGATTAGCTGAGGGTTTGGGGAAGAATTGAGGTGAGTTTTGAGAATTAGGGTCATGATGGATTTGATGAATTTGATGTGAGAATGTGTTGCATTGCTGTAGGAATGTGTTACAGAACCTAGATTATTCCCTAGGATGATATTGCTGATGGATTAGAAACTTAATTGGAGAGAATTGGCAGATTTTTGTGTGAATTGGACTGAACCCGTAGTGATTCTGAGATCGCTCGCCTGTGGCGAGCAGATCACTCGCCGTGGCGAGTAACCCTTGGTTGCTCGCGAGGCGAGCAGTATAGCTCGCCGTGGCGAGCTTGACCCTTAAATTTAGGATTTTTGCCAAACTTTGGATGGTTTTGAGTGCCCTCATATTTATAGAGATGACCTGTGAAGTTGGTTTGGTCAAATTTAATTTAGAGAGCTTAAAAATGAGGATTTTGTTGAAAAATGTCAAAAAGGCCGAAGCACCCAGTATTTCTCGCCTCCAGCTCGCCCCCAACTCGCCTTTGGCGAGTGAGCTGCTGGGAGTACTCGCCTGTGGCGAGCAGATGTACTCACCGTGGCGAGTTAGTTGGTTCAGGACTGTTTGTTGTTTTTGCGATCTGTTTCGCATGGGACTTTGAGAGGAGCCTTTTGGTTAGTATTAGTGGGGTTCTATACCCTTTAATGTATGCTGTAAAGATGACTGCTGATGATTAACTTGAGCTGTTGATAAATGAAGTGTTGTTGAAAATAAGTGATGTTTAAATGTGATGATTATGTGATTGTGATGATGCTATGTGTTGCAGTGTGTATGTATAATGAGTTGATGTTCTGCCATGTATTATTATAACTGCATGTGTCAGTCTATAACTTGTAAATGACGTTTGAGACGGTGTATAAGTTGTTAAGTGACGAGTCCATGCATTTGCATATTTACGAGACGGTGGAGCTTTATGCTCAAAGCAACGGTGGAGCATTTGCTCAAAGCGACGGTGAAGCATATTAATGCTATACATATATGGTACCACATGCATGATGTTGAGACGTTAGGTGTTGCATTTAGTCGAGTCAATTGTGACATATATGAGATGAGGTGTTGAGACGTTTATGTTTGATATGATGTTGTTATGATGTTGTGATGATGATGTTTAAGTTGATGCTATGATGTGCTATACTGTATATGTGATGAATTGGACATATGATTTGTTAATCTTGACTTATGATTTATATATTAATATTATGATGTTGTGAAGAAGCGCCTGACGACGGCTCCAGTTTTGATTTTGCCGAAGCCCGATGAACCTTTTGTGGTATATTGTGATGCGTCCAAGTTGGGTTTAGGAGGTGTGCTTATGCAAGATGGTAAGGTAGTAGCTTATGCTTCAAGACAATTGAGAATTCATGAGAAGAATTACCCGACGCATGACTTAGAGTTGGCAGCAGTGGTCTTCGTATTGAAAATATGGAGACATTACTTATATGGTTCAAGGTTTGAAGTATTCAGTGATCATAAGAGTTTGAGATATTTATTTGATCAGAAGGAGTTGAATATGAGGCAGAGGAGGTGGCTTGAGTTACTTAAGGATTATGATTTTGGTTTGAATTACCATCCTGGTAAAGCAAATGTGGTTGCAGACGCCCTGAGTAGGAAAACGGTGCATATGTCCGCGTTAATGGTGAAAGAATTTGAATTGTTGGAACAGTTTAGAGACTTGAGTTTGGTGTGTGAAAGAACACCTCAGAGCATAAAACTGGGAATGTTGAGAATTGATAATGATTTCCTGAAGCATATCAAAGAAGCCCAAAAAGAAGATATCAAGTTTGTAGACTTGTTGATTGCTAATGATGAGACTGTGGATGGTGACTTTAAGGTCGATGATCAAGGAGTGTTGAGATTCCGAGGGAGGATTTGCATTCCTGACAATGATGAGATTAAGAAAATGATTCTTGAAGAGAGCCATAGAAGTAGCTTGAGTATTCACCCGGGAGCTACAAAGATGTATCATGACTTAAAGAGGCTGTTTTGGTGGTCTGGTTTGAAACGCGATGTGGCACAATTTGTGTATTCTTGCTTGGTTTGTCAAAAGTCGAAGATTGAGCATCAGAAGCCGACTGGTATGATGGTACCTCTAGATGTGCCAGAGTGGAAATGGGATAGTATATCCATGGATTTTGTGACGAGTTTGCCCAATACTCCTAGAGGGAACGATGCTATTTGGGTAATTGTTGATAGGTTAACGAAGTCTGCTCACTTTCTACCGATCAACATTACTTTTCCTGTGGCTCAGTTGGCGGAGATTTATGTTAGAGAGATAGTTAAGCTGCATGGTGTTCCTTCGAGCATCGTATCTGATAGAGATCCAAGATTTACTTCTAGATTTTGGAAGAGTTTGCAAGAGGCGTTAGGGTCTCAGTTGAGGTTGAGTTCGGCTTATCATCCGCAAACAGATGGTCAGTCGGAGAGGACGATTCAGTCGTTGGAGGACTTGTTGAGGGTTTGTGTACTTGAGCAGGGAGGGACTTGGGATAGTCATCTTCCATTGATAGAGTTCACGTACAACAACAGTTACCATTCAAGTATTGGAATGGCGCCGTTTGAGGCTTTGTATGGTCGGAGATGCAAGACTCCGTTGTGCTGGTTTGAGTCGGGTGAAAGAGTGGTCTTAGGACCAGAGATCGTTCAACAGACTACTGAGAAGGTGAGAATGATCCAAGAAAAGATGAAAGCGTCGCAGAGTCGACAAAAGAGTTATCATGATAAGCGTAGAAAGGACCTTGAGTTCCAAGAGGGGGATCATGTGTTCCTGAGAGTGACTCCTTTGACGGGTGTTGGACGTGCTTTGAAATCGAAGAAGTTGACTCCGAGGTTTATTGGACCGTATCAGATTTCAGAGAGGATTGGGCCGGTGGCGTATCGGGTTGGATTACCACCGCACTTGTCGAATTTGCATGATGTTTTTCATGTATCTCAGCTGAGGAAGTATGTTCCGGATCCGTCTCATGTGATCCAAAGCGATGATGTGCAAGTTAGGGACAACCTTACGGTTGAGACCCTACCCGTGAGGATTGATGATCGAAAGACAAAGACGTTGAGAGGCAAGGAGATACCTCTTGTGAGAGTTGTTTGGGACGGAGCGACGGGTGAAAGCTTGACTTGGGAGCTAGAAAGTAAGATGCTGGAATCCTATCCAGAGTTGTTTGAGCGAGGTAAATTTTCGAGGACGAAAATCCTTTAAGAGGGGGAGAGTTGTAACGCCCTCTTTAATTATTTAATTATTTTATTAGATGATATGGTATATGTTTATATATTATGTGATTTGTGACGATTATGTGACGTATATGTGACGTGTGACGTGTTATTATTTTATTGTTTAATAAAATAATATAAGTGATGTTTATGTGAATATTTATTTAGTAAATAAATAGATTTGGTGGAAAAAGATAGAATTTTAAGAGATGGGGTTATATTTATAATTAAGAAGAGTTGTGTGGGTTAAGAGGAAATTAATTAAGTTGGGAGGGAGTATATAAGAGAAGTAGGTTAAGAAAGGAAATATTGAGAACGCGTTATCAGACTTTTGGTTGGAGAAGAAGAACGGTCAAGAGAGAAGAGAAAGCTAGGTTCCAATTCTGCAATTTTTTCCAGGTAAGGGTGAGCCTAACTCCAGTAGTATTAATCTTGAATCATCTGTTTTGATTAGCTGAGGGTTTGGGGAAGAATTGAGGTGAGTTTTGAGAATTAGGGTCATGATGGATTTGATGAATTTGATGTGAGAATGTGTTGCATTGCTGTAGGAATGTGTTACAGAACCTAGATTATTCCCTAGGATGATATTGCTGATGGATTAGAAACTTAATTGGAGAGAATTGGCAGATTTTTGTGTGAATTGGACTGAACCCGTAGTGATTCTGAGATCGCTCGCCTGTGGCGAGCAGATCACTCGCCGTGGCGAGTAACCCTTGGTTGCTCGCGAGGCGAGCAGTATAGCTCGCCGTGGCGAGCTTGACCCTTAAATTTAGGATTTTTGCCAAACTTTGGATGGTTTTGAGTGCCCTCATATTTATAGAGATGACCTGTGAAGTTGGTTTGGTCAAATTTAATTTAGAGAGCTTAAAAATGAGGATTTTGTTGAAAAATGTCAAAAAGGCCGAAGCACCCAGTATTTCTCGCCTCCAGCTCGCCCCCAACTCGCCTTTGGCGAGTGAGCTGCTGGGAGTACTCGCCTGTGGCGAGCAGATGTACTCACCGTGGCGAGTTAGTTGGTTCAGGACTGTTTGTTGTTTTTGCGATCTGTTTCGCATGGGACTTTGAGAGGAGCCTTTTGGTTAGTATTAGTGGGGTTCTATACCCTTTAATGTATGCTGTAAAGATGACTGCTGATGATTAACTTGAGCTGTTGATAAATGAAGTGTTGTTGAAAATAAGTGATGTTTAAATGTGATGATTATGTGATTGTGATGATGCTATGTGTTGCAGTGTGTATGTATAATGAGTTGATGTTCTGCCATGTATTATTATAACTGCATGTGTCAGTCTATAACTTGTAAATGACGTTTGAGACGGTGTATAAGTTGTTAAGCGACGAGTCCATGCATTTGCATATTTACGAGACGGTGGAGCTTTATGCTCAAAGCAACGGTGGAGCATTTGCTCAAAGCGACGGTGAAGCATATTAATGCTATACATATATGGTACCACATGCATGATGTTGAGACGTTAGGTGTTGCATTTAGTCGAGTCAATTGTGACATATATGAGATGAGGTGTTGAGACGTTTATGTTTGATATGATGTTGTTATGATGTTGTGATGATGATGTTTAAGTTGATGCTATGATGTGCTATACTGTATATGTGATGAATTGGACATATGATTTGTTAATCTTGACTTATGATTTATATATTAATATTATTGTTGTGAATCTCACCCCTTCTGCTGGAATTGCCGCCTTGTGGGCAAGTGCAGGTAACCAGTCTTAGTTGCGATGATGCGAGGATGTGTGAAGTTAGGGTTGCTCTGATATGTAACGGGATGGGGTCTTTTGTGGAGTCTATTCCTTTATGTATCGTGTTTGAATAAATGATGTTGACTTTTGTGATGTAGAAACTTTAATATTTTGAGACGTTTTGCTGGCTTTTAAGCCAAGACATTTATGAGATGTGACAATTTGAATTCCGCTGCTTAATTGAATATTTTGTAATATGATAAATTATTATCGAAGTTGTTTTTAAGATGAAATGTGACACCCCTTATGATGATTACTCTGATATATGATTTATTTAAAGAAATTTTTAAGACGGGAAATTGGGGTGTTACAATTGGTATCAGAGCAGGTCGGTCCGTCCGGCCAAGTAGAGAGTCGAGTGACGTTGTCTTAGAGTTAGAGTAGTATTAATGTATTATTCTGACTTATGTTTGTTTCCAGAGAACTAGATGGCTGGTAGAAACGATGCTGCTCTTGCTGCTGCTTTGGAAGCAATGGCTAATGCTGTGGGCAATCAGAACAACGCTGGTGGTAATGACGGGACTAGAATGTTGGAGACTTTTCTGAGGAATCACCCGCCTACCTTCAAGGGGCGTTATGATCCTGATGGAGCTCAGATGTGGCTCAAGGAAGTAGAGAGGATTTTCAGGGTCATGCAATGTGACGATGTTCAGAAGGTGCGGTTTGGTACGCACATGTTAGCGGAGGAGGCTGATGATTGGTGGGTTAGTCTCCTGCCTATTTTGGAACAAGATGGAGCTGTGGTGACGTGGGCTATTTTCACGAGGGAGTTCCTTAATAGATACTTCCCAGAAGATATCCGTGGGAAGAAAAAGATAGAGTTCCTGGAGCTTAAGCAAGGGAACATGTCGGTGACCGAGTATGCGGCCAAATTTGTGGAGTTGGCTAAGTTCTATCCGCATTATGCACCCGAGACGGCTGAGTTTTCAAAATGCATCAAGTTTGAGAACGGGTTGCGCGCTGATATCAAGAGGGCTATCGGTTACCAGAAGATTCGTGACTTTTCTGAGTTGGTGAGTAGCTGCCGGATATATGAGGAGGATACTAAGGCTCACTACAAGGTAGTGAACGATAGGAAAGCTAAGGGCCAGCAGAGTCGCCCTAAACCTTATGATGCCCCTAGAGATAAAGGGAAGCAAAGAGTAAATGATGAGAGGAGGCCCCAGAAGAAGACTGCTCCTGCTGAGATTACTTGTTACACTTGTGGCGAGAAAGGCCATAAGAGCAATACATGTACTGTTGAGGTGAAGAGGTGTTACCGTTGTGGCCAAAAAGGGCATATTACTAGTGACTGCAAGTTTGATGATGTTGTGTGTTTCAACTGCAATGAGCAAGGACACATTGGTTCGCAGTGTAAGCAACCCAAGAAGACTAAGACTACTGGGAGAGTGTTTGCATTGACCGGCACTCAGACTGAGAATGATGATCGTTTGATCAGAGGTACTTGCTATATTAATAATACTCCTTTAGTTGCTATTATTGATACTGGTGCTACGCACAGTTTTGTTGCTTTTGATTGTGTTTCTGCCTTGGGTCTTGATGTTTCTGATATGAATGGAGAAATGGTTGTCGAGACTCCAGCTAAGGGTTCGGTGACTACTTCTCTCGTATGCTTGAATTGTCCTTTATCTATGTTTGGCCGTGACTTTGTGATGGATTTAGTGTGCCTACCTTTAAGTGGTATGGATGTGATTCTGGGTATGAACTGGCTAGAGTACAACCGAGTTCTTATCAACTGTTTTAGAAAGACGGTGCATTTTTCTTCTGTCGAAGAAGAGTGGGGCGCAGAGTTTCTATCTTCTAAGCAGCTGAAGCAACTGGAACGTGATGGGATGATGATGTTTTCGTTGATGGCTTCGTTATCTTTAGAGAACCAAGCTGTAATTGATGGGCTGCCTGTTGTGAAGGAATTTCCTGAAGTTTTCCCTGATGAGATTCCAGATGTGCCTCCGGAGAGGGAAGTTGAGTTCTCTATTGACCTTGTTCCTGGAACGAAGCCGGTGTCGATGGCACCTTATCGTATGTCTGCTTCTGAGTTAGCAGAGTTGAAGAAGCAGTTGGAAGACTTTCTTGAGAAGAAGTTTGTGAGACCTAGTGTTTCACCGTGGGGAGCTCCAGTATTACTTGTGAAGAAGAAAGACGGCAGTATGAGATTGTGCATTGATTACAGACAGCTGAACAAAGTGACGATCAAGAATAGGTATCCACTTCCGAGGATTGACGACTTGATGGATCAGTTAGTGGGTGCAAAAGTATTTAGCAAGATTGACTTGAGGTCAGGTTACCATCAGATTAAGGTGAAGGATGAAGATATGCAGAAGACGGCCTTTAGGACGCGTTATGGACATTATGAATATAAGGTGATGCCTTTCGGTGTTACTAATGCGCCTGGTGTGTTTATGGAATATATGAACAGAACTTTTCATGAATATCTGGATCAATTTGTTGTGGTTTTTATTGATGATATACTGATCTATTCTAAGACTGAAGCTGAGCATGCAGAGCATTTGAAGACTGTATTGCAAGTGCTGAAAGAGAAGAAGCTGTATGCTAAATTGTCTAAGTGTGATTTCTGGCTAAACGAAGTAAGTTTTCTTGGCCATGTTATTTCTGGTGAAGGTATTGCGGTTGACCCGTCTAAAGTTGAAGCGGTATCGCAATGGGAGACGCCTAAGTCGGTTACGGAGATTAGAAGCTTTTTGGGACTAGCTGGTTATTACAGGAGGTTTATAGAAGGATTTTCTAAATTGGCTCTTCCGTTAACGCAGTTGACGTGTAAGGGTAGGTCGTTTGTATGGGATGTGCATTGTGAGAATAGTTTCAATGAATTGAAGAAGCGCCTGACGACGGCTCCAGTTTTGATTTTGCCGAAGCCCGATGAACCTTTTGTGGTATATTGTGATGCGTCCAAGTTGGGTTTAGGAGGTGTGCTTATGCAAGATGGTAAGGTAGTAGCTTATGCTTCAAGACAATTGAGAATTCATGAGAAGAATTACCCGACGCATGACTTAGAGTTGGCAGCAGTGGTCTTCGTATTGAAAATATGGAGACATTACTTATATGGTTCAAGGTTTGAAGTATTCAGTGATCATAAGAGTTTGAGATATTTATTTGATCAGAAGGAGTTGAATATGAGGCAGAGGAGGTGGCTTGAGTTACTTAAGGATTATGATTTTGGTTTGAATTACCATCCTGGTAAAGCAAATGTGGTTGCAGACGCCCTGAGTAGGAAAACGGTGCATATGTCCGCGTTAATGGTGAAAGAATTTGAATTGTTGGAACAGTTTAGAGACTTGAGTTTGGTGTGTGAAAGAACACCTCAGAGCATAAAACTGGGAATGTTGAGAATTGATAATGATTTCCTGAAGCATATCAAAGAAGCCCAAAAAGAAGATATCAAGTTTGTAGACTTGTTGATTGCTAATGATGAGACTGTGGATGGTGACTTTAAGGTTGATGATCAAGGAGTGTTGAGATTCCGAGGGAGGATTTGCATTCCTGACAATGATGAGATTAAGAAAATGATTCTTGAAGAGAGCCATAGAAGTAGCTTGAGTATTCACCCGGGAGCTACAAAGATGTATCATGACTTAAAGAGGCTGTTTTGGTGGTCTGGTTTGAAACGCGATGTGGCACAATTTGTGTATTCTTGCTTGGTTTGTCAAAAGTCGAAGATTGAGCATCAGAAGCCGACTGGTATGATGGTACCTCTAGATGTGCCAGAGTGGAAATGGGATAGTATATCCATGGATTTTGTGACGAGTTTGCCCAATACTCCTAGAGGGAACGATGCTATTTGGGTAATTGTTGATAGGTTAACGAAGTCTGCTCACTTTCTACCGATCAACATTACTTTTCCTGTGGCTCAGTTGGCGGAGATTTATGTTAGAGAGATAGTTAAGCTGCATGGTGTTCCTTCGAGCATCGTATCTGATAGAGATCCAAGATTTACTTCTAGATTTTGGAAGAGTTTGCAAGAGGCGTTAGGGTCTCAGTTGAGGTTGAGTTCGGCTTATCATCCGCAAACAGATGGTCAGTCGGAGAGGACGATTCAGTCGTTGGAGGACTTGTTGAGGGTTTGTGTACTTGAGCAGGGAGGGACTTGGGATAGTCATCTTCCATTGATAGAGTTCACGTACAACAACAGTTACCATTCAAGTATTGGAATGGCGCCATTTGAGGCTTTGTATGGTCGGAGATGCAAGACTCCGTTGTGCTGGTTTGAGTCGGGTGAAAGAGTGGTCTTAGGACCAGAGATCGTTCAACAGACTACTGAGAAGGTGAGAATGATCCAAGAAAAGATGAAAGCGTCGCAGAGTCGACAAAAGAGTTATCATGATAAGCGTAGAAAGGACCTTGAGTTCCAAGAGGGGGATCATGTGTTCCTGAGAGTGACTCCTTTGACGGGTGTTGGACGTGCTTTGAAATCGAAGAAGTTGACTCCGAGGTTTATTGGACCGTATCAGATTTCAGAGAGGATTGGGCCGGTGGCGTATCGGGTTGGATTACCACCGCACTTGTCGAATTTGCATGATGTTTTTCATGTATCTCAGCTGAGGAAGTATGTTCCGGATCCGTCTCATGTGATCCAAAGCGATGATGTGCAAGTTAGGGACAACCTTACGGTTGAGACCCTACCCGTGAGGATTGATGATCGAAAGACAAAGACGTTGAGAGGCAAGGAGATACCTCTTGTGAGAGTTGTTTGGGACGGAGCGACGGGTGAAAGCTTGACTTGGGAGCTAGAAAGTAAGATGCTGGAATCCTATCCAGAGTTGTTTGAGCGAGGTAAATTTTCGAGGACGAAAATCCTTTAAGAGGGGGAGAGTTGTAACGCCCTCTTTAATTATTTAATTATTTTATTAGATGATATGGTATATGTTTATATATTATGTGATTTGTGACGATTATGTGACGTATATGTGACGTGTGACGTGTTATTATTTTATTGTTTAATAAAATAATATAAGTGATGTTTATGTGAATATTTATTTAGTAAATAAATAGATTTGGTGGAAAAAGATAGAATTTTAAGAGATGGGGTTATATTTATAATTAAGAAGAGTTGTGTGGGTTAAGAGGAAATTAATTAAGTTGGGAGGGAGTATATAAGAGAAGTAGGTTAAGAAAGGAAATATTGAGAACGCGTTATCAGACTTTTGGTTGGAGAAGAAGAACGGTCAAGAGAGAAGAGAAAGCTAGGTTCCAATTCTGCAATTTTTTCCAGGTAAGGGTGAGCCTAACTCCAGTAGTATTAATCTTGAATCATCTGTTTTGATTAGCTGAGGGTTTGGGGAAGAATTGAGGTGAGTTTTGAGAATTAGGGTCATGATGGATTTGATGAATTTGATGTGAGAATGTGTTGCATTGCTGTAGGAATGTGTTACAGAACCTAGATTATTCCCTAGGATGATATTGCTGATGGATTAGAAACTTAATTGGAGAGAATTGGCAGATTTTTGTGTGAATTGGACTGAACCCGTAGTGATTCTGAGATCGCTCGCCTGTGGCGAGCAGATCACTCGCCGTGGCGAGTAACCCTTGGTTGCTCGCGAGGCGAGCAGTATAGCTCGCCGTGGCGAGCTTGACCCTTAAATTTAGGATTTTTGCCAAACTTTGGATGGTTTTGAGTGCCCTCATATTTATAGAGATGACCTGTGAAGTTGGTTTGGTCAAATTTAATTTAGAGAGCTTAAAAATGAGGATTTTGTTGAAAAATGTCAAAAAGGCCGAAGCACCCAGTATTTCTCGCCTCCAGCTCGCCCCCAACTCGCCTTTGGCGAGTGAGCTGCTGGGAGTACTCGCCTGTGGCGAGCAGATGTACTCACCGTGGCGAGTTAGTTGGTTCAGGACTGTTTGTTGTTTTTGCGATCTGTTTCGCATGGGACTTTGAGAGGAGCCTTTTGGTTAGTATTAGTGGGGTTCTATACCCTTTAATGTATGCTGTAAAGATGACTGCTGATGATTAACTTGAGCTGTTGATAAATGAAGTGTTGTTGAAAATAAGTGATGTTTAAATGTGATGATTATGTGATTGTGATGATGCTATGTGTTGCAGTGTGTATGTATAATGAGTTGATGTTCTGCCATGTATTATTATAACTGCATGTGTCAGTCTATAACTTGTAAATGACGTTTGAGACGGTGTATAAGTTGTTAAGCGACGAGTCCATGCATTTGCATATTTACGAGACGGTGGAGCTTTATGCTCAAAGCAACGGTGGAGCATTTGCTCAAAGCGACGGTGAAGCATATTAATGCTATACATATATGGTACCACATGCATGATGTTGAGACGTTAGGTGTTGCATTTAGTCGAGTCAATTGTGACATATATGAGATGAGGTGTTGAGACGTTTATGTTTGATATGATGTTGTTATGATGTTGTGATGATGATGTTTAAGTTGATGCTATGATGTGCTATACTGTATATGTGATGAATTGGACATATGATTTGTTAATCTTGACTTATGATTTATATATTAATATTATTGTTGTGAATCTCACCCCTTCTGCTGGAATTGCCGCCTTGTGGGCAAGTGCAGGTACCCAGTCTTAGTTGCGATGATGCGAGGATGTGTGAAGTTAGGGTTGCTCTGATATGTAACGGGATGGGGTCTTTTGTGGAGTCTATTCCTTTATGTATCGTGTTTGAATAAATGATGTTGACTTTTGTGATGTAGAAACTTTAATATTTTGAGACGTTTTGCTGGCTTTTAAGCCAAGACATTTATGAGATGTGACAATTTGAATTCCGCTGCTTAATTGAATATTTTGTAATATGATAAATTATTATCGAAGTTGTTTTTAAGATGAAATGTGACACCCCTTATGATGATTACTCTGATATATGATTTATTTAAAGAAATTTTTAAGATGGGAAATTGGGGTGTTACATGTGGGATATTTTGGATTTGATGAATCCGTTGATGAACAGTTTGTGGAGAGGCGAAGAAATCTTCTATTCTCCCCATTTGAGTGGCTAATGCTTGGTAACTTTGGTTTGTACTTTGTATCAAAGGATTAAACATTGTACCAATTTGTTGTGTTAACAAATTAACCATTTCGTGATTGCTCTCATCCGTTTGTTGCCTATACAACATCATAGATTTTGTAGTTAAGGTTGGTAGAGAACTTAGCCAAAAACACTAAAACTTGAAGGACTAGTTGTATTGAATGGCGTGAATGGATTGTGGTATGCGGGTGTAGACGCATTATTATGCAAGTTTGCCATCATCGAAGTTAGCATACCATAAGGTTGTTCTCTAGACAGACTTTGCATTGTTACGTACCTATCATCAAGTCTAGGTCTAACTTGAGGATGACGGGACGTAGGAACACTAGTAGACACAGATACACCAGCCGTAAATAGAGGCACAAAGGTTACCACTTCTAGTCGTGTCATTGGAGCGGTTATTGTCGGAGAGGTTGTAGAAGCAGTTACTCCCATTTCCGCCGAATCCGGCATGACAAGGTTGCTTCCATGGCCGGTGATACACTAGCACCCACTGAAGGGGATTTTGCCTGTGTAAATTGTGCTTGTGAAGAGGACTACAATGTTTGCAATGGCGTAGAAACACCTACACTAGTGGATTTAGTTATTGTTTTCAAAGTTTTATGACTTATTAAATGCAAGCACAAAATTGGAATTTTTTCCCCAGAAAAAGTTTACTAAAAGTAGTTGCTAATTTTTAGAAAACGGTTTTCACGAGAAAAGTTTTAAGAAACAAGTTTTGAAAAATTATGGAAACTTCTTCCACAGGTTCTTGAAAATGATGCACAAACAAGGTCCCACTGGGCGTGCCAATTTGTTTACCGGTGTTTTTGGTAAACAATACAGGATGGTTTTGATTATTATAAGCAGGATCAAACTAGAAATCCTAGGACATATTGTGCATTTGTTTTTAAGAAAAAGAGTTTGCGCTCGCCAAGTTCATAGGTTGATTAATGAACAGGACGAGACCGTATGGTGTCTTTCGACAGAAAAAGGTTTTAAAGTAAAACAGAAACGCATTAAATGCTAGATAAAAGGCTAAAAGTTAAAATTGCAAACTTAGGAAAGATAAATTGCATTGCATTAAAGATAAAAGTGGTTCGACAAATCCTTTACATACATTCTGTATAACTTTTCTCTCGTGGCGATACTTCGAGTGTTGTATAATTTCTATAAGGGATTTGTGACCCATTTTCCCTATGGAAAACTACTATTTATACATAGTAGAATAGCTGGGAAAAGCCTAACTCCACGATTAGCACTTCTTCCATTTGGACAATCGCTTCTCTTTGAAATTTGAAATCTTCCTGCCTCAACAAGAATTGCTTTTCTTCGACGGTCTTGCATCCTGACTCACCTCTTGTCGAACTCCAAGGCTTTTAGACACTTTCGCGCTAAGTCCAACACCTCTTCGAACTCCTCAAGTTGAAGGAAAGGACTTTGATTCCTGCGAAGATAAAAGTCAACTAATGTTGACCGCATTAAATGAGCCTTTTGAAATTACAGGCTAACAATGTGTTCTCTAACCGCTCCCTAATCACATGCCACAAAACCCAGAGACGGTTATTCTCAACGAGTAAAGGTGACTTAGCTTCACTGTCAAGTTATGATTCACTTTTCACAATACTTCCTACACACTCTTTCTCAATTTTATTACTGACTTGAGCGTTGGAGTGATAACGTGCTTGCTGGCACCTTTCATTCCACGGCAAAGACTCATAGCCACCGTACCGGAGCACTTTCCGCCATTGTTGCCTCTCATCCATCCTCACCAGACAGATCAGAATCTTAACACTTCCACCCCTTCTTAATCAACCATAGTCGACGGTTACAAGATCCTACAACCTTCGACCACCGGCTATCTCACCATCACTCAAAGATTTGAGTGTTATACTCTTTCTTTGTAAAAGAGGACTCCTGAAGTTTACCCAAACTCTCTAATCTTAAGGAGAATGAGATGCTAACCTTGATTGTAAGACATAGTGTTGTTAACTTTTAGGGCGGTTGACGTAGCATTTAGATTCAGATCATATTAGACAACATTTCGATAATTAACCAAATTTAATTTAAAAGTTAATTATTGAGTAAGTCTTAAACTATATTTGAGTTGGTTCGATTCATTGTCAACCTTAATTTTTAGTTGGTTAAAATTTAGACAATTTTCAGCAACACCAATCCTGTTTGATAACAGAACGGCTCCTTGGATCGTGAATTTTCTCAATTCTGGTAATTTTAAATACATTCGTTGTAAAATAAGAATAGACATGTAAAAGTGACTAGTTTGAAACGATAAATAGGAGAAATCAAATAGGAAGAAGTCACTAAGATAACTTGTGTGAAATATCTCATTCTTATATTCCTACATGAAAAAACCATTTTCACTAGATATGCCCCAATATATATATATATATATATATATATAACCTATTTGCTATATTTATTTTAAGAAATGGTCATATGATCCACCCACATAAATAAAGTACTTGCTGCCGAAGAACCCACATGAACACATGATCTGTTCGTGAAGAGACATTGATATGTTGCAGATTTAATTATACAGAGAAATATCAACACATTTTACACATAATATTGAAATAGCAAAAGAAATGAATGGAAATAATGTGGAAGCTTAGAGCAACATACACCAGTACAGGCAACAAGAATTGCTGCTATCTACACAAATTTAACAAACATATCCTTGATTGGGTTGACAACTAAAACAATACTAGCACATGCCGTAGAAATTAAGATTTCTCTTACACTTGATAATAATTTTAACATAGGCAAATGAGTGTTGACAGCCCATATTGCATAAACAGAACCAAAACAATTGACTTGATAATAAAACGTTAAATTCTAATCAATGTGGTAAATATTTATTTATTCCTCCAATCATAAGAATGTTTTTGTATAAGTTATTACCTGAGAACCTATTTTAACACCAATTTTCTCAATTGCTCCGGTAGTTAAATCAAGGCAAGCTAATTCATTATCATCATTTCTGAAAAGTATATCACCCTTCTTCCATGCTCCGATAAGATCGATAGGATGTTTGATGTCGGATAAGGGTCCAACATCGAAAAGCTTAGTCCATGATTCCTTGACACCGAGCTCACCCAAAATTGATATTGATATGTGGAACGAAGTGGTCTTTACACAATTTGAGATCATAGCAACATGCCCATTGAACAGCTCCAAGTGTCTATCGACCCATCCTAAATCATGCAAATCTACGGGTATGGGAGTGGTAATAGGAATTTCATTGTTCAAGTTAAATGATACCACATATGATCCACTATTTGTTTCCCCCCACCAATGGCACACCCCATTCAAGTAAACCCAAACACCTACCGACCTCCAATAACATTTTTGCATATCAACATAAAGTTTTTTTCAAGAGTTACTTTTTAGACTATATATGTCCCAATATGGCGCAAAAGGTTCCACTTGCAAATAATCTCCCATATACTCAACACGCTGAATGATCTTATAGTCATCTCTAATTTCATCATAACCAAATCCATGAATAATAAAGCGGTTTTCGAATCTAGCATTGTTTTGAGGAACAATATTAAATTCCTCGGTAGCTGGATTCCATAATACAATAGTTCTAGGATGGTCGATACACAGAGTGCCATTAACCGCAAAACCTAAAATATCACGATAACCATAGTAGTAGTTTTGGTTAAAACAACATGGCCAATTCAATTGCAGTTTATCCTCAAATCTTTCACCAGAAAGCACATACAACATCCGTTGACCAGTGTTCGCGTAATGGTTTACAAGGAGAGAAGCTTCATGGTTCAATGAATGATATTTGGAAACCATAGTTTTGTAAAACATGTTCAGGAAATAAGAGTTTTCAAACAAAAGAGTCCACGATTTGCATACACAAGTAAACCGATTTACAGATTTCAAAGGTAGTTTTGACAAAATGGAGAACGTAATGTCATCTGGAACATAGATACTAACCTTTTCATTTGTTGGAGCCATAGATTTCTCAAACTTCTGAATAGTTTTTTTTTTTCTTACGAAAAAACTTCAGAATAGTTGGACCCATAGATTTCTCAATCTTCTGATCAATAACGTGAAAATTAAAGCGAATGGAAGGAACGTGACGTGAAGTGTAGGTGGAAAGGCAAAGATTAGGGTTTCTAGTATGAGAGAACTTTGCGAAAAGCAGATGCAAAACTGATGCGGGAAAGACCTTGTAAAATAAAATCACTTTCCTAAAATCACTTGGCAAATTAAATTATTGAATATCCTAACCAAAAAAAAAAAATCAAATTATTGAATGTCAATATCATTCTTAATTTAATCCGAAACAAATGACCTTTAGGTTGTTCGGTATAAATTTTTTAAGAAAAAAAATCATTTGAAAGAGTATTGTTTCCATATATCACAAATAAAATATAAAATAAACAACTGAAAAGTTGTTAAGAGTAGTTTTCCATAAAGTATGTTTATTTTAGAGGTGGTAGAAAATAAGTATAGATAATTTTTTAATAAAAAATCTCTTTTATATAGTTGTATATCCCCACAAATTTAATGTTTTTCTCAACAAAAAAAAAAAGTGTTTCACTACAACAATGGTGTAAACTTTTGTCCCAGCTGAAATATGGGACAAAATTGCGACAATTTACTTTCGTCGTAATTTGCGTTGTCGCAATTCGTTGGGAACAAAAAATTTCCGTTTGTTGTAAATTCGAGATGGAATCTCTAACGAAATGTTATTATTTGTTTTTACACAACCCTTTAAGGGGCGGTTTTGTATTTTATTTTGTTATTTGACCAAAATCGCAACTTTTTGAAACATAGGGGGTCAAAACTGATATTAAGCCTTTTTTTTACCCACTTTCTCCAAATTAGCACCTAAACTTAAGAGATTTTAGAATTTTGAGTATGAAAGGGTTGAGGGTTCCGAAGTTTAAGGGGTGAAGAGAGGAAAACGTTTGTTCAAATTGGCAACAAATGGTAAGAACTAGTGTTTATGGATTTTTCTAACATTTGCAAACTTGCATATGTTAAGAAGTTGAAAATAGTAAATTTGTATTAAACGTTATATTAAATATACAATATGTTAATAAGTAATTGTTGTTTTCTGTAAAAAAATTGATATTTTTAATTGTTTAAACCTGTGCAATATTGCACATGTCAGACAAACCATAATTTTACTACTGCATGCCTATGTGGTAGACGGTTATTTCAGGCCTAGAATATTCGGTGGCCATAAATTGGTTCGCTTGTGAGGTTAGAAGAAAGGTGGGAAATGGATGTCTTGCTAGGTTTTGGTGAGATAGGTGGATTGGGGATGTCCCGCTCTGTGAAAAATTTCCCTGTTTGTTTACCATATCCGATCAGAAAGAGTTAATGGTGACCGATTTAAGGGGAAGAGTTGGAGAGGAGTTGGTTTTTTTCTTGGCAAATGATGTTGTTTGAGTTGGTAGAGAGGGTTAATTTGTCATTCAATGTAGGCAAGTGGGGTGCAGTCCCAAAAATGGAGGTTCATTCTGGACCAAATCAGCCAACAATTTGCCAGAAGGGGTGTTGGTGTGAGAGGATAGGTTAAGTTGCTTGGAAGGTAAAGTTTTGGCTATTTGTGGTGGAACATGTCTTGCTCCGTTGATGGTTATAGCTTTTTAATTTTTTAAACTTAAGAGAATTTCAACAAGAAAAAATTTAGAACAGCGTCGAGTGATACTAGCTAGAAATAATTTAGAACACTGTCGAGTGATACTAGCTGAAGATATTAATGACTATGTTCATTGCATTGGGTGGAAACTTCATTACATTTATTTTTGCATTTTGATTGCCATTTACTAGTTTGGTACGAAGTGTTTCATTGGCTTGCTTTAGTCATGATTATGCTTCCGAATCTTGTTTATTCTATTTGATTACTCGAGTGGGATGGCATCATACAACAAAGTCAAGAAGGGTTATTGGTCGACATGGAATACAACTCTATGGGTTATTTGGAAGTCTAGAATTGGTGCGATTTTTGCAAATGAGACTAAGGGTCCAAAGTAGTTGGATGAGGTGAAGGTCATGTTGTGAAGATGAGGATTGGTTCGCTTGAAGATGCTTTCATGTCTCTTTATCGAGTGGTCTTGGGATCTCGAAAATTATACGATTAGGTAGTGTAATTGTTGCGGAGTTTGGTGCCCTCTCGGTGCTGTCTGTTTTCTCTAGTTTAAGTGTCTCTGGCAATGGAATTGCTGGTGGTCTGTGTTTCTGGTTTTCTGTACAGAGGATATTTACTGGCATGAGGGGTGCCTCGGTTTGATAGGTGTGTGATGTGGCCTTGATTAGTGTATCTTGGTTCGGTTTTTCTGCCTTTCGTGTTGTGTTTTTGTTCCAGAGACGTAGGCGAGTTCTTGGTATAGTTGTAGGCTTTCAGTTGTGCTGTGGCAGCCTTGTGCTTGTAGTTGGGGCACAGTCTTTTATTGAGGCTGTACATCTTGTAAGGGGACTTGCCTTTTTCAATATTTGTTTATTGAGCATAAAATAGAGAAGAACATTCAATATATATAGATAAGAGATCACTCATGCAATCGAAATAGAAATCAGAACAATAAAAACTAAAACATTACTAGTATATGCCATAGAAATTAAGATTTCTCTTATACTTGATAATAAATATAACATAGGCAATGGACAATCCGAATTGCAAAAAGAGAACCAAAACATTTAACTTGATAGTAAAATGTTAAATCCTAATAATATATAACTATGCTCATAAACCTTGAGAGCCAAAACTTGAAACTTAAGCCGAAAAGCAACTAGTTATTTATTCCACCAATCGGAAGAAAGCTTTTATCATAAATTACTGCCTGAGTACCTTCGGTAACACCAATTTTTTCAATTACCCCGGTAGTTAAATCAAGACAAGATAATTCATAGTCATCGTTGATGAAGAATATATTGCCCTTCTTACATACTCCAATAGGATACTCAATGTCGGATAAGGGTCCAACATCAAAGAGCTTAACCCATGATTCCTTCACACCGAGCTCACCCATCATTGATATTGATATATGGTAAGAAGTAGCGGTCGTTGCATAGCTTGAGATCATAGCAACATGTTCATTTAACAGATCCAAGTGTCTATCTATCCACCATAAATTATGCAAATCTAAGGGTAAGAAAGTGGTAATAGGTACTTCATTGCCCAAGTTAAAGGATACCACATATGTTTCACGATTTGTTGCCCCCCACCAATGGAACACCCCATTCAAGTAAACCCAAACACCTTTCCACCTCCGATAAGACCTTCGCATATCAACATGAAGTTTTTTCCAAGAGTTACGCCTTAGACTATATATGTCCCAATAAGGGCCGGGCGGTGCTGCTTTGAAATAATCTCCAAGGTACTCAACATAGTGAATGATGTTATAGTCATCATTAATTTGATCATAACCAAATCCATGAATAATAAAATCAGTTTTGAATTCATCATTAAATCTTGCCTTGTTCTTAGGAACAATATTTAAGTCCTCGGTGGCAGGATTCCACAATACAATAGTTGAATGATGGTCGATACAAAGAGTGCCATCAATAGCATAACCTAAAATATCACGGAGACAATAGTAATGGTTGTAGTTTTGGTTATAAATACTTGGCCAGTTCAGTGGCACTTTATTCTCAAATCTCTCACCAGAAAGTGCATACAACTTCCATTCACCATCGGATATCTCCAAATGGTTTAGGAGGAGACAAGATTCGTCGTTCAATGAATGATATTTCAAAGCCATATTTTTTATAAACATGTTCATGAAATAAGAGTTTTCAAACAAAAGAGTCCACGATTTGCATACACAAGTAAACCGATTTACAGATTTCAAAGGTAGTTTTGAAAAAATGGAGAACGTAATGTCATCTGGAACATAGATACTAACCTTTTCATTCGTTGGAGCCATATATTTCTCACACTTCTGAATAGTTTTTTTTTTCTTACGAAAAAACTTCAGAATAGTTGGAGCCATAGATTTCTCAATCTTCTGATCAATAACGTGAAAATTAAAGCGAATGGAAGGAACGTGACGTGAAGTGTGGGTGGAAACGCAAAGATTAGGGTTTCGAGTATGAGAGAACTTTGCGAAAAAGCAGATACAAAACTGATGCGGCAAAGGCCTTGTTTTTTAACCTTTACCTTAACATTTTAACCTTTACCTTTTGTTTTTTTTTTTTTTTTGAGAGAAAACCTTTTACCTTTTCTTTAAGCCAATTTAACCTAAATTAACTAAAAATAAAACGACAAAGAAAAATAACAGAAAGCGAGACAATTTTATAAGCAACTAATTAACCTTTTCTGAGAAATCTGTCAAAAAAAAAAAACCTTTTCTGAGAAATCAAAATCCTAATCTTTTTTACTTTTGCGTAGTTTTTATTAGGATTAATTAAAATGTGTAATCAATCCTTAAACAATTTTATAATTTTCAATTATGTCTTTCCATTAAACTTCCGTAAGTCAATGCAGATGAGGATTAACACATCAACTAACTTACACTTCACCTTACACCTAATATCCATATCATTATTTTTTTTAGGGGATACGTCGTGCACATCTGGATTCATATGGAGGCGCCCACATTTCTATATACACCATCATCAGTCAAGATTGCTGTACTTCAACAAATTTGCATAACGCGATAAAAATAACAAAATTATTGGTTAGTGAGGGTCATAATCAATGGACATTTAAGTTAGACATGTTCTTATGCAATTGATTACTCATTATTGTTTCTTTGCTTTAAAAAAAATATTCCGTCCGTTTTTAAACGAGTGTCATTTTAGTTAAAAAAGTTTGTTTCAAATGGTCACTATCAATTTTCAGGGTAATATTAATTACATCTTTTTTATTGTACACGCATATATACATTACACACAACACATTATTTTTACTTTATATTTATGATAGTAGAAAAGATATCAAGATTTGTAAAAATATTAAACGACATTTATTTTGAAACGATAGAAGTAGTATGATGCTACAATCATATTGCAACTTGCGAAATTTAATATAGATATGGTTGGAAAGAAAGAAGAAACAAAGTCAACAATGAGAAAGCAAAAACAAAGCCAGCTAGATATGCTGGCAACCTATTGATAAATGATTGGGTATTTATAAAATTCAAAAACACAGCCAATCACAACATTTGCTCGTGAGGGGTTCCTTCTTGAAGACTTGAATGATGAAAAAACAAGCTCCTTTTTCTTCATCATATTTACAAACACTAGTATTATTATTATTTGCTTCAAGACTTTTCCTATTCCATCAAAATTGTCTAGCTAAGCATTACCAACAATGCCCAACTTCATCATGCGGCAAAATTCACAACATAACATATCTATTTTGTCTCAAAACTGATCCAAATCATTGCCGGGACACGAGGTATGAATTAGATATTGCAACGAAAACGGTCCATCATTAACCATGTTATCCGGGAAATACTATGTACAACAAATAGATTACAAGAGATTTAAAATTTCATTAAGTGACGCGGGTGCAGTGGTAGACACTAATTGTTCTTTCATCCCGTGGTACTTTTTATATGATCGAAGTTTTAATAATGTTCTTTTTGGCGAAGACAATTTTGAATCTAAACTGTTCATTCTGGATCCAATAAATCCCTCAAGAATAGCATATTTCATAGGAACGGTCCTGGTTGGATGTGATTTTATGGTGGCTACATTGGGTGTGGCACAATCGGAGATTGTGAAAGAGAAGGTTTCATATGATGAGATTCATGAGATGATAGTTGATGGAATTGAGATTTCTTGGTTGCCTGTAATTTGTGAAGATATAGATGTGGAAAGGGAACAAATATGTCATTATGCTTACCAAACAACTGATAAGTGTGGTACGTAGGGGGTGCCATTAATTTTTCTCCATCACCTTCAAGCATTTGTACCACGGTTTTCATGGATGGCCAATCCACTGCATTCCATTGAATAGGCCGACCAGCGCAAGTTTCTTTTCAATTCTAACATCTCCCTCATTGTTAGGACTTAAGCCCATGAGGAGAGCCCAACCCAAAAGACTAGTCCAATAGGTGGGAGAACCTCAAGGCTTAAGTACCACATCAAGCACTTTGATATACTCGATGTGGGACTCCTAACATTGCCACGCCCTTTAAGAGCCGACGTCCACGGCGGCTTTCACTCTATCGGCACTGACCCGATGGTAGCCCTTTCCTTTTTGGCGGCTTCACTCACCTATCAGTATTCGGTGAACACCTTAATCCAGCCTATAGGTAGCCTTTTCCGTGGTCCAACTCTCAATGAAAGCACCAGTATGATGGGAGTGGGAAGATAAGAAAAGTTGGTTTTCAAGGAACCAAAACCTCCAGAAGGAAAATTGTAATATTACTTGATTGATAATTCTTTGGGCACAAGCCACTCATACAAATAGGTGGAATTCTAACAGAATCCGTAAAAACAGGAAATGGAAAAAGGAATAACAATAAAGATATGCATGACCACTCCTTTCTATCTTATGAGGATTCTAGAATGTTCCTTACATAGTGCCCGCCCCCCTTACACATAGTCCTTCAAGTAATTGGGCTTATTAACTACCCTCTTGCCTAATGGGCCTCTAGCTAGTCCTTGAGTAGTATACTGCCTATCATCCCTGCGACCTTCAAAACAGTCCTTGTCCTTAAGGACAACTTCTTCTTTGGAAACCCAAGATGCATCTTCTGGTGGTAACCCCTCCCATTGAATCAAAACCATTTGTTTGGGAGGGTCTGTAGTGACATCCAACTTTTCATTCAAAATTGCAACTGGTTTCAGTACTGGCCTGTTTTCAAAAGTATGTGAAGGGAGTGACACCACCACCGGCGGAATAGGACCATGATATGGTTTCAGCACCGAGCAATGAAACACTGGATGGATGCGAGACCCTGCAGGTAGTTCCAGACGGTAAGCCACTTTTCCGATGCGTTCTGTCACCATAAAAGGACCAAAGAAGCACTTTTGCAGCTTCTGATAAGGACAGGGACCAGTTACAGATGTTTGTCTGTATGAGCGAAGGCGGACGAAAACCCAAGAGCCTACTGCAAACTCAACATCACAGCGTTTAGCATCCGCAGTGTTTTTCATCTGTTGTTGAGATTTTGCCAAGTTCCGTTGCAGTTCAGCTAGGATACGGTCTCTGGAAGTTAGCCAGTGATCAACAACTTCCAAATCAGTTTGGCCAGGGATGTAGTCTGGGATGGAAGAGGGTGGTCTGCTAAACATGACCTCAAATGGGGAGAATCCCGTGCCAGAGTGAACGGAGGTGTTGTAGCACCATTCTGCCCAAGGTAACGTCGTTGTCCAAAGTGATGGCGTGTCATGTACAAAAGCGCGGAGGTATTGTTGCAGAGTTCTGTTAATGACTTCAGTCTGGCCATCACTCTCTAGGTGATAGGCTGTAGACATGCGAAGACATGTCCCACATGCTTTGAACTATTCCTGCCAAAAGCGACTAAGTAAGATGGGGTCCCGGTCTGATATGATGTTGCGAGGCATGCCATGTAATTTAGCAACCAAGGTTACAAATAATTTAGCCACTTTGTATGCTGAATGAGATGTTGGGATAGCGCCAAAGTGTGCGCCTTTTGAGAAGCGGTCTACTACTACCATAATGACTGTGTACCCTTCCGAGTTTGGCAGTCCGCATACGAAATCCATAGAAAGGTCCTCCCATAAGCGAGATGGAGGCGGAATAGGTTGCAGCAGTCCCCCGAGTCTCTTTGGGATGTATTTAATTTGTTGACAGATGAGACATTTGCGCACAAACTCCGTCACATCTGCTGCCATAGAGTCCCAATGGAAATTCTCAAGTAAGTGTAACGCCCGTTTGAATTATTTAATTATTTAATATAATTGTGGAGTCTAGAATATATTTATATGATTTATGAGATGTGAAGAAGTATGATTTATGTGATTTATGTGATTTTATGAGATGTTGTGACTTATTTTATTATTTAATAGAATAAGATATGAAAACAAAATAAATATAGAGATAAGGGGCTGTTTTGAGATTTTAGAGAGTTTTGGGGGAGAAAGAGTAAATAAGATGAGATTTGTTGGGAGTATAAATAAGGAAAATTAGGTCAGTATAGTTTTTACGTAACGTTTTTGGAAAAGGGAGAAAACCAGAGAAGAGAAGAGGAACCAAGGGAGAATAATGTGCTGTTTTGAGTTGTTTGATTATGAATTGAGTTTTGATATGCATATGTGATTTGTTGGTATTTGAATTGTCTTTCTAGTACTTGTGATTTGATATGCAATTCCTTTTTTTTAATTGATTGCACATGAGATATATGATGAAGTTGTCTAAGAAGTCAAGTCGTATGAAGTGTCTAAGATGTTTTAAGTTGTAAGTTGTGAGTCCATTTGCATACTCATTGATGAGGGCTTATGCCCTGGGGGTATTTACTCCAATACGTTGAGGGCTCATGCCCTGTGAGCTATTGCTCTTTATGTTGAGGGTTTATGCCCTGTGAGTGTATTTATGCTCTTAAAGAAGGGGGCTCATGCCCCGGATGGTACCACATGCATATAAGATGTTAAGATGTTTAAGAAGATGAAGTTGCATAGTCGTGTCGAGTTGTCAAGTTGTTGAGTTGTCAAGGTGCTAAGATTTTTTCTATACATGAATTGTGATGAAATGTTTAAGATTATATTGGTTGATGAATATGTCGAATTATGATGAGTTGTTTACAATTGTACTTGTTGAAGAATATGTTGATTTGATGATGTTTTAAGTTGTTAGCTGTAATTGATGAATTATATGATTAACTTTAATGTTTGTGAAATCTCACCCCTTCTGCTTGAAAATGTTGCTCTTTGTATGGGTAACTTGCAGGTGATCAAGATTAGCTGTTGATTTTGCTGTTGTGGGTGGCTACCTCTCATTGTGTCCTTAGGTGCTCTGATACGTAACGGGATGGGGAACCTTGTTAATGTTTTCTATTCTTTACGTATTTATTTATGAGATTTTATGAACATGATGTTGAGTATTTTGATGAGATTTTATGTTGAGGCCTTCGTGCCAAAGTTGTTTAAGATTTTTGAATTAAATTCCGCTGCGAAGAGATTTAAGAATTTATTGAGATATTTTGAAGTATAAATTATTATTTATTCCATTTGTGATTTTTGAGAAATGTAGCATTCCGTTTAAGTTGTGAATACTCTGATTATTATTTGAGAAATTTTTATGTTGGGAAAACGGGGTGTTACAGTAAGCGTGCAAGTGTCTTCTTAACACCCATGTGTCCTCCAATTGGAGTATTATGGAATTCGGTCATAAGAAGCTCTCTGAAGGAGCATGAGCGTGGAAGCCAGATCCTCCTTTTGAATAAGATTAAGTCATGTTCTATGATGTAATCTGGGTGTCCGGACATATCAGCTAGAATTTTTGCTTTGTGAGCCAAAAATTCAGAATTAGCACTCAGCTCGTCGCGTAGCTACTGAAGAAGAAAAGGGTGAGGTAGGAAATAGTGAAGCATTGGGGCGCCTCTCACTCATTCACACGGGACAGCGCGTCGGCAACAACGTTGAGAGGCCCTTGTTTGTACTGAGTCTCATAGTGGAAACCCAATAATTTGGAGAGATACACTTGTTGTTCCGAAGTTTGGACTGCTTGTGTCATAAGTTCCTTAAGAGGTTTGTGATCTATTTGAATCACAAAGAAGTGGCCCAAAAGATACTTGTTGGCACAAAATGTGTTTAACAATAAACCTTAAAGATTTTTGATGATAACAAGGTATTAAAAAATTGACAATTGGTATTGCTAATATTTGTTCAAGTGTACAGGACCATAGACAAAATTTACATCTTACAAAGGTACTGAATGAACAAAAGAGAGCAAAGAATTCAACAAAAAGGAAGCTTAAAGCATCTGAAGAGAAGTGCTCCTGAAGTCAAGTGCTACTGAAGACAGAGTGCTCCTTGAGAGATGACGTCATCAGAAGCTGCTTCATCATAAGCTACATTTTCATCAGAATTCACAGAATTTGAAGCTTCAAGAGTTGTTTCTTGGATCGAAATTCATCTTACATTGGCAGAAGACTAGTGGAATTATGCAACGGTCATTTCAAAAGGATTTGAAGTCATTTGGTTGCAAAGATACAAGAAGTGTTGACAAAAGTACTTTGTTCAAACTGTACAACCACCTTCTCCACTACTCTGTTTTGTGTCTCTGCTACTAGACAAGGAAAACAACTCTGAAATACAACCACGCCTGTAACAATGTTCCTTCATAACTGGAATGGATTTGAAATTGATCCTTCATAAGACAATACCTTAATCAAGCAAGGAATCATTGGTGAAAGATCAAGCTTCAACAATGACTCTTTTTGGATGTGTTGGCACTTACACGTTCATTTCACACCTCTATATAAAGGAGTGAATACTTGAAGAACAACAAGACTCTACAACATTTTGAAAGTGCCAAAACTCTGTCAAATTGTTCAGCATCCAAAAGTTCACTTAGAATTTCAGTTTTCAAGTTCATATCTTTGAAATTCTAAAGTCTTAAGAGTTTGTATCTGATTTGTATTGTGAACACCACTGATTGTATATCAAGTGTTCAACCTCAAACATTTTCTTTGTAATTTTGTTTGATAGAAGTCTCTTGCTTGTGTGCTTGAGAATTAGAAGTCTCTTGATTGTGTTCTTGAGCATTAGAAGTCTCTTGCAGTTGTGCTTGAGCATTTGTAATCAGATATTACATATAGTGAACTCTCCTTGGAAGTGCAAGGGGGACAGGACTACTTCCGGTTTGTGGAAGGACCGTGTATAAATTGCTTGTGTCTTTCTTCTTCTCTTTTCTCTCTGTTTTTCATTCCGCTGAACACGCTCCTGATCACCTTCTTCAGAAGCTATCCACATTGCTTCTGATCACAGTGTTCTAGTGCTTATGAGAAAACTTTAGAAAAAGACTAACACAATTCAACCCCCCCCCCCCCTTCTTGTGTTTTTCTCCCCTTCAATTGGTATCAGATCCTGGTACTGTTGATAACACCTAACAGTGTAACAGTCTAAGATCTGAGAAAAACATGTCTGCTGAATTATCTGTTTCTGGTTCTGCTGGTTCTGGAAGTAATCATAATGTTGTACCATATGATTACAATGAAAAGAAAACTGACTCAGGGAAAGTTCCAAAGTTTAATGGAGATCCTGAAGAGTTTTCTTGGTGGAAAACCAACTTCTACAGTTATATCATGGGCTTAGATGAAGAACTATGGGATATTCTGGAAGATGGAGTTGGTGACTTAGTCCTTGATGAAGAAGGAGCTGATGTTGATAGAAAGATTCATACTCCTGCTCAAAAAAAGATGTACAAGAAACATCACAAGATCAGAGGCTCTCTTGTTTCTGCGATACCACGTTCAGAGTACATGAAGATGAGTGATAAATCTACTGCAAAGGCTATGTTTGCATCTTTATGTGCTAACTATGAAGGAAGCAAGAATGTTAGAGAAGACAAAGCACTGATGCTTGTTCATTAGTATGAGTTGTTCAAGATGAAGGACGATGAAAGTATTGAGGAGATGTACTCAAGATTTCAAACCCTAGTCTCTGGACTTCAAATACTGAAGAAAAGCTATGTTGCTTCTGAACATGTAAGCAAGATACTTAGAAGTCTGCCTACCAGATGGAGACCAAAGGTGACTGCCATTGAGGAAGCTAAAGATTTAAACACTTTAAGTGTTGAAGATCTTGTTAGTTCTCTCAAAGTTCATGAGTTAAGTCTTAATGAACATGATTCTACTAAGAAGAGTAAATCAATAGCTCTTCCATCCAAAGGCAAGTCATTGAAAGCTCTTAAAGTGGTTGAGTCTGAAGAAGAAGATTCATCTACTGGAGATTCTGATGAAGAAGCCGCTGAAATGATGGCTATGCTCTCTAACAGACTTCAGTATCTAGCCAAGAAGAACAAGAAGTTTCTGGCCAAAAGGGGTAGCTTCAGAAGCTCAAAGAAAGAAGATCAGAAGGGTTGCTTCAACTGTAAGAAGCCTGAACATTTCATTGATGATTGCCCTGATCTTCAGAAGGAGAAATCTAAGGAAAATTCAAAGAAGCCAACATTCAAGTCAAGCAAGTTCAAGAAACAGATCAAACAGAGTCTGATGGCCACATGGGACAATTTATAAAGTGAATCTGAATCTGACAAGGAGGAAGCTGATGAAGGTGCAAAGATAGTTGTTGGGTTAGGAGCTACAGCAACTTCAGAAGCTGAATCAGAATCAGACTCAGAAGAGGAAATCGAGGTATATTCTAAAATTCCCAAAGAAGAATTGATTGAGTCTCTTAAAGAACTCCTTACGCATTTCGAAGCAAGAACCAATGAGTTGAGAAATTTGAAAGAAAAATATGTTGATTTATTGAAACAACAAGAATCAACTCTATTGGATCTGAAGGTTTCTAAAGAAGGACTCAGAGGCTTTGAATTCATTTGTAAAACTTATGAAGACAAGCTCAGGTTCTTATGTCAGAAGCTACAAGAGAAATGTGATGGAAGTCTTTAAGTAACCATGAAATTGCTCTTGAAGATTTCATTATTTCTGGTATTGACAAAAGCAGAGTTGCTTCTATGATTTATAGCATTTACAAGAACAATGGCAAAGAGATTGGGTTTTCAGAAGCTAAGTCTAATGAAACCAATCTTAAAGCATATTCTGAATGCATTAAGGAAGGATTGAAAACCTTCTTTGTTCCTGAAGATGTCAAAACGGAAATTGTTGCTCAATCAGAAACTGAAGCTTCCAGTTATAAGGCTAAGATTACTTCAAAGCCAAAGAACTTCAAGCCTAAGGTTGTGGTAAATTCTGAATCTAAGACCTCAAAGATTAAGATTCTGAAAAGATCAGAACCTGTTCCTTTGAGTCTGATGAAGTCAGAATCTGATTTCCTAAAGTCTAAGGTTCAGAAGGGCAAAACAGTTTATGCTTCTGAAGTATCAAAACCAAAAGTTTAAAAACCTAAGGTAATGATCAATCAGAAGCTACCTAAAGCGCACCTCAATGGACATGGAATGGTGAGTAAAACTTCCAGCACTAACCCCAAAAGACCCATAAAACAATGGGTACCTAAATCTGAAATTGTCAATGCTACAGATATGCCTAAAAGCAAAACCAAGGCAAAAATCATGGTACCTGGACAGCAGTTGCTCAAGGCACATGATTGGAGAGAAGTCAATGTTCATATCCCTCACAATGAAAGAAGGAGGAAATGTAAAGTTTGGAGGCAACCAGTCTGGGAAGATTATTGGTATGGGGACTATTGGTAATTCTTCTATCTCTATCAATAATGTGTGGTTGGTAGATGGACTTGAACATAACCTATTGAGTATCAGTCAATTTTGTGACAATGGTTATGACGTGATGTTTGAAAAGACCAACTGCATTGTAATCAACAAAAATGACAAGTCCATAGTATTCAAAGGAAAGAGAATAGAAAATGTCTACAAAATCAATTTCTCTGAACTGGTTGATCAGAAGGTAATTTGCCTTCTGTCAATGAATGATAAGAAATGGATATGGCACAGAAGGTTGGGACATGCTAATTAGAGGTTAACCTCTAAGCTTAGTAAGTTAGAACTTGTCAAAGGCCTTCCTAACATTGATTATCATTCAGATGCACTTTCTAGTGCATGGCAGAAAGGAAAAATTGTGAAATCCTCTTTTAAAGCTAAAGACATTGTTTCTACCTCCAGACCTTTAGAATTACTCCATATTGATTTATTTGGACCAGTAAGCACTGCATCTTTATATGGAAGTAAATATGGATTAGTTATTGTTGATGATTACAGTAGATGGACTTGGGTTAAATTTTTGAGAAGTAAAGATCATGCATATGATGTATTCAGTAGCTTCTGCACTCAAATACAATCTGAAAAAGAAACAAAGATTTTGAAAATCAGAAGTGATCATGGTGGTGAGTTTGAAAATGAGTCATTTGAAGCTTTTTGCGAAAAACATGGAATTCTCCATGAATTCTCTTCTCCTAGAACTCCACAACAAAATGGGGTTATAGAGAGAAAGAATAGAACTTTACAAGAAATGGCTAGAACCATGATTCATGAAAACAATTTAGAAAAACATTTTTGGGCAGAAGCAGTGAATACAACGTGTTATGTCCAGAATAAGATCTATATCAGACCTATCTTGGAGAAAACAGCATATGAACTCTTTAAAGGAAGAAAACCCAATATCTCTTACTTTCATCAATTCGGATATACATGTTACATTCTGAATAATAAGATCTACCTAAAGAAATTTGATGTCAAGGCCCAAAGAGGAATCTTCTTAGGTTACTCTGAAAGGTCAAAGGCATACAAAGTGTATAATTCAGAGACACTCTGTGTTGAAGAATCTATGCACGTAAAATTTGATAACAAAGAGCCTGGAAGTGAAACTCCAGAGCAAGATGAAAGTTGTGCAGAGATACAGGTTCCTGAAGATACTCCAGAACCTGATCAGATAGTTGAATCTGAAGACAGTCCAGAAGCTGAACCCACATCAGAAGCACAAGATGAAGTTGTTTCTGATGAAGCTCAAGATGGCTCTCAGCAAGCAGATCAATTCAAAAACACTTTTAAGTACAAGTCTTCACATCCTGAGGATCAGATCATTGGAAACAAAGAAAGTCCCAGAAGAACAAGATCATACTTCAGACAAGAAGATTCAATGATAGGACTGATATCAATGATTGAACCTACAATAGTTGATGAAGCACTTTCAGATGATGGATGGATCTTAGCTATGCAAGAAGAGCTGAATCAATTTCAACGAAATGATGTGTGGGATCTGGTACCCAAACCTACTCAGAAGAACATTATTGGGACAAAATGGGTATTCAGAAACAAACTGAATGAACAAGGTGAAGTAACCAGAAACAAAGCTAGACTTGTTGCACAAGGATACAGTCAACAAGAAGACATTGATTACACTGAAACATTTGCTCCAGTTGCAAGATTGGAAGCAATCAGGTTACTTTTATTTTATGCAACTAATCATGGAATAATATTATATCAAATGGATGTCAAGAGTGCATTTCTCAATGGTGTCATAGAAGAAGAAGTGTATGTCAAACAACCTCCTGGTTTTGAGGATCTGAAGCATCCTGACCATGTTTACAAACTAAAGAAATCCCTATATGGCTTGAAACAAGCTCCCAAAGCTTGGTATGATAGACTAAGTAATTTCTTGATTAAAAATGATTTTAAACGAGGTCAAGTTGACACAACACTCTTCAGAAGGACCCTTGAGAAAGACATTCTTGTTGTGCAAATATACGTTGATGATATAATATTTGGTTCTACTAATGCATCTCTTTGCAAGGAGTTTTCTAAGTTAATGCAGGATGAATTTGAAATGAGCATGATGGGAGAGTTGAAGTTCTTCCTGGGCATTCAAATTAATCAATGCAAAGATGGAGTATATGTTCATCAAACTAAATATACAAAGGAGATTCTGAAGAAGTTCAAGCTTGAAGATTGTAAAGTAATGAACACTCCAATGCATCCTACATGCACCTTAAGCAAAGAAGATGAAGGATCAAAAGTGGATCAGAAGCTATACAGAGGTATGATTGGTTCTCTGTTATACCTCACTGCATCTAGACTAGATATTTTGTTCAGTGTATGCTTGTGTGCAAGGTTTCAGTCAGATCGTAGAGAATCTCATTTAACTTCAGTTAAAAGAATCTTCAAGTATCTAAAAGGAACAACTAATTTTGGACTCCTCTATAGGAAATCCTTAGATTACAAGCTAATTGGATTATGTGATGCTGACTATGTTGGTGACAGGATTGAAAGAAAGTCAACCAGTGGCAATTGTTAATTTCTGGGTGATAATCTGATATCCTGGGCTAGCAAAAGACAAGCAACTATTGATATGGCTACAGCAGAAGCAGAATACATTTCAGTTGCAAGTTGTTGTACACAACTACTCTGGATGAAACATCAGTTGGAAGACTTTCAGATTTACGCTTACAATATTCCCATCTTTTGTGATAATACTACTGCTATTTGTTTGTCAAAGAATCCAATTCTACATTCAATAGCCAAGCATATTGAGATCAAACACCATTTTATCAGAGACTATGTTCTAAAAGGAATTTTAGATATACAATTCATTGACACTAAAAATTAATGCGCTGATATATTTACTAAGCCTTTAACGGTTGAAAGATTTAATTTTATAAAGAAAACTTTGAACATGCATTATGTGTCTGATTAAAATTGCTTGCTCCTGAATAAGAAGTTTAGGTTCTGAAGTCAGTTCAAAAGCCATGGTCCATCAGAAGCTCTTAGTTGAGGTTCTGAGAAAAATGTGCTCCTAATGATGTCATCAGAATTTCAAACTTCAAAAGTGGAATCTTTGTGCTTCAGAAAAGTAGGAGTTAGTGGAATTTCTGGAGTTGCTTCTGGTGACACTTGTCCCACTAACTTAGACAGCGCATCTGAAGTCTGATAACATGGCGTAAATGTATTGGTGTATAACTCCAAGGGCAATGATGATGTTTATGCTTTGAATGTACTATCTCACGCCCCCAACTGTCATTAATGTTGTGTTTGTTTGTCCCCTATGTATTCAAACGTTTTTACTCAAAAACACTTAGACAAAACACACATTACTCACTTCACTACCTACACTTTCCCTTTTGCATTCGTAATTGTTAAGAAAACTCTCTCAAACCTAGAACCCTAAAATCATCATCTTCTTCAATCATCATGGCATCCTCAAGTTCTGCTGCTGAATCACAAGTTCAAGATCTTCAACAACAAGCTCAACAACAAGAACAACCTGAAAGGGCCGCATATGTAATCATTGGGTCAACAATGAAACTACAAGAACATCAGTTGAAGATTCAAGTGGAAAATCCTGTCGATTTCAAATCTCTGATGTTTCATGGATGTGACATCAAGGAGTACTATGTTACTCAAGGGCTGACAAGTTACTTTAATATGCTGAACGGTCCTACATACAAGACCCTGGTCAGACATTTCTGGGTAAGAGGTTTTGTTTATGACAAAGAAGCTTCTATAGAAGAAGAAAGAAATTTGATTCTACTTTATCCAGAGAATTGGAAGTAGGTTAAAATTGAGGAAAGACCATGAATTAGGCTATGAAACTGTGAAACAGAGTTAGAAATTGAGTACAGAACGTAGATTAACCATAATGATGATGTTTCTGAGAGTTTAGATGATTTAGATGATGAATTTGGGAAACTTTTGTGTGATTTTCGCAGAACCCGTAGCAGTCTGTTCATCGCTCGCCTGGGCGAGCTATGCAACTCGCCGCGGCGAGCAGACCTAGTTTACTCGCGAGGCGAGCAGCCCAGCTCGCCATAGCGAGCACTACCCTAGAGCTCGCGAGGCGAGCACTCCAACTCGCCATAGCGAGCAGGACCTTAGTTACTCGCGAGGCGAGCATTCCCACTCGCCATGGCAAGTTATGTCAGAACCCAGAATCCATTCTGTTTGCGACTTGCAGTCGCATATAACCTTGAGAGATGACCTTTGGGTAGCTTCTGGGACTTTTACTGATGTTTATTATGATCTGTGATGATGATACATGATGATTGAGATTGTTTATGATGATTTTTATGAAGCTTATGTGTGATATATGAATTAATTAAGTCATGAATGTTTGATTTACTTGCGATGCTTGCACTATGATTGCTATCTGTATGATGTACTTGCTGCCATGTTGCTATTTACTTTTGTATAGTTGCTGCATGTGTCAGTCCTTGATGATTAAGATGTTTTGCGACGTTTAAGATGTTAACTTGTTTAAGTTAAAAGTGTTGAGTCTCATGCATACTCATTCTATGATGGGGGCTTATGCCCTGGAGTTTTTACTCACCAGCGACGAGGGCTTATGCCCTGGAGCTTTGCTCACCAGCGACGAAGGCTTATGCCTTGGAGTATATTTATGCTCATAGCGACGAGGGCTCATGCCCTGGATTGGTACCACATGCATATAAGACGTAGGGTTGCATAGTCAAGTGATGATGTCGAGTCGTATCGTCTAAGATGTTTACTAAGATGTTTATGAGGTTGATTATGACGCTGCTAAATGATGTGTTGTTTATGTTGATGTGCTAAATGCTAGATGTTTATCTGTGATATGATGAATTATGTTTGGTTGTTGAATTGTGATTATTTAATTACATGTTTAATATAATTAGTTGTGAATCTCACCCCTTCTGCTGGAATTGCCGCCTTGTGGGCAAGTGCAGGTAACCAAGATTAGGTGCAGACATGTGAGGATTTCTGCAGTCGAGTCTAGGTGCTCTGATACGTAACGGGATGGGGGATCTTCTTTTATTTCTCTGTTCCTTGCATATTTATGTTATTTTATATGATTATGTTATTTTGAAGATGTTGTTAATAAGACGTTGAGGCCTGTGTGCTAAAAACTTTTGAGACGCTTTTGTCTATGAATTTCCGCTGCGATAAAGATTAATATTTTATGAAGATTTAATGATTATTTAGTCATTAACATGAGATGTTTTAGAAATGTGATGCCCTGTTATGTGCTTACTCTGATGCATGATTATCTTTTTAAAGAAATTTTTATGTTGGGAAAACGGGGTGTTACAATTGGTATCAGAGCAGGTCGGTCCGTCCGGCCAAGTAGAGAGTCGAGTGACGTTGTCTTAGAGTTAGAATAGTATTATTGTATTATTCTAACTTATGTTTGTTTTGTTAAGGATTAAGATGGCTGGAAGAAACGACGCTGCAATTGCTGCTGCCTTGGAAGCTGTTGCTCAAGCTGTGGGACAGCAGCCAAACCCAAATGCTGGTGCTAGTGCGAAGGTCTGTATGCTGGAGACCTTCTTGAGAAACCTTCCTCCTACCTTCAAGGGGAGATATGATCCGGATGGAGCCCAGACGTGGCTCAAAGAGATAGAGAGGGTGTTCAGGGTGATGCAGTGCATGGAGGTGCAGAAGGTGCGTTTTGGTACGCACATGCTGGTTGAGGAGGCGGATGATTGGTGGATTAGTCTTCTACCTACCCTGGAGCAGGACGGAGCTGAGGTGACCTGGGCAGTGTTTAAGAGAGAGTTCCTCAACAGATATTTTCCTGAGGATGTGCGGGGCAAGAAAGAGATAGAATTTTTAGAGCTAAAGCAAGGGAGCATGTCTGTGACTGAATATGCTGCAAAATTTGTGGAGCTGGCCAAGTTTTATCCACACTACTCTGCTGAGACCGCCGAATTTTCTAAGTGTATTAAGTTTGAGAACGGATTGCGAGCTGATATCAAGAGGGCTATAGGGTATCAGAAGATTAGAAACTTTTCTGAGTTGGTGAGCAGCTGCAGGATTTACGAGGAAGACACGAAGGCTCATTACAAGGTGGTTAATGAGAGGAAAGGAAAGGGGCAGCAAAGTCGTCCTAAGCCCTACAGTGCTCCTGCAGATAAGGGCAAACAGTGAGTTAATGATGAGAGGAGACCTGTGAAGAAAGATGCTCCTACTGAGATAGTTTGCTATACTTGTGGCGTGAAAGGCCATAAGAGTAATGCTTGTCCTGGAGAGGTGAAAAGGTGTTTTCGTTGTGGCAAGAAGGGTCATACTACTGCTGATTGCAAACGTGGTGATATTGTATGCTTTAATTGCAATGAGGAAGGTCACATTGGGTCCCAGTGCACACAACCTAAGAAGACTCAGACTACTGGGAGAGTTTTTGCTTTGTCGAGTACGCAGACGGAGAGCGAGGATCGCTTGATCAGAGGTACTTGTTATTTTGATAATATACCTTTAGTTGCTATCATTGATACTGGTGCCACACATTGTTTTGTTGCTCTTGATTGTGCTGCTAAGTTGAATCTTGTTGTATCTGATATGAATGGGGAGATGGTTGTCGAAACTCCAGCTAAGGGTTCGGTGACTACTTCCCTTGTGTGTTTAAGATGTCCTGTGTCTATGTTTGGTCGTGATTTTGAGATTGATCTAGTGTGTCTACCGTTGGTTGGGATGGATGTAATCTTGGGGATGAATTGGTTAGAGTACAATCATGTTCTGATTAATTGTTTTAGCAAGACGGTGCATTTTTCTTATTTACTCTTAATCATCATCAAAGAACATCATCACAAAACATCTTAAACATCATCACAAAACATCTTAGACAACTCGACTCGACAATGCAACTCGACTATGCAACTCTAACATCTTAAACATCTTAGACATCTTATATGCATGTGGTACCAATCCAGGGCATAAGCCCTCGTCGCTTTGAGCATAAATATACTCCTAGGGCATAAGCCCTCGTCGCTAGTGAGCAAAAGCTCCAGGGCATAAGCCCTCGTCGCTGGTGAGTAAAAACTCCAGGGCATAAGCCCTCATCTCTGAATGAGTATGCATGAGACTCAATCACTTACGTCTTAGACATCACGACACTTCTCATATGACTCCAACAAATTGGACAACATCTCACATCATAGACCGACTCATGCAGCTTTAATTAAATAATAACAGCAACATGGCAGCAAATCATCAATCATATAACATCAAAAATTCATCATTTAGGCATCACGTATATTACAATATAGTTCACATAATGCACATATGATTCATAATCATTATCAACAACATCAAATCATCACATTAACTTTATAAGTATAGCACATTATGCACTCATCATTCATAATTCATAAGCAATAACATTTTTCAAAAGTAATCAAGTATGATTAAATAAGACATAAGCCAAATACTCATAAAACACCTCAACTAAATCCCTAATACCTAAGTTTGAAGTTTGGAAACCAACTCTAAGTCTTTGGACTAACTTGGGATTAGTTATGCTAAGTTTTCTTAAAGTTTTCTCAAGACCTACTTGGACTATTTTCATCATAACTCAAAATCTACAAATAATTTTCTAGTCACTCCAGAGCCATTAGAAAGCTAACTCAATTACCTACAACTTTCGTGTTTACACCAAGACCCATTTCGGAACAGAAATGTATGAAAAAGACACAAGAACGCGAAACAGAGAATGCTGTTTTTTTCCAAGACCTACTTGGAGTGTTTTTATCATAACTCAAGATTCACAAAACATTTTTGAGTCACTCTGAAGCCATTAAAAGGATAACTCAATTATCTACAACTTTCGTGAAGACATCAAAAGCTAATTATGAACAGAAAAGTCCCAGTTTTTATTTTAGTTTTTCGGTTACAGAAAATCGAAAAGAGAACGAGCCTGTTGACCCCTTTGTAGTATTTTAATCATATCTAGAGTTCTAAAAGCTTAAATTGAGTCACTCCAAAGGCTAGTGAAAGCTAACATCTATATCTACAACTTTCATGAAGACACCTAAACCCAGTTCGGAACTTAAACTTGTCAAACTGAGACAACAAGTAACGTGTTTTGCACAGCGACAGCAAAATCGCAGTTCAGTTGCGATTTCGCCTTGGGGAAACCTTTTCTACTCCGTTTTCGATCCAATACCCTCAAAACATGACCTTAAACATCACCCTATGATTATCCTATCATTAGAACATTAATTATTCATTAACCTACTAGATTATCCACTCTTTTTAAGACTAGAAACTCAATTCGAAACCTAAACTAGTTTTCATTAATTCTCACCTTTCAACTTCATCTTTTAATTCATTCACCTTAACCTAGTTCTTAATTCTCTCAAAAACTCATCCATCTCTTGTTAATCATAATTGAATTGAATTACAGTTTAATATAATGAAAGCTAGGCTCACCCTTACCTTAATTTGGTCTCCTGAATCAAGCTACGTTCTTCTTAGGTTTTTCTTCTCTCTTTCGCGCCTCCTCTCTTTTTCTCTAGGTTTCTCCAAAAGTTATATCACGTACTAAATAATTCTAACCCTAATTCTCTTATTTATATTCTCTTACTCATCTTATCTTATTTCTACTCCTTCCCTCAAATTCTCTAAAATTATGTAACAAACCATATTTAATTAAATATATTATATTTCTACACAAATAACAAATATATTTCTACACTAGATAATATATATATATATATATATATATATATATATATATATATATATATTTCTACACAAATAACAAATATATTTTCAAACCAAATAACGAATATATTTCTATAACAAATATATCTCTACATAACAAACATATTTCTATAACAAATAACACTATATATTTTTACACAAAATAACATATATATTTCTACACCAAATAACACATATATTTTTATAACAAATAACATAGTATTTCTACACCACATAACAAATATATTTTTACACCAAATAACATAATATCTCTACACCAAATAACATATATATTATAATATAATATGCTACTAAAACACCAACATATAACACAAAAATAACACACATCACCATAAATCAAATAAATTATTTAAAGAGACTCTAAACTCAATCAAATAATTAAATAAATAAAATAGTTCAAAACGGGCGTTACAACTCTACCCCCCTTAAGAGAATTTCGTCCTCGAAATTCAAAGCACAAAAGAAAATGAATTCAATTATTGCTTAAATATCTTAAATTATATATAACAAAGTAGTAACTTCAAACATTACACAAAAATCACATTAAAGTTAGTCAGCCAAACATGATCACATAATAAAACATAACCATTAATTAGAAAACAAAACGACAATATTCAATCATCACACGACACAACGACTCATCTACTTGGCCGGACGGACCAACCTGCTCTGATACCAATTGTAACACCCCGTTTTCCCAACGTAAAAATTTCGTAAATTAAATCAGAGTTTTCACATAAACGGAGTATCACTTTCTTAAAACATCTCAAAGGAAATGAATAACAATTCATTCATCATAAAAATAGTTATTAAACTTCTCAAAACATTGCAGCGGAATCTTAAAAGTCTTGGCACGCAGGCCTCTTCATAACATTTCAAAAGTTCATCTAAAATTAGTCTTTATAAAATTATAATTGACATGCAAGGAACAGAAAAAGCATTTGACAAGATTCCCCATCCCGTTACATATCAGAGCACCTAAGACACAGTGAGGAATGCCTCACACGACTGCACCTAATCTTGGTTACCTGCACTTGCCCACAAGGCGGCAATTCCAACAGAAGGGGTGAGATTCACAAACAATATAATAAACAGATAATCCAACAATTAAGTTTAACAACAATTAACATATAAGCACGTCTTAAATATTTATCTCATAACATCTTAAGCAACATCAAGAATATCATCAATAAACATCTTAAACATCATCAAAGAATCTTCATCACAAAACATCTTAATCATCATCAAAGAACATCATCACAAAACATCTTAAACATCATCACAAAACATCTTAGACAACTCGACTCGACTATGCAACTCTAACATCTTAAACATCTTAGACATCTTATATGCATGTGGTACCAATCCAGGGCATAAGCCCTCGTCGCTTTGAGCATAAATATACTCCTAGGGCATAAGCCCTCGTCGCTAGTGAGCAAAAGCTCCAGGGCATAAGCCCTCGTCGCTGGTGAGTAAAAACTCCAGGGCATAAGCCCTCATCTCTGAATGAGTATGCATGAGACTCAATCACTTACGTCTTAGACATCACGACACTTCTCATATGACTCCAACAAATTGGACAACATCTCACATCAAAGACCGACTCATGCAGCTTTAATTAAATAATAACAGCAACATGGCAGCAAATCATCAATCATATAACATCAAAAATTCATCATTTAGGCATCACGTATATTACAATATAGTTCACATAATGCACATATGATTCATAATCATTATCAACAACATCAAATCATCACATTAACTTTATAAGTATAGCACATTATGCACTCATCATTCATAATTCATAAGCAATAACATTTTTCAAAAGTAATCAAGTATGATTAAATAAGACATAAGCCAAATACTCATAAAACACCTCAACTATATCCCTAATACCTAAGTTTGAAGTTTGGAAACCAACTCTAAGTCTTTGGACTAACTTGGGATTAGTTATGCTAAGTTTTCTTAAAGTTTTCTCAAGACCTACTTGGACTATTTTCATCATAACTCAAAATATACAAATAATTTTCTAGTCACTCCAGAGCCATTAGAAAGCTAACTCAATTAACTACAACTTTCATGTTTACACCAAGACCCATTTCGGAACAGAAATGTATGAAAAAGACACAAGAACGCGAAACAGAGAATGCTGTTTTTTTCCAAGACCTACTTGGAGTGTTTTTATCATAACTCAAGATTCACAAAACATTTTTGAGTCACTCTGAAGCCATTAAAATGATAACTCAATTATCTACAACTTTCGTGAAGACATCAAAAGCTAATTATGAACAGAAAAGTCCCAGTTTTTATTTTAGTTTTTCGGTTACAGAAAATCGAAAAGAGAACGAGCCTGTTGACCCCTTTGTAGTATTTTAATCATATCTAGAGTTCTAAAAGCTTAAATTGAGTCACTCCAAAGGCTAGTGAAAGCTAACATCTATATCTACAACTTTCATGAAGACACCTAAACCCAGTTCGGAACTTAAACTTGTCAAACTGAGACAACAAGTAACGTGTTTTGCACAGCGACAGCAAAATCGCAGTTCAGTTGCGATTTCGCCTTGGGGAAACCTTTTCTACTCCGTTTTCGATCCAATACCCTCAAAACATGACCTTAAACATCACCCTATGATTATCCTATCATTAGAACATTAATTATTCATTAACCTACTAGATTATCCACTCTTTTTAAGACTAGAAACTCAATTCGAAACCTAAACTAGTTTTCATTAATTCTCACCTTTCAACTTCATCTTTTAATTCATTCACCTTAACCTAGTTCTTAATTCTCTCAAAAACTCATCCATCTCTTGTTAATCATAATTGAATTGAATTAAAGTTTAATATAATGAAAGCTAGGCTCACCCTTACCTTAATTTGGTCTCCTGAATCAAGCTGCGTTCTTCTTAGGTTTTTCTTCTCTCTTTCGCGCCTCCTCTCTTTTTCTCTAGGTTTCTCCAAAAGTTATATCACGTACTAAATAATTCTAACCCTAATTCTCTTATTTAAATTCTCTTACTCATCTTATCTTATTTCTACTCCTTCCCTCAAATTCTCTAAAATTATGTAACAAACCATATTTAATTAAATATATTATATTTCTACACAAATAACAAATATATTTCTACACTAGATAATATATATATATATATATATATATATATATATATATATATATTTCTACACAAATAACAAATATATTTTCAAACCAAATAACGAATATATTTCTATAACAAATATATCTCTACATAACAAACATATTTCTATAACAAATAACACTATATATTTTTACACAAAATAACGTATATATTTCTACACCAAATAACACATATATTTTTATAACAAATAACATAGTATTTCTACACCACATAACAAATATATTTTTACACCAAATAACATAATATCTCTACACCAAATAACATATATATTATAATATAATATGCTACTAAAACACCAACATATAACACAAAAATAACACACATCACCATAAATCAAATAAATTATTTAAAGAGATTCTAAACTCAATCAAATAATTAAATAAATAAAATAGTTCAAAACGGGCGTTACAAACCCTATAGCTAAAAGGCCAAACATGAACAACATCATTCCTAACACAACTATGGCAATTACAAAACTTCTTTCTTTCTTCTTCAATTCATCATTCTTCCTTAACAGTGCGCGGATTATTTTCTTCTGCCTATCAGGTACCTCAGGATCATACCACCTAAAAAAATTGCATTTTCTTCTAACAAAATACCTCCCACAGCCGTGAAACCTCCTCCCTGGATTCGCATCAGTCCAAGCAGTCACCAATGGTGAATCAACACCACAATAACAAACCAACTTGGTTCTCTGCTTCAATGTTGACCCACTAACCGATGAAGATGAAGATTCAACCATTTTTGGTTTCAAGCAAAAGTTGCGCGACTCAGATGAACAAACACAAGTTATGCAATTGAGAATAAAGAAACAAGGACAACGATTGAAGAAGAATGAGGAGGAAATCAGGCTTGATTTTCAGGAGGAAATCGAACAAGGACAACGATCGGAGAAGAATGAGTTTAGAGATGGATTGCATATTTGAGAAATTTGGGGTTTTAAAACCCTAATTTCTTACCGTTACTCTGGCACGTGATTTTGCTTTCTTTTTTCCTTTTTTTAAATTTTTTTCCTTTCTTAATTCTTTTAAAATAACAGGTTTAATTAAAAAAAGAATAAAAAAAAAATTACACGTGGCACCTCACAAATGGGATGTGGGTGCCACGTCAGCAACGACTAGGTCAAAACTAGAGTGGGGGTCCAAAACTGCCAAAAAATCGTCTGTTTTATATTTAAATTAGTTAGAGGTCCATAACCACAACTTTTAAAAAGATAGGAGTTCAAAAGTGCAATTAAGCCTACTTTAAAGTACCTCATTTAGTTCCGAAGGGACAGTTTTTTTTTGTTTTTTTAGTTATTATTTATTTTTTCTCTTTGTTTCTTTTCTTTTTTTTATTTTGCATTTTTCTTTTTGTATTTATTTTTATTTTCGTTTTATTTTTATTTATTTTTATTCATTTATTTTGTTTCTGTCTCATAAAGTTTTAGTTCATTTTTAGTCCAAATGTCCAACCCAAAAGCATTTTGGTCCATTTATTTTTAGGTTCAACCCTAGTTTTGTCACTATAAGTACACTGCCAATCATTGGCTGAAGAGGGGGACTGACACCAATCACAGCCGCAGCAGTCACATTAGCCAAAAAAACACAAACAATTTTCTTTTTTCTTATTCCACCTTTTTAGATCAAAATCACAAACAATTAAAAATTCATCAAGAACTTCAAGAACACAAACAATTTTCCAGCAACTTCAATTCCAATTTCGGTACCAAAAACAACATCAATTCTGTTTTCGAATCTAACAACAACCAAACCACATTTTTTTTCGAATCCATTCACAATCACAACAATATTCACAAAATCAAACCTCAACACACCATAATCCAACTCTTTTTTCGGATTCATCACCAAACACAACAACAACCATAAAATCACTCAAAGCTGAAACCGAATCTGGAAATGGAGAAGAGGAAGATCGGACAGAAAATTACATAAAATCATGCAAACTGAATAGAAATTGGATCGGATCAAGGTAGTAAGATGTTTTTGCTCTCTCTGTTAGATCTATTAGTTTTCCTTTGTTTTCTTAGAAATTTTCCTTCGAAAAAATTACTTGAAAGAGAAAGAAGAGTTTAGATGTTTTCTGTTGTTTGATTTAATGTTGTGTGTTTAATTCTTTTCAAAAAAAAATTGAAGAAGAAAGGAGCCGGTTGTGTTTACGGTAAAGAGAAGGGAAAGAAGCTTTTTGAGGTAGAAAGAGAAAAGGGGGGGAGAAGTGAAGAAGAACTAGGGTTTTGTTTCTACATATACCACCTCCTAATCATGCGCGCCACACTTTTTTTACCATGCACCTTTGTTTTAAAACCGTTTGATCTATGATGAGCAATACTGTGATTAGATCTGAACCTTCTGATCTATCAGACGGTTCAGATCTATCCAGCCTGAGCCTTTGTTTTTTACTACCTTTTCACTATTTACGCCTCTATTTTTATGATTTGTACATCTTTTTCACTCAAACATTTTCACTAAATTCACCAAAAATATTTTTACTTCATGACATTTGTTTAATTACTTCTTTTATTATTTTTTACCTTGTTGCATTATTTTTCCTCATCATCTCATGCATTTGTTTAGTTATTTCTTGTCTTTTTTTTATTGTTGTGTTGATGATCATTTTTAGTGTGTATTTAGGAGTTGATGTAATTTAATTTTCCATATTTTTTTTATTTCTTGTCATTTATTTTATGCAAGGCTTTAGAATGTATTTAGGGAATTATGTAAATATCTAAATAATGAGAATATGCACCAACACATGCACCGACGCAATCACACACTTTAATTTTTTTTACCGCTTTATGCCATAACCGCGACCGAGGCGAAATTGAACTAGTGACAAGCTAGGACTAAAAACTTGACTAATATAATTGCCTTAAAATTGAACAACTAATAATTTTAGGTTTGAGATTTTTACTTTGGGATCTAATGTCCCCGTTTCGTTTTTTACGCTTCTGTTACGTTTTACGCCTAGCTTTTACCGTTAGTTAAAAATCATTTTCCCAAAAAATCAAATAAACAAAAACACCAAAAATATTTTCTTAAGAAACTTTGGATTTTAACCCAAGAGATTTTTCTTTTATTTTCTTAATCAAATTTTCAATCAATCTTTAATCTACACTTAGTCTCATCTTTTTGCAAATAAAATCAACCAACTTCACATTTTTATTCTTCTATGCCTTTCGGCCTCTTATCCTCTCAAAAATATTTTTTCAAAACTTTAAAATCAACCCAACTCACCAAGTAAATTTTCAAGGTGAACTACATGATTTTGATCCCACTTTTGGGTATGTAGGCAAAAGACTGTCTTTCCAAATCAATAAAAACAACAACAAAAAAACATACTTCTTCTCCCTCCATTCTTTCACTTAGACTTTAGGCAATATTTTACAAATAATTAAGCGAGTAATTAGCACAAGATAATTTAGGTAAGAGGCTCCTTCGGAGTACCGAAGTCGTTTAGGTTACTTAACACCTTCCTTATTCGAAACCAACCCCCGGACCTTGATCTCATAAGGGTTTTAACTCATTTTTCCCCTTCCCACGAATAAAAATTGAGAGTTCAAAGATTGAAGGTTCAAAACCAATTAATGGATTGATACTCGAAAATCGCGAGCACAACTAACCTTCGAGGATCACCACGAATTGAGAGAACAAGATACAGAAACGGGATTTTACCCACCTTGCAATTTAAAATAGAAGCCGCCTCTGATAACCACGAACTCCCAATATTAATACCAACCAGTAAACTCTTATGGAAATTCACTTTTAAACCTGACATGTCGGCAAACAAATTCAACACCGCCCTTAAGGCTTGAACATTGGCCCAACTTTTAGAACCCAGAAGTAACGTGTCGTCGGCAAACTAGAGATGGGAGACCACCACAGGGTTAGATGCGCCAACCTCATAACCCTTAAACAAATTATTTTCCACAGCAGACTTCATCATAACATTTAAACCTTCAGCTGCTAGCAGAAAAAGAACAGGAGAAAGAGGATCCCCTTGTCTTAACCCCCTTTGCAACGGAAATTCCTCTATAGGGCTGCCATTAACCAGAATAGAAGCAGTTGTAGTAGTCACACATTCTTTAATCCATTTTCTCCATAACACCGGAAACGCCATTTTTTTGCATTACCACATCCAAATACCCCCAATCAATCGAGTCATATGCTTTTTCAAAATCTACTTTAAAAAGTATCAACTCTTTCTTTGTCTTACGGGCCTCATCTACTACCTCATTAGCAATTAAAACACCATTCATAATATGTCGGTCCTTCACAAAAGCTGACTGAGTCTCTGATATCAAACCACCAATAACCACACGCAAGCGATTCGCTAACACTTTGGATAAAATTTTATACAGACATTGTAACGCCCTAGTCGTTAAATTATTTATTATTGATATATTTAGAGTCTTTTATATGATTTTAAATAATATTTGTGGTTTAAGTGGTGTATTATATTTTATTATATAGTTTATTTTGATATTAATTAGAATGAGTGGGAATTATTATTATTTTAGAGGTTGAGGAGTTAATTAGAAATTAATAGAAATAAAGAGGAGTTAAATATTGGGGAGTTAGGAAAAAGAGAAGTCATAAACAGTTTTCACGTAAAAGAAAAGAAAACAGTTTTGGGAGAAAAGAAGAGAAAACCTAGAGAAGAGAGAAGGAGCAAGAAGAGAGAAGAACGCGGCTTGATTTCAGGAAAACAATCTAAGGTAAGGGTGAGGCTAACTTTCAATTGATAATATGTATATAATTGCTGAAATTGAATTGAAAATGGTGTTCTTGAATTATGGTTAGAAGTTGGGTTAGAATGTGAATTGAGTAGATAATCCGTAGAATACATGTTTAGATGGTGTACAGTCCATAGTGTAATCTTAGGATATGATCCCTGTCAATTTAGAGTCGATTATGGACCTCAGAAGGGCTTAAAATGGTGGAAATCGCATTTTTGAAAAAGCTATTTTTTTGACCTGATACTGTCAAACCGTGCCGCGATTTTGATGGCAGAATGCTAAGTGGTTCTGGACGTAAAAACGCGTCGCGATTTCTAAAATCGTGACACGATTTTTGTGAACCAGATCCTTCATATTTCACTATTTTTCACCCCTTTCCTCTTTGAACTGGCTTTTGGTGTAAACATGAAAGTTTTAGATAATTGAGTTAGCTTTCTAATGGCTTTGGTTTGACTTGAAAATGATGTTTAGATTTTGAGTTATGATGGAAATAGTCCAGGTGGGTATTGAGAAAACTTCAAGAAAAACTTAGCATAACTTATTCCAAGTTCGTCCAAAACCTATGGTTGGTTTCCCAACTTCAAACTTAAGTATTAGAGATTTAATTGAGGTGTTTTATGAGTATTTGGCTTATGTCTTATTGATCAAACTTGATTTACTTTTGAAGGATGTTTTGGACTTTGATATGAATGTAATTGATTAATGTATATGTTGCTATTGTTGTTGATATGTTGGAATATATATGTTTATATATGTACGATTATATACGGTGTATCGTTGTTCCCGTTGTTGATGTTGTTGAGTCGTGTTGTACAAGTTGGGGAGTGTGTCATAAGTATTAGGCATAAATGTTGATGTCGTAGTAGGTGTTGTTGTTGTTGTTTGGTTGTATGCTGATATACACCATTGAGTTGTTGATGTTGTATGTTGATATACACAAGTGGAGTTCATTGCATAATGCATAAAAGCGGGAGGGCTTTTGCCCTGGAACGCCTTGTCGTTCAAAGCGGGAGGACTCATGTCCTGGAACACTTTGTTGTTCAAAGCGGTGAGGGCTTTTGCCTTGGAACGCCTTGTCGTTCAAAGCGGGAGGACTCATGTCCTGGAACACTTTGTTGTTCAAAGTGGTGAGGGCTCTGCCCTGTATTTTTTGTACCACATGCATGTGCATTGCTACATCGTAGTAGTTGTTGTGTTGGGTGAGTTGTCGATTTTGTTGATGTGTCGTTGGTGTTAAGTCGTTGTCGGTGTGTTGTCATCATGAATGAAGTTGGTTTCAAATTAAATATAATTGAAGTAGTGTTGATAATCAAGGATGATGCTATATTTATATATATATATGAGGGCATTTCAAATGAGAGGACTCTTTATTATGAGAGGATGGGAGGAATTGATCTCAACCCTTAGATTTAAATAAATGGCTAAGATTAAATACTCATTTTTCTATTATCCTGCACCCTTTTGTTATTCAAGCTCACAGTTCATCTTCCTAGATACCACGCTCAAGTCTTCACCGATTTAGTTTTCAACAGCTTCAACAAATCTCTTCTTTCCACAAAGGAAATTAATTCATGGAGTTAAAATGTTGAATTAAGCACCCAATTTCGCATGTGTTTGGCTCCTCAGTACCCCTCTCCCTTCTCCCAACATCACCTTTCTCTTCTTCTCCTTCAATTTTGTTTTCTTCTTTGTATGCTAATCAACTGGGAAATTGCCCAAATTATAAACAAATATTTATAGATCTGAGGTATCTACCACACACATCAATTTTTTTTTTCTTTTCAATTTGAAAGATTCACCATCTTTTTATATAGCCCACCGCCCTCAATTTTTTCTCGTGTCTCACATTAAAGTGACCAGTGGAATGAATTTTATGTGTATCTCCATTCAATTGCAATACCAAGAATTTTATATGTATTCCCTTAATAGAGTTGATAATCTTTATATTTAAAGTTTGAAAATCACATAGAATACCAAAAATTTGAAAAAGGGGTTTTAATTGATATAGATTGACAGAGCTAACCAACACCATACCAAGAATTTTAAAAGATATCATATATTTTCTGGGACAAGGAGGTTTGAAACTTTGAATTGATATAGCATGTTGAGAGAAAGTACATAGAAGAATCATGAAGAAGGTGTTACGACGGCAGAAAAGGAAGGTGAAGCGTTTAGGGAGGAAAGGAGGTAGAAAAAAATCTTGTGTGTTTTCTAAACCTGTGCATTTTCTAATCTGCACCGTGGAGTTTAATCTAATGGTCATTTTTTATCCCTCTCATCTCTCATTATAAAAGTTCCTCTCATTTGATACATCCCCTATATATATATATATATATATATATATATATATATATATATATATATATATATATATATATATTATCTTTGAGTGTGAATCTCACCCCTTCTGCTTGAAAATGTTGTCCTTCGTATGGGTAACTTGCAGGTGATCCTGAGTAGTAGGTGGTGGCTCAATGTCTAGGGCTCTGATACGTAACGGGATGGGAAACGTCGTTTTTGTTCTTCATTCCTTTATGTATCTAATTTTGAAAAATGTTGTCGAAGTTTAAATATTGTTGAGGATTAATTATGTTGAAAAGAATATTCCGCTGCAGTTTTTATAAGATTAGTTGTTGAAGTTTAATAGTTTTATTTTCTACTAAAGAATTTTAGAAAAAAGCAGTGTAATGCTCCGTTTGTGGTATAACTTGGATTGTTTTATTCAAATTACGTATTTTTGGGAACGGGGTGTTACAGACATCCCACTAAAGAAATGGGTCTAAAATCATTCAATCTCTGCGGACTGTCAATTTTAGGAATAAGAGCAATAAAAGTAGAGTTGATACCTTGAGTCAATTTTCCATTTCGATGAAAATCTGATAGCAAACGCATCACATCACCTTTAATGTCAACCCAAAACTCCTTTATAAACCCAAAATTGACCCCATCCGGTTCGGAACTTTTGTAACTATCACAGTCCCAAATTGCTGCTTTATCCTCTTGTTCAAAAAACGACTTTATTAAACCACCTCCTTCGGCATAAGTTAAGTTCTTGAAGGATAGATTTTCTGCCCCCGATCTTGTTAAATTCTGAATTGCAAAATGGTCTCTGAAGTGATTAAGAATTGCCTCCCGAACAGGTTGCACACCTTCAACCAAATTACCATTCACCATAAGAGAAACAACTGCATTTCTTCGCCGCCGGCTTGAAATAGCTGAATGAAAATACTTTGAAATAGCATCACCATCCTTTAACCATTGAAGTCTCGACTGTTGCCAACTAATGCTCACTTTAACACGTGACAAAGAGTGAATTTCATGCATTATGTTCCTCAACTCTTCGACTTCAAGAGATGACAACCCTCCATTCTCCCTAACTTCATCTAATTCTGACAACCGATTTTTTAAAGCACCAATCTTGCCTGGAATATTCCTCGCATGTAAAGAATGCCACTCCTTCAAAGTGGTCTTCAGCAACTTTAATTTTTCTTGAAGCACAAAACCGCCCCAACCTGTAATTTGGTAAGAACGCCAATTTTCTAACACAAACTGCTTATACCCCGGCAAGTCTTGCCAGCATTTCAACATTCTAGTTGTAACACCCCGTTTTCCCAACATAAAAATTTCTTTAAAATAAATAATAATCAGAGTATTCACAACTTAAACGGAATGCTACATTTCTTAAAAATCACAATGGAATAAATAATAATTTATCCTTCAAAATATTTCAATAAATTCTTAATTCACTTCGCAGCGGAATTTATTTCAAAAAAATCTTAAACAACTTTGGCACGAAGGCCTCAATACAAAATCTCATCAAAATGGTTCAGCTTCATGTTCATAAAATCTCATAAATAAATACGTAAAGAATAGAAAACATAAGCAAAGTTCCCCATCCCGTTACGTATCAGAGTACCTAGACACGTGAGGAGTCCACTCACATCAACAGCTAGTCCTGGAAATCTGCACTTGCCCACAAGGCGGCAATTCCAACAGAAGGGGTGAGATTTCACAAACATTAAACTTAAGCATATAATTCATCAATTTACAACTAACAACTTAAAACATCAATTAATCACATAATCTTCAACAAGTACAATCATAAAGCAACTCATCATAGTTCATCATATTCATCAACAGATATAATCTCAAACAACTCATCATAATCATGTATAGAAACGTCTTAGCATCATCAAATTCATCATATAGAAAACAGCATCAAAATTCATCATATAGAAAACATCATCAAAATTCATCATATAGAAAACATCATCAAATTCATCATATAGAAAACATCATCGCATCATCAAGTTCATCATGTTAAACAACAAATGCATTCATAATTATTTCATCAAGACTCTTCTTCAACAACTCAACATCTTAGACAACTTAGACAACTCGACACGACTATGCAACTTCTTAACATCTTGACATCTTAACATCTTATATGCATGTGGTACCATCCGGAGCATAAGCCCCCATCGCTAAAGGTCAAATAGGACCTGTCAGGCATTAAGCCCCCATCGCTAAGGTCGTAAAAGGACCTGTCAGGCATCAAGCCCCCATCGCTGACTATGCTATGCAACAACACGACTCAATGCAACGACACGACTCAATGCAACGACATGACTCAAATACAACGACATCATCTCAATACCACAACAACAACTTCATAATTCAATATTAGATCAACCATAAAAGATTCATTAATCATAAACAACTTCATCATATAAATCATGCACAATCAATTAAAGAAAGAATTGCATATCAAATTACAAGTACTGAAATGATAATTCAATTACCAGCAATTCACATATTCATATCAAAACTCAAATCATAATCAAAACAATTCAAAACAGAACAAGTAAACAACTTAGAAAATCTGGAACAGCCTAATCTCATGGTTCTAACCTTAAAACTAATTCCGATTATTATCTTATGAATTATCTAAGGTCTGTGCATCAATTTTGCATCACTTAAACCGTTAAACATCATTAAACCATTAAATTCTCTTATAACCCTAATTCTCAAAAACTCTCAAAACTACACCTAATCATGCTAATTGCAGTTTCAGAAATCATATACTTAATTTTAATGAGAGTTAGTCTCACCCTTACCTTAATTCAGATGAACAAAGCTTACGGAAGAAAACAAAAGTGATGAAAACATCCAAATATACTGCTGCAGTGCGCGACAGTTTTCTCTTAACTCCGACCTTGTTTCGACGATCCGAACGGTGAAAAGGTAGACCCAGGTGTTGTGAACCTTGTGTCCAAAATTCGTCACGATCCAACGGTTAACGAGTGAGAAATCGCTGTTTTACTGAGGCAGATTTCAGAAAAACGAGAATTGCTTTCTCTCTTCTTTTTGGTGGCTACTTTTCTCACAAAAAACTGTTTTTACCTTCAAACTATTCTAACCTAGCTTCTCCTATTTATATATCTCTTCTCCTCTATCTTATTTACTCTTATCACCAAAAACTACTCTCTTCCCTAATATCTTAATAATAATAATAATACACCAAATAACAAATATATTTCTATACTAGATAACATATATATATCCACACAAAATAACAAATATATTTTCAAACCAAATAACAAATATATTTTTATAACAAATATATCTCTACATAACAAACATATTTCTATAACAAATATATCTTTACACCACATAACAAATATATTTCTATAACAAATAACATGATATTTCTACACAAAATAACATATATATATTTCTACACCAAATAACACATATATTTTTACACCAAATAACTTATATATATTATAATATAATATGCTACTAAAACACCAACACATAACACAAAAATAACACACATCACCATAAATCAAATAAATTATTTAAAAAGACTCTAAACTCAATCAAATAATTAAATAAATAAAATAGTTCAAAACGGGCGTTACACTAGTCGCCCGTGGTCTCCAATCCTCCTCATCAACAGACAATTGAAGCGGACAATGATCAGACAGACCCCGAAGAAGGGTCACCTGAAAGCAATTAGGCCATTGCAAACACCAATCTTCAGAGAGCAAGAAACGGTCTAACCTACTCATAGAAGTATCGTCACTTTTATACCAAGTAAACTGACGACCACACAAAGGCAAATCTATCAGCCCATTTTCGTCTATAAAATCGTTGAAATGGGGAGTCTCTTGCAATACCATCACCCCCTGGAAGACCGTCTTTCATCCATACAACGAATTGCATTAAAATCTCCGCGCACACACACCTTTTCCCCTCTCAACATCTGCAATTTTTCTGACAAGGATACCCATAACTGCTGTTTTGACGAAGAGTCACAAGGAGCATAGATATTAAGAGTCACAAGGTTTATGGAAAATTAGAAATTTGAATTATAAAAAAATAGCATAAAATATAAAAAAAAAAAAATTATATTAATTTATTTTAGTTTTCCCATAGATTTCATCAGCCAGATGTAATTTAATGAAAGTGTGATGAACAAAAAATATGGAAAAACTCCCATAATCAAAATTCAAATTTTAATTAGTCAATGTCTATTTTTAATAGGAGGAATGATAACTAGACACAAAATTTTAGACACAATACCAACACCATGGGCTTTTTTGTCATTTCAACCTTAAGTTAAGGGCAGCTTTGTAAAACCACTACACACCCTCTTCTATTTCTCTACCTCGTGCCCTATTCTCTCCTTTGTTTAGTTTCTCTCATAACTGAACCACAAGTCCACAACCACCGTCCTCGCACCACCTCCGTCCTCCCACCTCTGTCGCGGTGACCCACGTCCATTTCTCTTTCTCTCTTCATCTCTCTGAACTCTCATTGTCCTCCAGATCTCCCACCGTCGTCCTCCCCACCACCACCATCCTCCCACTGTCAGCACCACACCTCTTCCTCACAACCACCATCATCTGTCATCACCTCCAGTCCTCGTCACCACCATCGTCGTCGACCTTCACATGATGTCTAGATCTGGATGTTGCGCCGGCTGTCACACGCTGCTGAAGAGAAATAGTGGATGTTGCGGCGGTCGGAACCTTATCGGAGAGGGAGCGAAGGCCGAGTATGGTTGTGTGGAGAGAGAGATCGAAGGAGGTTGAAGAGGAGAGAGAGTGAGTGAGGGTTGCAGTAGAGGAGAAGAGGGAAAGAAAAATAAAATAAATTAAAAAAAATGGAAAATGAAAAATACTGTATAAGTATACGGTAGTGTCGAAATTGTGTTTAAAAGTTTGTGTTCGTTTATCATTTTCGTTTTAATAGTGGGTTGGGAAGTGGTACCCGTTTTCCATTATATGCCACCGAGTCTCTCTCTCTCTCTCTCTCTCTCTCTCTCTCTCTCTCTCTCTCTCTTTCTCTCTCTCTCTCGTCTTCGTCGCATGACTCTATAGGGGCTCCATCAACAATACAATAGTTTTTAATTTTATATTATTTTTTTAATGAATATCAATAAAATTCTCGTGCTAAGTTTACCATCTTCTACATACACTTTTTGTAACACCCCGTTTCCCAAAACAACATAATAATATTAAAACAATCAGAGTTCAACAATAACGGGCATGTCACACTGCTTTTCAAAATTTATTAAATATAATATAAAACTATTTAACTTCAATAAATCATCTTATAAAATCTGCAGCGGAATATTTATTTCTAAACCATCTTCATCGATCAACTACAAATAAATCCTTGGCACAAAGGCCTCAACATAATAATATTATTCAGTGATAATAAATCTCCAACATCATGGTTCAACAAATGATACATAAGGAATGAAAGAATTAAACAGCAATATTCCCATCCCGTTACGTATCAGAGCCCTAGACACTTGAGCCATCAACCTACTAGCCTTGGAAATCTGCACTTGTCCACAAGGCGACAATTCCAACAGAAGGGGTGAGTTCACAATCAAAAATAATATATATAAATAATTCATCGACTTGAATTAAAAACATCAACAAGTATATCAAGTCCATACATATATGGCATCAACATTCATCAACAATAATCACTTCATTTTATAATCAAATTACAACAACAACAACAACACCTTTGGCGACATCTCACCAACAACAACTTCGACATCAATGACTACACAACGACAACTCACACCGACATCAACTATGCAACGACATCAACTACAAATGCAATATGCATGTGGTACCATTTTACGCGCGTTGAATGACAAGCATTCCAGGGCATGAGCCCTCAACAGTTGGATGGTTAAAGCATCCCAGGGCATAAGCCCTCAACAAGTGAATGACTAGCATTCCAGGGCATGAGCCCTCAACGGTTGAATGATAAACATTCCAGGGCATGAGCCCCCAACAAATGCATATGAGTATGAATGAACTTAATGGTGTATATCAGCATACAACGCGACAACAACTAAATGGTGTATATCAGCATACAACCAGACAACAACTAAATGGTGTATATCAGCATACAACCAGACAACAACTAAATGGTGTATATCAGCATACAACCAAACAACAACAACTGAGGACATCCACAACTATGTCTAACACTTATGACACCCTCCCCAACTGGACAATACAACTCAGCAACATCAATGGCAACTCAAACTTAGCATGGATGACAGCACATATACATTAACCAATTACATTCGTATCGTAGTCCAAAACATTCTTCAAAAGCAAATCTAGTTTGATTAATAAGACCTAAGCCAAATTCTCATAAGCTGTTCCATTTTTCTTTTACGTTTTCACCATTTTCACGCGAGATTTCCAATTCTAAACCCTTGATTACCCAAAACGTGTTACTACCATGTTTACAGGTTTCATATGCAACATAACAACAACAACAACTCATAAAACATACATCAATAACATAATCATCAACATTGTTGCAATTCAATCACAACCTTCTAACCCTAACTCATGAACACACTTTTAATTCAATTTCAGAAAGTTTGAAGTTGGGAAACCAACCATAAGTTTTTGGACTAACTTGGGACTAGTTATGCTAAATTTTCTTAAAGTTTTCTAGAGACCCACTTGGACTATTTTCATCATAACTCAAAATCTAAAAATTATTTACAAGTCCAACCAACGCCATTAGAAAGCTAACTTAATTATCTACAACTCTCATGTTTACGTCAAAAGCCAATTCAAAGCAGAAATGGGTGAAAAAGTACGAAAAACGCGAAAACCGATGTCCTGCCAGCATGCACGCACGGCCCGTGCCAAAACACACAAGGCCATGTCTGAGGAAAACAGCAAGATGGCACGGCCCGTGCCAAAACACGCACGGCCGTGCGCGACTGGCAACACAGCTGTTCCGTTTTTCTTTTACGTTTTCACCATTTTCACGCGAGATTTCCAATTCTAAACCCTTGATTACCCAAAACGTGTTACTACCATGTTTACAGGTTTCATATGCAACATAACAACCACAACAACTCATAAAACATACATCAATAACATAATCATCAACATTTTTGCAATTCAATCACAACCTTCTAACCCTAACTCATGAACACACTTTTAATTCAATTTCAGAAAATCATGAATATATATTATTGATTGAAAGCTAGCTCACCCTTACCTCAATTCAGCGATTCTACAGCAAAAACGGATGGATTCTCTCTTCCTAGCTCTTCTCTCTTGTTCTTGGTTTCTCCCTTTTTCTCCCAAAAGCTTATGTTTTTCTTTCAATTGCACGTACAATGTTTTTCTCTTTACTGACTTTCTATTTCCTAAAACATAACCTCTCCTTTTTCTCTTAAACTCCCCTTTAATCTCATAATTAATATGTAACCCCCAAAAACTCCACTTAATTCTCTTATTTAATATAATAACTCCCCTTTAACCAAATAAATACTATTTTCCTCCTAATTTTATTAAATAAAACAAATAACATTCATTTAAATAAAACACAAATAATTATTTAAATACACACACCACACCAAAAGGTCATATAATTCATATAAATCATATATATCAAATAAAAATACTCAAACATCAACTAAAAATAATTAAATAGAAATGGGGCGTTACACTTTTCATCATGGGGGGTCAATTTTCATGATCGTGCTAAATAAAATTTCTAATAAGTTATCTCCGTGATAATATATGAAATATGAAAATATGGATAACCCCCGCAATCGAAATTCAAATTTTAATTAGTCAATGTGTATTTTTAATAGTCGGATGGGAAGTGCTCACCGTTTTCCATTCTACACCCTTGAAATATTTTTTTCCCCTCTCTCTCCCGTCTCTGTTACTATAGGGGCTTCATCAACAAAAAGTAGTTGTTAATTCTATATTTTTTTTTTAATGAATATCAATTAAATTTTCGTGTTTAGTTCTCACTATGATCTACATACACTTTTCATCATAGGGATCATATTTCTTCTTGCTAGATAAAATTTGGAATAAGTTTTCCCAATGATGAAATATGAAATAAGAAAATAAGGATAACTCCCACAGTTGTAATTCAAATTTTAATTGGCTAAATTGCATTTTTGGTCCCTTAACTATTTAGGTAGTATCGGTTTGGTCCCCTAACTAAAATTTGATTTATTTTGGTTCCTTAACTTCTGTCTGTTACACATTTTGGTCTTTTTCGTTAATTTTAATTCAAAAACGTTAGGTTTTCTTCATCTTCTTCTCCTCTTTTTCATCTTCATATCATTTCCATCAACATTCAACAACAAGAATCCCAGAAAAATTCTAGAAGAAAATGAAAAAAACATAACGTTTTTGAATTAAAACTAACTGAAAGGACCAAAATATATAATTGAGAGAAGCTAAAGGACCAAAATAAATCAAATTTTAGTTAGGGCAATGTTTTTTTTAGAGCTTGTAAATATGTATTTCGGTTAAAGTCGTTAGCATAACTACCTAGAGAGAGAAACCACAAATAATTTTGTAAATGGCTACCTCAAATAATTTTAAATGGTGAAACGGAATTTAGGAAGGGGAAATATACATAGGAAAAAAGAGATAAACCTTTCAGATTATTTTAAAGAGTATTATTTCAAGGAATGATAAACTAATACTTGTGATTAGTATATTTTTAATTTTAAGAATATTATCACATAGATTGAATTTTGAAATGTTTATATAAACACTCCAAAACTTGTTTATAATACAATTTTTTAATTCTTTCAAATCTGTAAATGACTGAAATAAGGGATGAAATAAAATAACTAAAAAATAATGTCATTTTTACTATAAAAAAATAAAATTATTCTCAATATTTTAGTCATTCATTTCAATTAATTATAAAGTTCAAACAAGAGCTTTCCCTCCAATTCAATTCCGTTAAAGTTGTTAGCATAACCGACTAGAAAGAGAAAGTGTAACTAACCACAGAGAGAGAGAGAGAAGCTTCATCAACACTCTACACTCAAACACCTTCTCACAAATTTCTATATAACTAACTGCCAATAGAGAAAGCACCGAACACTACACAGCATTTCTATAGCCTCAAACACACAAATTTCCTTTTCTTCTTCTTGAGAGAGAAACAAAGTCACTTTGCAATGGAGGACAAACAAGAATTCCATGAGCTTAATCACAGTGTAAGCAATCTGATAAGGAGACAATTGATGGATGAACATGAGTTCATGGCTTATCGAAATTTCTACAACACTGATCGGAACAAGCGTTTTCGAATGCTTGCTGCTTCAACTATCGTTAGTGTAAGTGATGTTTCCTTAATTCATATTTTCTGTTTTTGATCGGAACAATTCTGATAAGCAATCTGATAAGGAGACAGTGAAATTGTGAGCCAAGATAAGTGATGTTTCCTTAATTCATATTTTCTTGCTAGGGTATGTGATGTGTTCATGTTTTTTGGTTAAACATAGACATAGAACTGTCACAATTTCATATCTGGTTTTTGTTTATTTGTCTTGTTTAACTTCAAAATTTCTTTGGATCTTGTTAATTTCTTTTTTCCTTTGGATCTTGTTAATTTGTCTTGTTTAACTTCAAAATTTTAAGTTTACTTTAACTTCTTTGAAATTCCTTTTTGATCTGTGTCATTTTGAATGAAAGTTTCATCTTACTGTTGTCGTTAATTTTATTTATTTTTCGCTATACGCAGCAATGGAGTGGTTTTCGTCGTGATATGTTTGTTCCATATCTGGCCATGAACTATTTTGATCGTTTCATCTCAACCGGATATAGGACCCTGAAGGTAACAACATTAATGTTTCTTTTCAGTTTTAGCAACATTTTAAGTTTCTATTTGTTTGTACTATTATTATATGTAAAAATTGAACTGAACACTCTCTGGTTTATTGAAGGGTAAGGAAGGCCGTAGTGTTACAGAAGAAGTTGGTTTGGTAGCCTTTGCTTGTCTCGCCACATCTGCCAAGTTAAGGCAAAAAAGCTTCTCAGTTAATAATTTTGCGGTATGAACCTTCTTGTATGATAAAATCTTGAGTACCTATTTAGCAACATCTTCAATTTTCTATAAGTGTAATTTCTAAATTGACTAGATGAACTTATTACTTGCACAGATGTACTCAAACTTCGAAAACCCTCTTACGGTAAAGAACATGATGTATGATATCTCGACGCACCTTCGACTTGGAGTAGACTGGCAAATGAGATCTGTAACTGCCTTCACTTTTCTGAACTACTATTACCACTACTTCAAAAACATTGGTATTATTAAACGTCGTTGGATTTATAGCACAAGGAGGTATACATAAACTGAAACACTTGACTGCATTCTTCTTTATAAATTCCAAATGATAATATTAATTGGAGTTTGTTTTTCAACTTATTCTACAGAACTCACCTTTGTTAACTACCGGCCATCTTTGATGGCATTCTCTGCTTTTATCGCTGCTTTAACAATTGCATACCCTTCAAAGTGTAAGGAAGTCGCGAATGCCTTAGCGATTTCTGAGATTCTCTCCAAAGTATGTTGTTTGAAATATATAAATGTATAGCATTAGCATGTTATTTATCTTAGTATCTTTAAATTTCTCCAAAAGAACTTAAGAGCACCATTGAATAGTTATACAAATTATGCCTGAACTTTTTGAAATGTTATTTCAGGAGCTGGTGCAAGAATGTGCAAATCTGATGGTTGAGCTTTGCTATGAAAAGAACATTAAAATTGAACCTCCTGAATCAAAAATTGACTTGACTTCAAGTACAGTTGGTGAATCAAGCAAGCTTAAGATAGTGGCAGAGGAGGTTGAAGAGGTCTCTTATTCTCATGAACAAGATGTCGCAAAAGAGGTTACTGAGGCAGAAGCACGGAGAATGGCCAAGGGCAAGGGAAGAGCGGCGGATATGACAAAAACATCTGATGAGAAAGCCAGGGCTGAGGCTTTAACCCCACCAGCATTGGAAAAGGACAAGGAAGGCGTGGAAGAGGATGCACAGCCGTGTATCCCTGGGAAAGCCCATAAGGAGTTTTTAGAGCTTGTAGCACCGGAAGCCGTAAACATGAACTTTGAGCTGAAGTGGCTAATACTAGGAGAACCTGCACAGCCGAAATGTTTCAGCTGTGGTACCTGCACCATCGTTTAGTTAGAAAATGCAAATTTGGCAAGCTTTGTATCAATAGGAGGGGACTGACAAGATATATGTAACTGTGACTTCAGTTGCTGAAACATTGGTTAGTTCTGCCACTGCAGATACTCTTCAGTTGGTTTTGTGGTCTATGATTTAGCTTTGGATCATGTCCAATTCAAAATGTTCTATTACTTGGTTTTGTGGTTCAAACTTTGAATATTACTACTGTTCAGATTTACTTTTAACCTTTTTCTAGTTGAATTCCTACAAATAAAAAAACTGTTATATGCTCATGTTAGTTGTTATCTCATTGTTTACTGGTTTACCGTTAAAGTTCTGAATATTCCTACATATGAAAAAATTGTTTTAAGCTCATTTTAGGTGTTATCTCATTGTGTACTACAGATGAGTTAAATTCAAAATGTTCTAGGATTTAGCTTTGGATAAAGTTCCAACACTCTGTTTTGTAGTTGAAACTTTGGATATTACTACTGTTGACATTAACTTTGAACACTTTTCTAGTTGAATTCCTACAAATGTAAAAACTGTTCTAAGAATGTTGTAAGCTCTTTTTAGGTGTTATATATCTCATTTGTACTGGTTTATACCATAAAAATCTTAATGTTAATAAATTAATCTATCGAGAAAATTATTTTTAGAAAACGTACTTTGATATAAAACTAGATTAACCATGTAAAAGGTGTATAAAAGAAATCTATGCAAACCTTTAATTGTATATTTTGACAAATATCTATACAACTAAATATTCAAGGATGTCGAAGATAGTACTGATACTGAAAGTGTTCGTTTGGTCGCTATCTCTTGTCTCACACCATATCCATCAAGATGGGGACAAATTCCTTCTCAGCTGACTGTTTTTTGGTACACCTATATGTGCATGTCAATTTATTCAGAATTTGAAGTTATGGTTAAATATTCTTGTAGACTGAATAAAAAGATTGTTTATATATAGTCTCTACCTTTTATAAAATGAAAGTCTTTTTGATCCCTCAGTAGAAAACTAAAAATGGATACAATTTGTATAACCAGTTAACAACAACATAAATTATCTAGAGCATTGTTTTTAAATTCACTAAATGATCTTATTCATTCCAAAGACCGACATGAATTTCAGGTTAAATCATTAGATGGTAATGAGAATGAAGCTTCGCATTCTCCAACAACGTAACTATCTTCAGAATAACTATTACCCTTCAAACAATTCCATTGTTTAAAATGTAGTTGCATTAGAGAGATAATAGTTCAAGCTGAAGGAGGTAACAGAAACTAACAAATGTTAATTCCATGATTCCTCCAACAGTGATTCACACCTTCATTCACATGCCTTCTCACATTGCATTCTCTGCTTTTTTGGCGTCTGCCAAAATTGCACACCCTTTAAAGTATAAGGAAATTTCAAAAAGAAATTAAGAGTAAAACTGGAAACCAAGTATGTTGATTAAATTATTAAATACATGGCATGTTATTATGTGTAATAGTATCTGTCGATTTCTCCAAAGTCATTGAGAAAAAATTAGTATAGTTATACATTAAAATCAATGTCATAATTAGGCCATTATTGTACACTGAATTATGCCAAAGCTTCTTTAAATGTTCTTGCAGGGGGAGCTGAAGGAATGTTTGAAGAAGATGGTTGATCTTTGCATTAGAACGAATATCCCAATCAGAAATTATAGAAGTTGGAACAGCAACGTTAAGGAGACCAAACAAAGCAAAGGCAAGGTGGAAGTGGTGGTCGATTCATCTAATGATAAAGAAGAGGGGACTGTATTAATCAATCAAAGATAGGACACGAGCAAGACGAAGAATTCTAAATGCATAACTATGCTGAAACCGGCAAACGATGAAATCTGGGCTTAAGTTTATAATTATAACTCGTGAAAGAAAACCTGTGCGGCTAGCAAGTATTGGCTGCAGTAGCTGCATCATCCTTTAATTCTGTTACTGCAAATCATATAGACTATTCAAAATGTGGTCAAGTAGTTTTGTGGTCTGTTATTCGTTATTACTGCTGAAAATGAATTTTAATACTTTTCTAATTGGATTCTCACAAATAAAGGAAATTTTTTAAGCTCTTTATAGGTGTTTGTGTACTGGTTTACCATAAAATTAATATAATGAGAAAATTATTTTTAGAAAATGTACTTGGGTATAAGACTAGATTAACCATGTAAAAAGTGTATAAAAGAAATCTATGCAAACTTTTAATTTTATATTTTTACAAATATCTATACAACTAAATATTCGTACTGATATCGGAAGAGTTTGTTTGGTCGCTATCTTAGAATGATGTCATTTGACTTTACATACGTTTTTTGAATGTAATGGATGCATGATGTAATATGTTTTGGAGAAATAATATCTGTATAACCATTTTTAACTAATTTTGAACAATTATCTCTCTCATACTTACATCATGTGTTTACTCTTTTTTTTTCCCCCCTTTTTGTCATTCTATTGTTGTTGACCAATAGAAAGAGAGAAAAAGAAGGTTGTCACCAAAGTTGATACTAAATGGTTGTACAAATACCATTACTCTATGCTTTGAATGTAATTTGCATCAACCTTTCTTTTTTAGCTATAAATGATCATTATGTAAGACTTGGCATAGATCAGGCCAGACACATAACTACTCGGGCATAGATCACTACACAGACACAGAACACTACTCATAACACTCAAGCCAAAACTTCTAACTGTTCTCAAAAAGAAAAGACTAATTTATCTCAACCATCTACAACCAAAAAGGCCAAGACTACTTCATCCCATCCACTTAAACCTGCAGGTAAAGCAAATTCATCTTAGCCCACTAAACCTACATATAAGACCAGTTCATCTCTGAATGCTAACAAGGAAACATCAAGTCAGCCCTCTCAAACAGTAAACAAAGTAAGCAACACATATGTTCTGTTCAAGGGACAGTCAGCTGCTTCGATCTCAAAAATGACAAAGATGCAGACACGGAAGAATCCCTCTTAGTATTATGCCATTTGACGTTAGACGTTTTTTTGGAATGTAATGGATGCATGATGTAATATGTTTTGAATGTAATTTGCATCAACCCATTTCTTTTTTTGATCTATAAATGATCATTATGTAAGCATATGCATAAGATTCTCTTAGAATCGTAACATTTCCACCTCTTCTTAACCGTCGACCCCCAACTATCTCACCATCACTCAAAGATCTCGGTGTCCTACTCCTGCTCTATAAAAGAGGACTCCCAAAGTTTTCCCAAACTCCTAATCTTGTGGAGAATGAGAAGCTAACCTTGATTTTTTGACATCGTGTTGTTAACTTTTAGGGCGGTTGACGTAGCATTTAGATTCAGATCATATTAGATACCGTTTGGATAATGAACCAAATTTAATTAATAAGTTAATTATTGAACAAGTCATGAACTATATTTGAGTTGGTTAGATTCATTGCCAACCTTATTTTTAAGTTGGTTAAACTTTAGACAATTTTCGACAACACCATTCATCTGTTAACAGAACGGCTCCTTGGATTAGATCACAAATTAAATGGCTATTTCCATGTAAAAGTTATTAATTTGAAACGATAAAAACGGAGAAATAGAATAAGAAGAAGTCACTAAATAACTAGTTTGTGTGAAATACCATTCTTTATATTCTCACATAAAAATACTATTCTCACTAGATATGCCCCTATATATATAACTTATTTGGTATCTTTATTTTAAGAAATGGTTATATGATCCACCCACATAAATAAAGTACTCGCTGCCGAAGAACCCACATGAACACATGATCTGTTCTTGAAGAGACATTGATATGTTGCAGATTTAATTATACAGAGAAATATCAACACATTTTACACATAATATTGAAATAGCAAAAGAAATGAATGGAAATAATGTGGAAGCTTAGAGCAACATACACCAGTACAGGCAACAAGAATTGCTGCTATCTACACAAAATTAACAAACATATCCTTGATTGGGTTGACAACTAAAACAATACTAGCACATGCCGTAGAAATTAAGATTTCTCTTACACTTGATAATAATTTTAACATAGGCAATTGAGTGTTGACAACCCATATTGCATAAACAGAACCAAAACAATTGACTTGATAATAAAATGTTAAATTCTAATCACTGTGGTCATAAATCTTGAGAGCCAAAACCTAGGCCACAAAACAAATATTTATTTATTCCTCCAATCATAAGAATGTTTTTGTATAAGTTACTACCTGAGAACCTGTTTTAACACCAATTTTCTCAATTGCTCCAGTAGTTAAATCAAGGCAAGCTAATTCCTCATCATCATTTCTGAAAAGTATATCACCCTTCTTCCATGCTCCGATAAGATCGATAGGATGATTGATGTCGGATAAGGGTCCAACATCGAAAAGCTTAGTCCATGATTCCTTGACACCGAGCTCACCCAAAATTGATATTGATATGTGGAACGAAGTGGTCTTTACACAATTTGAGATCATAGCAACATGCCCATTGAACAGCTCCAAGTGTCTATCGACCCATCCTAAATCATGCAAATCTACGGGTATGAGAGTGGTAATAGGAATTTCATTGTTCAAGTTAAATGATACCAAATATGATCCACTTTTTGTTTCCCCCCACCAATGGCACACCCCATTCAAGTATACCCAAACACCTACTGACCTCCAATAACATTTTTGCATATCAACATAAAGTTTTTTCCAAGAGTTACTTTTTAGACTATATATGTCCCAATATGGCGCAAAAGGTACCACTTTCAAATAATCTCCCATATACTCAACACGCTGAATGATCTTATAGTCATCTCTAATTTCATCATAACCAAATCCATGAATAATAAAGTGGTTTTCGAATCTAGCATTGTTCGGAGGAACAATATTAAATTCCTCGGTAGCTGGATTCCATAATACAATAGTTCTATGATGGTCGATACACAGAGTGCCATTAACCGCAAAACCTAAAATATCACGATAACCATAGTAGTAGTTTTGGTTAAAACAACATGGCCAATTCAATTGCACTTTATCCTCAAATCTTTCACCAGAAAGCACATACAACTTCCGTTGACCAGTGTTCGCATAATGGTTTACAAGGAGAGAAGCTTCATGGTTCAATAAATGATGTTTGGAAACCATGGTTTTGTAAAACATGTTCAGGAAATAAGAATTTTCAAACAAAAGAGTCCACGATTTGCATACACAAGTAAACCTATTTACAGATTTCAAAGGTAGTTTTGACAAAATGGAGAACGTGATGTCATCTGGAACATAGATACTAACCTTTTCATTTGTTGGAGCCATTGATTTCTCAAACTTCTGAATAGTTTTTTTTTTCTTACGAAAAAACTTCAGAATAGTTGGAGCCATAGATTTCTCAAACTTCTGAATAATAACGTGAAAGTTTTGTGAAAATTAAAGCAAACGGAAGAAACGTGACGTGGAGTGTGGGTGGAAACTGGAAACGCAAAGAATAGGGTTTCGAGCATGAGAGAACTTTGCAAAAAGCAGATGCAAAACTGATGGGGCAAAGACCTTGTAAAATAAAATCGCTTTCCTAAGTGTCAAACAAATTAAATTATTGCTTAAAAAAAATTAATTATTGAATGTCAATGTCACTATAATTTAATCGTAACAAATGACTCTGAGGTTGTTTGGTATAAATTTTTTAAGAAAAAAAAATTATTTGAAAAAGAGTATTTTATCGTGTATCACAATTAAAAAAAAAAAGAGTAGAATCTATGAAAAATCTAAAAAGAGCTTCAAATGTAAAGTTGTTAAGAGTAGAATATATAATCATAATTCGTCTCAAGTTTGTGACAAAATTGTAAAGTGTCATCTCCAAAGGACGGGATTTTAGTGTTCATTATACATTCGGGACGAAATCTCTAACGGAATGTTATGCATTTACACAACTCTTTATTTCCGTCCCAAGTTTGCGACAAAATTGTAATGTGTTGTCCCAATATTGGAACAAAATTTTTAAATTTCGTCCCAATTATATGTAACGCATGCTATTTGTAATATTTTATCAAAATTTTAATATCTTTATATCATGCACATTAAATTGTCTATCATCAGTTCAAAAATTCATACTAAGTGATATTTTCAATAATCATAATAAAAAATATTGAATTTACATTTACTAAGTGATAGCTATTTCCATAATCATAATAAAAAATATTATTACTCATCTTTTAATAAAAACCATTCATAAATACATTTCACTTGTTAAAAATATAAAAAAATATAGGAGAAACATTTACCACCGATACTTAACAAAACACGGGAAAAATATTTTCATTCTGAAAATAAAAGGAGAAAAAACAGGACAATTTATCGTTGATAAATATTTTTGCATTTAAATTTATTCAATCATATCTGATTGAATGATCACAAATAAAATAACTTTGATATAGTTATAAAATATTTCACACTTATAATTGGTGTGTCCGTCTTTCCACTTTTTTTATCGCGCTAACACTTTTAGATTATCAACGATATTTTATAGAAATTTTACGTATAAATTTCAAATGATATTTTATATAAATTTTTTGATATAGAAAAAAAATTATAAGTATAGATATTTGTGACTTTCAAACGTAACAAACTCAATAAACCATATTTATATTTTTAAATGATTAGAATAATATAACAATTTTTTTATCTTTTTTAATAAGACCAACAATATAATATTATTATATAAAAATTTGTTCAAGGATTTAATTGAAATAACAAAAAAGCCAGCCCAAAATCTCCCTAAAACCACTTATTTTCGTTATATATATATATATATATATATATATATATATATATATATATAGATAGATACAATTGCTTTTTCACAAAATAACACATTTTCAAGATTTCTTCTTTTGTACAAAGCGACAGACGTCGTACATAGGAGGAACATCCAAAAAGAAGGACAAAGAGATATAGACTCCTTGTAAAAGACCCCAAAACTAAAAGTCAAACTACACCCTAAAAAATTCACAAATAAAAGAAAATAACACAACTTCACAATAACCATAACAATTGCCTAAAGCTCCAATACCAAACACCAAAAGACAACTAAACGCTGCCCACACTCGTATGGAGCAGAGGCCAAGCAATATATCTTTGCTCAGCTCAACAATGATTAAAATCAGTTGGGCTCGGTTCATATCAGCAACATCCTCATATTCATCTTTGCCTTGGGGATCGTTGTATTTGGTGGTAGACTTCGACACAGAGGATACATTATTTATCTCGAGTTCTAGATAACTCACCTTCTTCTTGAAATCCTCCATGAATTTGTGAGCAAAAGCTAACTCCTCAACTTGCTTGACCAAGGCATTGTTCTGACCGCTCAAGGTCCTTATTTCATTGTCTTTATTATTACAAGACTGGATCCAGGCTACCTGAATCTTGTAATGTTTCTTGTAATTGCTGAAGTCTTTGTCAACCTACCTTCCAAAGCCAGTTTCCTTCTAAGAATCTTCTTGACATGGTCAGAAGTATTATTGCTTTTGTTCATAACCTAAAGGTCAGATACAAGAATTTGAAACCTTGAGAACATATGGTTTCAATATCTTCGTATTCTTTCATTATAAAACCCTCATACTGATAAACCAAATTGTTAGCCTTATCTTCTTTCACTTGTTGATTTCCTTCATAATTAGAACACAATGATTCAAAGGTAGCCTTATAAGTGAATTTATCAACAATCTTGGTGTATTTTGAATGAGGCAAAACTTCCACCAGAATACCACATACTTTATGATGCTTTTTATAGATCTTTCTTTGAGCCTCAGTCAGACTCTTTTTATCCACCATTATCCCTTCAAAACCAACAGGAAAAGTAACACCATCATCAATGATGTCCCATAGATCATCATTAACTCCTATGATATGACTATACATATTACTCTTCCACCATGAAAACAACATCTACATTGAATGATGGAGGTCTTACCGATTGTTCTTTTTCAGAGGTAGAAGTCTTCGTGTTGTAATCAAATTGAATGGTTGCACCAATACCAGTTCCACTAGTACCATAACTTGTACCAAAGTTATCAACAAACATGTTTTTCTCTTGGGATCGTTTGTGTGACACATTTAAGTGGTTAAACACAGACCGCGCTCTAATACAAAATGAAGGTGAGAAAAACATAAGAAGGGGGAGGTTGAATTGTGTTGGGTTTTTCAAACTTTTTCTAAGTGTTTGCACCAGTCAGAGTTTGAACCTTAAGTTCAAAGTCTGATGCAGAGTTTTGAATGCAGCGATTATAATATCCGAACACAAAGAGAGAGAAGAGAGAGGGAGAGAGAGAGAGAGCGATAGAGAGATAGAGAGGGAGAGGGAGAGAGAGAGAGAGAGAGAGAAATTTATACTAGTTCCTGTCACAAACCGAGAGTAGTCTAGTCCCATTGCACTTCCAATGGATTTTCACTTTAATAACTAAAGATTACAATTGCTCAAGCACACAAGCAAAAGACTCCAAATGCTCAATCACACAAGAAAGAGATTTTCAATGCTCAAGCACACAAGCAAGATACTTCTACAATATAACTTAATCAAATAAAAGATTGTTTCAGTTTTGCACTTGATGTACAATCAGAAGTGTAAACAAATAGAAATTAGAATGGGCTCTTAAGATTTAAGAATTTCCAAGATAAAACGTTTGTAAGAAATTCTAAGGGTAAATGTGTTTTGATTTTGACAGAGTAAGGCACTTTTAAAATATACTGAGTCTTGTTAATTTCTTCAAGTCTTCTCCTTATATAGAGGTAAATCTGAGAGATGTTGGAGAGGTGCTAGTGCATTAGTTTGAGTCTTTGAGAAGCCGTTGGAATGTTTTTTTGATTTGGTTAATGTCGTTGAAAAGACATTTGAAATTCCTTTGCTTCAAATGGATCTGTTTCACTCCAATTGTCCTTGGTTCTTTGTTTGTTTCTGCACCTGGTCAGAAGAGGACAAACTATACTATTTATGTTTGATAGTGACCCCTTCAGAAGATGACATAATTAGTCAGAGTCTTCTGATGTTGACATGGCCTAGAGTCTGAATCATTCAGATGTTTTACTTCTTCAGAGTGTCTTCAGAATTTGATTCCTTCAAAGGCTTGTATCCTTCAGAATTTGGTTCAGAACTTTACCTTGTCTTCAAATTTCAAATGCTCTTGAATATGTTATTTCAATACCAAAATTTGATTTTTTTTTTTTTTTTTAGGAATACCAAAATTTGATTTAATACATTGAGTTTTAGTCTATGGTCCATACATTAACATATCTAATTGTTCTTTTAATACATTGTTATCATCAAAACTTCAAAGACATTATACAAAACTCATTTTAGTTCAACATACATTTAAGACCAAAAATTTGCACCAAAATTAAAAATTTTGAGTTTTGGGATGGAAGAGGGAAAAAAGTTGGGAATGAAAAGTGAGCTGAAAATGTGTTGACTTATGGAAAATGCCGGAAACAGCAGCCGTTGGGAACAGTTAACCATAATGTTGGTAGTGAATTGAATTATATTGCTCATAAACTAAACTAGTCACATTGTTTTAACGAAAGTAAGGTGCTGTGCAGTGTACAAAAAATGAGAGTCCTTGTTGTTGGAGTATTACTCTACTTTGTATCATTATTATAGAAAAGATAACATTTAAATTGCTCCAAAAATTCAATTCATTTTTAAAAAAATATGATATTTTATTCCGAAAATAAAAGATTATTTTATTTTAATTGCAAATGGTGGGCTTTCCCTCCAAGTTTGGTTAAGTCGTTACCGTTAAATAACCAGAGAGAGAGAGAAACACTGAACTCAAAAACATTTTCCCTCTCTTTCTCTTACAATTTTCTTCTAAATTTCTTGCTAAAGAATCAAGCAACACTAAACAGAAAACTAAAGCTTCTTTCTAATGGAGTCCGAGCTAGAATTTCATGATGATCTCAATGAGAAAGTGAAGGAAACAATAAGGAGGTATTCCAAGAGTGAAACACATTTCATGACTCGTAATGATTTGTTCAGAAGCGAACCGAACATCAGTTTCCGTCGCAAAGCAGTTTCAACGATAGCTGTGGTATGTGATCATTGAAAAGAAGGCTTAGATTCACACTCCCTTATAGTTTGTTTTACATACAGATAAAATTCTCGTCTCGTAATCGTTGTTAGATTCTTGTTTTTTCAGATTTGCTTTTTGTTTCTTGAGAAATTTCTTTGTTCTTTTGTTAGTTAGTTTCTTTTATGATTTCTTTGTATCTTTATGAATTCTCACTGTCTTTAACTTTGAATTCCATAATTAATTTAAATTGTCCAATTTCCTTTTTTGGATTTGTGTCACTTTGAATGAAAAATTCACTTTTCATATATTTATTGTGCTACACACCAGCTCTGGAGAAGATACTGTGCTAAAGCTTTTGTTCCTAATCTTGATGCATATGTTCCATATTTGGCGATGAACTATTTTGACCGATACTTGTCAAGAAACTATGAGACCATCGAGGTAATAATAACATATATATTTTGCAATTTTTTAAGTCTTATTTTTCTTGAAATATTATTGTGTTAAAAATATCAAAATCTGTTGTTTCTGCAAGGGTATGGAAGGTGGTGGGGTTGCAGAAAAATTGGAATTAATTTCAGTTTCTTGTCTCTACATAGCAGGCAACACGAGGGATATCCATATCTCGGTATGCTAAGCTCTTTGTATAATATCAATTTCTAATATTGTTCATAAATTCACTAAAAGAAGTTCTACTTTTGCAGACACATATAGTTATACCAAACCCAAATATGGTAAATGATATCCGGAGTGTGCTTAATATTGGAAAAAGCTGGCAACTAAATTCAATAACTGCATTCACCTTTTTGGACTACTATTACCCATATTTCAAACCAATTGGTGTTTTTAAACATCGTTGCCTTAATGAGATCATAGTGCAAGCTCAAGGAGGTGAGCAAAACAAACATAGCATTGAATATAATTGGAATTTGGTTTTCAATTGGAATTCATTGGATTTTGGTTTTCAATTTACTCTGCAGAACATGCATTTGCTGACTACAGGCCATCTATAATCGCTTTTGCTGCTTTCATGGCTGCTTGTAAACGTGCATACCCCTCAAAGCATGATGAAATTGAACATGCCTTACGGCTTTCGGAAATTGGCCCTAGAGTATGTTGATTAAACAATTTAGTGCATCATAGCGTGTTATTTCTATAATTATCTCTCAATTTCTCAAAAAGTAAAATATTAAAAGCAACATTGCATATATTACTTATGTCATAGGTTTTTTAAATGATCTTTCAGGCGCAAGTGGAGGAATGTGCAAATATGCTGGTCATTCTCTGCGATGAAAAACAGATTAAGATTGAGCCCTCAGAAACAAAAGATGTAACAGAAAAGGAGATTAAGGCTAGAATCCCATCAGCATCCGGAAAGGGCAAGGCAGTAGTGGAAGAGGGTCGCGATAAAAAACACAATACGATTGAGGCCTCCGAAACAGAAAATGTAGCGAAAGAAGATGTTAAGGCTAGGATACCATCAACACCGGAAAAGACAAATGCAGAAAGGGAAGACGGTTCACTTCTAGGCGTTGATGTCCATCAAAAGTTTGTAGAGCTTGTAGCGCCAAAACCGGCAACGATGAAATTTGGGCTTAAGTGGATATCAAGTGAAAGAAAACCTGTGCAGCCAGCAAGTATTGGCTGCAGTAGCTGCATCATCCTTTAGTTCTGGTACTGCAAATCGTATAGTCTAGGATTTGATCTGGCTGTACTATTCATTTTGTTGTGTTCTAGGATTTGAATTTGGTTTGTGTCCAGTTCAAAATGTGGTCAAGTAGTTTTTTCTAGTAGTTTTGTAGTCTGTTATAAGTTATTACCATTGAAAATGAATTTTAATACTTTTCTAATTGAATTCTCACAAATAAAGGAAATGTTTTAAGCTCTTTTTAGGTGTTATATATCTCATTGTGTAGTGGTTTACTATACAATTAATATAATGAGAAAATTATTTTTAGAAAATGTACTTGGGTATAAAACAAGATTAACCATGTAAAAAGTGTATAAAAGAAATCTATGCAAACTTTTAATTTTATATTTTTACAAATATCTCTACAACTAAATATTCGTACTGATATCGAAAGAGTTTGTTTGGTCGCTATCTTAGAATGATGTCATTTGACTTTACATACTTATTTTTTGAATGTAATGGATGCATGATGTAATATGTTTTGGAGAAATAATATTGTATAACCATTTTTAACTACTTTTGAACAATTATCTCTCTCATGCTCACATCATGTGTTTACTCTTTTTTTTGCCTTTTGTCTTACTATTGTTGTTGACCAATAGAAAGAGAGAAAAAGAAGGTTGTCACCAAAGTTGATACTAAATGGTTGTACAAATACCATTACTCTATGTTTTGAATGTAATTTGCATCAACCTCTTTCTTTTTTAGCTATAAATGATCATTATGTAAGACTTGGGAATTATGAGTCATCTTGTTTTCGTTAGGGGAATCCTATCAAGTAATGAAAAACAGGATGTTACAACAAATGCATAAGATTCTAAAAATCATAACACTTCCAGCCCTTCTTAATCAACCACAGTCAACGGCTACAAAATCTTGCAACCGTCGACCACCGACTATCTCACCATCACTTAAAGATCTCAGTGTCCTACTCTTGCTCTAGAAAAGAGGACTCCCAAAGTTTTCCAAACTCCTAATCTTTTGGAGAATGAGATGCTAACCTTGATTGTTGGACATAGGGTTGTTAAATTTTAGGGTGGTTGACTTAGCATTTAGATTCGGATCATATTACATAGCAATTGGCTAATGAACTAAGTTTAATTAATAAGTTAATTATTGAACAAGTCCTGAACCATATTTGAGTTGGTTCGATTCATTTCCAACCTTATTTTCGAGTTGTTATACTTTAGACAATTTTCGACAACACAATTCCTATTTGTTAACAGAGCAGCTCATTGGATTAGATATCTTCTTGCCCAAATATATCAACCAGAATTTCTCATCTCACAATGGCTATTTCCTTTTATACTTCAAAAAAGATTAAATTCATAATGAATTTACTCAATTCTAGTAATTTTAAATACATTCAATGTAAAATAAGAATAGACATGTAAAAGTGATTCGTTTGGAACGATAAATAAGAGAAATCGAATAGGAAGAAGTTACCAAAATAACTAGTTTGTGTTAAAGCAAGCCTTTTCTTGAAGGAGACACTCTTTCAGGAGAATATTTTTCTCCATATCAAAATCAAACAACTATATTGTTCTTTTGTATATATCCATTTCTCGTTTTTGTCTTCCAATCCAATCCAATTATATATACATTTTCCATCTTGCAATCTAAACATCACGATGGGGGGAAGCAGCATAAAGCACTGCTCTTTTTTGTTGTATTTTCTGTAGAAAGCAGTATAAAATCGCACAAAATGTCTGCTGCGCTAAAAATCACACAATGCACTCATTCTCAATCATCTCCTGAACCTCATTTATTACCAAATATGCTTTGTTCCCACCAATGACTTCAGCTTGTTTCTTGCTGTCCTTCCATAGCTGCAAAGGAAACATATTTAAACCCCCGGCAAAAGAAGAATACAACAAGTTTATCAAATAAAACGCTACGGTGCTTACTTGTATGGTTGGCATTTTCTGCAATGATGATTGAGAGATCCACAACATGCAATACATGGAAGAAGAAATATTATAAGAAAAGTCTCAATAGCTCATTTAGTTGAAGCAAATAGAACAAACGGAATGATATATAACATGCAGTGGATACATGAAGTAGTGGTTCAAGCCGGTTACCATTCATGCTTAATAAAACCAGGAAATCATTCAGATGTTATCACTATGATTCCCTGCTCCTCCAGCAAAACAACCCAGTAACAAATAAAAAACCAACCAATTTCAACTAAATAGGATTGACAATATAACATTGTTCAAATGATACCAATATGCTCAGTCAAGCACCAATTTCATAGAATGGTTCTTTTCATGAATTTTCCTTTAGTTTCCCTTAATCTTCATATACCTCTCTTTATTGAGTTATGCTCGACTAGATCAACTGTTTTTAGTTCTGCGGCCGCTAACTGTTTTCTCCAATCATACAATTTAAAAGATACCATACAATTTTCAAAAGGCACAACAACTTTAAAAGATCCTGAACAACCTTCACAATCATGGATTGTGAAAACATAACAATTTATAGATGCCGCGTATAATACGAGATCTTTCCTTAATGTTTCTATACAACTTTCTATAATATTTCTTTCATTTCAAATTCAGTAATTCCCTTTATATACTCTGTTTCCAAAGGGGCCCAGGACATAATTGATTGGGTGGTTAAGAATTAAAATAAAGCTTAGCTGAAATAATAGAAGAGGGTAGAAAAAGATTCATGCAGAATGTTATTATTATTAGGGATCCAAGTGGTAGCTTAGTTATAAAAAGAAAATTCTCTTGTTGAAGATACCACTAGATGGAGAATTTTCTCCTTTTAATGTCTGTCATTCAATCAACTATCATGGAACAGTTCTATTTCTCTTGGAATTAGATCACTTTCCATTCTCAAGTCAATACGCCACACACCCATATTTAGATAGTTAACTTTTTTAAGAAAAAGCCATGTGATCCACACACATATAGTACTTATTGCTGCAGAACACACATGAGCACATCTGTTTGTGAGACATTGATATGTTACATTAATTTAATAACAGACAAATATCAACACTTTGCACATAAAACTGAGATAGCAAAATAAAAGAAAGAAAATAATGTGCAAGCTGGATCAACTTACAGTTACACCAGCACGAGCAACAAGTTTGTGTGAAACTGCATTAACATCCACACTATAGAACTGCAAGCTACACGAAATTAACAAACATATCCTTGATTGAGTTGACAAATTCTGAACTAAAATGTGATGACAGCAAATAAAAATTACACATGTAAAGTGTCTTCACTATACTCTAAAATACAAGTATCTTCACAAATATAAGTTAGTTGGAAGTATTAGAATACAATTCTGGATTCATTAGCATGCTTGTAGCCCAAAATCACTACCATATTTGACGCAAGTCAAAATATAAATCAACTATGATTAGTAGCTGTTCAATAGCTCTGTAATCAAAATTTTCTGAGCTACTTTCATTAAGGTACTCAAGTATAGATGGACTGCGCACACACAACACACGATTTCTCCTAGTTTTCTCTTTTTTAATAATTAGAGCATTAACATCCACAATAATCAGGGTCTATTGTCTCCGTCAGCGCATATCCCACAGTTGCTTGCTGCTTGTGAGTATCGCTGCTTCATTTTAGGATACTTGTTCCCAGGTTTGAGGAAGCCTATAAAACTTGCTGTTCAAGCGAGTGCTTTTTCCCCAACCTAATAATGTAGACGGTGTCATTCATCATTGTTGAGATGATTTTGATGGTTTAGGTTTTAATACGTGTTGTTCAGGTCTAGCAGGTGGCTGTTAAGGCCGTTCCATGATTTGGGATGTGAAGTTCTCATGTCTTCAACGAAATTTCTTGGATGCTTATGTTGCTTTGTTGTTCTTGTTTGTGGTTTAAGGTTTCTGTACACGACTTCAAAGGAGTTGAAGCATATGCAATGTTGTCCGATGATGTCAACCGCAACTTGAAGTGGTTGTGGTGACATGCTTATTGGACTGGTGATCTCTATTATGCTGTCAAAAAAGTTCGGGATTGGTACTGTGTGCACTAGTTAAGGATGGCTTTTAGTATTGCTAAGTGGTATGAGATCCAGAGCCGGAAAGACAAGCATGGAGGTTGACTGGATCACAAAAGCGAATGGTTAAAAAATGAAAATTGTGTCATGTGCTTGGAATGTAAGCTACGAGAAGTTGCAAGAAGATTTAGGGGGCCTCACTTAAAAAAAAGTCAAATACGTATGGGATATGTATTCAGAGGGCTGAGTTTCCTAAGCTTCATGAATTAGAGGAGGCTAAATGTTTTTAAATCTTGGCATTATTTGTGTTGGGAAATATCAGATGTTTGATAAATAGAATCACAAACACAACAACACAATTTAACATGATTAATACCAAAATGCCAACATACTTGGAAAAGGGATCGAATTCCCTATGAACAACAATGTATTAAAATCCTCTCCCTCTCTAACTTGTCAAAAGATAAAGGTGAAAACCCTTTTCCCATTGCTTTACAAATTTTAACGGATACAGTTGAAAACCATCCTCTGCAACAGTACTCACAGCTTTATGTCTCCAATCTCATACCCGAGACAATGCCTAATATCAGTATTTATATGACTGTATCCCACAAGAACTTGCTCAGCCACCCTTACACACTCTTTGTTATTTAATGACTTTCCTAGGTTCTTATTTTTTTTGAAAAAAATAACCCGCATATCTATCCATTATATTAATAATGATCAGGGTTGTATTTAAAACATGAACCTGCTAATAAAATAAGAATCTACAAACACTTGTCAAAATAGGAATTGGCGTTCTTTTGCATGTTTATTTATTTGTATTTTAACAAGTTTAATATGCTTCAGCTTGAGAAGTAATTTAGAGAACTTAGTATCACATGTTAATTAATATCAGTCAACCAGACGAGTCCTTGATTAGCTCATTTACTTAATGCCTTATCTCAGTATAAATAAATTGGATTGCATGTACACATGGCACAAATGCTTAGAATAAAGTAAATTAAAGCTATAGAAAATTTTCTCACTCACAATGGACATTAAGGTGTTATAAAGGAAAAGTTCTGCATACGTAAACGTCCATGACAGATACGCTTTGAAACTATTAAATTCTGTGTGATAATCAAAAACAAATGCCAAATTCCTTGGATGAGGGATCAAATTCCCTACAAACAACATTGCAATAAAATCTTTTGAGGAGAAAAGTTGCAAATCCTCTCCCACTATAACTTGTCAAAAGATAAAGGTGCAACCCCTTTTACCATTGCTATTACAACTTTTGATGGATAAAGTTGAAAACCCCTCTGCAACAGTACTCACAATTTTATATATCCAATCCCATACCCGAAAAATGCCTAATATAAGTATTTATATTCCACAACAACTTTCTTGATAATGAACCATTATTGCAGTTCTGTGTGATAGTTAAAAAAACAAAAAGGAATCTCACCTTGGATAATAGTCTACTGCCAACTTTTCCAATTTGGGTTTTAGATATATACATTTTCTGCACCAATTAGCCATCCTGCAACCAAATAATCTCAGCTCAAATCCCATAAGAAGAGTTACTCGTTAAACAGAAAAATGAAAGAAATATAAGTTTATCATGCAATGTAACAGTTAAAATAAGATGTTTCTGCCGACATCAAGTCCACTACACCGCTTTTCAGAGGTATTGTCCGTTTTGTGTCTTGTGTAAGCCCTCAAGGTTTCATACTTAATTAAAAGGCGTCTCAGTGGGTTAAAGAGAATAGGTGTTTATAAACTACTCTTAGCCTGATTTCAAGCAATGTGTGACAATTTTGGTATACTAAAACATAAGGCCTCCTAAATGCTTAAGAAATATTACTACGCTCAAATTACCATAACACACAAACCACCAGTGTTTTGGACCTAACAGGGCCTTCATTGCATGACATCATTAACAAATTTTTCGAAGGTTAAAATGCTTATTAGCTTCAAATTGTAATTTTGGCAATACGATTGTATATGTACAATCATTACCTCTCCTCAAAAGAATGTTACCTTCAAAGACTAATTGACTAGTATGAACTCTGCACATAAACTCATAAGTGTAAACCCTGAAAACATTGTAAATAGGCCAAATACCACCTAAGATTTTAGGTTAGATGTTTATAACAAGTTAGTTTTAAGTTTTTTTTTTTTTTTTGTAGTTATAAATTGGTCTTAATTAAAGTCTGAAAATATGTGCACGGTGATCTTATTTTCATCAAACTTAGTTAAAAGGGTGTTCATTCATATAGACCTTTAATGTTAAGTTGGTATGTCCAAATTTACTGTCCTATTTGAAACAAAATTGATGGATTAGTTGATTTATAATATTGATAATGAAATATTTACTGTAAAATTAGGCTTGAATTTAAAAAGAAGAAGAAGAACATGCGTGTAAGTAATATGTTTGATGTACAAAAAAAAAAAAGTAACAAAAGGTGATATAAGAATTGAAGAAGAAGAAGAAGAAGGAATGTAGTTACCAAACAACGAGGAGAGAGTGTTGAGATTGTTGAGCCTGAGCAAGGACGCGATTGAAATGGTCTTCGCTGCAGATTGGTTGAAGAGACGAAACAACAACAGAATCATCATCATCATCCTGTAACAGTCCTTCCTCATGCCTCAATGGAATCGCTGAACGCGAGACAGAAATCGAGGATGAGGAAAAGGTGTAAGGGAAGCACGGAGAGAGTGTAGTTGACTCGGTTATTGAAGTTGTACTTTTTGTAAACAAAAATGGGTATGGATGAAGGTGAAGGTGAAGGTGGGACCCAAATCCAACTTGTTGCGCCATTGTTTTCTTGCTTGCTTGCTAGTTGTAAAAGAAGAGAAGCCAAATGTCCGAATGGGCGCGTCTTGTATCAACTGCGCGCACCATAGTCAAACTTTATTTTTTGGTTTATTTTAATTAATCCCTCTAGTATTTTCATATAGGTTCAATTGGTCCATAGATATATATGTTTTTAAGTAACAAAAGGCATGAAAAAGCACAAGTGTGTATGATGCCAAACAAACGAAAGTGTATTTTCTTTTAACAATAATTAATTACAACCATGTTTACACGTCAGCAACCACTAATTATCTATAAATATTATTATTCAAATAGAGAAAATGAGGCATGAACCAAACCATACAAAAAGAAAAGTAAGAAAACTGCGTTTTGCTTTTTGAATTTGTTACGAATATTCCTATCAAAATTTTGAAATAGTTTTTTAGATGATGACCTATGTTAGTCAAAATAATTCTTTATGTTAAAAGGATTCATTAATTTTGTTATATAAGTCTCTTTATATTATTTTTTTAATAGCCTCTTTATATACTTATTTATTATCATTTACGTCCATGGAAATACTTATTTACTGTGTTATATTAGTCTTTATATAAAAAATTTAATGTCAATGTTGAAAGACTATTTTGACTAATTAAGTATATAATAAATGATTATTTCATAATTTTGATATATTAGAGGTTTATTGTGGCTACTTATTACACATTGAAGTACCAAAATAATTACTTCCTCCGTTTTAAAATACTTGTCCATTTTGAAGAATAATTTTGTTTCACAATACTTGTCACTTTCAAGTTTCAATGCAAAATTAATTATTGTTTTGTCAATAATACCCTTACATATTTATTGTAGAGAGAGAAAAAACAGAATGAAATAATAAATGGTTAAGGGTATTATAGAAAACACACATAATTTCATCAAAAATAACAAAATTTATTTGATTTCTTGGTTATTGCAATTTCTCCAAAATGAACATATATTTTGAAACGGATGGAGTATTACCCAAGAATGAATCTATATTGTTCTAATAAAGATCAAAGATTAAATTCCACACCATGTATAGACATGGTCGCGTGTATAGTGCAAGGTCATCAACAATGAGTTTATTTGTCTATAATACTTATTATCAAAAATACTAAAATACATTTTTTATTTACCAATGTAAGAAAATATTATCTCTCTCCAATACATTTTTGTAGTAATTTATAACTTTGTATTGTCCTATAATAATTGAGTAGCACTTGGGTGACATCGTGGTTGGTGATATTGACCAACCACAATGTCACATGTGACTTTCTTCTTTTTTTTTCACAAGATTTTTTTGTTGTTTTATACACTTGTAACATTGTAATTGGTAATGTTGCTAATGTCACCAACCACAATGTCACGGAAATATTATCCATAATAATTTCTATGTTTTGCAAATCAAATGAACCTTAATTCATAGATATTTAATAAAGTAGTTGACATATGTTAGAGATTATAACTTGTCAAATCAATATCTTATGGTATAAGTTGATTCAATGGTATAGATAAAAACTGTGGTATTTTTTTACAGCACCAAATTTAATGGTGTGTGAGTGTAGTGAACTCTGAAGTAGTGTGGGAGAAGTTTAATGCCCAAAAGACTCTGCAGATTGATAAGATAATATACAAATAGGAACAGAGATACAACCGTCATTTATGTGAATTCCAAAAAAGCGTCCTTGAGCTAAAGTAAGTACAAAAGAAGTAACTTGTTGCCAAATGAGTTGATCATGGGAGAGTTAAATATATGGACTGCAAGAATACATCCACAATGTTTATGGAGTAATCTAACAAAATTCAGGTGTATTTTATCATTTTTTGGTTATAACTTATTCATATAATCATCCTAAAAAATGAGTATGTACATGTTAGAAAATATGTATAGGAGTTGCGAATGTATATTTATTAGATTGTTTAATTTAATCAAGTGAGATGAGTTTTATAGTTGTTACATCCATCACAGTGTTTTTAGAGTAAATAAAAATTCCACATGCATGTAGGTGCTAACGAAATTAGCTTATTTTCTTAAACGTGCAATAACTAGTTTCATAGCCTAAATTAGCTTATAACCACTACTAATTTGATTGGATTCTAACTAAGGGACATGATTTCGTCATTTTGGTAAGCATACTATGAAGAACAGACAAGGAAACAAATTGTGATGGTACAAATGGTTAGGTCTTACGTTCACACACGTTGTGACTTGGATTCTTCCGGTGCAAATCTCATCAATTGGTAGGTAGTGGCAGATCTTGAGTAAATTTGTTGAGGGTACCAAAATTGTATATAATATAAATTAAACGGTTTCATAAAAAATCAATGAGTAACCAACAGTCTAGTCGTTGGTCAATATTGATTATGGTCTTGGGGAGTTGGTTCGATTCCCTCACAAGGACTTTTTTTGAATAAAATATTAAAATTACAGTTGAAATATAAAAAACTGGACGAAGCAGGACTCAAACCTGCACAATATCAATGAAAGTATGGCACCCCTTCTATTGCAACCAAGGGAAATTTGTGATATTTTTATGCCTAATATCATATATATACTAATGTTGGGGGATGCCATGGCCCCTGGGGGTCTCTACAGAGATCCGCCGCTGTTGGTAGGTTATATGTAACCTTGCAAGAGGGTGTGCCTTCCCTAATCTAAATTTTCTAATATATAAAAAAATGAACAAGAAAAGTAGGAAACAAATCAAGGAAATAGTATAAGCCGCATCTTCCAAGTGTGGTGGCATTGTATTGCTAGCCAAGGCAAAGGGACAACAATGTTTAATTGTGTTCTTAAAACAAAAATCTCATTCAAATGCAATAATGCATTTATCAATTCCTCATCCACAATTCTATGCATCAAAATTCCCCCTTAATAAAACATTTGATCACTTCATACTATCTCAGATTTAGTTCTCTGCCACAATATATGATTAACTTCTCCAAACTTCAAAACGGAGAAAAACTTTGTTTTGTAATACGGTAATAGAACCACGATAACCACGAGTAAAAGTAACAAAACGGAGAAACCACTGAGAGTGAAAAGTTGACTCAAACTTTGGGGTTGGAAATGAAATTATCTAAAGCAGTTATATGAACTGGAATTTGGCTAACAAAATAGCAGACAAATGTCATAATCCAGGATTTAAGCGGCAAAACTTCATGCAAACATTTCCACAATAATCTCCGAGATGGCTGAGTATGATCCAAACGCACATGATACAAGACCTACTATAACCACTGCAACACACAGTAGTACCTGTAGAAATATGAAAAGGAAAAAAAAGAGTCAGATTGGCAGTTATCATAATAACTACAGAACAAGAAATGGTTCAAAATATTTGGTCTTGTAACAAAAATATACGATGGTCTAGCATTTCTACATAAGAAGTTCATTCTACTGCCAGGAAAAAAAAAGTACATTTTGTTTAATGTTGTATCGTTATCATCACAATATGATAGGATTCATGAAGCCTTTGTTTATTTAAACCTGATTGTACAAGACCAACAGATTCTGTGACGGAGATTGTATGGTTTTCACTTTTTTTATGAACAATCGCAAAACAAGTAACAATATACTACACATTTTGACTCTGCCTACACAAATCCTTGAAATAAAGAAACCAAGTGAAAATAAGGCGGTACTATACTACTATTCTGATTATTTGTAAAAGTAAAAAATATAAACGGAAAATCTGCTCTAATCAAATGTCCCCTATTGTTCGCATATTCAATTTCTTTGGCCTAATAATACAAAATAAAAACAGAAAACTTTTCTCTAATCAAACACGACCTATTGTTTGCATATTCAATTATCCGTCCACCTCAGACATAAATCACAATGTATCAACCACTCCAAACAAAGTAAAGCTATATTGTAACATTACAAGTTTTTTTCAGATTCAAGTTGTTTGGATTGTCAAAACACGTTATATGAAATAACATAAAACAGCAAAATGTATGACTTGGATAATTTAAGACAAGCATTATACCTGAGAGCGCTTGATTCTGCCTCCCTTGATGCTTAGGAAACAAGCAGATGGTAGAATAAGGGACTGCATCCAACAAGGTTGAATTTAATTTAATCAACTAAATGATATATATGGCTAGTTAATGAAAGAAACTGAATCAAACAGTTAATGAAGGAAACTTACAACAAACATTGTGAGCAAAGACCCAATTAATGACATTACCAAACCTGCAAAAACATAATCCAACAGTACAACAATAAAATCATTTACTAAAGCATTAAAATTAAAATTGAATCTTAAAAACCTTATCATATTTCATTGTTGTCTGTTTGATTTAAATATGTAGTTTCAGAATTCAGAATCAGTAGACAAAATATTAAAGAGACAGTTAACTTGAAGAACGAAAGTCTAACCGAAAAAGGGAACTGAAAGACCAACAAGAAGTGTAGAAACCACTAGTGCTGTTCTGATGCAGATTGAGTAGAACTGAAAGTTGGGATTATTTGGTGGTATCAATTCCTCTAGTGACATTGCTACTGGAGTTAGACTCAAAGCATATGTGGTTCTAATTAAGAAATAACATTCATTTTTCATCTTAGAGGGTACATAACTTAGAGGAAAGATTCAAAATAATCTTAAGAAAAAAATGCAAAGATATATTGTCCCTAACAAATAACAAGTACTATTTTGGTTTTAAAAAAACTCAAATGTTAATAAAATAAGCCATTTTAAATCATTTTTACGGATACTTTAATTCTCATCAAAGACTGTTTTAATGATATTTATAAGTTTTGAGGATGAAATTGATGATTTTCATTTTCCAGAAACTAAATAAGTGTTTCCACTTTTTTCACAGACTAATTTGAACTTTTAAACAAAATATATAAATTTTAACAACAAAATCAATAAATATAGTCAAGAATATAATTAGAGCTAAAAGATAAGGCGGAGATGTACGAGACAATAATTGGAAACATTATTTTATATAGCACTTATAAAGGATATTTGGTAAATGGATTAACCACCTGCAAAACAAAACACATGATAAATAAAGTTAGAAATTTCTCTAACCAAGTAGCAAAGTTTAATCAGAAAACATGTTGAGTATAATGTAGAATGAGCATAGTAGCATACCGTAGTCCACACAGCAATCTTGGAGGCTACTAATCCTCGAGGCATGTTAAGAGTATACTGAGACAGTGTATTATCTCCAAATATTGAGTATCCCACAACAGCTACGGTAAAATACATAGTTGTACAAATAGCAAAACTACATGAAAAAACATTTGCATATATTAGATTAAAATACATTCATACAAAAGGCGCAAACTTGATTAACATTTTACATTTCTAAAGTTAATTTTTGAGTATGGTTAATACAATTTCAAGATCAAAGTGGATCATATATACTAGTATTTGAATAAGTTATTTTGCTTACCATGTCAAGAGTACTTTAGGGAATTGATTTCGATTAGCCATAGCAGTATACAGATTTGGGAACACAGCATGTCCTGCGAAGCAATAACCATAGAGACCAACAGCAACAGGGAATGATGAAAGCCTCAGTGTTGTTGTTCCTTCTGTATGCATGGGAACATCGTCTACCACCCCAACCCACAACAAGCACAGTACCACTACGACCGTAGCAATAACTCCACAAGCTAGTACAACATAAATAAATGTTCATTCAGTACTATAATCATCTTTCCAAACAAGTGCTATATCCAAATTATTATTTGATAATAAATTTTTGTTATGTCAAATTTGTAATGCGTATGCGGCATAGATAATCAATAACTTTATGGGATGATCATGTAAATTTTTACATACACACTCAATCAAATCACACGTTGATATCACTTTTTTACATTAGTGTGTAAAATGTCTTTACAAAATTTCCAAAAAAAATCCCAAATAATCCAATTAAATTTAAAAAAAAAGAGGCATTTTTACCTGATATGTAACTTAGAATGCGAAGGTCCCGGAGCCAAACGGTGGGAAGAATAGCCAATGTGCTCAAGATTGCAAACAGAATGTGTGCATTCATTTCAAATCCACCCAAACTTAAGTGTGCATTTGGAAATAATGAAGATAAATTGTCACTTTCTAGAATTATGTATTCAATGCAACAAGCCTGCAATAATATGAAAATGTTAAATCCAAATAGATACTCTCTTAAATTATCTTTATATTCTGTTGCTATGACAAACAACAATAAGATACTCCAAAGGAATGAGTATAAATAAACAGAGAGTGAAGGTATGTACTTACATATAATTCCATGTATAATATTACCTGCATAATACAAAAGAAAAATGAAAAATAAAAAGGAAGCTAAGACATAAGAAATAATGGTTTTAAATGAAGTTGATGGAAAATAAGAATATGTAAAAAGGACTTACTGAAATGATAACACGTCCATAAGTACCAAAAGCAGCTTGGCCAATGTCAGGATAAGTTTCAAGGCCAGGTTGACTGTCCAAGCAATATCGCAACAGCAAGCCAGTGTAAAAGGAAAATACTGAAAATATCAGTAAGATTGAAAGTGCAGTCCATCCACCTTCTTTCAGAGCATAAGGGACTGAGAGGATTCCAACACCACAAAGAGCATTTATGCCTGCAGCAAAAACCAAAACATGAATAAAACATTAATACTACATTGTTTTGTACATTATGATGGGTCAATAACACCATATTAGTTAAGGAAAGATTATTTGTGTAGCGCAGTTAGTCAGAGAATGATGACTTGTGCAACAAGTAATCATGAGTTAGTTAAGAGTTAGTAATCTAGTGTTTGTTACACATAATAATCTAACATAGAGACACTATTGTGTATATTTACAACTTGTACTATCTCAATTCATCAATGAGAAATCTATTTTCATTCATTTTTCTCTATTAATAATAGGGTCAATTCGTTCCTGTTTTAAGATTAAAAGGCAGAGACTGTAGCACTAGCAACACACTCTTTTACCAGGCTCATTTGGATTTCAACTCATAAGAAAGTGTGCTGAAAAAAAATGTTATTTTTTGTAGGTAGTCTTTCAAGGGCTATTATGCGGAGTGGCGTGTTACAAATATAAAAACCAACATTTTACCTTCACATAACAGACGAAGCTTTTAGGAGTTAGAGAATAAAGCATGAGAAATGTTCGATTATATAGTGAAAAATTGAGAAAAATCTACAATTTGCAACATTCACATATGCACTGACTCATAATCAAACTGAAGTCCTAATGGAAATGGGAGTTCAACACAAAACAGTTGATTTAACGTTGCATCTATATTTGATTGGTTATTGTGAAGATGGTAAATTACTACGATAACTCAGATAAGTATGATAAACAAAATGCCTTCAATCCTATAAGTTTCGTACATAAAGAGAGGAAAAAGTTCAAGCACTTCCATTAAGTAACTATTCCTTCCAAATATAAAAATCTGTAAATATTTCAATTTCACTAGGCAATTCATATATAATCTAACAATTAGTGTGCTTCATTTTTATTAGATATGTAATATAAATTTACCATTAATTACCTCTTTTTTCAATGTCAAATCTTTTAAATATTCACCAAGGTAAAGAGGGGTTGATATATTTTTCTGAAAATAAACATCACACAAGATTCCACAACTTAAGTACTTACCATTAAGCACAGCTTGTCCAAAAGTGCATTGACCAGGAAAATGAACTTCATGAGATATCTTGGGAACATCCTTCCTAATTGAAGACCTCCTAGATGGGAGGGGAGGAAGCAATATCTGAGAGCTACGGCGGTGCTGTTCGTCGACCGACGGTGGTAGCAGTGGCTTTTTCTCTGGAGGTAGGATTTCGGGAGTCGGCCTCCTTGTCAAAGTTGAACCAAGAAAAGAACTTCCTAATCTTGCCAGTGATGTTGTTCCGAGAAATCCTATATTTGGCGATGGCACGCTACCATACAGATCAATCGATTGCCTGAAATTTTAATCACATCATCAGAACTAGATTTCAGGTCTGATGCATTTAACTTAAGGTGGTAAACTTTTGCAATCAAATGATAAAACAGAAACTATACAAGCAAGGGTGATAAATTTTGTTGAACTTTTGGTAATATGAAAATAAGGCAGATCCTGTTTTCACTAAAAACTGAAGCTAATCACAACAGTTCCATGTTAAATTGATCATATACTAACATTAGTAACAGTGTTTTCCCTTCGCAGACATGAGGAATCGTGGCATGATTTTTCAGAAAGTGCATCCACAGTTTAAAATCTTAAGAAAAACCATTGATTGTGTACTTGGTTTTACTGAAGAAACTATCAAAATTGATTTTCTATTTGTCAAACATATGACTTCAGTAAAATCTGAGACGGTTGGTTGGCGTGAGATATACTTGATTTTACCTCGAAACCTTTATTTTACTTTCTACATATTTGGATTGGTAGATGGTTTGATGAAACACCGTTTTCTACTATGATTCTGATAAAAACTACACTTTGAGCTTCAACAAAATCACAGTACTAATGAAATTTTGTCAAACTTACCGTAAATTCAAACATACACTATAAGTGATAAAAGGATTTAGAGTTTACACTAGATTACAAAATTTTGCACTAAAGTTAAAACAACACTCATCCAAATATCAATCATCTTACTTCAACTCAATTTCAATCAAATCAATTACATTTAAAATTGGATTTACATGAACTGTCAGCGTAAAACAGTTTCGCACTAACATCCAATAAAATTTCACTATTTTGCCACATTGTAAAGTTTATTTTGAAATTGATGGTATGACATGGAGAAATGGCAGTATCTCATTGGATAACAGTGTATTTATTCATTGAAAATCATCAACCTATCATGTTTCATGCAAGAGGCAAATAATTTACAAAAAACAAAGGACCTGAATTTGGACTGACCTGTAACTTTGAGGCCATGCCATACTGTAAGAACTGGGTCTCCTCTCTTCTTCATTTTCATCAGAGCCATTGGAATAGTCCGATTCATTTCCATCATTTTCTTCTCTTCCCAACACCTTCTCCTCATCTTCATCACTCTCAATGTAAAAACCTTGATCTGAAGGTGAATTCTTCATCTTTTCTTCCCAACAAATCACACCCTGCAAAAATAACCAATGATTTTAATTTTCAAATTCACCTTATAGAAAATTACTCAGAATCACAAAAAAAAAACAAAAAAAACAGAATTGAGAACCTTTATCTAATCCAATATTCAATTAAAAAAATCTGAATTTGTTCCCCTTAGAATCAAAAAACAAATGAACCTTAATGTTGGTAAGACACAAATCGAAAAGAATTAAAATTCAAAACTTTGGCTTATGAAAATGTCATAAAGATGAAACTGGTTAAATTTTGATGAATGCGACTCAAAAGGGTGTTCAAAATCAACGAGCTTCTCCACTATTTAAATTGTTTCGCTCTCTTAAGTTTTTTGTCTTTTTCCTTAAAAAGTGTGATTGAAAGTGAAAGAAAATAAAACACAGATAAAGAAAAAGACCTTTGTTAAATCTTTCTCTGTCGCTCTGTTACATTCACAGCGTCTGTGAAAGTGAACATTCACAATATACTTCGTGTAGTGTTTATAATTTAATGATTTATGATTTATGATAATGACCAAATCTGGCGGAACATGCCAACGATTGGAGTTTAATTTTAAACGAACATTACCTATTATTAGGTTGATGTTCTTTGGCACGTGATTTCAAGGTGGAAAGTCATGTGCATGGATTCATAACGGTCTCATATGAGACAAAAACAAGCATGGTTTGTTGATTTTCTTGCCACCAAGATGATGTTGTTTCTAAGGTTTTATTTTTGTCAATGATTAATAATTAATAATGACATTGGATGATTTTCTCTTTAGAGTTTACACTCATCATCACACATGCACTGACACACATATAGTCGACACATCCAATTTCTAGTCATGATAATTTTGTTTCCTATTCATAATGGATAAGTTCTTCTTTGGTCACAAGGTTTAATTTAAATAAGTTTAATACAAAATTAAAAGAAAAACACTAAACAATAAAGAATTATACAACAAAATTTGTTAATAGTGATGAATTGAATATCGTGTCACAAAAAATTATATTGTAACAAAATTTTACTTATGAAACTCACTAAATTTACTCACTAAAAAGTTTATTTTCTAATTAATCATTATGAATTTTTTTTTTTTTTTGGTTACTATTAATCATTATGAATATGATAGATCAAATATTTGAAATATTTAGAACGTATTAATGGTAATGTAAAAAAGATTTAGTTGAGACTTGAATGAACTGAAATTAAATGTTCATAATCATATTGTATTTTATCCAAAATGTAGTATATATACGTAGTATAAATTACCCACTAAGAGGGTTTTAAATTTTTGGAACAAAAGGATTTTAAATTTTAGCGAATCAACTTGGGTAAGTAAAATGGTCACTTTGTAAGGTTATATTGTTGTTCTCGGTATTCAGATAACCACCTCTTGATAAAAGTTTATCTTGGAGAGCTGAAATGTAACATTGATTCAAGTAATTTCTTTGCTTCTCTAAATACTTGAGGTACTAATGCTTGTGTCTACAAGAGAGGATTACTAATAAAGAGGGCATGGGTATTTTCCATGGTCTCTAATGGACTACTAATAGAGAGGATTACTCATGTGTCGGCTAGCAAATTGGTTGGAGATAATATCACCAAAAACCTAGACTATGCTAATGAATAGGGATATTCTAGATTCATCTTAAGAGAAGTTAACAAGACACCAATTTCATGCTAAGAATATTGATTAACATTTTTAATTGTGTGATTCTTTTTGTTAAAATGTTACTGGTATGAAGTTTACATCGTTGTTTAACTATGACTAATCTCCGTTAAAGAATCTATAAGGTATACAAGATGGATTCTCTTCTCATAAATGAATTTTCTCTACACACAAAAGTAAGAGATCAAATTCATGATTATTTGTTTAAAGGGTTTAAATCTTTTATCATTTAGATTGATCCCTAATTGTGTGATTAATATACACCTTAAAATATGAAATTTCTAGTAACTAGACTGCTTTTTTTTTTTTTTTTTTTTAAGGAAGCTACTAGACTACTTGAAAAAATATAAATAAATAAACATATATATGAAATAATTTAATTAATATTTTTTCAGTAGATGCATCCAATTATTTAATTAAATTAGTTTTTGACCAAAATTAAATGATACTATAATAGTATAAATTAGTTTACAATTTTAGGTCAAAAAGTCAGTGTACAATTAATAATTTTATATTCTATAAAATCATTTCATTGAAACGAGTTAGTTTCTTTTGAAAAGAGTTAAATTCATTTCTTTATCAAAAAATAATTAAATATACTATTTAATTTATAAATTTATTTGTTTATAACTAATAAATAATTGATTAACATTCATTTAGGGGTGTGTGTGTGTTGACTGTGTATTTCTCTTAAAATAAATTTAATTATATTCTTTTTTTTTTTGGTAATATAATTATATTCTTTTACTATGAATCATAAATCATAAACGTGACAAAAATATATAAAATCATAAATCTAGTTTCAAAAATCATAAACTATGAATCAAAATTGCTTCGTGTAGTATATGAATTATATTCTCGTTGACCAATATCTATCTCTTATAAGTAATTAATTTAAATCATTTAGATTAAAATTTACCTAATAATTATTATTATTTAGAAAATTTTCCAAAAAAAATTGCGCTGGTATAATTGATAAAAAAAAATTGGAATAAAAAAGAACGATATTAATTCCTAATTTTGTATGTTATCATAGTATATGTACATAAAAAAAATTAGAACGGTACTGACGTATTGAGATAGAACCTGTTGACATTATATACTTTTTAACTTTTTTTTTGACTAAGTACTTTTTTTAAAATGTTGACTTTGAGTTTATTAATTATTTTAATGTTGACTTTGACTAGGTTAGGCATCTGGGAGAGACAGAAACATCCCTGACTGAAAATGAAACTTCCAAATTGTTTGAAAATAAAAGTAAAATTTGAAGGAATTATTTAGCAATATATAGACGTGAGAAAAATTCAAAAGGGGATGATGAATTCTAGTTTTATTATTTTTATCCAAATAAAATGTTTTATAAATTTTTGCTAAGTTTTCTATCATCAAAGTGCTTATAATCAAAATCATATGACGATAAAAAAAATCTTTACTTTATAATTTAAGGGACAAAGTTCATATCTCAAGAACAATTTTTAAAATGACAATTATATCACTAATAATTTTCTCATGCTCATTTTTATCTTTGAAACTGATGATAGTAAAAAGTGTTTTAAGCGTGGGAGCTAAAATTTGCATAATAGATAAACACTAAAATACACCATGGATCATTGCACAACTTGGTAGAAATTACAATCCATGCTACCCTATAATGATTTTGTTTCGGAATCCAGAGTTTGACTTTTAAAATTTCTCTTAAAATCAATCTAAAAAGCAAAAAATCATCTTGACAACATCACTATAAAACTACAAGAATGACATAATAGTTTTTCGTGTTTACCTCTTAAAACGTAAGAAATGATCACCAACCAATTCTTGCAATCCTTCAATGTATAGTCCACGCCAGTATCAACCTTTAAAAAAAACAACTCAACTTAATCAATTTTCATTCATCAATTGTTTTAACAAAAATCAAGTTATACTAATCCTCAATCATCATTTATCAATTTTTAAAAAATATATTAAACATCAAAACATCAATTACCAATCATCTACTGATAACTTAATCGATTAACGCTTCTAGCTAGTTAATTGATTAACTTGTTTATTTAATCAAATAAACTTAACATTGGATTGATTAACACAAATAGCATAAACAAACACATATTAGTATCATACAAATTCTATATTCAATTCATCACCAATCATTCATTCAACAATCATAATAATAGTTTTTGGCACAAGGAATAAACTTTTTTTTAACCATCATACACAATCCTACAACTATTGTACGTAAAGAATGATCATCCTCACACCTTAGAACAACTTGGAAGACCTCAACAAATGAGTGTGTCTTAGGAGAGAATAAAGTGGCACATTCAATTCTAGTTTATGTACCCATCATCCTTCTTCACTTTGCCCTAATGGGCCTTGTATAGTTTTTTTCCGACAATAATGGGCCTTGTATAGTATTAGCCCAAGTTCTTATGTCTATCAAAATTTAATTAATTAAATCTAATTTAATTAAATAATTTGTGATTAATTATTTTATGTCTCAGACATCAGAGGTTTCCATCAAAATTGAAATAATATAGTACAAATAGAAAAGACTGATAGATAGTTATTTTAGTGTCTGCCTTTTCACTAACTATAAATAATGAATGGAAGCATCATTGTTATGTGATTTATATTAAAGTCGATGATTCAATTTGATCTTTTTGAGATCATAATTTAATTTGAAATCATTTCCCTTCATCCTAATGTCTAATTGAACATAATTCTAATAATTCTAAGAGTCCCACGTCGGATAGGAGATGACCTGACTATATGTTCTTAAGTGGGGGTGTAACACCCCGTTTTCCCAAAATGATATAATAATATATAAACATCAGAGTTAAACATCATACAACGGAGCATTACATACATATCTCAAAAATTATTTAAATAGAAAAAATAAAACTATTTAAATATCCTCAATAATATCCTCTTTATAAAATATCTGCAGCGGAATATTCATTTGATAATTAACCAACAACAAAATTCAACATCCTTGGCACAAAGGCCTCATCATACTACAATTTATTTCATAATAATAAAATCTCCAACAACATGTCCTTCAAATAAAATGATACATAAGTGATGACATGCTGTCATTACGTAATTTCTATGTATATTTTATCATTTTATGGAGTCACAAAGCAACTTAAGCAGCAAGAAACGCATGAAAAGCAAGAAAAAGCAAGAAAACTGAAGAATGGTGCAAGTCACAAAAACGTGTCACGCTTGCTAAAAAACGTGACACGTTTTCACAAGTCAGAGAGCATGTTTTGAGAAGAAAGAAGAACGTGTCACGTTGGCAAAAACGTGACACGTTTTGTGAAACCCTAATTTGGTTACTTGCTACTGAAGGAAAAAACGTGACACGTTTTACTTAAAACGTGACACGTTTTGGGCGAATTTCTGGGCCTATTTAAGCTGAAGTCTTTTCCGAAAACAAGGGTTACGAATCTTGGAGAGCAAAGTGCGATTTTGACATCAAGGCGACTGCAAGGAGGACGATTTCTTCATCCTTTTACCAGTTACATGTATGTTTTAATGATTCAATTGATTATGCTATTTGTAAACATCGTTATGAGTAGCTAAATCTCTTAGAGATTGGTTCCGAGATGATTCTGTGTAAACCCTAGTTGATCTTATGTTGCTGTGATGAAACTCTATTCCATATTAATGATTATTTAAGTCTTTATTCAATTCAATTGTTCTTAATGCTTTTTATATCCTGATCAAATATAAATATGCTTTCGTGAGAATGAATGACTACTAACCCTAGCTTTCAACTTAGACTTAATTGAATTGTTCTAATAAACATGGTTAGTCTAGGAATGGATAATCGTTTATTAGTGATCTTAGGTTAACGTGCTTAAACCTTCGAGAATTATTAGACCACCTAAGGAATTAGGGGCTGTAGTTTAAAAAGAGGGTCCTAACTCAAGGGATTGATTAGGGCTATTTTGTTAACTATCGTGGGACTTAAAGAACCATTAATAGGAATAGAGTACAGTAACCAATTAGGGGAAACATAGAGGATTCGACGATCCGATCTCATCTCTCTCCATATTTTCTAAACAAACGTTATCTTTTTGTTATTTGTTTTTAAAAAAAAAAAAACAAACCAAATCTTCCGCCTAGTGGCAAAACAAATATAACCTTTATACATCCTATTGCATAACGAAATTAACTTATTGCGATTAAAAACAATCCTCGTGGGATCGATATTTTTACTACTTCGATAGTATTTGGTGCACTTGCCAAACTTCTATCAAGTTTTTGGCGCCGTTGCCGGGGATTGTTGATTTATTTCAATAAGGCAATTTTGTTATAATTTAGGATTTCTGCATTTTATTTTCTGTTTTTAAATTTTTTGTTACTTTTATTGGTGCAGTGCTACTAAGGTATTTTGCTATTTATGCGAGGTCGACAAAGCAGGGACGATTTACAGTTCGATCCGGAGATAGAAAGGACTGAACGAGCCAATCGGAGAGCTGCCCGGTTGTCAAAGTCAGTCCCACCCATCGCTAAAGGGCGGTCACCTAGTCCGCCACCGTCTGAATCCTTGAAGTCTACCTCTCCTACACCAAGTATCATGGGAGACGCTGAACCGAGACCTAAGTTGGGAGACTACGGGCTAGCTACTCACCGTGGTCAGCTGACACACACCTTCCGTCCTGCCAACCCTGTTGCTTTTGACATCAAGAGCACCGTTCTGAATGGGTTGAGAGACAAGCAATTCGATGGCACTGAAGCCATGAGCCCACATGAGCACTTGAGTCGGTTTGCAGAGACTTGTGAATTCTGCGTACCTCCAACTACGGTTACTGATAGCCAGAAGAAGCTGCGGTTATTTCCGTTTACATTGACGGGAAGAGCTAGAGATTGGTTGCTAACCATTCCGGGTGGTACCATTCAAACATGGGAGGAGCTCGAGCTGAGGTTCCTAGAGAAGTACTTTCCTATGTCCAAATATTGGGAAAAGAAGATGGAGATTCAAAATTTCAAGCAAGGGGAGACTGAATCTTTATATGATGCATGGGAGAGATTTACATTGATGCTGAAAAGGTGCCCCAACCATGAACTGTCTGAGAAACAATACCTCCAAATCTTCACCGAAGGCTTGATACATAACATTAGAATTTTTCTAGATGCCTCAGCTGGAGGCAGCCTTCAAAACAAGACCGATCATGAAGTCGAAGCCTTAATTGAAAGCATGGCTCAAAACGAGTACCGTGATAATGTGGAGAAGAAGAAAAGAGGAGTATATGGGGTCAGCGACACTACATCTATTCTAGCTAACCAAGCAGCCATGAACAAGCAAATTGAAGCTCTAACTAAGGAGTTCCAAGGGTTCACTTTGGCTAACAAGCAACAAGTGGCAGCTGTTAAGTGTGATCTATGTGGAGAAGGACATGCAAATGGTGAGTGTGTACCGGAAGGATTTAGTGAGGAATTCGTGAACTATGTGAACTTTCAAAGACAAAATCCTTACTACAATCCCGGGTTTAACAAGCATCCTAACTTGAGTTATTCTAACAACAACACTCTAAACCCTCTACTTCCAAATCCTCAACAACAACAACAACAACCGAGGAAGCCTTCAGCTCTTGAAGAAACAATGGTGAATTTCATGAAGATGACTCAAAGTAACTTTGAAGAGATGAAGAAGAGCCAAGAAGCTGAGAGAAAAAACAATGAAGCTTCGAGGAAGTTGCTTGAGACTCAAATCGGGAAAATGGCTAAACAGTTGGCTGAACAAAGCAAGGGAGGATTCTCAGGTAATACTAAGGATAACCCGAAAAATGAAACTTGCAATGTTATTGAACTTAGGAGCAAAAAGGTACTCACACCTTTAGTTCCAAGAGTTAAGAAAACAGTTGATAATGTTGTGATGGAGGAGGTAGAAATAGATAGTGAAGTTGAAAAAGAATTAGAGGGAGTAGTTGAAAAAGAAAGTGATCAAGGAGAAGTTGAAAAAGAAAAGAAGGAAAAATCAGAGGGAGAAAAAAGTGAGAGATTAGTAGATGAAGACTCTATCTTGAGGAAGTCTAGGAGCCAAATTTTGAAAGATGGTGATAAACCACAAGTTGTACCGTCTTATGTAAAGCTTCCATACCCTCATCTAGCTAAGAAGAAAAAGAAAGAGGAAGGCCAATTTAAAAAGTTCATGGAACTCTTCTCACAACTCCAGGTGAATATTCCTTTTAGTGAAGCCCTTGATCAAATGCCCGTTTATGCAAAGTTTATGAAGGAGTTATTAACCGGAAGAAGAAAGCCAAAAGATGACGAGAATATAGCTCTTTCAGAAAACTGTAGTGCTATCATCCAAAACAAACTTCCACCGAAGATGAAAGATCCAGGTGCTTTTACCATTCCTTGTTCTATTGGATCGGTGAAGGTGGGTAGAGCTTTATGTGACTTAGGGGCAAGTATCAACTTGATGCCTCTATCTATGATGAAGAAGCTTGGATGTGGTCAACCAAAACCAACAAGAATGACCCTCACTTTAGCTGATCGGTCCATCTCTTATCCTTTTGGAGTTTTGGAAGATGTGCTCGTAAAGGTAAATGAGTTAGTATTTCCTGCTGACTTTGTTATCATGGATATGGCTGAAGATGACGAGACACCGCTCATCCTTGGAAGACCTTTCCTTGCAACTGGTCGTGCTTTAATTGACGTCGAATTGGGCCAACTTATGTTAAGGTTCCATAATGAACAAGTGGTGTTTAACATTTTTGAAGCCATGAAACATAGAGCTGAAAATCCCAAGTGCTATCGGATTGACGTTGTTGATGAAATCGTTGAAGACAATTCTCGGGAACCTCAACCAACACAACCTATGGAGAAAGCAATTGTAAATTCTATAGAGAGTTGTGACAATGATGAAGATCTTGAGGTGAAGGAATGTGTCAAGCAATTGGAGGCAAGCAAACAAGAGGTGGCATCGAAAAAAATAGAAAAGTTACTTCTAGACAAGAATGAGGGGGCGCTTACTTTGGGCGTAAAAGAGGAAAAAAATCCTGAATTAAAAGAACTTCCTTCTCACTTAAAGTATGTCTTCTTAAGCAAAGATGCTTCTAAACCGGCAATCATCAGCAGCACTTTGACACCTTTAGAAGAAGAAAAATTGATGAGGGTGTTAAGGGAGAACGAAGGAGCGTTGGGATGGAAAATTTCTGATTTGAAGGGTATAAGTCCAGCTTATTGCATGCATAAAATTCATATGGAGGTTGAATACAAACCAGTTGTTCAACCTCAACGGAGACTGAACCCCACAATGAAGGAAGTTGTAAAGAAAGAAGTGCTGAAACATCTAGATGCAGGTATGATTTACCCTATCTCTGATAGCTCGTGGGTAAGTCCTGTCCATGTGGTGCCTAAGAAAGGTGGAATGACGGTGGTGGCTAATGAGAAAAATGAATTGATTCCCACCCGTACCGTCACTGGTTGGAGGATGTGCATCGATTATCGGAGGTTAAATACCGCAACAAGGAAGGATCACTTCCCGTTACCATTTATGGATCAAATGATAGAGAGGTTGGATGGCCAAGCCTTTTATTGCTTTCTGGATGGGTATTCGGGGTATAATCAAATTGCGGTGGCTCCGGAAGATCAAGAGAAGACTGCCTTCACTTGTCCGTTTGGTATCTTTGCGTATAGGAGAATGCCCTTTGGGCTGTGTAATGCGCCGGCGACCTTTCAAAGGTGTATGCTCTCCATCTTCTCTGACATGATAGAGAAGAACATCGAGGTATTTATGGACGACTTTTCTGTTTTCGGTAAGTCTTTTGATCAATGTTTAGTCCACCTAGATGCCGTCCTTAAAAGATGCACCGAAACTAACCTCATTTTAAATTGGGAAAAATGCCATTTCATGGTAAACGAGGGTATAGTTTTGGGGCATAAGATAAGTGCTAAAGGCATAGAGGTGGACCAAGCGAAAATAGAGGTTATAGAGAAACTTCCCCCTCCTATAAATGTTAAAGGAGTGAGGAGTTTCCTGGGGCATGCTGGATTTTATCGGCGTTTCATAAAAGATTTTTCAAAAATTTCAAAGCCCCTTTGTAACCTCTTAGTCAAAGAAAATGATTTCAATTTTGATGATGAATGCTTAAATGCTTTTTCTTTGATTAAAGCTAAGTTGGTTACTGCACCAATAATCATTGCACCCGATTGGGATTTACCTTTTGAACTAATGTGTGATGCAAGTGATTACGCTGTTGGTGCAGTTTTAGGCCAACGCAAGAACAAATTTTTCCATGCAATTTATTACGCAAGCAAAGTTTTGAATGAAAATCAAGTAAATTATGCTACCACTGAGAAAGAATTGCTTGCGGTAATTTTTGCCTTGGAAAAATTTCGTTCTTATCTAATCGGCTCCAAAGTCATTGTGTTTACAGATCATGCAGCCCTGAAGTACCTACTGACGAAAGGAGATTCCAAGCCTCGGCTGTTGAGGTGGATCCTTTTGTTACAAGAGTTTGATCTTGAAATTCGTGATAAAAAGGGAGTTGAGAATGTGGTGGCTGATCACCTCTCCCGGTTGGAAAATAAGGAGGTGACGAAGAAGGAAAAGGCCATCATGGCCGAGTTCCCGGATGAGCAGCTGTTCGCTGTTGAAGGGAGGCCGTGGTTCGCCGACATGGCGAACTACAAGGCTGGTAACATAGTGCCAGATGACTTGAACTCGGCCCAAAGGAAGAAGTTCTTCAAGGATTCAAACCACTATCTGTGGGATGATCCTTATCTGTTTAAGGTAAGCACTGACGGGTTGATTAGACGTTGTGTTGCAGGTGAAGAAGCAAATAGTATCATGTGGCATTGCCATAGCTCAGCTTATGGGGGCCACCATAGTGGAGAAAGAACCGCTGTAAAAATCTTGCAAAGTGGCTTCTGGTGGCCCACCTTGTTCAAGGACTGCCAAGACTTTGTGTGGCGGTGTGACAAATGCCAAAGGACAGGTAACATTTCTAAGAGGAATGAGATGCCCCTAACAGGAATACTTGAAATAGAACCATTTGATTGTTGGGGCATTGATTTTATGGGGCCTTTCCCTCCCTCTTACTCTTATCTTCATATTCTAGTTTGTGTCGATTATGTTACTAAGTGGGTTGAAGCGATACCATGTGTTGCTAATGATGCCAAAACTGTTGTCAATTTTCTCCAAAAGAATATTTTCACTAGGTTTGGAACACCTAGAGTCTTGATCAGTGATGGGGTGAAGCACTTTTGCAACAACCTTCTTGAAAATGTGCTAAAAAAGTATAACATCAGGCACAAAGTTGCAACTCCCCATCACCCACAAACTAGTGGTCAAGTAGAGGTTTCAAACCGTCAGTTGAAACAGATTGTAGAGAAGACAGTTGCGTCTAATAGGAAGGATTGGTCCAAAAAGTTAGATGACGCACTATGGGCATATAGGACAGCCTTTAAGACTCACATTGGGTTTTCACCCTATCAACTAGTCTATGGTAAGGCTTGTCATCTTCCAGTCGAGTTAGAGCATAAAGCTTACTGGGCCATCAAGGCCTTAAATTTTGATCAAGTAGCTGTTGGTAAGAAAAGACTTTTGAAACTTAATGAACTTGAGGAGATGAGGCTTAGAGCGTATGAAAATGCGCTCATCTATAAAGCCAGGACTAAAAGGTATCATGACAAAAACTTAGTATCTAGGGAAATTAACTCTGGACAACTAGTTCTGTTATATAATTCCAGGTTGAAGCTGTTTCCTGGAAAGCTCAAGTCGAAGTGGTCTGGACCTTTCTTGGTCAAGAGCGTGTCACCATACGGAGCTGTTGAACTAATCACGCCGGAGGGTGACAGGAGTTTCAAAGTGAATGGACAAAGAGTTAAGCCATATCTGGGTGGCGACCTACCAAAAGAAAGGGTAGGGTTGATGCTGAAGGACCTGTAAAGGTCCGTAGTAGTCAAGCTAGTGACGGTAAAGAAGCGCTTTGTGGGAGGCAACCCACCTTTAGTTTTTTGCAGGTAATAGTTCTTTTATATTTTTTCGCATTTTATTGCTTTCAAAAAAATCAAAAATACAAAAATATTTTCGCTGAAACGATCAGAGGAAGAAAAATTTCAAGTCCAATACTGGGCAAAAACGCGACACGTTTTGGGCAAAACGTGCCACGTTTTTGCCACCTCTGAAGCATCTCAAAAACAAGCATTCTGTTTAGCAAAAACGTGTCACGCTGGCCAAAACGTGACACGTTTTCTGGGAACCAAATTTTTTTCAAAAGAGTGGAGCGTGTCACGTTTCGCCCAAACGTGACACGTTTTTGGGTGGTTTCAAAAATTTTTGACCGTTACAAAACGAAAAACGTGACGCGTTTCTGGCCAAACGGGACACGTTTTTCTCCCCTATATATACCCTTCACACGCCATTCACTTCCAAAAGTAGCCAAACTCTGTCAAAATTTCCCCAGAACCCTAACCTACGAACTTCTCAACTTTCTACACCAAAAACCTTCAACTTTCCATCTCCAAATCACCAAGACAACCACAAAAACTACCATCAACATCATTAACCTCTCAAAATTCACCATCCTCACCTAACCTCAAAACCCTAATCTCAAACTTTCACCTTTCCTTTGACCTAACCCTAAACCTTCACCATGGTTGATACTAGGAAGAAAGGAAAAGCTCCATAAGCCAAAAAACCCAAAACCACCGCCAAACGCAAACAACCGGTTAAACCCACAGCCCCACCAGCCGTACCACCCACTCTAGCTTACCGTTTCCATGACATCAAGGCCCGTGACCGCTTCAAAGAAATCAGAAGTTATCGGGTGATACCAGAGAGGGGGTTCCTACTCCCTAAATTGTCAGGCAACCCTGAGTTTGAACAAATTATCACGGCTCGAGGGTGGGACGGGCTGAATAATATGGTTTTCCAAGAGGCCAACAAGACCATGGCGCTTGAGTTTTATGCCAATGCTCGGTTCTCCGGGCGGCGGTATGAATCTTATGTGAGGGGAAAGACCATTGATTTCTCCCCTGAGGCTATCAATACCATGCTGAAGATCGTTCCTCCGGAACAATGTGATGTCAAGAGGAGGAGGGAGACATGTGCTAACTGGGACGAGGAAACGTGGGAAGAGGTGAAATCCTTACTGTGTGTGGAGGGCGCTCAATGGCAGAAGAGCAGGAAGATGTTGCTGAAAGCTGATTTCAAGCCGGTTGCTAAGGCTTGGGCATCATTTGTGGTGCAAACATTAGAAGGTACTTCCTGTTCATCTGAGATTCCCTTATCTCGGGTGCATACTGTTGCTGCCATCATGGAGGGTAGCCCTATAAATGTTGGTGAGTTGATTGCCAACAACATTGCTGAGTTTGTCCAAGGGAACAAGAAAGCCATCCCTCACATGAGCCTCATCAACTGGCTTTGTGAGGAAGCTGACTGCGAGTGCTACATCAATGACCTCGAGACAAAGATGATGAAGCCAATCACTGATAACTATATGGAGGTCTTTTTGAAGGATTATCTGGAGCGCATGCAGCAGTTGGGAGCTGAGGAGGAAGCAGGCCCTCAGCCTCAGCCACAACCACAACAGCCCCCGCTTCAGCCAGAGTTGGTGTCGGGAGAAGGAAGCAGCCAACAAGGTGCCCATGCACCCCTTCATCCCATGATGCTGGACTACATGTTCGGCCACTGCAACTGGATGAATGAGGTGTCAGACCAAGAGTATTGGAACCGTCCTAGGTTCGGGCCAGAGCTTACTGAGGCAGTCTGCCTCAACAGGAGAGCGATTACTGGGTCTTTTGACCGTTTTGATGGGTCCGAGGAGGCGATGGACCAATACTTTGATGTCACCAGAGGTCGTGCCCAAGCAAGAGAGCAGGAGATTAGGGCAGACTTTGCTGCTGGTGGTGTGAGGTCGAGGTCGCATTTTGGCGAAGACACCTATGAGGAGCAGAACCCGAGCACATGGATTGACCCGAACTTGATGCAGGATTGATGGGCTACTGATGGCTCATCTATTATTATTATTATTATTTTTTCTGTTTGTTTCAGCAGTTTTCCTTTCATTTTGATGTACTTTTTAATTTTATTTTCGAACAATTTGAAGTTTAATCAGTTGTATCCCCCTGTGATGTAATTGAGCCTGAACTTGTTTATTACTGATGAATTTATGTGTTTTATTGACCTTTTACAGTTTAGTAACAAATGTGTGCTCAAGTGATTTTTCCAAAAGTTCATAAGGAGGAGTGACTTGAGTAAAAGGCGAAGTGTACGGCAGTGCTAGGTAGTCACAACTCCCAGATATCATAACTGTAAGGTTCATGGCCAAATTTTATTTTTCAATTCACTTATATAGAGTGTTCCATGCATCTACATTTCTAGAACTTGCATTGTTTCTTTTCTGTCGATTGGTTTATGTCAAATACACACTGAGGCAAAAGTGCTTGGTCCTGTGAGCCTTTTGAAGCCTACCCTGATTATATTGAATTCATCCTTTTCTTAGACAAGTTGAGCCGGTAGGATAGAACTTTTTGTTCGGTGACAACCTACATTACAAACTTAGAGACTTTTAGGATTTATCCCATAATGTTTTTCTGAGTTAGGCATGCTAGAATGTTGCTAAAAATTAAGTTTGGGGTTGCTTTTGGAATTTGCAACCAATTAAGTTTGGGGTGGGGGAACTAGAGAACAATACAAAAGAAAAAATAATGACATATAGACACTAAAAATGGTGTATCAAAAAAAAAAAAGAGAATATAGAATGAAAAAGGGACAAAGACATTGAAAATCTGAACTCGAATGTCCCGATGATGAATAATGTTCTCTAGCCCCATTTTGACTAAGAATTGTGTTCCATAGGTGAAAGATGATTGAAGTATGTTTTAACTGACGTAGGAGTGCCTAACTCACATTTTGTGTAGCCTACTTATCCAAATATCATCCCACCTTCACCTAAGCCCCGTTATAACCCTTAAAGACCTCAAAGTGTGTATTGATATTGACTTTAATTGACGTTTAGAAACTTTTCAAGCGTATGGTAATATGTAGCTTTGCATGTGATTGAGTGTGAACCCTATTCATTTTGTGCGTGGAGTTGTGAATTGGTGGATGCATTCAAGTCAAACTAGCTCACCTTTAGCTAGTAAGGAGATGAACTTTTTGGATTACCATCACTTGAGCAGGTACTTGTTATTTTACTGTCAACTGTCAATTTTGCATGTAAATTCGTTGGGGACAAGGAATGGTTTAAGTTTGGGGTTGTGATGACATGCTGTCATTACGTAATTTCTATGTATATTTTATCATTTTATGGAGTCACAAAGCAACTTAAGCAGCAAGAAATGCATGAAAAGCAAGAAAAAGCAAGAAAACTGAAGAATGGTGCAAGTCACAAAAATGTGTCACGCTTGCTAAAAAACGTGACACGTTTTCACAAGTCAGAGAGCATGTTTTGAGAAGAAAGAAGAACGTGTCACGTTGGCAAAAACGTGACACGTTTTGTGAAACCCTAATTTGGTTACTTGCTACTGAAGGAAAAAACGTGACACGTTTTACTTAAAACGTGACACGTTTTGGGCGAATTTCTGGGCCTATTTAAGCTGAAGTCTTTTCCGAAAACAAGGGTTACGAATCTTGGAGAGCAAAGTGCGATTTTGACATCAAGGCAACTGCAAGGAGGACGATTTCTTCATCCTTTTACCAGTTACATGTATGTTTTAATGATTCAATTGATTATGCTATTTGTAAACATCGTTATGAGTAGCTAAATCTCTTAGAGATTGGTTCCGAGATGATTCTGTGTAAACCCTAGTTGATCTTATGTTGCTGTGATGAAACTCTATTCCATATTAATGATTATTTAAGTCTTTATTCAATTCAATTGTTCTTAATGCTTTTTATATCCTGATCAAATATAAATATGCTTTCGTGAGAATGAATGACTACTAACCCTAGCTTTCAACTTAGACTTAATTGAATTGTTCTAATAAACATGGTTAGTCTAGGAATGGATAATCGTTTATTAGTGATCTTAGGTTAACGTGCTTAAACCTTCGAGAATTATTAGACCACCTAAGGAATTAGGGGCTGTAGTTTAAAAAGAGGGTCCTAACTCAAGGGATTGATTAGGGCTATTTTGTTAACTATCGTGGGACTTAAAGAACCATTAATAGGAATAGAGTACAGTAACCAATTAGGGGAAACATAGAGGATTCGACGATCCGATCTCATCTCTCTCCATATTTTCTAAACAAATGTTATCTTTTTGTTATTTGTTTTAAAAAAAAAAAAAACAAACCAAATCTTCCGCCTAGTGGCAAAACAAATATAACCTTTATACATCCTATTGCATAACGAAATTAACTTATTGCGATTAAAAACAATCCTCGTGGGATCGATATTTTTACTACTTCGATAGTATTTGGTGCACTTGCCAATCGTCTATCAATAAGGAATGAAAGAATTAAACATCAAAATCCCCATCCCGTTACGTATCAGAGCCTAGGACACAAGAGCCAATATCTACTAGCCTTCATTACCTGCACTTGCCCACAAGGCGGCAATTCCAGCAGAAGGGGTGAGTTCACAAAACAAAAGTTATATATAAATATATGAATCAACAAATTGCATTGGAAAACAACAACAATAATAACAACCATCATCAGCATAGGCAGCAACATCAACAATATAAGCAACAACATCATCAATATTATTTAGATTCATCTTCGGTTAACAACATCAACGACAACATCACTTGTGGCGACACCTCACTAACAACATCTCTACAAAACAACTCACACCTACATCAACTAATGCAAGACTCCATCAACTACTAATGCATTATGCAAATGTGGTACCAACTACGCGCGTTGAATGCTAAGCATTCCGGGGCATAAGCCCCCACCAATTTGGATGGTTAAAGCATCCCAGGGCATAAGCCCTCACCAGATGAATGACTAGCATTCCAGGGCATGAGCCCTCACCAATTGAATGTATAAACATTCCAGGGCATGAGCCCCCACCAATGAAAATGAGTTATGAAGACTCTGTGGTGTATATCTGCATACAACCCTACAACATCTAATGGTGCATATCTACATGCAACCAACACCAACATCGACTAGGACATCCTCCCCAACTAGACACAACCACTCACCACTTCAATAACAACTTCAAAATTAGCAAAGTATATTTCATTTCATATAATCATACATATATCCATCATAAACATCTTCATTTTATAGTTTTATCACCCCAATAATTCTTAATAAATTCAACAAACAACTAGGAAGCTTAGGTTCGGATTTGGAACACTCCAGAAAAATCACATTTTGGGTCGCACAGGACCCAGCTCGCTTAAGCGAGCTACTGGTCGCTTAAGCGACCAAAAAGACATAACTCAGGGGGTTGCTCGCTTAACCCCTCCTTAATTCTATTAACTCCAAATAAATCCCTTTTTCAACCACATAAATATTATTTCTCCTATTTTCATAAAATACTACAAATAATTATATAATAAAATATATATCAAATATCAACACCACAATTATTCACATAGATCAACATATATTATTTATAAATTCAAATAAAATATTCTAAGCACCTAAAAATAGTAAAATATAAACTAGGGCGTTACAACTCTCCCCAACTTAGAAAATTTCGTCCTCGAAATATTACCTTAAGCAACAAACAACTCAGGATAGGATTCTTGCATCTTGCTCTCCAATTCCCAAATCAAACTCTCACCGGTTACACCGCCCCAAACAACTCTTACTAGAGGTATCTCCTTGCCTCTCAGCTGCTTCACCTTGCGATCATCAATCCTCAAAGGTAAAGTCTCAACGGTAAGATTATCCCTAACTTGCACATCATCTCTAGGAATAACATGCGAAGGGTCTGCTACATACTTCCTTAATTGCGACACATGAAACACGTCATGCTAGTTCGATAGATGTGGTGGCAATCCAATCCGATATGCCACGGTTCCAACTCTCTCGGAAATCTGATAAGGACCAATGAACTTTGGAGTCAACTTCTTCGACTTCAATGCACGTCCTACACCCGTCATTGGAGTAACCCTCAAAAACACATGCTCACCCTCCTGAAACTCAAGGGCTTTTCTACGCTTATCATGGCAACTCTTCTGACGATCCTGTGATGCTTTCATCTTTTCTCTTATCATCTTGACCTTTTCTGTAGTCTGCTGCACTAACTCAGGTCCTAACACAATACTTTCACCCGACTCAAACCAACATAGAGGAGTTCTACACCTTCGACCATACAAAGCTTCGAACGGTGCCATACCAATACTTGAATGGTAACTATTATTATAGGTGAACTCTATCAACGGCATGTGGCTGTCCCAAGCTCCACCTTGCTCGAGTACACACACCCTCAACAAATCCTCCAAGGATTGGATAGTCCTCTCCGACTGACCATCTGTCTGCGGATGATAAGCCGAACTCAATCTCAATTTCGAACCCAAAGCATCTTGCAAGCTCGTCCAAAACCTTGAAGTAAACCTCAGATCTCTATCCGACACAATACTAGATGGAACACCATGCAACTTCACAATGTCACGGATATAAATCTCCGCCAACTGGGCTACCGGATAAGTAATATTAATCGGAATAAAGTGCGCCGACTTAGTCAACCTGTCGACCACGACCCAAATGGCATCATGCCCTCTTGGAGTATTCGGTAAACTCGTCACAAAATCCATAGAAATGCTATCCCACTTCCACTCAGGCACATCTAATGGAGTCAACAGCCCTGCAGGCTTCTGGTGCTCTACCATAGACTTCTGACAAGTCAAACATGCATACACAAACTGAGCAACATCTCTTTTCAAACCGGACCACCAAAACAATTTCTTCAAGTCGTGATACATTTTAGTAGCTCCAGGATGAATACTCAAACTACTCTTGTGACTTTCTTCTAAAATCAACTTCTTCAAACCCTCATCATTAGGAATACAGATCCTTTCTTTGAACCTCAACACACCTTGGTTATCAACCTTGAAATCACTATCCGCATGCTGATCACTAACAGTCATTAAATCCACGAACTTAACATCAAGCTTTCGTGCCTCCTTAATACTATTCAAGAAATCACTATTAATCTTTAACATGCCCAACTTCACACTCTGAGGTGACCTTTCACACACAAGACTCAAGTCTCTAAACTGTTCAAGCAACTCGAACTCTTTCACCATCATAGCAGACATATGCAATGTCTTTCTACTCAACGCATCCGCAACTACATTAGCTTTACCAGGATGGTAATTCAAGCCAAAATCATAATCCTTAAGTAACTCAAGCCACCTTCTCTGCCTCATGTTCAATTCCTTCTGATCAAACAGGTACTTTAAACTCTTATGATCACTAAATACTTCGAATCTGGAACCATACAAATAGTGCCTCCAAATTTTCAATACAAACACCACGGCTGCCAACTCTAGATCATGTGTAGGATAATTCTTCTCATGGATCCTCAACTGCCTAGAAGCATACGCTACCACCTTGCCATCTTGCATCAAAACACCACCTAAACCCAGCTTAGATGCATCACAATAAACAACAAAAGGTTCTTCTGGCTTCGGCAAAATCAAAATAGGAGCAGTCGTCAATCTTCGCTTCAACTCATTGAAACTACTCTCACATTGAGCATCCCACACAAATGCTTTACCTTTACAAGTTAACTGCGTCAAAGGAAGTGCCAACTTCGAAAATCCTTCAATAAATCTGCGGTAGTAACCAGCCAACCCAAGAAAACTTCTTACCTCAGTAACTGACTTTGGTGTCTCCCACTGCGACACAACATCAACCTTCGAAGGATCTACAACAATACCATTACCAGAAATAATGTGGCCAAGAAAACTTACTTCATTCAACCAGAATTCGCACTTGGATAACTTGGCATACAACTTCTTTTCCTTCAGCACTTGCAATACAATCTTCAAATGCTCTGCATGCTCAGCTTCAGTCTTAGAATAAATCAATATATCATCAATAAATACCACAACAAATTGATCCAGATACTCATGAAAAATTCTGTTAATGTATTCCATAAACACACCAGGCGCATTGGTAACACCGAAAGGCATCACCTTATATTCATAATGACCATAACGTGTCCTAAATGCCGTCTTTTGCATATCCTCATCCTTCACCTTTATCTGATGGTAACCTGACCTCAAATCAATCTTGCTAAATACTTTTGCACCCACTAACTGATCCATCAAGTCATCAATCCTCGGAAGTGCATACCTGTTCTTGATCGTCACTTTATTCAACTGACGGTAATCAATGCACAACCGCATGCTACCATCCTTCTTCTTGACTAACAACACCGGCGCTCCCCATGGTGAAACACTCGGTCTTACAAACTTCTAGTCAAGCAAGTCTTGTAATTGTTTCTTTAGCTCAGCTAACTCCGAAGCTGACATACGGTAAGGAGCCATCGATACAGGCTTCGTACCCGACACAAGATCAATCGAAAATTCCACTTCTCTCTCCGGTGGCACATCTGGAATCTCATCAGGGAAAACTTCAGGAAATTCTTTCACAACAGGCAGCCCATCAATTACAGCTTGGTTCTCCACCGACAAGTATGCCAACAAGGAAAACATCAACACACCATCTTGTTCTAATCGCTTCATCTCCTTAGTGGATAAGAATTCTGTTCCACTCTCTTCTTCAGCAGAAGAAAACCGCACCGTCTTCGTAAAACAATTGATCAGGACATGATTGTACTCTAACCAATTCATCCCCAATATTACATCCATTCCCACTAACGGCAAACAAACAAGTTCCACCTCAAAATCTCTACCAAATACAGACAACGGACAACTTAAACAAACAAGGGAAGTAGTCACTGAACCCTTAGCTGGAGTTTCAACAACCATCTTCCCATTCATATCAGACATAAACAGACCCAATCTCTTAACACAATCAATAGCAATGAAACAATGCGTAGCACCAGTATCTATAATAGCAATTAAGGGAGTACTATTAAAGAAACAAGTACCTCTGATAAGTCGATCCTCATAATCAGTTTGGGTACCAGTCAATGCAAACACTCTCCCACTGGCCTGCGTCTTCTTAGGCTTAGTACACTGAGTGCTAAGATGACCCTCTTCATCACAATTGTAACAAACAATATCTCCACGCTTGCATTCAGCAACAGTGTGGCCTTTCTTACCACATCGGAAGCACTTCTTTTCATCACGGTTGCAGGCATTACTCTTGTGGCCTTTAACACCACACTTATAACAAACCACTTCAGCAGGAGCATCTCTACGTGCAGGTCTTCTCTCATCATGCATTCTCTGCTTGCCCTTATCAGCTGGGGCACTATAAGGCTTCGGGCGACTCTGCTGCCCCTTTCCTTTGCGGTCATTCATCACTTTATAATGGGCCTTTGTATCCTCTTCATAAATCCGACAACTGCTTACCAACTCTGAGAAGTCTCTGATCTTCTGATAGCCAATGGCCCGCTTGATATCAGCTCGCAGACCATTTTCAAACTTAATACACTTGGAGAACTCAGCAGTCTCCGCAGCATAATGTGGATAGAACTTGGCAAGCTCCACAAACTTCGCAGCATACTCCGTGATAGACATGTCTCCTTGCTTCAGCTCAAGGAATTCTATTTCTTTTCTACCACGAACATCCTCCGGAAAGTACCTCCTTAGGAATTCTCTTCTAAAAACAGCCCATGTAATCACAGCACCTTCATTCTGCGAAATAGGTTGAGTGCTTACCCACCAGTCGTCAGCCTCTTCAGCCAACATGTGAGTGCCAAACCGCACCATCTGAGCATCGGTGCACTGCATCACCCGGAAGATTCTTTCAACCTCCTTCAGCCAGGTCTGCGCTCCATCAGGATTGTACCTTCCCTTGAAGGTTGGTGGATGATTCCTTAGGAATGTCTCCAACATCCGTACACCTTCACCACCACCAGCACCTTATTGTTGTCCAACAACTTGAGCCATTGCTTGCAAAGCAGCAGCAAGAGCAGCATCATTCCTCCCAGCCATCTAGATAACTCTACATAACAACAAAAATTAGAACAACAAGGACAGTTTAAAGCTGTCACACAACACTACATGGCTCGACACGACTCTACTAATGGTCTGACAGACCGACCTGCTCTGATACCAATTGTAACACCCCGTTTTCCCAAAATGATATAATAATATATAAACATCAGAGTTAAACATCATACAACGGAGCATTACATACATATCTCAAAAATTATTTAAATAGAAAAAATAAAACTATTTAAATATCCTCAATAATATCCTCTTTATAAAATATCTGCAGCGGAATATTCATTTGATAATTAACCAACAACAAAATTCAACATCCTTGGCACATAGGCCTCATCATACTACAATTTATTTCATAATAATAAAATCTCCAACAACATGTCCTTCAAATAAAATGATTTATAAGGAATGAAAGAATTAAACATCAAAATCCCCATCCCGTTACGTATCAGAGCCTAGGACACAAGAGCCAATATCTACTAGCCTTCATTACCTGCACTTGCCCACAAGGCGGCAATTCCAGCAGAAGGGGTGAGTTCACAAAACAAAAGTTATATATAAATATATGAATCAACAAATTGCATTGGAAAACAACAACAATAATAACAACCATCATCAGCATAGGCAGCAACATCAACAATATAAGCAATAACATCATCAATATTATTTAGATTCATCTTAGGTTAACAACATCAACGACAACATCACTTGTGGCGACACCTCACCAACAACATCTCTACAAAACAACTCACACCTACATCAACTAATGCAAGACTCCATCAACTACTAATGCATTATGCAAATGTGGTACCAACTACGCGCGTTGAATGCTAAGCATTCCGGGGCATAAGCCCCCACCAATTTGGATGGTTAAAGCATCCCAGGGCATAAGCCCTCACCAGATGAATGACTAGCATTCCAGGGCATGAGCCCTCACCAATTGAATGTATAAACATTCCAGGGCATGAGCCCCCACCAATAAAAATGAGTTATGAAGACTCTGTGGTGTATATCTGCATACAACCCTACAACATCTAATGGTGCATATCTACATGCAACCAACACCAACATCGACTAGGACATCCTCCCCAACTAGACACAACCACTCACCACTTCAATAACAACTTCAAAATTAGCAAAGTATATTTCATTTCATATAATCATACATATATCCATCATAAACATCTTCATTTTATAGTTTTATCACCCCAATAATTCTTAATAAATTCAACAAACAACTAGGAAGCTTAGGTTCGGATTTGGAACACTCCAGAAAAATCACATTTTGGGTCGCACAGGACCCAGCTCGCTTAAGCGAGCTACTGGTCGCTTAAGCGACCAAAAAGACATAACTCAGGGGGTTGCTCGCTTACGGTTCGCTTGAGCGAACGGGCAAAAATGGCGTTGCTCGCTTAAGCGACGGGCAGTTCGCTTAAGCGTGCACAATTGACGAAAGTTCAGAATTGTTCGCTCCTGGGTTCGCTCGTGGCTCGCTTAAGCGAGCGGCCAAAATTTCAGACTGGGCGTGGCAAAGTGTCGCTCGCTTGAGCGACGGGTAGTTCGCTTGAGCGAGCGCTCATCTGGGCAGAAATAAAACCTACGATTTTCTAACCCCATTTCCATCCAAAAACCCAATTTTAATCCCCCAATCACCCAAAATGATTTAGAATAAGGTTTATGGGTTCAATATACAATTAAACAACAGAAACAATTCACATAACATCATTATCAACACAATAATTCTCCAAAAATTAGCATTCTTCACATTTCATAAAACCTAGAACAACTATCACCAATTCCAATCTATTTTCATGAAATCACATATGTATATATAGCATTTGAATCATAAACCCACCCTTACCTGATTAGATGAATAAAAAGCTACAGAATTCAACTCTCCCTAGCAATCTCCCTTGTTCTTGGTTCTTCCCTCTTTTCTCCCAAAAATCTTATGTTTTCTTTACTGTACGTACAAAGTTTTTGTCTGCCTCTTTCTATTTCTTACCAACCAAAACATAACTCCTTTTTTTCTATTTACTCCCTCACTAACTTTCTATTAATTCTCCTTAACCCCTCCTTAATTCTATTAACTCCAAATAAATCCCTTTTTCAACCACATAAATATTATTTCTCCTATTTTCATAAAATACTACAAATAATTATATAATAAAATATATATCAAATATCAACACCACAATTATTCACATAGATCAACATATATGATTTATAAATTCAAATAAAATATTCTAAGCACCTAAAAATAGTAAAATATAAACTAGGGCATTACAGGGGGCAATCCTCATCTCACAAGCCGGTTTTGTGGGGTTGTGTTAGGCTCAACCACGATTTCTAAGATGGTGTCAGAGCCTCTTCAAGATCCATTGGGCCACCTGCTTCAGGTTTCCGCTATCAAGCCACCTACAATTTATGTCTACGAACCAAGCCCAATAGTACTGGTCGTGAGGGGGGTATTAAGAGTACCACATTGGATAAGAGATGACATGCCTATGTATTTATAAGTAGGGGTAATCCTCACCTCACAAGTCGATTTTGTGGGGTTGTGTTAGGCTCAACCACGATTTCTAAGACGCAAGATATGACACATGTCATCCTTGCAATGTTCAAGTTTTTATTTGTCAATTGTTAAGATTGATTTATTCATATACATCTTCAACTAGTGAGGTTTTGATGATAAGAAACAAACATTGATTTGTTGATGAAACTTTCAAGTGCACCAAATCGTACTCATGTAATAAAGTTGTAAGTTATCGTCTCCACATGGATTGTCGTTCAACTCGGTAATTAGATTGAATTTATTTGAAAATAAATGAAAGAGAATATTTAGATGTGGTTGTAGGGTTTTAATTGTCTTGCCCAATGCGAGATTAGGTTTTGTGATTCATAAGTGTAACGGCGATTAGGGAATCCTTGAATCCCCCTTCCATCTTTATTGAAGTTAACTCGATTGATTATTAGTTTATGACTTGTCTTTTTTGGATTTAAGAAAGTAGAAAATAACCCTGTGATAAATCACTGAAAGTTTATTTGAATATTGCCGCAATTCAACTAGTTACAATTGCAGTGTTCCCTTAAGATGAGTCATAACACTAAATTCATACATAGATTCGATCAAAAGAATTTAATTCAGAAACTAATCAATTTACTACTGTCGGGGTTGGACGGAATTAGGGTTGTCAATCCTATTATGATCCATTTAAGATATACAAGTTAAATCAGACTTTAGATCATAAACTGAAAAAAAAATCTTTATTAATTGAATCCAACAAATAAGAACGGGTTCATCATGGCAACCAACATCATTACAAAACAATAGAAAAACATACCCTAGTGAGAAGAAGAGGAGGATGAAAATCCTTTGTCGTGAAGTTCTGATGTTTGACCTTTGTCTTGTACCGCTCGCTTTTTGAATGAATAAAAGAGTGTTCAAGGGTCTCTATTTATATTACATCATTACTTAGGGGTTATGAGAAGAAAAATAGAGGTATATACCAAAATAGCTTGAAAAACAAACAATTAGCACTCCTTGCCCGCACACCATACGCAAGGTGCATGAACTAGGGCGCATGAGACAGTAGCCAAGACTGCCTCTTGAACAGGTGCGCATGGCTGCCCATCATGTGCGAATTTTGTTGTTTTTCGTCCCTTTTTCAAGTGTTTTTTTTTGTCTTGCAATGCCTTGGAACTTGAAATGAATTTTCTTTACTTTGTATTGTCTTCAAAGACCTAAGAACTTGATGTTCAATATTCATATCCTCAACCTTTCATGTGATGTCTTGTTTTGCCAATTTACATGATTTCTCACTAAAAATACTCAAAACACCTTAGGACTTGCATTATATAGGATAAAACCGAATTACAATGACTCAAATGAAAACAATACAAAAAGTTCCTCAAACCATTGACAACTTCTCTAAATGAGTTATAATTTTCCTTCGAATATAAAACAATAACTAAAAACATAGCCAAAAATATCATATGATGTTCCATCATCATGAGGCAAATGAAATATTTGTCTACTAACAGTTTATTGAAGTGTTCAAGATAAGTTCAACAAAGAAGATGCAAGTCACCTTGTGCCTCCAATCAATGGAACACGGGTATATGAATCAACACTCTAACTTAATCAACAATCTAATTCAAAGGAAGTAGGTTAGAGTTTCATGATGAACAAGTCCAAAACTTTTAATGACAAGAAAGTGTTTGGTGCCTCTAGTTAGAAGAAGTTGAAGACCAAACAAGGATTGAACCTTCACGAACTCTAGAGAATCCTTCCTATAAAAGATCGCAATTGTTTGGTTGTCTTAAGTCATGTCAGCAAAATGATATGTTCAAATGGATATCATGATCGTTCAAATTCATGCTTACAAAGGACTAGCATTAGTTGATCATCTAATTGCATTTGAAGTATAAGTGTATTGTGTTAGTAATAATTGTAGAGTACAATACATCTTGGTTTATCTCATATTGTCTTATTTTTACAGTTACTTCATAAATTTGTTTGTTGTCCCAACGATTATATTTCAAATGAGTATCTATTGAAATCTTAAAAAGGAACTTCAATTGAATGAATAAAGTTGACGGATTCTTAAGAATTAAAGGATTCCAATGAATCTCCATTGAGAGATAAAATGATGTAAATGGACGAATACCAAATAAAGAAATGGATCTATAGAAAATAAAAAGGCATGTAAATGATAAAATGTAGTCTCCGAAAAAGTTGTAAATGGACGAATACCAAACTTAAACTATTGTAATGATCCCAATAGTGGCAACAACTTTATTGATTTAAAGGGATATGAAGAGACAATTAAACACTCATTCTATATTTTGCAAAAGGGGCAAAACCTCGGGTCACTTTTGCCATTTTTTTTAAAAGGGGATCAAAATCACTATTTTGAAACTTAAGGGATGAAAAGTGCGTTTAAGCCAAAAAAATAAAAAAAATTCCTTATATTTTGCCTATATGTTTTTCCACACATGTAAATATTTGTTTTATTTAATGTCTTTTCACACATGTAAATATTTATTTATATATAATGTTTACTATAATATTACTTGTTAAATGGTAGTAAAATTTTAATTTTTTTTACCAACTAACCGAGTTAAAGTAATAGAAATTTAGTTAATTTTTCATGTTGATGGAGCTCTATGGAGACTGTGGGGATATGTGAGCGTGCAGACAGACTGAAAAAACTGTCGAAGGTGGGAAATGGGGATGGGGAACAATTTTAGTGGGGTGTAGGGAGTGGGGAAGTACTCCCGCCCCGCCCCATTGAAGCCCCCTACAAACACCTCCCTTATAATTAACATCGTTAGTTCCATGCGAATTCTCCATTTGCAGTCATCCTTATACCAAGTCTCTGATATGAATATCTTTTGGGAATTTATTTTTCCCCTCTTCTCTTTCACACACCCTCTAACATACCAAAAATGTCTTTGAGTTTTTGGATTATATAATCCGAAACAAGGTTTTTCTCCATTATTTGGTGGAAAACTACATTTTTTATCGATTTGAATTATAAAATCTGAAGTTATTTCTTTTTTCATACTATAAAATCAGAACCCCTATACCCTCTTTTGCCCAAAAAAAATGGAAAAATAGGTTCATATTATATCTTAATCTTAATCTTAATAATATACAAATATGAAGACATAAATAGGAATTTTTTTTGCACCAATCCAATGTGTCATGTAACAGTCGGATTTTCATTATTTTTTTTAATTGATTTATGTATATTTATGTATGCTTGTATGTGATTATTTACCCTATGATGTATTTTCTTGAGTTTAGTGATTAGGAGGGTATTTTGGTCTTTTGGCGAGTAAGGGTAAAATAGTAATTTTGGTCGAGGATTAATCGTAGCGTTTTAGTAAGAACCGATTGTTTAGAAATTTATTAGTTAGTTGTAGTAATTAGAATTAGTGTCGGTAGTTGCTAATTATTGTATCTTTAGTAAATTAGAAAACTAGTAAGTGACGTAATTAGAATTGAACCCAATTAACATTTGGTGGGTTAGGCCCAATGGGTATGACTATATATTCCAACTTTAGAGAGAAACTAGGGTTAGAATCATTTGGTCATTTTTCCTAAGAGGCTAGAGAGGCTAGAAGAGGATTGAAGAGAAAACATGGAGAGGGGAAGAATTTGGAGCTAAAGTGAAGCCTAGGAATTGATTGTAGAAGATTAGAGGTAAGGGGGCTAGTCTTTGATCATAATCTCTTTTCCTACCCCTTTCTCATAAGTGATTAATTAATTAAGTGATTTTGGAGATAAGCGATTATTTGAAATTAAGTGAATGAATTCATGTTTTGATGTTGATGATATGTTTGTACATGTGAATTGAATGATTAATTGTTGTTGATATTGAATTCATGTGTCAAAAATCATATATGTGAATATGTTGTGTTTTTATGAAAAAGTGATGAATGATGAAGTTGTATTTTGTTGAACTTGGAATGAACTCATGATTAATTGTGGTTGATGATGTTTGAAAACATGTTGTTGATGAATTGGTATGATGATTATGCCTATTGGTGAGTTGGTGATGAAAGTTATTGTTGTTGTGGAATAATTATGAAAGTTTGGTGAATTTTTGAATTTGGACAAAATGGTGTTTGATTTATGAGTTTTGAGCATTCTTGAGTATGTGTTTATGTATTTGACCTATAAACAGTATTTGGGACGTGTTTTGAGTGTGGAAGGATCAAAATTGGAGTGTTTGGGAAAAAGGGTTTTGAAATTCGAAGTTTTTTTACTGAACACATGAGTGTTCGCTTAAGCGAGCCCTAAGCGAAGCTCAAGCGAGCGTGCCCAGGTCGCTTCTGGACACAGTTCGCTTGAGCGAGCTGTGAGCAAGCGGTGAGCGAACAAGAATGTTGCTTCTGTCAAGAGTTCGCTTGAGCGAGCGGCAAGCGAATGCCAAGCGAACAAGCCCAGAATGCTACCGAGACTTGGTCGCTTAAGCGAACCAGCCTTCGCTTAAACGAGCAGCATCTTGTTCAGCCACACTTGATTTTTCGTTTCGTGTACTTGGGGACCAATCCGAATTTTCTAATTTGTTTCTTTAGACTTGTTTAATCATTACTTATGTATCTAATCCTATGGAAACATCATTGATATGTACTTGGACTTATTTTCATAAATTGTTCATAATGTTTGAAAAATCGACCAAGAACATCAATTTTTCGAAAACTTATTTTCCCAAAGAGAATGATGTAGGATTACATATGTATGCTATCTATATGATTAAATAAATGGCCTTGAATTATTTCTTTGAGAACTAGAATGTTTTGCTTTGAAAATGGGTTATACTTGGAAAAGTAACATTTTGAGACGAACGTTGAGTTTTATGAGAATTCATGGTAGTTGGCCGGTGAAACGCTCATGTAAGTGCACCTTCATTCATATGCAACTAGTGTACTTACTTAGTGGAGGCAATTGAATAGGTTGCTTTGTTTTGGTTCATGGATCTCAATTGTTAAAGTTGTGGATTATATCATGCGAACTTAGTTAGAAATATTCCTTGAAATCTTTTACTTGGATATTCCTTCATGAATAATTTGATTATATATGTTGAGTGCATATATGTTGTTGTTGGTGATTATATATGTTGCGTGCATATATGTTGTTGTTGGTGATTATATATGTTGAGTGCATATATGTTGGTGGTGAAATCTTTTACATGCTATTGGTGTTGTTATGTTGGTGAAAGCATGTATTGGAATATGTTGGTGTGGACTTGTGAAATTACATGAAACATGTTTATGGTTGTCGAGTCCTAGTTCACACACGTTGTTGTTGTCTTTCATCTCCAATTGTTGTTGTTGAATACTTCGGTATTCATTATGCGGGTTGTTATGATGTTTTTGTTGCATCAGGGGCGACGGCCTCGGAGATGAAAGGAAGTTGGTACCACACGTATTAGAGTTGTCTAGACACATTGTATGTTCTAGGAGGAGTCTTGTTTATTTTGAACTTGACATGAATACGTGTTGGTGTATTTTGGTGTACTTGATGATTGTCGGAATTGGAGATTATACTTTTGTATTCGATGATGAATTTAGTCATGTCTATGCTTATTTTTGCAAGATATAATTGTTGATGCATGCTTAATCCTGTTTATCTATTGATTATGATTGATGTAAAACTAACCCCCAGTGGTCTGTGGTGGACCGCCTACCTATTTGTATGAATGGGTAGACGACGTGCATGATTAGTGATCGCATTGCTTTTGGTGAGTGCTCGTGGTAGTGGAGCTTCATCCTTTTATGTTGCTCGTCGTGTCTTAGAGGCTCTGATCTAGGACGACGTTGTTTTTATATTCAGATTTTCTTCTATCTTGAGTTGTATCTTGTGGAGATTATTTATGTGTTGGATTCATCGTATGTTGATGATATGGCTTTTATGTCGAGATGTAGTTGATTTTTCGCTGTGTGATTTTTATGTTGAGACATTCATGCATGATTACTTGGTGGTTAATTGTAGACGTGACGACTATTTCTTATTTATTTATTGAAATTGCATGATTTATTGCTTAATTAGAAATAGGGCGTTACAAGTTGGTATCAGAGCCATGTCGGTCTTGTCCGGACCAAAACCCGGTGAATTACCTGTTGTATTCGAATGGTATGTTGAGTTACCTTCGATGCTTGTTGTGCTGTTTTGTTGTTATTCTTACCTGTTGCTTGGTTTTGTTGATTAAAAGAGAGATGGCTGGCGGAAGTGGTAGGAATGATGATGCGATTGCAGCGGCTTTGTCTGCAGTGGCTCAAGCTTTGGCTAAGAATCAAGGGAATGGTGGTCATGGTCAGGAAGACCAAGGAGAAGCTGAGGAGCGGAGGCTTGATCGTTTCATGAGGAACAAACCGCCGACGTTCAATCCGGAAGGAGCTTTGACTTGGATGAAAGGCATGGAGAGGATCTTTCGTGCTATGGTGACTAATGATGATCAGAAGGGGAGGTTGGCTACTCATATGCTTGCTGAGGTGGCCGAGTATTGGTGGACTAGTACCAAGAGGAGGATTGAGGCTAGTGGTGATGCTATCACTTGGGTAAGATTCAAGAATGAGTTTTTGAAGAAGTACTTTCCGGAAGATTTGAGAAACAAGAAGGAAGCTGAGTTCTTAAGCTTGAAGCAAGGGAGCATGTATGTTGCTGAGTATGCAGCTAAGTATGAAGAGCTTTCGAGCTTTTGTCCCTACATCAATGCGGAAGATGCTATGGTTTCTAAGTGTGTGAAGTTTGAGAATGGTTTGAGGCCGGAGATCTATCAGTACATTTGTTTCCATGATATTAGAGAGTTTGACACTTTGGTGCACAAGTGTCGTATGTTTGATGATGCTGGGAAGGCTAAGTTGAATTACTACAAAGCTGTGAATGACAAGAAAGGGAAAGGTAATGGAAATGGGAAACCGTATAACAAGGATAAGGGCAAGAAGAAAGATGTTGGTGGAGGCTCCAAGGTGAATGTGGCGGAAGTCAAGTGCTACAAGTGTGGTGTCTTTGGTCATTATGCTAGTGATTGTAAGAAGGGAGATAGTTGCTTCAAGTGTGGTCAGAAGGGTCACAAGGCTTTTGAATGCAAGAGGGACATTACTTTTTACAATTGTGGTGAAGCGGGTCATTTAAGTACTAAGTGTACTAAGCCGAAGAATGCGCGGGTAAGGTGTTTGCTTTGAATGCGGAGGAAGTGGAGCAGCTGGATAATCTCATATGAGGTATGTGTTTTATTAATAGTACTCCTTTTATTGCAATTATTGATACTGGTGCTACGCATTCCTTTATCTCGAGTTGTTGTGTTGAGTGTTTGGGTTTGGTTGTAACTCCGTTGTTGCGTGGGATGGTCATTGATACCCCGGCCAATGGTTCGGTGACTACTTCCTTGGTGTGTGCTAAGTGTTCCGTTAATTTTGGTTGTGTTGACTTTGAGCTGGATTTGGTTTGTTTACCGTTGAAGCATATGGATGCGATTTTTGGAATGGATTGGATGTTGACTTTTGGTGTTAACAGCAATTGTTTAACCAAGAGTGTGACATTCTCTAAGCCGGTAGAAGATGTAGGTGGGAAGTTCTTGGCCGCGGAACAAGTGAAGAAGTCCTTAGATGGTGAAGCTAGTGTGTTTATGATGTTTGCTTCTTTGAAGGAAAGTGGTGAGAAAGGTGTTGGCGATTTACTGGTAGTGCAAGGGTTTCCAGAAGTGTTTCCGGATGATATTATCGACTTACCGCCAGATAGGGAAGTTGAGTTTGCAATTGATTTGGTGCCAGGAACAAGTCCTATTTCGATTGTGCCGTATCGGATGTCCGCATCAGATTTGGGAGAATTGAAGAAGTAGTTGGAAGAGTTGCTTGAGAAGCAGTTCATTAGGCCGAGTGTTTCTCCGTAGGGAGCTCCTGTTTTGTTGGTGAAGAAGAAGGATGGTATTATGAGGTTATGTGTGGATTATCGGCAGTTGAACAAGGTGACTGTCAAGAATCGGTATCCGCTTCTGAGGATTGATGATTTGATGGATCAGTTGGTTGGTGCGGAAGTGTTTAGTAAGATTGATTTGAGATCAGGATATCATCAGATAAGTGAAGGCAGAAGATATATCTAAAACTGCATTCAGGACGAGGTATGGTCACTATGAGTATTCTGTGATGCCATTTGGTGTGACTAATACGCCAGGTGTTTTCATGGAGTATATGAATAGGATTTTCCATCCTTATTTGGATTAGTTTGTGGTGGTGTTCATAGATGATATTTTGGTGTATTCGAAGTCAAGGGAGGAGCATGTCGAGCATTTGAGGATTGTGTTGCAAGTCTTGAAGGATAAGCAGTTGTTTGCTAAGTTGTCGAAGTGTGAGTTTTGGTTGCGAGAGGTGAGCTTTCTTGGTCATGTGATTTTGAGAGGTGGCATTGCGGTAGATCCGTCGAAGATTGATGCAGTGATGCAGTGGGAATCGCCAAAGTCTGTTTTTAAAGTTAGAAGTTTTCTTGGTTTGGCAGGTTACTATCGAAGGTTCATTGAGGGATTCTCCAAGTTGGCGTTGCCATTGACGCACTTGACTCGGAAAGGGCAAGCTTATGTTTGGGATTCTAAGTGTGAAAATAGTTTCCTTGAGTTGAAGAAGAGGTTGACTTCAGCGCCTGTGTTGATTTTGCCGAATCCGAAGGAATCGTTTGTTGTGTATTGTGATGCTTCCAAGATGGGTCTTGGTGGTGTGTTAATGGAGAATCGTCAGGTTGTGGCTAATGCATCGAGGCAGTTGAAAGTGCATGAGAAGAATTATCTGACTCATGATTTGGAATTGGCGGCCGTTGTGTTTGTGTTGAAGATTTGGAGGCACTAATTGTATGGTTCTAGATTTGAGGTGTTCAGTGATCACAAGAGTTTGAAGTATTTGTTTGACTAAAAAGAGTTGAATATAAGGCAAAGACGGTGGTTGGAATTTCTTAAGGATTATGATTTTCAGTTGAGCTATCATCCGGGAAAGGCAATTGTGGTGGCAGATGCTTTGAGTAAGAAGTCTTGGCATATGTCGGCTTTGATGGTTAAGGAATTAGAGTTGATCGAGCAGTTTCGAGATTTGAGCTTGGTTTGCGAGTTAGCACCTGGAAGTGTGAAGTTGGGAATGTTGAAGTTGACAAGTAACATCTTGGAAGAGATCAAGGGTGGCCAGAAAGAGGATTTGGAACTTGTAGATCGTGTGGTGTTGGTTAACCAAGGTAAAGGTGTGGATTTCAGATTGGATCAGAACGGTGTCTTGATGTTTCGTGATCGTGTGTGTGTGCTAGATGTGCCTAAACTTAAGAAGCGTATTTTGGACGAAGGTCATCGGAGTAGTTTGAGTATTCATCCAGGAGCGACGAAGATGTATCAGGATTTGAAGAGATTGTTTTGGTGGCCTGGAATGAAGAAGGATATAGCCGAGTTTGTGTATGCTTGTTTGATTTGTCAGAAGTCGAAGATTGAACATTAGAAGCCGTCGGGTTTGATGCAACCGTTGTTTGTGCTAGAGTGGAAGTGGGATAGTATCTCTATGGATTTTGTTGGGGCTTTGCCGAAGACTGTAAAGGGTTTTGATTCGGTTTGGGTGGTTGTTGATCGGTTGACGAAATCAGTGCATTTTATTCCTATCAAGACTGGTATGACTGTGGCGAAGTTAGCTGAGATCTACATTGAGCAGGTTGTCAGGTTGCATGGTATTCCTTCTAGCATTGTGTCAGATCGGGATCCGAGGTTTACTTCTAAGTTTTGGGAGAGTTTGCAAGCTGCTTTGGGAACTAAGTTGAGGTTGAGTTCTGCTTATCATCCTTAGACTGATGGTCAGACAGAGAGGACTATTTAGAGTTTGGAAGACTTGTTGAGGGCTTGTGTTTTGGAGCAAGGTGTCAGTTGGGTAGAATGTTTACCGTTGATTGAATTTACTTATAACAACAGTTTTAATGCTAGTATCGGAATGGCACCGTTTGAGGCTTTGTATGGGCGGAGGTGTAGGACGTCGTTGTGTTGGTTTGAGTCAGGTGAAAGTGCTTTGTTAGGACCAGATGTTGTGCAAGAGACGACTGCGAAAGTCAAGATGATTCAAGAGAATATGAAAGCATCTCAGAGTAGGCAGAAGAGTTATCATGATAAGAAAAGGAAGGACATTGAGTTTCAAGTTGGTGATCACGTGTTCTTAAGGGTGAATCCCGTAACCGATGTTGGTCGTGCTTTGAATTGTCGAAAGTTGACACCGCGTTTTGTTTGACCGTTTGAGATTGTGGAGAAGATTGGAGCTGTAGCGTATCAGATTGCGTTACCGCCGTCGTTGTCGAATCTTCATGATGTGTTTCATGTGTCTCAGGTTCGGAAGTATGTGTATGACAAGTCTCATGTGATCCAAGTGGATGAGTTAGAAGTAAGAGATAATTTGACGGTTGAAACTTGACCTGTTAGAGTTGAAGACCGTGAGGTGAAGCATTTAAGGGGCAAGGAGATCGTTTTGGTGAAGGTAATTTGGGTTGGACCAACTAGCGAGAGTGCTACTTGGGAATCGGAGAGTAGGATGAAGGATTCATATCCGGAGTTGTTTCCTTCAGGTAATTTTCGAGTACGAAAATTCTTTTAGGCGGAGAGTTGTAACAACCTGATTTTCGTTATTTTGTTTTTAATTGATTTATGTGTATTTATGTATGCTTGTATGTGATTATTTAACCTTTAATGTATTTTCTTGAGAAGGGTATTTTTGTCTTTTGGCGAGTAAGGGTAAAATAGTAATTTTGGTCGAGGATTAATCGTAGTGTTTTAGTAAGAACCGATTGTTTAGCAATTTATTAGTTAGTTGTAGTAATTAGAATTAGTGTCGGTAGTTGCTAACTATTTTATCTTTAGTAAGTTAGAAAACTAGTAAGTGACGTAATTAGAATTTCGCCCAATTAACATTTGGTGGGTTAGGCCCAATGGGTATGAATATATATTCCAACTTTAGAGAGATACTAGGGTTATAATCATTTGCTCATTTTTCCTAAGAGGCTATAGAGGCTAGAAGAGGGTTGAAGAGAAAACTTGGAGAGGGGAAGAATTTGGAGCTAAAGTGAAGCCTAGGAATTGATTGTAGAAGATTAGAGGTAAGGGGGCTAGTCTTTGATCATAATCTCTTTTCCTACCCCTTTCTCATAAGTGATTAATTAATTAAGTGATTTTGAAAATAAGCGATTATTTGAAATTAAGTGAATGAATTAATGTTTTGATGTTGATGATATGTTTGTACATGTGAATTGAATGATTAATTGTTGTTGATATTGAATTAATGTGTCAAAAATCATATATGTGAATATGTTGTGTTTTTGTGAAAAAGTGATGGATGATGAAGTTGTATTTTGTTGAACTTGGAATGAACTCATGATTAATTGTGGTTGATGATGTTTGAAAACATGTTGTTGATGAATTGGTATGATGATTATGCCTATTGGTGATTTGGTGATGAAAGTTGTTGTTGTTGTGGAATAATTATGAAAGTTTGGTGAATTTTTGAATTTGGACAAAATGGTGTTTGATTTATGAGTTTTGAGCATTCTTGAGAATGTGTTTATGTATTTGACCTATAAACATTATTTGGGACGTGTTTTGAGTGTCGAAGGATCAAAATTGGAGTGTTTGGGAAAAAGGGTTTTGAAATTCGAAGTTTTTTTTTCCTGAACACATGAGTGTTCACTTAAGCGAGCCCTAAGCGAAGCTCAAGCGAGCGTGCCCAGGTCGCTTCTGGACACAGTTCCCTTGAGCGAGGGGTGAGCGAACAATAATGTTGCTTCTGTCAAAAGTTCGCTTGAGCGAGCGGCAAGCGAACGCCAAGCGAACAAGCCCAGAATGCTACGGATAAAACAGAGAGAGAGAGAGCGAGAAAGAAGAAAGACACAAGCAATTATACAGGTTCTTTCCAGAAACCAGAAGTAGTCATGTTTCCCTTGTACTTTCAAGGAGAGTTCACTATAATGTAATATCTGATTACAAATGCTCACTGTTGAACTTAGCAAGAGACTTCAAATGCTCAAGTACAACTGCAAGAGACTTCTTATGCTCAAGAACACAATCAAGAGACTTCTATGCTCGTGCACAACTGCAAGAGACTTCTAATCAAACAGAATTACAAAGAAAAATGTTTGACGTTTAACACTTGATATACAATCAGTGGTGTTCACAATACAAATCAGATACAGACTCTTAAGACTCTAGAATTTCTAAGATATGAACTTTGATAAGAAATTCTAAGTGAACTTTTTGATGGAGAACAATTTCAGCAGAGTTTTGGCACTTTTTAAATTGTTGTTGACTCTTGCCATTCTCTAAGTCTTCACTCCTTTATATAGAGGTGTGAAAGAGACGTTGTGAATTGCCAGCACATCAAAATAAGAGTTGTTTGAAGCCTTGATCAATCACCAATGATCTTTTGCCTGATATGGTTATTGTCCTATGAAGGATCAATTTCAAATCCATTCCATGTATGTAGGAACATTGTTGCAGGCAGAGCTGTTATCCTTGTCTTGTAGCAGAGACACAAACTGAGTAGTGGAGATAGTGGTTGTACACTTCGTACAATTGTACTTTGTCAACGTTCTTCAAAGAACAAGCGTCCAATGCCTTCAAATCCTTTCAAAATAGTTGTTGCTTCACTTTTCCACTCTTCTGCAATGCTTAGACGAGACTAAATCCATTGAACAGCCTTTAAAGCTTTAAGTCTTGCATCTCCTGATGAACTACAACTTCTGGTGATCTTAAGCTTCTGATGAGATGCTTTCTGATGAACTTGCTTCTGATGACGTCATCACTTCAGGAGCACTTTGTCTTCAGGAGCACTTTGACTTTAGGAGCAGTTCTCTTCAGACGCTTTAAGCTTCCTTTTAGTTGATTCCTTTGCTCTCTTTTGTTCTTCCAGAACCTAATAATGATCTCAAATTTTTTGTCTATGGTCCTGTATACTTGAACAAATATTAGCATATCCAATTGACAATTTTTAATACCTTGTTATCATCAAAACTCTCAAGAGGTAGTGTTAAACACATTTTGTTCCAACAAATACTATTGCTATGTCCACAGCAAAAGCATAATACATCTCAGCTGCAAGTTGTTGTACCAGTTTTATTGCTGCAAGTTCCCATTTATTGTGATAATACTGCATCTATTTGTTTGTCCCCTTCTAAATTTCAATCGTTTTTACTAAAAACACTTAGACAAAAACACACACTACTTACTTCACAACCTACACTTTCTGATTTTAGACGAAATCTCTGAAAAATCATCTCTTTCAAAATCGAAACCCTAGAACCCTAAATCTTTCATCTGTATCAATGGCAACTTCTAGTTCGAATCAAGGAACCTCCATGCAAGTGGCTACTGGTGAAGCCTATCAGATTAAGGGAAGAACGATGAAGTTAGAAGGATGGGAACTAACTGTTCAGGTGGAAAGTCTAGTGGATTTCCTTTCGTTATCTCATCATGGATGTGAGCTCAGAAACTTCTTTCACGCTCAAGACCTGGATAATTACTTTTGTATGCTGAGCGATTCTACTTATGAGAATCTAATCAAGTACTTCTGGGTAAGGGCTGAAATCTATGATAGTCATGCTGCTAAGATGGACGAGCATGAAGAAGTTCTTATTTGATCCTAGTCTGGAAGGGAAGACTAGAGAACAGCTTGGATTGAAGCCATTCACATGTACTGAAATTCGTTCAAACATCATGGGAATCCCTGTTACTATAACAGAAGACATTATTGCAAAGGCGATTAGGACAGAAGCGGAACGATCATATGAAGAGGGACTGGATAAGACAAGTCCATGGAATGATGTGGTGAACATGACTATGTTCAATAGCACAAAGAAAGGAAAATAGTGTGGTTTGAAGATGGAATACAAGATGCTCCAGAAGATCATGACTGAAGACTTGTTACCAAGAGGAGGAGGTGTAGATCAACCTTCATTGGATCACAGAGTGTTGCTGCACTTTCTGATAACTCAAGAGAAGGAAAATGTGCCTAAATACATCTTCAATCATATATTGTGGGCACTGAAGGAAAGCCAGAACAACAACAGAAAATGGATCCCTTATGAAAGATTGTTATCTGTAATTTTCCATCAAGGAGGGGGGGTTGAATTGTGTTTTCAAAAAAACGTTTCTTTCTCACGAAAATAAGCAACTGTTCTCAGGATCAGAGTCTGATAGAGTTCAGAGTCTAAGTGCACCGGATAGAAAGTAAGAAAGCAGAAAACAGAAGAGGAACACAAGCAATTTATACAGGTTCCTTCCACAATCCGGAAATAGTCCTGTCCCCCTTGCACTTCCAAGGAGAGTTCCACTAAAATGTAATATCAAATTACAAGTTGCTCAAACACACAAGTAAGAGACTTCCTTTGCTCAATCACACAAGAAAGAGACTTCAATGCTCAAGGACAACTCCAAGAGACTTCTAAACAATTACAGAGAATTGAAAAGAGTTTTGAATACTTGATATACAATCAGAGGTATTCACAAAACAAAACGAACAGAACAGACTCTGTTTTTCTTAGACACTTAGAAATTCTAAAATATGAACTTTTGTAAGAATTATCTAAGTTGTTGATGAGCAATGTTTGCGACTTTGAGTATGAAAAATAGCCTTGTTCGCGTATGTGTATATGTGTGTCACTGTTCTTCAAGTCTTCATCTCTATTTATAGAGGTTTTGAGAGACGTTGAGAACTAGCCAGCTCATCACTTAGTCTTGACCGAAGCTTTGATTTATCACCATTGATCCTTTGCTTGATTTGAAGATTGTCCTTATAAAAACAATTTCAAATTCATTCCAAAAACAAATGGAGCAATGTCTGCAAATATTGCCGTTATTCTTGTCTTGTATAGGAGACACAATGCAGAGATGGTGGTTGCAGAGGCATGCTCAGACTTAGTGGTTGTACATTTCGTACACTGTACTTTGTCAACGCTCTTCAGCCTCTGAAGGAATTGGCTTCTGATGAACTTGCTTCTGGAGAACTGGTTTCTGATGACGTCATCTTTAGGAGCGCTTTCTTCAGATGCACTATGCTTCTGACTTTCCAGGAGCGCTTTCAATCAGATGCTCTTCAAGCTTCAATCTATATTTCCTTTGCTCTTTAATTCATTCAGTTCAGAACCTCTTGTAAATAACTCTTTATTAATTGGTCCTGTATACTTGAATAAACTTTTAGCATATCCAATTGATAATTTTTAATACCTTGTTATCATCAAAACTTAAGTGGTATTTTTGTGAAACACCCTTTGTTCCAACAGAAGGCACTCAAACTATTAAAGGTTGTAGATGATGATCAACTTGGAACAGTAACTGGTAAAATCGTCTATGCAAGCACCTTGAGGAATTTGAATCTGATCAAGAAGGAAGAATTCACTAAGTTGAAGACTGACCTTCAGGAATCTTTTGCAGTATCCAACTTAATGGATACTTTCCCATCTATTTTCAAACAAGATCCTCTAGATGTGCAAATATACTTTATCCATGATCAATGGAAAAATAGTGGAGAGACTATCAGATTGGATGAAGCACTAGAAGAGATATTTGGTGGTACCCTACCTGTTGCCAGAAAGAGAAAGTCAAACAAGAAGAAGGCAACTTCAGAAGCTGATGATGTTGAAGAAGCTTCTGAACCAAAGAAGAAGAAGGCTAAGAAAGAGAAGCAAGTATCTCAAGGACAAGCTATTGGTTCTGGTATACCATCTATTCAAGATGAAGTTCAGGACTTAGAACCAGCTGAGATTCTGAACAAAAGAACCAGAAGTGGTAAGACAGTTGGTTCTTCACAACCTCTACCTGCTCAACCATCTATTCCTAAGAAGAAAAGGAAGCATGTTGTTAGAAAAATGAAGGTTTCTTCTTATGTGATGAGTGCAAAAAGATCTTGAAATTGAAAAGGAAATTGAAGTCCCTGCTAATGTCTTGTTGAAGGAATCAACAGTTGAGGCTGCACATAAGGTGATTGAGCTGTTAGGGAATCTTCAACAATTGGTGGTTACTGATGTTGGTTTGAATGATGCTGGAGAATCTAAGAAGGAGAAGGCTACATGTTCAGATGCTGCTGCTTCAGAAGCTCCAAGAGGTAACTCTAATTCTCATAACATCTCTAATATAATAGATATAGGATCTAGTATCCTTCTGTTGAGAAAAGAATACATGATATGCAACAAAGGAGAATCAATGCTTGTGTAAGACTACCTACTGATCGTCCTCTACAACCACCAATGATTAAACAACTTCAATCTATTCCTACTGATGCAGAGGTTGTAGGTTATCAAACAAGGCCTGAATCTTCCAATCTTGAGGTATCATTATCTCCCTCTAGACCAACAATCCAAACAAGTGACCCATCTATCATTCAAGATCTGATAAATCACGACTCAGGTGAATTACCAGGTTTTGAGCCAAACCTAGAAAGAGCCTTTGAAATAGCTTATGCTGAAGTTACTTCAGAAAACCCCAACAACAAGAATCTGACTTACAAATGGCCCCAAATACTTGCACTAATTTAATCATCCACCTGATGAGCAAAACTGCAAGTGCACGGTTCTGTCGCTATAGTAATAAAAAGAGTATCTTTTCGATAGGGAGTTGGTTAATTTGATTAAATTTAAAGAATGATTAGAAGAAGAAAATTAAGTAGAAAAAGGTTTGATTTTTATGGAAGAAAATATAATAATAAAAAGAGCCTTCGGATTTATTGGTCCATCTTAATAACAAGTCCTTCACAAACAAACCCTAAACTGGTAATTTTATATTGGTCCCACTTTCTAAAGACAAGTTTCTCTTTAGCCTATCACATCTCCTTTTGGTCTCAGTGAATGTGTTCCTCTAAGAATCAAGCCTACTCTCATGGTTGATTGTTATTGGAATCCTTAAAGCTCGAAACATTATGTGTCTCAAGGTTTGCTAGACTATTCTCATGTTTCGCAACCCTTGTCTAATTTCACTTGTTCCAACATCAAAACTTCATCTTTCGATCCTTCGCTTTGATATTTGAGATGAATTAATAATAACTATTAAACTTCATCTTTCGATCCTTCGCTTAATACTTATTATTGATTATAAGAACGGTGAAATTAGATTAGAAAGTGAGGTTATATGAAATTAGGGTTTATGATTTGGTTTGATTAGGATTATGTCATTAAGACTTATCCAACAATCCCAAGACAAGAAGAGTCTACTCACTAACGTTGATTGTAGACATAGAGAAGAAGAAGAAGAACATAAAATAAAATAAAACAAAGATGAACTTTTATTCAAATAAACAATTGTCACTTATTATTTCAGAGAACAAAAGATGAATTGTTATGATAGCTAACTTCTCTATTTATAGTTTACAATGCCTTAAGCCTTAAGAAATACATCACTAGAATGTTCTATAAGGAACTACGGGCTTTTTGGTCAGAAATAAACTAATAGGTAGCATGTACAAGAAGCAAAAGCAGCAAAAGAGCAATCCTGGGACTTGGCACGGCCGTGTGAGATATGGCACGGGCCGTGCCAAGCTTCTGACTTGGGGGGATATTTTTTTTGTGCTGAAATCTTGTATTTTTCCAGCTCGAATCAGCTTCTAATCCTCTTTCTTTTGCTCCAAGACTGAATCTATCAAATATTCGTTCCTGAAATATAAATATGCAATTGAACTAAAATATATCTAAAAGGAAATAATATTTAAATAAAATAAACTTAAATCTAAATAAAACGAAACTGAATATTATATTAAAACAACTAATTATTGACTCATCAAACTCCCCCACACTTGAATCTTTGCTTGTCATCAAGCAAAAGGCATAAGCATAGCAGCATAAACAAGATTTAACATATGACAATGCAATTAAAAACTTATGTCTCTTCCTAAGGTTTTATTTCAAATGTACACTAATCATAACTTCAAGCATTCCTTGTGAACTTATTCAACCTAACAAACAAGTTTCAAGTGAGTGTGTGTGTGAAGTCCAGCCATTTTCTTGCTCCTGTATAAGATAGATATTATGAGGAAACATGTTCTAACTTAAAGACTAAACTAACCGAGAAAAATTCTTTCTTCATTTCATATAAGAGAGATGGGAGTATTTGTGATCATTGGATCTTTGCCATTTGCATTCTTGGGGTTTTAACATAATTTTTATTTATGGAGACAACACCTTCACGCTTCACAATCAACGGTAAACATTCGACCCAACTAACACCTTGTTCCGAAACACAAGCTCTCAACAAGTCTTCCAAACTCTGAATAATCCTCTCCGTCTGACCATCAGTCTGAGGATGATAAGCAGAACTCAACCTCAACTTAGTTCCCAAACAGCTTGCAAACTCTCCCAAAACTTATAAGTAAACCTTGGATCCCGATCTGACACAATGCTAGAAGGAATACCATACAACCTGACAACCTGCTCAATGTAGATCTCAGCTAACTTCGCCACAGTCATACCGGTCTTGATAGGAATAAAATGCGCTGATTTCGTCAACCGATCAACAACCACCCAAATGGAATCAAAACCCTTCACAGTCTTCGGCAAAGCTCCAACAAAATCAATAGAGATACTGTCCCACTTCCACTCAGGCACAAACAACAGTTGCATCAAACCTGACGGTATCTGGTGTTCAATATTCGACTTCTGACAAACCACACAAGCATACACAAACTTGGCTATGTCCTTCTTCATTCCAGGCCACCAAAACAATCTCTTCAAATCCTGATACATCTTTGTCGCTCCTAGGTGAATACTCAAACTACTCCGATGACCTTCGTCCAAAATACGCTTCTTAAGTTCAGGCAAATCTAGCACACACACACGATCGCGAAACATCAAGAAACCATTCTGATCCAATCTGAAATCCGCACCTTTACCTTGGTTAGCCAACACCACACGATCTACAAGTTCCAAATCCTCTTTTTGACCAACCTTGATTTCTTCCAAGATGTTACTTGTCAACTTCAACATTCCCAACTTCACACTTCCGGGTGCTAACTCGCAAACAAAACTCAAATACTGAAACTGCTCGATCAACTCTAATTCCTTAACCATCAAAGCCGACATATGCAAAGACTTCCTACTCAAAGCATCTGCCACCACATTCGCCTTTCCCGGATGATAACTCAACTGAAAATCATAATCCTTAAGAAATTCCAACCACCGTCTCTGCCTCATATTCAACTCTTTCTGGTCAAACAAATACTTCATACTCTTGTGATCACTGAACACCTCAAATCTAGAACCATATAAGTAGTGCCTCTAAATCTTCAACACAAACACAACGGCCGCTAGTTCCAAATCAAGAGTCGGATAATTCTTCTCATGTACTTTCAACTGCGTCGATGCATAAGCCACAACCTGACGATTCTGCATTAGCACACCACCAAGACCCATCTTCGAAGCACCACAATACACAACAAACGATTCCTTCGGATTCGGCAAAATCAACACAGGTGCTGAAGTCAAACTATTCTTTAACTCAAGGAAACTACTCTCACACTTAGAATCCCAAACATAAGCTTGCCCTTTTCGAGTCAACTGCGTCAATGGCAACGCCAACTTAGAAAATCCTTCAATGAACCTCCGATAGTAACCTGCCAAACCAAGAAAACTTCTAACTTCAAAAACAGACTTCGGCGATTCCCACTGCATCACTGCATCAATCTTCGACGGATCAACCGCAGTGCCACCTCTCGAAATCACATGACCAAGAAAGCTAACTTCTCGCAACCAGAACTCACACTTCGACAACTTAGCAAACAACTGTTTCTCCTTCAAGACTTGCAACACAATCCTCAAGTGCTTGGCATGCTCCTCCTCTGACTTCGAATACACCAAAATATCATCTATGAACACCACCACAAACTGATCCAAATAAGGATGGAAAATCCGATTCATATACTCCATGAAAACACCTGGCACATTAGTCACACCAAATGGCATCACATAATACTCATAGTGACCATATTTCATCCTGAATGCAGTCTTAGATATATCTTCTGCCTTCACTCTTATCTGATGATATCCGGATCTCTAATCAATCTTGCTGAACACTTCCGCACCAACCAACTGATCCATCAAATCATCAATCCTCGGAAGCGGATACCAATTCTTGATAGTCACCTTGTTCAACTGCCGATAATCCACACATAACCTCATACTACCATCCTTCTTCTTCACCAACAAAACAGGAGCACCCCACGGAGAAACACTCGGCCTAATGAACTGCTTTTCAAGCAACTCTTCCAACTGCTTCTTCAATTCTCCCAACTCTGATGAAGACATCCGATACGGCGCAATCGAAATAGGACTTGTTCCTAGCACCAAATCAATTGCAAACTCTACTTCTCTCTCTGGCGGTAAGTCGATAATGTCGTCCGGAAACACTTCTGGAAACTCTTGCACTACCGGCAAATCGCCAACACCTTTCTTACCACTTTTCTTCAAAAAAGCAAACATCATAAACACACTAGCTTCACCATATAGAGACTTCTTCACTTGCTCTGCGGTCAAGAACTTTCCACTTACATCTTCTACCGGTTTAGAGAATGTCACGCTCTTGGTTAAGCAATTGATGTCAACACCAAAAGTCAACTTCTAATCCATTCCAAAAATCACATCCATATGCTTCAACGGCAAACAAACCAAAGCTAGCTCAAAGTCAACACAACCGAAATTAACGGGACACTTAGCACACACCAAGGAAGTAGTCACCGAACCATTGGTCGGGGTATCAATGACCATTCCACGGAACAACGGAGTCACCACTAAACCCAAACACTCAACACAACAACTCGACATAAAAGAATGCGTAGCACCAGTATCAATAATTGCAATCAAAGGAGTACTATTGATGAAACACATACCTCGGATGAGATTATCCTGCTGCTCCACTTCCTCCGCATTCAAAGCAAACACCTTACCCGCCGCCTTCTTCGGCTTAGTACACTTAGTACTCAAATGACCCGCTTCACCACAATTGTAGCAAGTAATCTCCCTCTTGCACTCATAAGACTTGTGACCCTTCTAACCACACTTGTAGCAACTTTCTCCCTTCCTGCAGTCACTAGCAAAATGACACAAGATACCACACTTGAAGCACTTGACTTCCGCTACATTAGCCTTGGAGCCTCCACCAACATCTTTCCTCTTGCCCTTATCCTTGTTGTACGGTTTCCCATTTCCATGGCCTTTTCCTTTCTTGTCACTCACAACCTTGTAGTAACTCATCTTAGCCTTTCCGGCATCATCAAACATACGACACTTGTGCACCAAAGTGTCAAAATCTCTAATCTCATGGAAACAGATGTACTGATAGATCTCTGGCCTCAAACCATTCTCAAACTTCACACACTTAGACATCATAGCATCTTCCGCATTGATGTAAGGACAAAACCTCGAAACTCCTCATACTTAGCCGCATACTCAGCAACAGACATGCTCCCTTGCTTCAAGTTCAAGAACTCAACTTCCTTCTTGTTTCTCAAATCTTCCGGAAAGTACTTCTTCAAAAACTCGTTCTTGAATCTCACCCAAGTGATAGCATCACCACTAGCCTCAATCCTCCTCTTGGTGCTAGTCCACGAATCCTCGGCCTCCTCAGCAAGCATGTGAGTAGCCAACCTCACCTTCTGGTCATCATTAGTCACCATAGCACGAAAGATTCTCTCCATGCCTTCCATCCAAGTCAACGCTCCTTCCGGATTGAACCTTCCCTTGAACGTCGGCGGTTTGTTCCTCATGAAACGATCAAGCCTCTGCTCCTCAGCTTCTCCTTGGTCTTCTTGACCATGACCACCATTCCCTTGATTCTGAGCCAAAGCTTGAGCAACTGCAGACAAAGCCGCTGCAATCGCATCATCGTTCCTACCACTTCCGCCAGCCATCTCACTACTAATCAACAAAACCAAGCAACAGGTGAGAACAACAACCAAACAGCACAACAAGCATCGAAGGTAACTCAATATACCATTCGAATACAACAGGTAATTCACTGGGTTTTGGTCCGGACAAGACCGACATGGCTCTGATACCAACTTGTAACGCCCTATTTCTAATTAAGCGATAAATCATGCAATTTAAATAAATACATCAGAAATAGTCGTCACTTATACAATTAATCACCACTTTAGTCATGCATGAAAATAATCTCCAACATAAAATCTCAGCGGAATCAAATACATCTCAACATAAATGCCATATCCTCAACATAAGATAAATCCAACAACATAATAATAATCTCCACATGATACAATAAAATCTCACAAGATAAATAACGTGCACTAAATCCTAGATCAGAGCCTAATCTAGACACGTGCGATAAACGAGGAAGCTCCCGCTCCTCAAAGCAATACTCACCAGCAAAAACATCTAAACCTGCATGCCGTCTACCCATCCATACAGAGAGGTGGTCCACCAAGACCACTGGGGGTTAGAATTACATTAATCATAATCAATCACAAACATGATTGGCATGCATCTTAACAATATATTGCATAAATAATCATGAACATAATATTCTCAACAAGTATTACACAAGCACGAAGTTCCAATTGCAACAATTCTCAAGCACACCAAGTACCAACACATATTCACATCAAGCTCATGAACAAACATGACTCTTCCTATAAACATATAATGTGACTAGACGACTCGACTAAGGGTGGTACCAAATTTCTTTCATCTTCGAGGCTGTCGCCCCTGACGCTTATAAACACACCATATCACCCAGAATAATCACCCCGAATAATGGACTACCGCAGCATCCAACAACAATGGAGATGAAAGACAACAACAACAACAACAACGTGTGTGAACTAGGACTCAGCAACAACAATACATACTTCATGTAATTTCACAAGTTCACACCAATTATATTCCAATACATGCGTACACCAACAATTCACCACCAACCGCATGTAAAAGATTTCACCAACAACATATATGCACACAATGTATATAATCACCAACAACAATATATATGCACTCAACATATATATTCACCAATCAACATATATGCACTTAACATATATAATCACCAATCAACATATATTCACATTCAATCTCATTTCACGAAAGAATTACCAGTTAGAAAAGTTCAATGAATATATCTTCAACTAGTTTCCTATAATACGATTCACCACTTTAACAAGTTAGGCCAATGAACCAAAATGAAATCAAAATGATTCAATTGCCTCTACTAAGAAAGTATACTAATCACATATGAGTGAAAGAATACTCACATAAGTATTTCATCGGCCAAATGCTATGAATTCGCAAAATTCACAAAGTTCGTCTCAAAATGTTACTTTCCAAAACATAGCCCATTTTCATACGAATGATGTTTCCACAGGATTAAATACATAAGTAATGATTAAGCAAGTCAAAAGAAACAATTTAGAAAGTTCGGATTGGCTCCCAAGTATACGAAAAGAAAAGTCAAGTGAGGCTGAATAGGGTGTTGTTCACTTAAGCGAAGTCTGGTTCGCTTAAGCGACCAGGTTCTAGTAGCATGCTGGGCTCGTTCGCTTAGAGCTCGCTCAAGCGAACTCCATCCAGAAGCAATAGTTCTGTTCAGAATCACGATTCAATTCAGAAGCACAACTCAGTTCAGAAGCAAAGCTCATTTCAGAAGCAACACTAGTTCAGGAGCAGAATTTAGTTCAGAAGGAAAATTTATTTCATAAGCAAAATTTATTTCAGGAAATAGAACTGGTTTAGAAAAACAGAGACTTCGAAATACACAACCCTTTTTCCCAAAAACTCCAATTTTGATCCTTCCATACTCAAAACACGTCCCAAATGATGTTTATAGGTCATGTACATAAACACATACACCAAAATGCTCAAAAATCATGAATCAAACATTATTATGTCTCAATTCATAATTTCATCAAACTTTCAAAACTATTCAACAACAACCACAACTTTCATCATCAATTCACCAATGGCATATTCAGTATACCAATTCATCAACAACATGTTTTTCAAACATCAACAACAACAGTTATTCATGAACTCATTCGAAGTTCATCAAACCACAACTTCATCATTTACCATTTTTTTCGCAAAAACACAACATATTCATACGTATGATTTTCTATACATGAATTCAATATCAACAACACTTAATCATTTAATTCACATGTACAAACATATCATCAACAATTAAACATGGATTCATTCATCAAATTTCACATAAGCACTTATTTTCAAAATCACTTAATTGAATAATCACTTATGAGAAGGGTTAGAAAAATAGATTATGATTAAAGTCTAGCCCCCTTACCTCGAATCTTCTAAGCTCAAATCTTAGGCTTCAATTTAGCTCCCAAGTTCTTCCCCTCTACAAGCTTTCTCTCCAACTCCTCTCTAGCCTCTTGCCTCTTGTTTTGTGAAAATGAATAAGTTTCTAAAACCCTAGTTCTCTCCCTATAGTTAGAATATATCCATACCCATTGGGCCTAACCCATGAAATAATAATTGGACTCAATTCTAATTACGCCACCTATTAGTTTTCTATCTTACTAACAATAAAATATTTCACAACAACCAACACTAATACTAATTAGTACAACTAACTTAATAAATTGCTAACAATCGATTCTTACTAAAAATGCTATGATTAATTCTCGGCCAAAATTACTATTTTATGTAACACCCCGTTTTCCCAACGTAAAAATTTCGTAAATTAAATCAGAGTTTTCACATAAACGGAGTATCACTTTCTTAAAACATCTCAAAGGAATTGAATAACAATTCATTCATCATAAAAATAGTTATTAAACTTCTCAAAACATTGCAGCGGAATCTTAAAAGTCTTGGCACGCAGGCCTCATCATAACATTTCAAAAGTTCATCTAAAATTAGTCTTTATAAAATTATAATTGACATGCAAGGAACAGAAAATCATTTGACAATATTCCCCATCCCGTTACATATCAGAGCACCTAAGACACAGTGAGGAATGCCTCACACGACTGCACCTAATCTTGGTTACCTGCACTTGCCCACAAGGCGGCAATTCCAACAGAAGGGGTGAGATTCACAAACAATATAATAAACAGATAATTCAACAATTAAGTTTAACAACAATTAACGTATAAGCACGTCTCAAATATTTATCTCATAACATCTTAAGCAACATCAAGAATATCATCACTAAACATCTTAAACACCATCAAAGAATCATCATCACAAAACATCTTAATCATCATCAAAGAACATCATCACAAAACATCTTAATCATCATCAAAGAATATCATCACAAAACATCTTAATCATCAAAGAACATCATCACAAAACATCTTAAACAACTCGACTCGACAATGCAACTCGACTATGCAACTCGACTATGCAACTCTAACATCTTAAACATCTTAGACATCTTATATGCATGTGGTACCAATCCAGGGCATAAGCCCTCGTCGCTTTGAGCATAAATATACTCCCAGGGCATAAGCCCTCGTCGCTAGTGAGCAAAAGCTCCAGGGCATAAGCCCTCGTCGCTGGTGAGTAAAAACTCCAGGGCATAAGCCCTCATCTCTGAATGAGTATGCATGAGACTCAATCACTTACGTCTTAGAAATCACGACACTTCTCATATGACTCCAACAAATTGGACAACATCTCACATCATAGATCGACTCATGCAGCTTTAATTAAATAATAACAGCAACATGGCAGCAAATCATCAATCATATAACAACATCAAAAATTCATCATTTAGGCATCACATATATTACAATATAGTTCACATAATGCACATATGATTCATAATCATTATCAACAACATCAAATCATCACATTAACTTTATAAGTATAGCACATTATGCACTCATCATTCATAATTCATAAGCAATAACATTCTTCAAAAGTAATCAAGTATGATTAAATAAGACATAAGCCAAATACTCATAAAACACCTCAACTAAATCCCTAATACCTAAGTTTGAAGTTTGGAAACCAACCCTAAGTCTTTGGACTAGCTTGGGATTAGTTATGCTAAGTTTTCTTAAAGTTTTCTCAAGACGTACTTGGACTATTTTCATCATAACTCAAAATCTACAAATAATTTTCTAGTCACTCCAGAGCCATTAGAAAGCTAACTCAATTACCTACAACTTTCGTGTTTACACCAAGACCCATTTCGGAACAGAAATGTATGAAAAAGACACAAGAACGTGAAACAGAGAACGTTTTTTCCAAGACCTACTTGGAGTGTTTTTATCATAACTCAAGATTCACAAAACATTTTTGAGTCACTCTGAAGCCATTTAAAAGCTAACTCAATTATCTACAACTTTCGTGAAGACATAAAAAGCTAATTATGAACAGAAAAGTCCCAGTTTTCATTTTAGTTTTTTGGTTACAGAAAATCGAAAAGAGAACGAGCCTGTTGACCCCTTTGTAGTATTTTAATCATATCTAGAGTTCTAAAAGCTTAAATTGAGTCACTCCAAAGGCTAGTGAAAGCTAACATCTATATCTACAACTTTCATGAAGACACCTAAACCCAGTTCGGAACTTAAACTTGTCAAACTGAGACAACAAGTAACGTGTTTTGCACAGCGACAGCAAAATCGCAGTTCAGTTGCGATTTCGCCTTGGGGAAACCTTTTCTACTCCGTTTTCGATCCAATACCCTCAAAACATGACCTTAAACATCACCCTATGATTATCCTATCATTAGAACATTAATTATTCATTAACCTACTAGATTATCCACTCTTTTTAAGACTAGAAACTCAATTCGAAACCTAAACTAGTTTTCATTAATTCTCACCTTTCAACTTCATCTTTTAATTCATTCACCTTAACCTAGTTCTTAATTCTCTCAAAAACTCATCCATCTCTTGTTAATCATAATTGAATTGAATTACAGTTTAATATAATGAAAGCTAGGCTCACCCTTACCTTAATTTGGTCTCCTGAATCAAACTGCGTTCTTCTTAGGTTTTTCTTCTCTCCTTCGCGCCTCCTCTCTTTTTCTCTAAGTTTCTCCAAAAGTTATATCACGTACTAAATAATTCTAACCCTAATTCTCTTATTAATATTCTCTTACTCATCTTATCTTATTTCTACTCCTTCCCTCAAATTCTCTAAAATTATGTAACAACCCATATTTAATTAAATATATTATATTATAAATCAAATAAGATAATACTAAAAATACATAAAAGCACACATCATCAAAATATATATTATATTATATCATCATATCTTATTATTTCTAAAACAAATATATTTCTACACTAGATAATATATATATATTTCTACACAAATAACAAATATATTTTCAAACCAAATAACGAATATATTTCTATAACAAATATATCTCTACATAACAAACATATTTCTATAACAAATAACACAATATATTTTTACACAAAATAACATATATATTTCTACACCAAATAACACATATATTTTTATATAACATGCTACTAAAACACCAACATATAACACAAAAATAACACACATCACCATAAATCAAATAAATTATTTAAAAAGACTCTAAACTCAATCAAATAATTAAATAAATAAAATAGGTCAAAGCGGGCGTTACATTTTACCCTTACTCGCTAAAAGACCAAAATACCCTCCTAATCTCTAAACTCAGGGAAATACATCAAAGGGAAAATAATCACATGCAAACATACACAAATACACATAAATTAATTAAGAACTAAATAACGAAAATCAGGCTGTTACATGTTGTGCGCCCCTCTATGGGCAATATGCAGTTTCGATCTTTGTCTGTTCGACAAGGGGCTGGTTTAATTAAAATCTTTACTATTGAAAAGGTGAAGGCCGCGGTGTGGGACTGTGACAGTTACAAATTTCCTGGACCGGATGGAATTTCTTTTGGTTTTATTAAAGACTTTTGGGATATTTTTAAGGATGATGTGATGCGCTTTTTGCTTGAATTCCATAGGAATGGGAGATTGTCTAAGGGGATAAATAGCACTTTTATTGGTCTTATTCCTAAGGTCGATAGCCCTCAACGTCTGAATGATTTCTGTCCCATCTCTTTGGTGGGAAGTATGTATAAAATTTTGGCAAAGTATCTAGCGAATCGTCTTCGTGCGGTGATTGGTTCGATCATATCGGATTCTCAGTCGGCTTTTACTAAAGGGCGACAGATTCTTGATGGTATCTTGGTGGCTAATGAAATAGTTGATGATGCTCATAGACATACAAAGGAGTTGTTACTTTTTAAGGTAGATTTTGAAAAGGCTTACGACTCAATTGATTGGGGGCTTTTACAGGATGTGATGTTGAATATGGGGTTTCCTACCCTTTGGAGGAAATGGTTAAAGGAGTGCACTGAGACAACTACTGCTTCTGTTTTGGTAAATGGTTCTCCACTGAGGCAGGGTGATCCTTTTTCTCCTTTCTTATTTCTCTTGGTGGCGGAAGGCTTCCATGTTCTGATGAAATCTATGTCTGAAAATAATTTGTTTCGTGGTTATCAAGTGGGTAGTAGTGAACCTGTGGTAGTGTCCCATCTTCAGTTTGCAGATGATACTTTGATCTTGGGTGAGAAGTCGTGGGCTAATATCAGAGCCATGAGAGCGACTCTACTTCTTTTTGAAGCTTTGTCTGGTTTGAAGGTTAATTTTTCAAAGAGTCAGTTGGTTGGGGTAAATATTCATGATTCTTGGTTGTCAGAGGCAGCTATGGTGTTAAATTGTAAGATGGGCTCTTTCCTTTTGTGTATTTGGGTCTGCCCATTAGAGGAAATCCGAGAAGGTTGGCCTTTTGGGAACCGCTTCTGTACCGAATCAAGTCTAGACTATCAAGCTGGAATTCCAAACATTTATCCTTTGGTGGCCGCCTGGTTTTATTGAAGTCTGTCTTGTCATCTCTTCCTGTTTATGCGCTTTCCTTTTTCAAAGCTCCTGCAGGTTGACAAAATAGACAAGTGGCTTTGGAATTTAGAAACATCTCATGTTTATTCAGTTCGGAGTGCATATAAATTGCTTACTTCTCAGCCTCCGACTGCTAGTGTGGTGTCTGTTTCCTCGCTTTGGAATAAAGATTACCCTTTGAAGGTTGTTTTGTTTGCTTGGCGTTTGTTTCGTGACAGGTTACCATCGAAGAACAATCTTTTTCGCCGTGGGGTGATTTCTAATGATGCCCTTTTGTGTGCTACCGGTTGTGGTATTGAGGAGACTTCTGAACATTTATTTTTACATTGTAATATCTTCGGTTCTATTTGGCATCATATCTTTAAATGGCTGAATGTGTCGTTAGTTATTCCTTCTACGGTGGGGGATCATTTTATTCAGTTTACAGCTCTTGGTGGTATTGCAAAGGCGCGCCAATCCATTTTACAGGTTATTTGGTTCGCAACAACGTGGGAGATATGAAAAGAAAGAAACAATAGGCTCTTCAATGGTAAACAATGCTCAATTTTACACGTGGTTGATAAAATCAAGTCGCTTTCTCTTTTTTTTTGGTTGAAGGCGAAGTTTCCATCGCTTCACCTCAATTATCATGGATGGTGGCTTTCACCCTTCACTATCTTGGGCATTGGTTAATTTTTTGTCTGTTTATTTCTGTCGCCGTTTCAGTTTGGTGACCTTTGTAAATATTGTATAAACTCTGTTTCTTCTGATATGTCTTATGCTAGGAAGGACTTTTTGTGGTGGTAATATATTTTATTTTAGCCTTAAAAAAAAAAATTTACACATCCATGCCTCACTCCTTTCTCGTTATGCGTGAATGGTTGGTTTCTTTTCCCCTTCCAAAAACGTGAATGTGCCAGCCGTAATTCTCTGTGCCGAAACATGATTTATATGCAAGCCGTAATTATTGTGTGATTCCTTTTATAATGCATAAAACTTAACCTAGTTCCCACATGCATCTTTCTTTATCCACGTCACCATCCAATTGATGCAAGACCTTTTTCTATTGACCCCACCTTGAATGTCATTAAGCCATGTTCTTTTCTCTACCTCCTGGACCAATCAATAATTCATAAAACTAATTCCTGTTGTCTTATTATTTTTACTATTCAGCCCTCCTTTGCATGTCACGCCATCTTCATCTCTTGTTTGATTATGTAGCCTTTGACCAATGGTAATCGGTGATGATACATTACTTGACTCAATAAATAAGAAAATGATAATTTATTTAAAATGACTTTAAATTAAATACTAAACTAATAAAAATAGACTAAAAACTTAACTAAAAAGACTCTAAAAATATGGAATGACGGACTCTCATCACAGCTCAAGAAAGAATTTCTGGAGCAGAAACTACTTCTATTGGAATACAAGACTGCTACTGTAGCCAAGCTGGAAGAAGCAAGAATAAGGGAAGAGAATCTCATCAGAAGCAATGATGAATTCAAAAAGGAAATGAAGGAACAAGCATTGGACAAATATTTGTTCAAGTGTACAAGACCATAGTCAAAAATTTGAAATCATTATTAGCTTCTGGAAGAACAAAATAGAGCAAAGGAATTAACAAAGAGGAAGCTTAAAGCGTCTGAAGAGAACTGCTCTTGAAGTCAAAAGTGCTCCTGAAGACATAGTGCTCCTAAAGTGATGACGTCATCAAAAGCAAGTTCATCATAAGCATCTCATCAGAAGCTGAAGATCACCAAAAGTTGTAGTTCATTAGAAGATGCAAGACTTAAAGTTTCAAAGGTTGTTCAATGGATTTAATCTCGTCTAAGCATTGCAGAAGAGCATAAGAGTGAAGCAACGGCTAATTCGAATGAATTTGAAGGCATTGAATGCTTGTTCTTTGAAGAGCGTTGACAAAGTACAATTGTACGAAGTGTACAACCACTACCTCCACTACTCAGTTTTTGTCTCTGCTACAAGACAAGAATAACAGCTGCGCCTGCAACAATGTTCCTACAAACTTGGAATGAATTTGAAATTGATCCTTCATAGGTGATTGTTGGGAATGAATTTGAAACTTGGAATGAATTTTATCAACCATATCAGGCAAAAGATCATTGGTGATTGATCAAAGCTTCAATCGACTCTTATTTTGATGTGCTGGCAATTCACAACGTCTCTTTCACACCTCTATATAAAGGATTGAAGACTTAGAGAATTGTAAGAGACTCACAACAATTTGAAAGCGCCAAACCTCTGCTGAAATTGTTATGCATCAAAAAGTTCACTTAGAATTTCTTATCAAAGTTCATATCTTAGAAATTCTAGAGTCTTAAGAGTCTGTATCTGATTTGTATTGAACACCACTGATTGTATATCAAGTGTTCAACGTCAAACATTTTTCTTTGTAATTTTGTTTGATTAGAAGTCTCTTGCAGTTGTGCTTGAGCATAGAAGTCTCTTGATTGTGTTCAGGAGCATAGGAAGTCTATTGCAGTTGTGCTTTAGCATTTAAAGTCTCTTGCTAGTTTTAGCAGTGAACATTTGTAATTAGATATTACATTTTAGTGAACTTTCCTTGGAAGTGCAAGGTTGACAAGACTACTTCCGGTTTGTGGAAGGAACCTGTATAATTGCTTTGTCTCTCTCTCTCTCTCTCTCTCTCTCTCTCTCTCTCTGTGTGTGTGTGTGTTTTTATCCGCTGCAGTTATTATATGAACATCACTTCAGAAGCTGTACTCTAACTGTTTCTGACCAGTGACTTCAGTAGGAGAAAAAGAAGAAAAAGCCAACACAATTCAACCCCCCCTTCTTCTGTTTTTCTCACCTTCAACGTTCATTGTAGACATATAGAAGAAGAAGAAGAACATAAAATAAAATAAAACAAAGATGAACTTTTATTCAAAGAAACAATTGTCACTTATTATTTCAGAGAACAAAAGATGAATTGTTATGATAGCTAGCTACTCAATTTATAGTTTACAATGCCTTAAGCCCTAAGAAATACATTGAAGGTGAGAAAAACACAAGAAGGGGGGGTTGAATTGTGTAAAGATGTTCTTCGTTTTCTTCTAAGCTGAAGTTCATTGATCAGAAGCAGTTCAAGAATAGTTTCTGAAGTGATGTTCAAAACTAGGTTGCAGCGGATAAAAACAGAGAGAGAGAGAGAGAGAGAGAGAGAGAGAGAGAGAGAGAGAGAGAAGACAGAGAATGAAGAAAGACACAAAGCAATTATACATGTTCCTTCCACAAACCGGAAGTAGTCCTGTCCCCCTTGCACTTCCAAGGAGAGTTCACTAAAATGTAATATCTGATTACAAATGCTCAAGCACAACGGCAAGAGACTTCCAATGCTCAAGAACACAATCAAGAGACTTCTATGCTCAAGCACACAAGCAAGAGACTTCTAATCAAACAAAATTACAAAGAAAAATGTTTGACACTGAACACTTGATATACAATCAGAGGTGCTCACAATACAAATCAGATACAGACTCTTTAAGACTCTAGAATTTCTAAGATATAAGCTTTGAAAAGAAATTCTAAGTGAACTTTTGGATGCTGAACAATTTTGACAGAGTTTTGGCGCTTTCAAATAATTGTTGAGTCCTATTTGTTCTTCAAGTCTTCACTCCTTTATATAGAGATGAATGTTGAGTTGCCAGCACATCCAAAAAGAGTCGTTTGAAGCTTTAATCAATCACCAATGATTCATTTCCTGATATGATTATTGTCCTATGAAGGATAAATTTCAAATGCATTCCACGTATGAAGGAACATTATTGCTGGCAGAGCTGTTATCCTTGTCTTGTAGAAGAGACAAACTCTGTGTAGTGGAGGTAGTGGTTGTACACTTTGTACAATTGTACTTTGTCAACGCTTAACAAACGAACAAGCATCCAATGCTTTTGAATCCTTTTGAATTAGCCGTTGTTCCTCTTTTCCACTCTTCTGCAATACTTAGACGACATTGAATCCATTGAACAACTTTTGAAACTTTAAGTTTGCATCTCCTGATGAACTTTAGGAGCAGTTCTCTTCAGATGCTTTTAAGCTTCCTTTTTGATTATTTCTTTTCTCTCTTTTGTTCATCCAGAACCTATAAATGATCTCAAAAATTTTCTCTATGGTCCTGTACACTTGAAGGGTAATGAAGAAAGCATTGTTTGAGCAAAGGCTGCTGGCTGCTGACCTTCAGAAGAAGCTGATTGCTCAACAAGAAGAAGCAAAGGAAAGGGAAGAAACTCTTCTCAAAAGATATAGTGATCTTAAGGAAACTATGGTGAAGCAAGCTGACAAGACTAATGACATGATGCAAGAGATGATGGATATGATGAAGAGACAAACCAAGCCTTAGATTACACACCTAGCTTGTTTTCTTTATGTTTTCATTTGTGTGCATCTGACAATCTCTTGCTTCTGATCATGTTTTTGCTTCTAAACTTATTTTGCTTCTGAACTCTTATATTGAATTTTCTCACTATGTTTTTCTCATCTCTTCTTTTTGTCTTTTATTTATATTTTTGTTGATGACAAAAGAGGGAGTAATAGTATAATATTTATAGGCTCTGAGCCCCATTAATTTAACAAGTTAAATTATAGGAACTCCTAGATATGAGATCCCATTTCACTTCCCTCAATCAACCACAACCCTTGTGATTATCAGATTACAAGCACAACAAAAGATGAAGTTACCTTCAAACAAAACTACTTAACTTTGTGCTTCACAGCTTTGGAGTAGTGACCAAACTACCTACCTCCGTGCTTCACAGCTTTGGAGTAGTACACAACTTACAACTCAATAAAAAAACAGTCCTTAATATGTATCAAGGTGATACATGAAAGGCTCACAAAAACAATGACTCAAAACCCTAAAATAGCACTAATCTTCAATGACGGCTTCGGTGGTGAATTAGGTCTTGTATTTATACTTAAACAATACGGGTTATAACATCTTGTTGGGCTTCAGAACAATCCAGATCAAACAGTGATCTGTTACACAAGAATCAGTAACAAATATGGTAACTCCTAAAAAGTAGGAACATCTTTAGGAACAAACTAAACACATCCAAAGTTTCCTAAATAGTTACCACAACTTTAGGAAATAATAAACCATCAGATTCTGTACAAAAAGCACGCAGCTTGGCCAACAAGAAATAGGACGTGGATTTCTTAAAAAGTGCGTAAATCAAGCTACATAAATAGGGCACACTGAACCGTGCCAAGATGTTGGAACATCGTATCCAACATCATACATGAATATTTGTTTCAGCAAAATTGAAGCCAACACACAAATATCCAACAATCTCCTTTGGCAAATTTTTGGCTAAAACAAACTGAGGCCAACAAAACAAGATGAGAGATAACACGCAGCCTTTTCTTCAATCAACACAAGCAAACATCCATGAAGAAAGGTACATAGCACTCGGATTAGTAAGAGATACCACATATATAGTTCTTCAGTCACATCATAATCTTCAAGACTAAAAGAAGTATAACCCAGTTCCCAAAATCTACTTCCATTATTTTCACAAAATTTCATCACATGGAAAAATGCAGATATGAGAAAAGGTATCACAATAGAAAATTAGAGACTTACGGCAGCGAAAACAGAAGGGAAAAATAAATTCCCAAACAACATGCAGTAGCTATTTAGAATGTTCCAGCATCCAACCAAACATCCAGGAACAAAATAAGTATCACTCCCTCTCAAGGATACAACTAATGAGTGACTACTAACACAATATTCTAATACTCCCTTTGAATACACGCATGCACACTAAAACAAGGAAGACCTTCAAAGCGGGAAAATAAGACCTTGAAAACTCCAGGAATACTTCAGATGCATAAAAAAAAAAAGATGTTTCAACATCATCTGACACATCACATCATCAGACATGCATCTAAAACTTCTGCTATCAAATCAACACATACAAATATCTACTTCAAGGAACAACTTCACATGCATCATTCTAGAAAAATAGAAAAGAGCAGAAGTACACACCAGCAGAAGTATACACCAGAAGAACACAAGTATACACTTACTCCCCCTTTTTAGCCATAAATTATGACAAACTACCATGCATAAGAAGCAGAAATAGAAAGAACAGCAGCAATACATAAGATCACGACACATAAGTACCTAGAAATCCATAAAAACAAGATTGAAACAGGAGAAAACTCCACACATTTTGGTCATCACTTTCTGATCCATCCTTCTCATCACCAACAGACACATTATTACAGTTCTCATGATCAGAAACCTTCTTACTTTGAGATTTTTCATTATCAGAGGCTGACTCAGCCACAAACTTTATTTGATCAGATTGAACCAGGGATGCTGTAACATCCGATGCAACATCCGGTGCAATAGCAGTTTTAGAATGAGTCACAAGAACACCTTCATTAATAATATTATCAGCATCAGCAGCATTCAAACTAGACTGAACAAGGTTGCCAGACTTAGTTAAAACAGGTGGAACACTAATCGACGCCGAGGAAGTCACAGAAGAACTTACTTTAGGGTTTTTGCGTTTCCATTCTTTCCTAGGTTGAACACTCTTACCAGTGACCTTTGGTTGAACATGAGGCTGAGGATACAATTTATAACAGTACGGCCTTATGTGACTATATCTACCACAATGGTGACATCTCTAAGGTGATTTCTTTTTGTTTTTAGAATTATGATGTTCTTCAGGATGCTTCAACATTGGTTTGCTAATAGAAGCAACATTTGTTCCTGCAGAACCTACAAATTTGATATGTTTGTCCTGCTTTTGTTTTCTTATTAAGCCATGGTTTTCTAAGACATAGGCAAAATTCTTGTTCCGTTGTTTCTAGTTTAGAGGTTCATAATCAAAACCTATTCCATTTGGTTTTCCTTTAACTCGACCTTCTAAAATTTTATCTTAGACACCAGTACTAGTTGCCATCATCCTTACTTGTTTCTTAACATGTTCAAGTTGTGAGTTCAGAAGTCTTACCTCATCATTGAGTTCAGAGATTTTTTCCATATGATTACTTCTTTCAGCTAGCAGTTGACTATTTATCTTCTTCTGTTCTACTAGTATCTTGGATACCTCAGCACTTCTAGCATATAAACCTTTATAGGAAGCAGTTAACTCACCATAAGCTAACTCTTCATCACATGATTCAGTGTTAGAAAAAACTCTACCAGTCATGGTAGTCACCTGCTTAGTAGATTCACTTTCATCATCTCTTTTTGGGACGTCTTTATCAGACTTACATCTTCCTATCAAAGTTGTTACATGATTGGAATATTCATCTTTGTTTATATCCCTTCTTTGAGAGTCACTGTTTCTGCTGATGTTGAACGATATGTTTTGAACATTTGGCCTCGACTTTTTATCAATCATCTCCAACACTTTGTTGAATTCTTTACCAAGACGCACAAGTGCATCTAAAATACTTTCATCAGTCTCCATATCACATTGAACATCTTCCTCATTAGTGTTGGAAACAAAAGCTATGTTTTTCTTCTTATATCCATTAGCTAATTCAAAGGTTTGAAGTGATCCTATTAGCTCATCAACCTTCATACTGGGGATGTCTTGTGCTTCTTCAATCGCAATCACCTTCATATCAAATCTCTTGGGTAGAGATCTGAGAATTTTTCTAACAAGCTTTTCATCAGAAATTTTCTCTCCAACTGAGTCAAAAGAGTTAGCAATATCAAGAATGTTCAAGTAATAATCTTGTATGTTCTCATCCTCCATCATCTTTAGATTTTCAAATTTTGTAGAAAGAAATTGAAGTCTTAAACTTTTCACTTTAGATGTACCTTCATGAGCAGTTTTGAGAATTTCCCAAGCAACCTTGGCAACAGTGCATTGCTTGATCATTCTGAACATGTTCTTGTCTACTCCATTCAAAATGGCATTCAAGGCTCTAGAGTTTGCAAGCGATGACTCATCTTCAGCTGTAGTCCATTCTTCTTCTGATTTTAGAACATCTGTCTTGTTGCCATCTTTATCAAGAGCCACAGGATGCTCCCAACCTTTCAGCACTGCCTTCCATGTCTTGTTATCAATGGATTTGAGAAAAGCAATCATGCGTGATTTCCAATAATCATAGTTGGAGCCATCCAACAACGGTGGTATGTTAACAAATCCTCTTGCCTTGTCCATTTTGCCAGAAAGTATCTTATCTGGATCTCACCCTAAAACAGGAAGGGTTGCCTGCTCTGATGGCAATTGAAATTCTGGATGGCTAGCAACAGAATGTTCTACAAGATGTTCCAATACTCGGCACAGATTACGGATGTTGGATGAGATGTTTAGAACATCGTGCTAGCAGTGGACATAAATAAAACAACAAAATAAAAGACAATAAAGTAAAAGGCACAGGAAGTTTGTTAACCCAGTTCGATGCAACGTCACCTACTCTAGATGCTACCAAGCTAGGAAGGAAATCCACTAGCGTAGTCTTTATTCTAAGTTTCTCAGCAAACTCCTCGTTTACAACTCTAGACCTAGGACCTACCTGTATTGACTTCAACCTAGGAACTCCTGAATCTGAGATCACATCTCACTTCCCTCAAACAATCACAACCCCTGTGATTATCAGATTACAAACACAACAAAAGATGAAGTTACCTTCTAACAAAACTACCTAACTCCGTGCTTCACAACTTTGGAGTAGTGAACAAACTACCTACCTTAATAAAAAACAGTCTTTAACATGTATCAAGGTGATACATGAAAGACTCACAAAAACAATGACTCAAAACCCTAGAATAGCACTAATCTTCAATGACGGCTTTGGTGGTGAATTAGGTCTTGTATTTATATTGAAGCAATACGGGTTATAACATCTTGTTGGGCTTCAAAAATATCCATATCAAACAGTGATCTGTTACACAAGAATCAGTAACAAATATGGTAACTCCTAAAAAGTATGAACATCTTTAGGAACAAACCAAACACATCCAAAGTTTCATAAATAGTTATCACAACTTTAGGAAATAATAAACCATCTGATTCTGTACAAAAAACACGCAGCTTAGCCCACAAGAAATAAGACGTGAATTCCTTAAAAAGCCTGAACCGTGACAAGATGTTGGAACATCGTATCTAACATCATACATGAATATTTGTTTTAGCAAAATTGAAGGCAACATACAAATATCCAACATTTAAGATAGACAATTTTATTTTATAATAAAGAGTACTATTTACTTCAAATAGTTTTAGACGGGACCGTAAGCTTTTGATGTTTGGATGCATGGCCATTAAACAAGTTGTTGAAATACGGGTGGATTTCATTTACTTCAAATTCAATGTGCATGTATGGATTTTTTTAGCATGGCCCATTATATGGATAATCAAAGGTCAAATTTAATGTGCATAAATAGAAAAACTATAATTAAAAACGTTTTTTTTTAAATGTCGGCAACTTATCCACACCAATAAAAGTTAACCACGTGTACACTTCCTAGTTTTCCTTTTCGAAGGAATTCAACACCGACATTTGAACCCCGAACCTTACATCGTCTTCGAACCCCCACACCGTCCTATTTGAGCATTCAGCTTCCTAATTAAAAACATTTATCATATATGAAGTAGGTAATCATTAAAAAAAAATGTATATATTCGTTTGATGTCTTTTTACATATACATTTTATTTTTTAAAAATTAACCTTTACAAAAATTTATAGTAGTATTATTTATCTAGATCAGTTCGTCAAAAAGAAATCCAAATTAACTTCAATGAAGTTTTCTGTGTGATTAGTCGAAGTTTGGTTTGTTCTTTTTTTGACAATGGTCCAATCTTTTTTTTCTGGATCAAATGAGCTACAATGAGACTTCACGAAACAACGATCAACCTTTCTTCAGCATCATATATAATAACACAAGGCTTCACTTGTCAGATCTTTGTCGAAAAAATGAACAAATTAAAGTTTGAGTGATATCAACTAAAGACTTTATGTAGTTCACTTGATCCATAAGAACATCTGACATTTGTCGAAAAACAAACAAACCAATGTTCGACTAATCACAAGTGAGGCCTCTTTGTAGTTCCTCTAATCCATAAAAAAGGGTTAGATCTTTGTCGAAAAAGAATGAAATTAAGCTTCTATTGATCACGAGTTAAGCATCATTGTAGTTCATTCGATACAAAAGAAATATTAGGCCTTTCTCAAAAAAAATAAAGTTCGAGTTATCAAGAGTGAAGTCTCGATGTAGTTCATCGATCTAGAAAAAAGGTCGAGCATTTGTCAAAGAATGAACAAATAAAATATCAATTGATTACATTAGAATCCTCCTTGTAGTTCATTAGATCTAGAATAAAGGTGAAATCTTGTACAAAAGGTTAGAACTTTTCGGAAAACAAATAAGTTAATTGGGCCTTTATTAGAAAACAAACAAATCAATGTTTGATTGACCAAAAATGAAGTTAAGTTGTTATTAAACCAAAATGGGGTAAAGAACAATAACCTTTTTCATGATAACAAAGTATTCGAATTCAATGTAGGGAAACAAATTGTTGAAGAATGTTACGATCCTTGATAAAAAAAAAATCAAAGCAAAATATAAAAGATATAATTTAATTGTACAATGCTCAATTTAGTTTACTACTCTTATAGTTTTTGTAATTACTTTAAGAACTTTTTGTATTTTAGATTATCCTTTAGTCCGAAGTAGAAAGCCCTCTAGTTTAATTCGAGGAAATCTAGGACTAAGTGTCTTAGTAGAGTCTCTAATTAGGTGGATTATAGTGAAAATCCTTCAAGTGCAAAGGGACTAGATTAACTCCCAAGTTGTAGAGTGGACCAAGATAATTCTTGTGTCTCTTTACATCCTGCACTCTATTTTTCGGACAAATTTATTACTCAAACAATTTTTTTTAATATTCAAATTTTTTATAAGAATTTGTATATCATGTGCAATATTATACATGTTAAAACAACTAAGAATAGTAAGTTTTTATTGAAAAACAACAATTATTTATTAAAAAGTTATATAATAAATATAAAACGTTTGAGTTCCAAAGCAAATTTACTATTTTAAACTTTTGAACATGTTAAAATTTGCACATAATAGAAAAACTCTTTACGGAAAATACTCCTATATTAAGGGACGGAAGAAGCACTTTTTTCTAAGTACAACTAGCATGTTTCAGTATATTACATTATTTTTAGCCATTCTCTTCTTCATATTTTACAATATATGGAGAAGCAAAAAAAAAGTAATTGTACCAAATTGGCCAATAATTGGCATGCTACCATCAGTTTTGCATAACCTATCCAAAATTCATGATTATGCAACCTTTGTTTTGAAACATCATAGAGGTACTTTTCAGTTTAAAGGACCTTGGTTCACAAATCTTGCCACTGTTATCTTCACTAGTGACCCCATAAATGTGCACCACATCCTCAGCAAGAATTTCAATAACTATGGGAAAGGATCTGACTTCCATGAGATTTGTGAAGTTCTCGGTCTTGGTATATTCAATTTGGATTCCAATGAATGGAAACAAGAAAGGGCACTATTTCATTCATTGCTCAAAAACAAAAACATTGAAATATTCTATGAACAAAACATTCAAAAGAAGCTAGAGAATTGTCTGTTACCATTTCTTGATCATGCATCCAAAGAAGTAAAAGTACTTGATTTACAAGATGTTATTGAGAGGTTTACCTTTGATATTACTTGCATTTTTTTATTTGGATTTGATCCTAATTCCCTTCCTTACAAGTACAATGAGTTATCAGATATTGCTTATGTAAAAGCTGTTAGTGAGCTTGAGGATATACTATTGTATAGACACTATATGCCAAAATGTATTTGGAAGCTACAAAAGTGGCTACGAATTGGTCAAGAGAAGAAGGGCAAGGTAGCTCAAGAAAATCTTCACCAATTCTTGGACAAATGTATATCTTATTACAAAGGTGATGAAGAGAAAAGAATACTCAAAAGAAATGAAGGTGTGGATGAATCTCATTATTGCCTGGTAAAAGAACTAATGAAGGAAGGATTAGGAAAGAGGGAAATGAATGACATGTATATTAGAGACACTGCTCTCAATCTCTTGGCTGCAGGTAATGGAACAATTAGTTCAGGTCTCAATTGGTTCTTTTGGCTTGTATCAACTCATCCTATTGTTGAAGATAAAATTATTCAAGAGATCAAGGTTAACTGTTTAACAAAAGAGGATAATTTGATGACAAATTTTAGTGTGAAAGAGCTTGATAAGCTAGTTTACCTTCATGGAGCCATATGTGAAGCCTTAAGGCTTTATCCTCCTGTACCATTTGAACACAAGTGTGCAGTTAATTCTGATATACTACCTAGTGGAGACCATGTTAGTCCAAATACAAAGTTAATATACTCTTTGTATGCAATGGGAAGGATGGAACAAATATGGGGTGATGATTGCCTGGAATTTAGGCCTGAGAGATGGATATCAGATCGAGGACAAATTAAACATGTACCATCTTACAAGTTCATAGCGTTTAATGCAGGTCCAAGAAGCTGTCTTGGAAAAGATATAACTTTCCTTCAAATGAAAATGGTTGCAGCTGCTGTGTTATGGAAGTTTCACATACAGGTCGTGGAAGGTCACCTTGTTACTCCAAAGGTTTCTGTGATTCTTCGTATTGAAGGCTTTAAGGTCAATCTCAGTAAGAGGTGCATTTGATATAAGCATTATAAGTTGTTTGAAGTTCTAATAAGTGTGAAGCATGTTGTGTGATCTCTTTTAGTGTTTCTTTGTCTGTTTTTGTTAAATAAGTGAAATAAGATTATACTACTTTCTAGTTCTATGTCTTATTGTCATAACCTAGTTGTAGTTGGGTTTGTATACATTTAAAACCAGGCATTTAGGATTGAATAAATTATATTGTGGTTACACAAATGGGTATTATAAAACTGAGTTATTTAATAAAACATTATTTTTGTTATCTATGTTTTATTATTATAAGATTTTTTTTATTAAAAACGGTAAAGGTGCATATTAAGAATACCTTTAAAAAACTGCCACTTTGGTCTTACGTATTTATTCTTTTGTTATTTCATACTAGGCATTTTAGTTCATATCTTGGTTTCTGGATTATTTATTTAATTTTTGAACTTGCTCTCTGATTTAAAAACTCTTTTTTTTTTTTTCTCCTTGTAGTAGCCTAGTGGCTAGAGCTCACATATTAAATGTGAGAATCGGCGTGTCCGGAGTTCAAACCCCAATCTCTGCATAAATTAAACAATGTCTCTACTAATTGAGATAAGCTCATGGGGACTAGGATTAAGAACTCTAATGTTTAGGTGGTTGGAGAAATATAATTAACACAATCTTATAAAAAAGAAAACGTTATCGGAAGAAGGAAAAAGATATGAGTAAGTTGGTTTTGGTTAAAAAAATATTAAATAAATTTTTTGGGTGTGTTTGATGGTCAGGATATAATAAGCATATCATATCATGTTGCAATCTTTTGTTTGATGCACTGATAAGATATGATAATTTATTCCATTTATTTATCCTATCATATCACTTCTTTGTAATTTATATCTTAAGTTTAGGCTAGGTTAGAATTATCCTATTAAAGATAACAATTAAAATCTCTATTTTGTCCTCACCCCCCCACTCCCCTCTCTATCTATTGTCTCTTCTCTATGTTGCTCTACCTCTTCCTCCATAACTCTTCAACATCATTTCTTCTACGTGTTACACATCTAATCCCAATTCATCAATACAATCCTCTTTTCCTCAACATGCTTAATTCTCAATTTTCTTTTTTTTTTTTGGTTATCTATATTGCAGTGAAGTCAAATTGAAAATAATTGTTCTTGAGTTTATTGTTTATCAATTCTATAACATATGTAGATGGAGGTTTTATTTAATTGTTGGTTGTAGCTATAAGGTGTGCAATATTGCTTTCCCATTTACTCTTGTAATTTACGAAAATGGTTTGTAATGGACGGAGTGTTGTAACCGACAAAGGAAGAAGATGATCAATAAAGGAAATTATAATTTTATATAATTAATATCAGTTTAATAATATTTAAGGGGAATTAATTATAATGGTATTTTTGTTATTTAATTCTAATATATATGTTATCATGTTTATTATCATGTGTGTATCAAACACATGATATGATAAGTATTTATCTTGTCTATATCATATCCTGTCTTTATCCAGTTTCATATCATATCCTATCTCTATCATATCATGACCTTCAAACGGACCCTTTGTCCTTAAGAATTATTAAATTTTGTTTTTCGTCCTCATAAAATTAGTGGCGTGTTTGCGTTCTTATAGAACTTTGTAAGATCTAGTTTTAGTTCATGTTGATTTTCAAAATTGTTTAATTATCCTTAAATTATTAAATTTTTTAATGATTTTATTAACACATATTTAGAATATAATAAAAGTATATTCTTTACAAAAATTTATAATTTTTTAAAGAGGTTAAAATGGAATATATTAACACAAAGCGTCAACCAGCACAAAAAGTGTTTAGGAAGACATCAAAATATCCAAGAAACAATTCACAAAGAGGGGAATAACAAGGCCAACCAAAAAAGAAGGAGAAAGATTAAGTCAGCAGTGAGGCACATCAAAGGGTTCTACCTTCAAACATTGTAGTAAAACTGGAATGAAACAATTTTCGATTTAAACCACCAAAACACTAGTATTTTAATCTGCTTAATGAAGGAGTGAATAGTCTCCTCCTTCTGTTGAAAAATATGCTTGTTTCTCTCATTCCAAATAACGTAAACAAATACTATTCAAATCATCTTAAAAGAAAAAACAAATATTTTTCAAAAACCTCATAATTAAGCCACATAAGTGATGAAGATGTGATAAAATGTTGCGAGAAGATATTGAACAAACCTCTAACTATCCACATATCAAATACCAAATATTATTATAAAAAAATACAAGAAACAAACAGATGATCTCTATCCACTATACCCCCGCATCCGCCTATACAAAGTTGATCATTAATGGAAAGCACTTGACGACGCATTAAGTTGTCTTTGGTCGGAAGACGATTCTGAAGCAAACGTGAAGCATAAAGGTGAGAAAAACACAAGAAGGAGGTTGAATTGTGTTAGCTTTTTCTTCGTTTTCTTCTACTGAAGTCACTGATCAGAAGCAGTTAGAGTACAACTTTTGAAGTGATGTTCAGATTCTAGATGCAGCGGATAAAACAGAGAGAGAGAGAGAGAAAGAAGAAAGACACAAGCAATTATACAGGTTCTTTCCACAAACCGGAAGTAGTCATGTTTCCCTTGTACTTTCAAGGAGAGTTCACTATAATGTAATATCTGATTACAAATGCTCACTGCTGAACTTAGCAAGAGACTTCAAATGCTCAAGTACAACTGCAAGAGACTTCCTATGCTCAAGAACACAATCAAGAGACTTCTATGCTCGTGCACAACTGCAAGAGACTTCTAAGTGAACTTTTGTTGCAGAACAATTTCAGCAGAGGTTTGGCGCTTTTAAATTGTTGTGAGTCTCTTACAATTCTTCAAGTCTTCACTCCTTTATATAGAGGTGTGAAAGAGACGTTGTGAATTGCCAGCGCATTAAGATAAGAGTCGTTTGAAGCTTGGATCAATCACCAATGATCTTTTGCCTGATATGGTTGTTGTCCTATGAAGGATCAATTTTAAATCCATTCCAAGTCTGTAGGAACACCATTTCAGGCAGAGCTATTATTCTTGTCTTGTAGCAGAGACAAAAACTGAGTAGTGGAGGTAGTGGTTGTACACTTCGTACAATTGTACTTTGTCAACGCTCTTCAAAGAACAAGCATCCAATGCCTTCAAGTTCATTTGGATTAGTTGTTGCTTCACTCTTATGGTCTTCTGCAATGCTTAGACGAGATTAAATCCATTGAACAACCTTTGAAGCTTTAAGTCTTGAACAAATATTAGCATATCCAATTGACAATTTTTAATACCTTGTTATCATCAAAAATCTCAAGAGGTAGTGTTAAGCACATTTTGTTCCAACAAAGCAAACAAAGAGACCTTTAACGGAACCTCCTTTATCCATATAATATGATGGTAATTTCTATAACCATTGTCCACCACATCATGATCTAACGCTTGGGTCAATAGTTGATAGACGTTACTCATAGTGTATCTAGAAGATGAATCAAATCTCCAACTCCATCTATCCTCCTCATCAACCTGTAAAACAACATATAACAAATCGACACACTCCCTCAATAACTCCTCCTCCCAAGCAAACAACCTACGTCTCCACTTCCAAGCTTCCCCATTTGACCCCCAACCTAAGTAGCACATGTCAACTATTAAAACCAATTTATGCTCTGTCTGATCAAACAATCTATGGAACCTAGTCGACATCGAAACCCCTTCTAACCACAGATACTTCCAAAAAAAAAGGTGGAAGACCCACCACCCACTACCCTAACAACATTATTAAGCAACCACCCACACTCCAATAACCCAACACCGTCAACAACCTTATTTACCTCCATCTTCCCCATGTCTAGCACATAACACCTTATGCCATAGACTCCCCCTTTCCCCCAATACCATTTACCAAACAATTCCAAGTAAAATTCCTTCAACCTCTGCACCCCCAACCCTCCAACTTCTTTAGGCAACCAAATGATATCTCATTTAACCCAAGAAATTTTGCTATTATCCTCAACAAGCCCCCCCCCCCCCCCCCCCCCCCCCCAGACACACACACACACACACAAAAACACATTAAAAATAGATTCAAGGATAGAAATGATACCTGAGGGAGCCTTGAAGAAGGAAAGAAAGTAGATCTCAATGGAGGGCATGACAGATTTCAGAAGCACTAGCCCCCCACCAATAGATAAATTGCAACTTTTCCAACATGATAACCAATTTTTAACACGTTCTACAAGAGGATACCAAAAATATAGCTTACAAGCATCTCCACCAACAGGTAATCCAATGTAGATAATGCTATAACCATATCTATAAACATAATTTAAAAATATATATTAACTTAACAACAAGGACTAAAATAACATAAATGGTAATATAGTTTTGGAAAATAGGATTAGGGGAGGACATTAATGGTCATTATAACAAGAAAATTTATAATAGACATTACTGTCTTGCACCGTATAATTTGGACCGTCAAAAAGATCGATCCAACTTGGACCAAGATTGTTGTAACCACACATCAATCATCAATAGTATATAATATAAAGTAAGGTGGAATTTATGAACATATATCATGATTACCCAAAAAAAAAGTATAACAAATAAATAGACAAAAGACATATAAATTAACTTGTTAAAAAAAAAATTATACGGCTTCACAATGGTTGTAGTTTTATAAAATATTCTATATTCATAGGAAGTTGGTTTAAATTTATGGTTGTTATTAGAAAATAAGATACTTTTCATCTCATAACATATTACATCAATCAACATAGATTGATATTTTTTTTTTACAATAACATAGATTAATATTTTGTAACATTGCCGCTTCACAGAGTGCATTGAATTTTGATCCCCTAAAATATCACCAACAATAAAATTAAATAAATTTTAGCATAGAAAAATTATTAAGTTAATGTGAAATCATGTTAGTAAACGTTCACGAAGAAAAAAATTGTTGCATGCTCTATCATCCATAAAAACCACATCGATTAAATATATGCGATCTCTTTAAAATTCGGCATTCTCACATTCTAATGATCCTAATATTGAGTCTCGATATTTTATATTTATAGTGTGAATAATGTTAATAAAGTTTCTGCAAAAACCTTTAAAAGAAAGAAAAAGATATAAATTATTTGTTATTTCTTAAATAACAAATAATTTTTGATGTGTGTGTGTGTGTTAAATAGAAAGAAGAAGAAAATCTTTTTGACGGAAAGAAAGAACTTGTTGAGATATCTATGCAAAATTAAAGGTTCACGTAAAAATAGATGATTAATAGAACAAATTGACGTGGAGTCGAAACGTGATATAAAATACCTTATTTTATTAATATACTATTGATTGATTGACGTCATCAATGGAGTTAAATTTTGTAGCCATAATTTTTGGAAAACAAAAACAAAAAACAGAATGATTAAATTTATGATTTGATTAGTTGAGAATCAAAATTGAATCAAGGTATTGTAAGTGTGTGTATATAAACATCAGCAGAAGTGTTTAAGATGTTTGAAAAGTTGTGACACGTGGCATAAAAACCTTACTTTATATATATATATATATACTATTGATTTCTAATATTTTATGTTGCATAAATGTCTCCACAAACTACATATAATATTTTCAACAAATTCACATATATGATCTTATTTTATGATTAAAAGGCTTCAATTGGTTTTTTTTTTTTAGAAAACGAAGCTTCAATTACTCACTAAGTAATCTTTTAGCACCGTAACAATGAATTAGTTTTTCTTCTACTAACAATATTTATATATATAGGAATTAAAGTACAACAAAACTTCATTATCGTCCATATTAAAACCCATGATCTCCTTATTTTTAGGTGCACAATGGTCATTTCACAATTTTTTTTTTAAATAAATAATTGTGGATGATTGTTTGTAACAAATTTTAGGATAAGCATCAACTAAATTATAGCTAATCACAACTAACAAAAAGTTTTCATTTTCAATAAAAAAAATCCAAAGTTTCCAACAACAAAAAAAGGTGTGGATAAATTTTCCAATAGTAAATAAAAAATAAAGTTAACCAAAATCCTCATCTCTTTTTCTTCAAAAATAAAATAATATTTTCATCTCTTTGCTTATATCCTTGCTCGCTCTTCAACTCACAAAAGGTATATGATTTTTAATTTTTTTATGTTCTTTTCTCCAATCCATCAATCATCTCCATGATTATGATGAAAAGTTAATTGTTACTTTTTTCCTGCCAATTCTTTTTCTTCATGATGGGTCTATCTATATTTTTTAAATAAATAATTGTGGATGATTGTTTGTAACAAATTTTAGGATAAGTATGAACTAAATTATAACTAATCACAACTGTAACAAAAAGTTTTCATTTTCAATAAAAAACCAAAGTTTCCAACAACAAAAACAAAGGTGTGGATAAATTTTCCAATAATAAATAAAAAAGAAAGTTAACAAAAATCCTCAAATTCTCATCTCTTTTTCTTCAAAAATAAAATAATATTCTCATCTATTTGCTTATATCCTTGCTCGCTCTTCAACTCACAAAAGGTATATGAATTTTATTATTTTTTTTATGTTTTTTTTTTCTCCAATCCATCAATCATCTCCATGATTATGATGAAGAGTTAATTGTTACTTTTTTCCTACCAATTTTTTTTCTTCATGATGGATCTATCTATTGATGCAATCATTGATATTAACGACTCTAAGGAAACATGGAGACTTGATGTTCGTGTTGTCGATGTCTGGAGTATTGTCAACAATCACGGAAATGAGCACCTTGAAATGATCGTTATGGATTCAAAGGTATTTTTTTGAAAGAAAAAAAAACTATTAAATTTATTTGACATTTATAATTGACCACTTGATCATAGTCAAAAGTAAGTAGCAAGCAGACAATAGTAAAAAGAGTCGCACCTTATAAAGTATACCAATGATCATGTCTTATAAATTATAATGATCATGTCTTGTAAATTATGAGCTTACCTTACCCTTTATTAATTTATAGTAAAATTCCAATGATCATAAATAATAATATAGTATTGCTTACATTAATGTTTATTAATTTATGGTATAGTTTTTTTTTTTGGACAAAATCTACGGTATAGTTTTTCTTGGCATCCAAATACCATATCATAATAAAATTTAATATCACATATGTAACATCATCAATCATTCTTTTCATTTCTCCATATATCATTGTATATAGTTTTTAATCAGGTGAAATTTTTTGTTGTTGTAGGATGATAGGATTGATTCGTGCTGATCACACACCAAAATGGAAGGAAAGGACTAAAGAGAATATGACATGCATCATCAACAATGGTTCTGTAATATCCCACTCGTCAGTTATTGGAATATTACCATTCGAACGTATCAGAGGACATATGTTTATGGAATTCAAGTACAACGGAGAATGTTTTGTCAGGTAATGTCAGTTAAGCACAGGTTTGATTATCAGTATCAAGCTAAGCACGATTAAGACGAAGGGTATTTTGGTATTTACACCAAGAGAGTATATAAGTGAAGTTTGGTTCAAGAATTCATTATTCTTTGTACTTTCTCTCTCTAAGCTTTGAAACCTCAAGAGTTTCTCCTCCTTCTCTCTAGGCCATCGCCCATCTCTCCCCTCCAATCCACCAATTCTTCCAAGCAATGTTCCTTTAGGTGATTTAATATGGAATTGAGCCATCTCTTATACAAGAAGCAACTAGAAGGTTTGGATTATGCATGAACTTCAAGTAATCAAGAACTAGGGTTTGGCTTTGGACTAGGATGAAGTGAAGTTAGAAGCAATCACAAGAATCTTATTAAGGTGAGTTCTTAGATAGTTTACCTACCTTTGGGTTGTGTGAATCTTTTGTAATAAAATCATGATTTTTGCGTAGTTATGAATTAGGTTATATAACCCTTCTGTACCATTTATGATCAAATGTTGTTAATTGTTGCCATGCATATGATATAAACTGTTTTTATGATGTTCTGGATGATTAGGATATGTTATAACACTTGGAAATGAGGTTTTTATGTTAAAATCACGATTTTCTGCATTCTGGACTGATGAACTTCGCTTGCAGTGAGCCCGGTTTGCTTAAGCGTACAAAATGTCGAGAGGACAATTCTGTTCGCTTACACGTTCGCTTAAGCGAACTGGTAAGCGAATTGCACGCTTGGGAGCACGCTTAAGCGTGCAGCCTCAGCACATCCTTTTTTGAAAACCTTCATGTGGTCCAGAAATGACGTTCGAGGGCCGTTTTTTGCAATCTTTTATTGAATTATGAACCCTAATTCCAAGTGTGTAAAGTACAATTCTAAAAAAGTTTTTAAACAAGGGAAAGACATGGCAAATCATTAACAATGTTTGTTAATAAATGATACGTAAGAGTGATATGATATGTGATACGTCCGGGTAGAAGTTAATTCTAAGAATGGCGAATCGTAGAGCCTCGACTTAGGTAGTCGAGAACAAGCATGTTGGCATGTAACCTAGTCATGTTAGGTTAAGTTTTATATGAGCAACTATGTATGCAATTACCAATGATCGGGTAGGTTACGAACCCGTGGTAATCCTTCTAGCAAGTATAAGTTATGCACTCACATGTATGTATATGACTAATGAATGAACAAGACTTTTAACAAGATGTAGGTGTCGTGTCTCTTGCTATCCACGCCAGGGGTACGGGCCACGCTTCGTAAGGTAGGCCCGCACGACACTGAGGGAGCCTGATGTACCCTAGCTAGGTTTCATCGGTCATGTATGAGAATATATTCTGGGGTTACTCCACTCAGGATTATTCCGTAAAATGAACCAAGATAACTATGTTTGTTACACGTTAACTTCTAACATAATGAATGAACATGATTATGATATGACTACGATTACAAATTTGATTATGACATGGTATATGACAGGTATAAGTTTATGTATCAAGTTAAGACTATGATGTTACATCATAGACGATTTAGGAAATCCCCAATCGTCTGATGATGGAATGTGTCATGAATGACTTATGTTTAGGTCTCGATGCTTTTAATGTATCTTGACATAGCGGTCTTAGGTTCCCTTGACCGCCATGACACGTATGATGTAAGACAAGACCTATAAGTTATAGTACGAAGAATCTTATGACGGCCCTAACATGCATGACCGTCTAAGTATGCAAGTCCCCACACACGTATAGTCAAGCGTCAGGTTGTATTGTAGACATGTGGTGACCGTAGGTTTTCCCGAGGTTACCTATAGCCTAGGATTAGGTAGAACTCACTGAGACATTATGTCTCATCCCAATCCTTATTTGTTTCAGATCAGGAGGTCAGTTTAGCAAGCTTGTGGCCAAATGGATAATCAGCAAGGACTCGTTCGTACCCGTTGCAGGATGTTCGCATGGATTTAAGAATGCATTTCTATATTATTGGATAGTGGTATGGTAAATTTTGATGTACCAACGTGAATTGTTGTATATGATATTCATTCGAAGTGTTTTTGTTGTAAATTTTAACGTATCCAGTACTAAAGATAATGCACATGCTAAACTTTCTAGATACGTTTAGTGTGGGCGTTACATTTGGTATTAGAGCAGGTCGATGCAAATCGTGCCATGGGTCACTAATGTTCTAGTTGTTGTTGTTGTTAATTGAGCTTGACCAACTCAATTTAGCACACGGCAGTTAGAACGGATGCCTGAGAGCTGAATAGGACCTAGGAGGAATGAAGTATGTGTTGGAGACGAACTGGGAAGTATGAACTCGGAGCAAGTAAGAGTAAGTATTTAATTGTGTCAGAAGGTGGTCGATGAACTTAGTAGGCGAAGTTAAACTCCTCCGGGAGCATGAGGTGTTGATAGGAATAAGATGGAGTATTTCTACAGCGTCGGATACGAAGACATGTGTCAAGGGTTAAGAAGGAACTTGGACTAAGAGTCTTGAGGTTCTAGCATGTGGAAGGAAGTCACGGATGTGAAGACATGAGACAAAAGTAGAGTGCTGAAAATTTATATGAGATCACAGGATTCCCGGATTTCGCGAAGTTATAAATATTCCTCGGATCTACGTTTTGCTTGATTAACCTGCTAATGCTCGTCGTAATGATGAATCGTAACGTATACAAGGTTCAACAATGGATACATGCATATGGGTGATTGGAGTTGGAGCTCTTCAATTAAATAGGAATTCTGTAGGTCCCGGTTTGTCACAACTCGCGTAAAGCGGGCTAAACTCACTTGGAACAACACTTGATAGCACAGTTGTGTTGTCGACTCGTTCCGTGATTCTCTATTGTCATATGGGGCCCAGAATCACTATATAATGAAGGAATCATCAACGCCAATGACCTGTGTGCAAGTACTACGAAGTTTTCTTAAAGAGGAAAATCGACGAGCAGGTATTGGTATGATTAGGCAAAGTATAGCACGCGAGGATGTGAAATGCGATATCTATGCAAGGAGAAGCATGTACGAGTACATGATAAGACTACCATGCAAATTCGTAAGAATGATTCATGGGATTGGTAACCATGCAGTAGGAAGGATGTAAAGTTTCACTCGTCTTGAGGGGTTAACGTTCATGACTAAAGTTAACAGATGGAATCAGAGTGGCGCATCAGAAATTGGTCGAAAAGGTTTTTAACGGTATCCACGGAGCCTTGGTTATGATGGTAAGAATTTACACGAGGAATGGTAAGAAATATCAGACACAGTAACACAATTTTTAGTGAGAAGCGTTATGAGATGAGCAAGGAATTCTCGAAACATTGAGTTTAAGTTAATGAGACTGTTGTAGTCAGCGAAAGATAATACATGTAAGATGCAGAAAGTTCTTCTTGCGATTTAAAGTAATGATCGATTCATCAAGTGTGATAACCGGTATTCGAAGAAGAGGTAACATTCAAGAGAAATTAATGATACCCGAGCATTATCCGGATATAATGTTCTAAAGATTAAGGTTCAGTGTTCTTGGAGCAAGGAAACGAGATGTCGCCATGCGAGTCAAGGATCCTACATGAATCATGTTATGCGGTAACGTGTGTCTAGTGTAACAGCCCGATTTTCGTTATTTAGTTTTTAATTAATTTACGTGTATTTATGTACGCTTGCATGTGATTATTTGCCCTTTGATGTATTTTATTGAGTTTAGTGATTAGGAGGGTATTTGGGTCTTTTGGAGAGTAAGGGTAAAATAGTAATTTTGGTCGAGAATTAATTGTGGCATTTTAGTAAGAACCGATGGTTAGCAATTTATTAAGTTAGTTGTAGTAATTAGTATTAGTGTCAGTTGTTGCTAAATTTTTTATTGTTAGTAAGATAGAAAACTAATAGGTGGCGTAATTAGAATTGAGTCCAATTATTATTTCATGGGTTAGGCCCAATGGGTATGGATATATATTCTAACTATAGGGAGAGAACTAGGGTTTTAGAAACTTATTCATTTCATAAGAGGCAAAGAGGCTAGGAGAGGGAGAAGAAGAGAAACTTGTAGAGGGGAAGAACTTGGGAGCTAAACTGAAGCCTAGGATTTGAGCATAAAAGATTAGAGGTAAGGGGGCTAGACTTTAATCATAATCTCTTTTTCTACCCCTTCTCATAAGTGATTATCCAATTAAGTGATTTTGAAAATAAGTGCTTATGTGAAATTTGATGAATGAATTCATGTCTAATTGTTGATGATATGTTTGTACATGTGAATTGAATGATTAAGTGTTATTGATATTGAATTCATGTGTCAAAAATCATATGTATGAATGTGTTGTGTGTTTGTGAAAAATGATGAATAATGAAGTTGTGGTTTGTTGAACTTAGAATGAATTCATGAGTAATTGTGTTGATGATGTTGAAAACATGTTGCTGATCAATTGATATGATGAATATGCCATTGGTGAATTGATGATGAAAGTTGTTGTTGTTGTTGAATATTTATGAAAGTTTGGTGAAATTTTGAAGTTAGACAAAATAATGTTTTATTCATGAGTTTTGAGTATTTTTGTGTATGTGTTTATGTACATGACCTATAAACTTCATTTGGGACGAGTTTTGAGTGTGGGAGGATCAAAATTGGAGTGTTGGGGAAAAAGGGTTTTGAAATTCGAAGTTTTTATTCTGGACTGATGAGTGTTCGCTTAAGCGACGCCTAAGCGAACGTGCCCAGTTCATTCTGGACTCAGTTCGCTTGAGCGAACCATAAGCGAACAACAATGTTGCTTCTATCAAGAGTTCGCTTGAGCGAAGCGCAAGCGAACCCCAAGCGAACACTCCCATGACGCTACTGAGACTTGGTCGCTTAAGCGAACCAGCCGTCGCTTAAGCGAACCATGCCCTGTTCAGCCACACTTGAATTTTTGTTTCGTGTACTTGGGAACTAATCATAACTTCCTAATGGTTTCTTTTGCTTTATTTAATCATTACATGTGTACCTAATCTTTTGGAAACATCATTGGTATGGATTTGGACTTAATTTCATGAATTGTTCATAACATTTGGAAAATCGTCCAAGAACACAATTTTCCGAAAACTTATTTTCTCAAAGACAATGATGTGGGATTACTTACATATGCCGTCTAGATGATTAAATAAATGTTCTTGAACTATTTCTTTGAGAACTAGAATGTCTTGCTTTGAAAATGGACTATGTTTTGAAAAAAATAACATTTTGAAACGAACTTCGAGTTTTATGAGAATTCATAGTATTTGGCCGATGAAATGCTTATGTGAGTATACCGTCATTCATATGTGATTAGTATACTTCCTTAGTAGAGGCAATTGGGTTGTTTAAATTTTGTTTTGATTCATTGGTCTAAATTGTCAAATGGTGGATTATATCATATGAATTTAATTGGAAGCATTCATTGAACTTTTCTATTTTGAAATTCCTTCATGAATAGTTGATATGGTTGTATAAGTTGTTGGTGATGATATATGTAGAATGCATATATGTTGATTGATGGTAATTATATATGTTGAGTGCATATATGTTGTTGGTGATGATATATGTAATGTACATATATGTTGTTGGTGATGATATATGTAATGTACATATATGTTGTTGATATTTTTCATTCATGCTATTGGTGATGAATATGTTGGTGCAAGCATGAATTGGAATATGTTGGTGTGGACTTGTGAAATTTGCATGAAGCATGTTTTGTTGTGGTCGAGTCCTAGTTCACACACGTTGTTGTTGTTGTTGTCTTTCATCTCAAATTGTTGTTGTTGAATACTTCGGTATTCATTATGCGGGTTGTTATGATGTGTTTATAAGCATCAGAGGCGACGATCTCGGAGATGAAAGAGTTGGTACCACACATATTAGAGTTGTCTAGACACATTTCATGTTCTAGGATGAGTCGTGTTTGTTTATGAACTTGATTTGAATATGTGTTGGTGAAATTGTGTGCTCGTTGATTGTTGAATTGGAACTTTATGATTGTATATCCATTGTTGAGAATGATTATGCTCACATCTATTATGCAAGATATTATTGATGATGCATGCTTAATCCTGATTATTGTGATTATGATTAATGTAAATCTAACCCCAGTGGTTTTGGTGGACCGCCTACCTATTTGTATGAATGGGTAGACGGCGTGCAGGATTAGTGATCGCATTGCTTTTGGTGAGTGCTTGTGGTAGTGGAGCTTCATCCTTTCATGTTGCTCATCGTGTATTAGAGGCTCTGATCTAGGACGTTGTCGTTTTATATTTCAATTTTTCTTGAGATTGTATTCTAGTTGAGATTATATATGTTGTTGGATTTATTTTATGATGATGATATGACATTTACGTTGAGATGTATTCGATTCCGCTATGACCTTATGTTGGAGTTACTTTCATGCATGACTATGTTGGTGATTTATTTGTAGACGTGACGACTATTTCTTATGTATTTATTTAAATTGCATGATTTATTGCTTAATTAGAAATAGGGCATTACATCTGGAATGTACACATAACTTAAGACGAATTAGGAAAGAATCTATTTATGAAGTTAAGAGTTTTACCACGAAGGAAGACGTGATTATCTAAGATTTACGTGACGCGATTTATGCCCTCTTTTGCCATGCTTGTTAAGTGATAACGATACTTGCTATAATATTGTCGGACCATGATTTTATAACTCCTAGAGTTAAGATACGTATTCGGGGACTTGGAAATGAAAATTATGTTACGACACGATTTTTGCACCTCTGAAACTAATGGAACACGCCATGAGCGAGTAAACTCACTTAAGGCGTGCAAACTCCAGAGCCAACTCGCTAATGGAAAGGTTGGGGCGAGTCGCACAACTTTTTCAAAATGTATTGACTAGTCATGTGGTTCTGAAGTACAATCATGAGATCAGTCCCACAATGTTTATTTTTTTAAAAAAAATTAGATACTTTTCATTCCAAGGACCCATGTGCTAATATTTAAAGTTTTCTCAAAAGAAACACATCGAACATGTATTGTTATTAGTAAACTAGACATGACATTCGAGAGTATGGAGACATACAAATTGTTCACATATAGTGTGCTAATCCTTGTGGAGTTACCGTTTCAAGGTGAACCGCTCGATGATTGGATCCTTATAAAAGTTAATACTAACAAGGAAACGACGATGTTCGTTGAAGGAATCGTATGAGCTGTTCATAACTTTGTTAAGGTATTCAAGTGCAAATGGTTTAAATCCGAAACTGCAAGAATATGTGAATGATGGAATTTGATCATGATTGTCATGATATTGGCGTAGTGGTTTTGTTTCTTCATGTCAAGGTTGTATAAGATACCCATGAATTCTTTTGTATGAAGTTCGAAATGAAGTCGGAAAAATTTTCTAAGACTCTGAGAAAAGACAAGAACTTTGTAGAGTCATCAGATAAGCGGTTCAAGTAAGAGGCGGTAGCCTTAATACTCAGAAAGGGATATCGTGATATCTTGTAAGTTACACCTAAGATGAGAATCTTAGAGATTTTTCAGAATTAAGAGGATCATATTCGATGAAATGTGAACTTAGTCAAGATATGTTACATGTTTTCGGCGATAGAAGTATCATTCAGACCCTTTGATTGTGAACACTCGGACTTTATGTGACTGAGATCAAAGATGGCAGGTATTAATCACAGTAGTTAGTAAGTGCTCTCTAAATTCGAGGACGAAATTTTTTTAATGGGGGTAGAGTGTAAAATCCCACTCGTTAGTTATTGGAATATTACCAGTCGAACGTATCAGAGGACAAATGTTTATGGAATTCAAGTACAACGGAGAATGTTTTATCAAGTAATGTCAGTTAAGCACGGGTTTGATTATCAGTATCAGGCTAGCACGATGAAGACGAAGGGTATTTTGGTATTTACACCAAGAGAGTATATAAGTGAAGTTTGGTTCAAAAATTCATTATTCTTGGTACTTTCTCTCTCTAAGATTTGAAACCTCAAGAGTTTCTCCTCCTTCTCTTTAGGCCATCGCCCATCTCTCCCCTCCAATCCACCAGTTCTTCCAAGCAATGTTCCTTTAGGTGATTGAATATGGAATTGAGCCATCTCTTATACAAGAAGCAACTAGAAGGTTTGGACTTCAAGTAATCAAGAACTAGGGTTTGGATTTGGACTAGGATGAAGTGAATTTTGAAGCAATCACAAGAATCTTATTAAGGTGAGTTCTTAGATAGTTTACCTACCTTTGGGTTGTGTGAATCTTTTGTAAGAAAATCATGATTTTTGCTTAGTTATGAATTAGGTTATAGAACCCCTTTGTACCATTTATGATCAAATGTTGTTAATTGTTGCCATGCATATGATATAAACTGTTTTTATGATGTTCTGGATGATTAGGATATGTTAGAACACTTGGAAATGAGGTTTTTATGTTAAAATCACGATTTTCTACATTCAGGACTGATGAACTTCACTTGGAGTGAGCCCGGTTCGCTTAAGCGTACAAAATGTCGAGAGGACAAGTCTGTTCGCTTAAGCGAACTGCACGCTTGGGAGCACGCTTAAGCGTGCAGCCTCAGCACAACCTTTTTTGAAAACCTTCATGTGGTCCAGAAATGTCGTTCGAGGGCCATTTCTTGCAATCTTTTATTGAATTTTGAACCCCAATTCCAAGTGTGTAAAGTACAATTCTAAAAAAGTTTTTAAACAAGGGAAAGACATGACAAATCATTAACAATATTTGTTAATAAATCATACGTAAGAGTGATATGATATGTGATATGTCCGAGTAGAAGTTAATTCTAAGAATGGGGAATCGTAGAGCCTTGACTTAGGTAGTCGAGAACAAGCATGTTAGCATATAACCTAGTCATGTTAGGTTAAGTTTTATATGAGCAACTATGTATACAATTACCAATGGTCGGGTAGGTTACGGACCCGTGGTAATTCTTCAAGCAAGTATAAGTTATGTGCTCACATGTATGTATATGACGAATGAATGAACAAAACTTTTAACAAGAAGTAGGTGTCATGTCTCTTGCTACCCATGCCAGGGGAATACAAGAGGTTCGCGCCAGGGGGACGGGTCACGCTCCGTAAGGTAGGCCCGCACGACACTAAGGGAGTCCGATGTACCCTAGCTAGGTTTCATCGGTCATGTATGGGAATATATTCCGGGGTTACTCAACTCGGGATTATTCCGTAAAATGAACCAAGATAACTATGTTTGTTACACGCTAACTTCTAACATAATTAATTAACATGATTATGATATGACTACGATTACAAATTTGATTATGACATGGTATATGACAGGTATAAGCTTATGTATCAAGTTAAGACTATGATGTTACATCGTAGACGATTTAGGAACTCCCCAATTGTGCGATGATGCAACGTGTCATGAATGACTTATGTTTAGGTCTCGATGCTTTTAGCGTATCTTGACATAGCGGTCTTAGGTTCCCTTGACCGCCGTGACACGTATGATGTAAGACAAGACCTATAAGTTATAGTACGAAGAACCTTATGACGGCCCTAGCATGCATGACCGTCTAAGTATGCAAGTCCCCACACACGTATAGTCAACCGTCAGGTTGTATTGTAGACACGTGGTGACCGTAGGTTTTCCCGAGGTTAACTATAGCCTAGGATTAGGTAGAACTCACTGAGACATTATGTCTCATCCCAATCCTTATTTGTTTCAGATCAGGAGGTCAGTTTAGCAAGCTTGTGGCCGAATGGATAATCAGCAAGGACTCATTCGTACCCGTTGCAGGATGTTCGCATGGATTTAAGAATGCATTTATGTATTATTGGATAGTGGTATGGTAACTTTTGATGTACGAACGTGAATTGTTGTATATTGTATTCATTCGAAGTGTTTTTGTTGTAAATTTTAATGTATCCAGTACTAAAGATAATGCACATGCTAAACTTTCTAGATACATTTAGTGTGGGCGTTACAGGTTTCGTGTATGATAATGATTTTACATGGAAACTGTGTGATCACCCGAAGAAATTTGTGTTTGTTGGAGCTACAAATTTCAGGCTAAGAGAGATTAATGAAATACCTTCAAAACAATATTACTTCAAAGATTTTGCTGAAATCCTCGAAGAAAATTGTAAACCTGATAGGCTTGAAGGTTATTATTCAAAGATATAATAGCGGTTTTATGAATTCCAATTTTAATTAACACATATTCAAATTCATGTAATTTCATGTATGTATGTTTCTGTGGCATATATCATTGTTGTTGTGCAGGAATTAGTTAGCTTTCCTTCAAACACATGACTATTTTTTTTATCTTCAATAGGGGTAATGTTATTCCCTGCAGTCTTTGGAAAGCTATGGAACCAAGTTCTTAAATTACTACAACCAAAACAAAAATTGTGGAGCAATTCTACTTATTCTCATTCATGCAACGATTAAGGATAAACAAGGTTTCTTCTTAAATTACAACAACCATTGTTATACTTTCAAACAATATTACACTTTATATTGCATTAATGGTTGACTCATGAATAATGATAATGATAGTATCTAATGCATGGAGTGGATCAAAGTTGTTGATCAATGACAATATCCTAGAAATCAACAAATTCAAGGCTAAGTATGAATGATATTTTGTTTTCTTTCTGTATTTTATTTGGAATGATGGTCGCAATGTGAGTGATGATGATGATATCCTGCAATAGGTTACCTACATTTGAGCAGAATGAGAGGCCAACTGTGTCAACCCAATCTAGGTCAAACTGGACAAGTGGTTCACAATATACACTTCAACAAAAGTTTCTTTCTAATGCTACATATATGACCTTGAAGAATATTTGTGACCTCCGAGAGGTGTACATTAATTAAGCTTATTTTTTATGAAAGGTCGTTTACTACTTTTGTTTTATCCTTACTTACATATGTAATACTTATTTAATCAGGATACTGTGTGTGTTACTGTCGCTACTACATTGAAGTTTGCTGTTTCTAAATTTGGTTGGTTTTACTATGGTTGCACTGCATACACTAGTCAGGCAACCAATCCAAAAAACCCATACAAGTGTTCATGTTCGGAAGAGGTGAAATTGACAATTCCAATGTATATTTTTTATAGGCTTATATAATTATAAAATTTATGTTGTGAAATCCACATGTATCTCACTATTTTCATCATAATAGGTATAAATTTGATATTTATGTCAAGAGCGCTGATTCAAAATATAAGTTTGTTTAATGGGATGCTGATTGTTGTAACACCCCGTTTTCCCAACATAAAAATTTCTTAATAAAATCAGAGTTTTCTCAACGTAAACGGAATGTCACATTTCTTAAAAATCATAAATGTGATAAATAACGATTTATCCTTCATAAAATGGTCAACATAATATTCAAACTTCGCAGCGGATTTTATTTAAACAATATAAATAGTCTTGGCACGAAGGCCTCATCAAAACATCTCGTAATAGTTCAAAAACTAGATCATAGTCATGTAAGATCATAAGCAATATGTAAGGAATAGAAAATAGCCACAAAAGTTCCCATCCCGTTACGTATCAGAGCACCTAAAGACATAGTGAGAGATAGCCACTCACGACAGCAATCAACAGCTACTATCCTCGATCACCTGCAAGTTACTCATACGAAGAGCAATATTTCCAAGCAGAAGGGATGAGATTTCACAAACATTAATGTTAAACATATAATTCATCAATTACAGTTAACAACAAAACATCATCAACTCATCATTTTAGCAAACTAATGCATTCATAAATAACTCATCATAAAACACTTCATCAACAACTCCTAATCGAAAAGAACTTAACATCTTAGCAACTCATGGACAACATCTTATCAACTTGACTCGACTATGCAACTTCAACTTCTTAATCATGCATGTGGTACCATCCAGGGCATAAGCCCTCATCATAAGAGCATAAATACACTCACAGGGCATAAGCCCTCAACATAAGAGCAAAAGCTCACAGGGCATAAGCCCTCATCATAAAGAGCAAAAGCTCACAGGGCATGAGCCCCCAGCGGAATGAGTATGCATGGACTCAACAACTTACATCTTAAACTGTTGGAACAAAGGGTGTTTTACAATTATACCACTTAAGTTTTGATGACAACAAGGTATTAAAATTATCAATTGGATATGCTAAAAGTTTATTCAAGTGTATAGGACCATTATCAAAGATTTATTCATAAGAGCTTTTGACTGAATGAATTAAAGAGCAAAGGAATCTAAATTGAAGCTTGAAGAGCATCTGATTGAAAGCGCTCCTGGAAATTCAGAAGCATAGTGCGTCTGAAGAAAGCGCTCCTGAAGATAACGTCATCAGAAGCTAGTTCTCCAGAAGCATGTTCATCAGAAGCTATTTCACCAGAGGCTGAAGAGCGTTGATAAAGTACTATGTACGAAGTGTACAACCACTAAGTCTGCGCATGTCTCTGCAACCACCATCTTTGCATTGTATCTCCTATACAAGACAAGAATAACAGCTGTATTCGCAGATATTATTCCTTTCGTTATTGGAATGGATTTGAAATTGTTTTTCATAGGACAATCTTCAAATCAGGAAAAAGATCAATGGTGAAAAATCAAAGCTTCAGTCAAGACAAGTTGATGAGATGGCTAGTTCCCAACGTCTCTCAAATCCTCTATAAATAGGGATAAAGACTTGAAGAACATAGACATATATACACGAACAAGGCTTGTGCTAAGATTGTTATTCTCTAAAAGTCAAAAACATTGCTCATCAACAACTTAGATAATTCTTATAAAAGTTCATATCTTAGAATTTCTAAGTGTCTAGAAAAACAGAGTCTGTTATGTTCGTATTGTTTTGTGAATACCTCTGATCGTATATCAAGTATTCAAATCTCTTTTCAATTCTTTGTAATTATTTAGAAAAGTCTCTTTCTTGTGTGATTGAGCAAAGGAGTCTCTTGGAGTTGTCCTTGAGCAAAGAAATCTCTTTCTTGTGTGATTGAGCAAAGGAAGTCTCTTACTTGTGTGTTTGAGCAACTTGTAATTCGAATATTACATTTTAGTGAAACTCTCCTTGGAAGTGCAAGGGGGACATGACTACTTCCGGAATGTGGAAGGAACCTGTATAAATTGCTTGTGTTCTTCTTTCATTTTCTGCATTCTTACTCTCTATCCGCTGCACTAAGACTCTGAACTCTATCAGACTCTGATCTTGAGAACAGTTGTTATTTTTGTGAGAAAGAAAAGTTTTTGAAAACACAATTCTACCCCCCCCCCCCCCCCCCCCCCCCCCCCCCCTTCTTGTGTTTTTCCCACCTTCATAAACATCTTAGACAATGCATCACAACTTGACATCTTAGATAACTTCATCGCATTAATTCATATACAATCAATCAAAAGAGATTCACATATCATTTCAAAGCTATTGGAAAGATAATTCAAATACCAGCAATTCACATTTTCATATCACAACTCAATTTAAAACAAAAACGGCTGAAAGTAGCACAAGAATCCAACTTAAGCAGTCTGGTACAACATAACTCGCGAGTCGAGGTCAACTGCTCGCGGTGGCGAGCTCACTAAAAGAGCTACTCGCGAGGCGAGAAAGATCTGCCCAGATGAACGCTCGCTCAAGCGAGCAAGCCGTTCGCTCAAGCGAGCGACACTTCCCCTGCCCAGGATTGAAATTTTGCCCGTTCGCTCAAGCGAACCGTAAGCGAACACCAAGCGAGCTAGAACCTGACTTTCGTCATTTGCGTCGCTTAAGCGAAGTCCCCGTCGCTTAAGCGAGAGACGCCAAACTTTGCCCAGATTTTAGAAAATAGCCTGTTCGCTTAAGCAAACCGTAAGCGAGCGAAACCCAAACTTACGTGAATTAGTTCGCTCAAGCGAGCAGCTGCTCGCTTAAGCGAGCTGGGTCCTGTGCGACCATTTTGTGTGATTTTTCTAAGTGCTCCTAACCCAAACCTAAGCTTCCTAATATGTTTGTTGGATTTATTTAATATTGTTTAGATGATGAAACTTATTTATGAAGAAGAATATGATGGAATTAAGTATGTTTACATGAAACTAATTATTCATGCTAAGTGTGAGTTGCCATTGATGTTGCTGAGTGGTATTGTCCAGTTGGGGAGTGTGTCATAAGTGTTAGACACAGTTGTTGATGTCCTAAGTTGTTGTTGTTGTCTGGTTGTATGCTGATATACACCATTAGATGTTGTTGGGTTATATGCTGATATACACCACTGAGTCCATTCATACTCATATGCATTTGTTGGGGGCTTATTGCCCTGAAATGTTTATCATTCACCCGTTGGGGGCTTATTGCCCTGGAACGCTTTATCGTTCACCTGTTGAGGGCTTATGCCCTGGGATGCTTTAACCATCCAACTGTTGAGGGCTCATGCCCTGGAATGCTTGTCATTCAACGCGCGTAAAATGGTACCACATGCATGTTGCATTTTGTAGTTGAAGTCGTTGCATAGTCGCGTCGGTGAGAGTTGTTGTTGGTGTGATGTCGCCACAAAAGTTGTTGTTGTAATTATGTAAATGAAGAAATATTGTTGATGAATGATGATGCCATATATGTATGGATATTGATATATTTGTTGATGTGTTTTAATTCAAGTTGATGATTCATTCTATATATATTACTTTGATTTGTGAACTCACCCCTTCTGTTGGAATTGCCGCATTGTGGGCAAGTGCAGGTAATGAAGGCTAGTGAGATGTTGGCTCTTGTGTCTTAGGGCTCTGATACGTAACGGGATGGGGGAATCGTTGTCTTTTCTTGCATTACTTTATGTATCATTTCTTTTTGGAGAATATGTTGTTGAATGTTTATTCGTTGAATAATATAGTTATGTTGAGGCCTTGAGCCAAAGAATTATGTTGTAGTTGATGATGATTTTAAAAGAATAATTACGCTGCAGAGTTTATGAGAATGATATGTTGAATTAAATAGTTTTATTTTCTATTTAAGAAAGTTTTTGAAAAGTAGTGTAATGCTCCGTTGTATATTGAATAACTCTGATTATGATTATTATTATTATTACGTCGTTTTGGGAAACGGGGTGTTACAAGTTTGCCATTGATGTTGCTGAGTAGTATTGTCCAGTTGGGGAGGGTGTCCTAAGTAGTTGTTGTTGGTTGTATGCTGATATACACCATTAGATGTTGTTGGGTTGTATGCTGATATACACCACTGAGTCCATTCATACTCATATGCATTTGTTGGGGGCTTATTGCCCTGGAATGTTTATCATTCACCCGTTGGGGGCTTATTGCCCTGGAACGCTTTATCATTCACCTGTTGAGGGCTCATGCCCTGGGATGCTTTAACCATCCAACTGTTGAGGGCTCATGCCCTGGAATGCTTGTGATTCAACGCGCGTAAAATGGTACCACATGCATATTGCATTTGTAGTTGATGTCGTTGCATAGTCGGTGTCGGTGAGAGTTGTTGTTGGTGAGATGTCGCCACAAGAGTTGTTGATGTAATTATTTAAAATGAAGTAATATTGTTGATGAATGATGATGCCATATATGTATGGATATTGATATATTTGTTGATGTGTTTTGATTCAAGTTGATGATTCATTATATATATATATATTATTTTTGATTTGTGAACTCACCCCTTCTGTTGGAATTGTCGCCTTGTGGACAAGTGCAGATTTCCAAGGCTAGTAGGTTGATGGCTCAAGTGTCTAGGGCTCTGATACGTAACGGGATGGGGAATCGTTGTCTTTTCTTGCATTCCTTTATGTATCATATTTTGAAGAACATGTTGTTGAAGATTTATTTGTTGGATGATTTTTTAAAATTATTGAGGCCTTTGAGCCGAGGATTTTGTTGTAGATGAATGTTGATGATTTAAATTAAAGATTTCCGCTGCAGATTTTATAAAATGAGATTTGTTGTTATTTAAATAGTTTTATATTCTATTTAAATAAATTTTAAAAAAGTAGATGTAATACTCCGTTGATGTTGAACTCTGATTATATTACCTTTATTACGTTGTTTTGGGAAACGGGGTGTTACACTAAATGTGATGAATTGATGATGTTATGTTGTTAACTGTAATTGATGAATTATATGCTTAAAATTATTGTTTGTGAAATCTCACACCTTCTTCTTGGAAATGTTGCCTTTTACATGGGTAACTTGCAGGTAATCAAGGATAGTCGCGGTCGTGACTGGATTTTCTCACGTGTGTCTTTAGGTGCTCTGATACGTAAAGGGATGGGGATTTTTTTATGACTTTTGTTCCTTACGTATTCTTTTATGATTTCCACGAATTGTTGTTAAGTTGATTTTTTGAGATTTTATGATGAGGCCCTCGTACCGAAGGATGTTCTAGATTGTCGAAATAATTCCGCTGCGAAGTATTAAACAATATGTTGTTGAATTTTGAAGGATAAATGTTTATTTATTTTCGTTTAAGATTTTATGAAAAGAAGTGTGACATTCCGTTTACGGCGGATACTCTTATTTTTATTATGAAATTTTTATGTTGAGAAAACGAGGTGTTACAAGGTCGGTTTCAATCAACCGCATTTCTTCTCAAATGAAGTGACTCATGATTGGCTCAAAGTTGGCTCCATGGGGCCCCTCTCTTCCCTCTTTGCTTCTACGACTTGGTGGGCTTGGAGAAACAGAAACATGATGTGTTTAGGCAATGAAAATTGGTCCACTACCCGTCTTTCCCTCAACATTCATGGCATGGTACATACACTAAACTCTTGTTACACTACTGACACTAATGCAGCCCCAGAAACTATATCGGTCACGTGGAACAATGCAAACCATTCAGGTGTCATTCTCAATGTTGATGGTAGTTGTCTTGGCTCCCCAACAAGAGCTGGCTATGGTGGAATTTTAACAAATGATGCAGGTGTCTACATGTCAGGTTTTTCTGGCTAAATTCCAAATTCTACTGACATTTTGTATGCTGAGTTATATGCCATTATCATGATCTTTTGCTGACTAAAAACATGGGCATTACCAACCTTGTCTGCTATTCTGATTCTTTACATTGTATCAACATCATCAAAGGCACTTCCTTAAAGTTTCATGTTTATGCGGTTTTGATTCAAGACATTAGAGATTTAATTGAGCAGGGAAATGTCTCGATTATCCACACACTTCGCGAGGGAAATCAGTGTGCAGACTATATGGCTAAGCTTGGTGCTTCTTCAAATTTTGAGCTCCTTCGTCATGACTCTCCCCGACAGATCTTCTTCCTATCTTGCAAATTGATGCGGCTAGAACCTTCTTTTTGAGAGTTTAGCTCTCTGTTCTTTTTCTTTTTGTTTGTTTTGCTTTTTCCCTTTAGCTTTGTAACAAAAAAAAAAAACTAGACTTTTCACCCGTGCTGCCGCACAAGTCATATAAAGTTCAATAAAATATATGCTTTTTTTTAGTTCATTACAGGTGCCATATATCATAAGGTCTGTTAAAATAACTAATGTTATATGTATGTATGTTAATTTGTTTATTAGAAGTAAGTTTTACCCTGTCAATTTGTACCAAAAAAAAAAGTTTTACTCTGTCAGTATGTTTTGTTTGAAATTAGCATATATAAGTCTTACATACTAAGAATATAAAGGATAACACCACCTTATCTGTCAAACTGTTAGATAATAAAGTTGCCAATTAAATGTTCAAATACTAATATACATATAAATTGATCTAAGGTGTAGCTATCTTATTTAGCGTGAACCCATCTTTCTATTTATTTTGATAGAGGAATGGAAAACTTATAATCTGGAAAAAAAAAATTCTTTCACAAGTGGCCCCATATAAAAATACATTAATCGATTTCGGGAGAAATATAGTAATCATGGACGTTAAAATGTGGAAATTAGTTTCGATTTAGGAATTTTACTCACTCCACACGAACTTCATTTTGATACATGACTTATTAGCAATTGTTGCGGAAAAAAACCTATGGAATACATCTATCTATCTGAGAATAGTATACAAATCTTGTGGACATAAGGTTGACAGTAAAATGTTAATATCTTATTTAGCGTGCGAAAAATTATATATATTTTTCGATCGAGGAATGGAACAAAGACGATTTAACCTTCAAATAACTTAGCAAGAATTACAAAGAAAAAAAAAACTTATGAACCATTTAATACACCCATACGATCAACAATCTTCCTTTTTTTTTCTTCCAAAAGATACACATCTTTTAATTGAAAGCTAATATATGCAAAAAACACCGCACACGAAAATATGGTCATTAGTTTCTATATAGGAATTTTACTGATTCAACTCGCACTAAATTTGAAATTAGAACTTTTTACTTCAATAGAGGAATGTATAATATGTGGTATACAAATATAATAGATACACTTAATTAGTGAAGACATTGATAATTTTTTTAAAGGTAATGAAGACCTTGATATATGACGTAATCTTAAACATGTTTCCTTGACACAGGAATAAATGAAGGTGTATACACGTAAAAAATACTCGATTCTAAAATGTGGCTATTAGAACGGCAACGAATGCACCTTATTTTTTTTATACAACAATAAAGAATAGATAGCTAGTTCGACGTGATGACCCGATACAAACTTAATCGACAGAGGAACAAACACTGTCTTAACGGATAAACACCACTTAGCATACTCATTAAAATGGTAAAATGAAATTAAGCAACAACATTGGAAATATAGGTCGAAAGGATCATTCCATAATAAGAAAAGTAGACAAAAAGATTCATAATAAAGGTGCAACTTCAGCTAAACAACAACAAAATGAAATAAAGCCAGGCAGGTACACTACAACAATGAAATTCTGACACGTTAGACTTACGATATTCTATGCGATGTTCCAACACCAGAAACACACAAGCAGATGTTGAATAAGATGTTTAGAACATTAAGCTAACAAATGCAAATAAAAGCAAGTAAAAACAACAGACAGGAAAGTAAAATGCATAGAGAGTTTGTTAACCCAGTTCGGTGCAACGTCACCTACTCTGGGGGCTACCAAGCTAGGAAGGAAATCCACTAGTGTAGTCCTTATTCAGTAACTCTCAACAAACAACACGTTTGCACTAAAGACCTAGGACCTACCCTTGTTGACTTCAACCTAGGAACTCCTAGATCTGAGATCCCATCTCACTCCCTACAAATGATCACAACCCTTGTCATTCTTAGATTACAGACACAATCAGATATGAAGTTACCTTCAAAACACACTACCTACGACCGTGCTTCACAACTTTGGTGTAGTACGCAAACTACCTTGTTGGAACAAAATGTGTTTAACAATAAACCTTAAAGAGTTTTGATGATAACAAGGTATTAAAAATTGACAATTGGAATTGCTAATATTTGTTCAAGTGTACAGGACCATAGACAAAATTTACATCATTACAAAGGTTCTGAATGAACAAAAGAGAGCTAAGAAATCAACAAAAAGGAAGCTTAAAGCATCTGAAGAGAAGTGCTCCTAAAGTCTAGTGCTCCTGAAGACAGAGTGCTCCTAGAGTGATGACGTCATCAGAAGCTGCCTCATCAGAAGCTACATTTCACCAGAAGCTCAAGTTCTTCAGAAGTCACAGAATTTGAAGCTTCAAGAGTTGTTTCATGGATCGAAGATCATCTAAGACTGGCAGAAGACTAGTGGAATTATGCAACGGTCGTTTCAAAAGGATTTGAAGACATTTGGGTGGTAAAATACAAAGAGCATTGACAAAGTACTTTGTACGAACTATACAACCACCTTCTCCACTACTCTGTTTTGTGTCTTTGCTTTAAGACAAGATAACAGCTCTGAAATACAACCACGCCTGCAACAATGTTCCTTCACAACTGGAATGGATTTGAAATTGATTCTTCATAGGACAATACCTTAATCAGGCAAGGAATCATTGGTGAAAGATCAAGCTTCAACAAACGACTCTTTTTGGATGTGCTGGCACTTACAACGTTCAAATTCACACCTCTATATAAAGGAGTGAATACTTGAAGAACAACAAGACTCTACAACATTTTTTGAAAGCGCCAAAACTCTGTCAAATTGTTCAGCATTCAAATTGTTCAGCATCCAAATTGTTCAGCATCCAATTGTTCAGCGCCAAAACTCTATGAAATTCTAAAAGTCTTGAGAGTTTGTATCTGATTTGTATTGTGAACACCACTGATTGTATATCAAGTGTTCAACCTCAAACATTTTCTGTGTAATTTTGTTTGATAGAAGTCTCTTGCTTGTGTGCTTGAGCATTAGAAGACTCTTGATGAAGAACCAACTTCTACAGTTATATCATGGGCTTAGATGAAGAACTATGGGATATTCTGGAAGATGGAGTTGGTGACTTAGTCCTTGATGAAGAATGAGCCGCTGATGATAGAAAGATTCATACTCCTGCTCAAAAGAAGATGTAGAAGAAACATCACAAGATCAGAGGTTCTCTTATTTCTGCGATACCACGTGCAGAGTACATGAAAATGAGTGATAAATCTACTACAAAGGCTATGTTTGCATCTTTATGTGCTAACTATGAAGGAAGCAAGAAAGTTAGAGAAGCCAAAACACTGATGCTTATTCATCAGTATGAGTTGTTCAAGATGAAGGATGATGAAAGTATTGAGGAGATGTACTCAAGATTTCAAACCCTAGTCTCTGGACTTCAAATACTAAAGAAAAGCTATGTTGCTTCTGATCATGTAAGCAAGATACTCAGAAGTCTGCCTGCTAGATGGAGACCAAAGGTGACTGCCATTGAGGAAGCTAAAGATTTAAACACTTTAAGTGTTGAAGATCTTGTTAGTTCTCTCAAAGTTCATGAGTTAAGTCTTAATGAACATGAGTCTACTACGAAGAGTAAATCAATAGCTCTTCCATCCAAAGGCAAGTCGTCGAAAGCTCTTAAAGTGGTTGAGTCTGAAGAAAAAGATTCATCTAATGGAGATTCTGATGAAGAAGCTACTGAGATGATGGGTATGCTCTCCAACAGACTTCAGTATCTAGCCAAGAAGAACAAGAAGTTTCTGGCCAAAAGGGGTAGCTTCAGAAGCTCAAAGAAAGAAGATTAGAAGGGTTTCTTCAACTGCAAGAAGCCTGGACATTTCATTATTGATTGCCCTGATCTTCAGAAGGAAAAATCTAATGATAAGTCAAAGAAGCCAACGTTCAAGTCAAGCAAGTTCAAGAAACAGATCAAGCAGAGTCTGATGGCCACATGAGATAATTTAGAAAGTGGATCTGAATCTGACAAGGAGGAAGTTGATGAAGATGCAAAAATAGTTGTTAGGTTAGTAGCTACAACAACTTCAAAAGCTGAATCAGAATCAGACTCAGAAGAGGAAAACGAGGTATATTCTAAAATTCCCAAAGAAGAATTGTTTGATTCTCTTAAAGAACTCCTTACGCATTTCGAATTAAGAACCAATGAGTTGAAAGATTTGAAAGAAAAGTATGTTGATTTAATGAAACAACAAGAATCAACTCTATTGGATCTGAAGGCTTCTGAAGAAGGACTTAGAGGCTTTGACTTCATTTGTAAAACTTATGAAAACAAGCTCAGGTTCTTATGTCAGAAGCTACAAGAGAAGTGTGATGGAAAGTCTTTAAGTAACCATGAAATTGCTCTTGAAGATTTCATTGTGTCTGGTATTGACAGAAGCATAGTTTCTTCTATGATTTATAACATTTACAAGAACAATGGCAAAGGGATTGGGTTTTCAAAAGCTAAGTCTAATGAAACCAATATTAAAGCATATTGTGAATGCATTAAGGAAGGATTGAAAACCTTCTTTGTTCCTGAAGGTGTCAAAATGGAAACTGTTGTTCAATCAGAACCTAAAGCTTCCAGTTCTAAGGCTAAGATTACTTTAAAGCCAAAGAACTTCAAGCCTAAGGTTGTGATAAATTCTAAATCTAAGACCTCAAAGATTAAGATTCTAAAAAGATCAAACCTGTTCCTCAGAGTCTGATGAAGTCAGAATCTGATGTCCTAAACTCTAAGGTTCAGAAGGGCAAAACAGTTGCTGCTTCTAAAGTATCAAAACCAAAAGGTGATAAACCTAAGGTAATGATTAATCAGAAGCTACATAAATCGCACCTCAAGGAACATGAAATGGTGAGTAAAACTTCCAGCACTAACCCCAAAGGGCCCATAAAACAATGGGTACCTAAATCTGAAACTATCAATATTGCAGATATGCCTAAAAGCAAAGCCAAGGCAAAAATCATGGTACCTGGACAGCGGTTGCTCAAGGCACATGACTGGAGAGAAGTCAATGTTCCTCTCCCTCACAATGAAAAAAGGAGGAAATGTAAAGTTTGGAGGCAACCAGTATGGGAAGATTATTGGTACGGGGACTATTGGTAATTCTTCTATCTCTATCAATAATGTGTGGTTGGTAGATGGACTTGAACATAACCTATTGAGTATCAGTCAATTTTGTGACAATGGTTATGACGTGATGTTTGAAAAGACCAACTGCACTATAATTAACAAAAATGACAAGTACATAGTATTCAAAGGAAAGAGAATAAAAGATGTCTATAAAATCAATTTCTCTGAACTGGTTGATCAAAAGGTAATTTGTCTTTTGTCAATGAATGATAAGAAATGGATATGGCACAGAAGGTTGGCACAGACGCACTTTGTGGTGCATGCCAGAAAGGAAAAATTGTGAAATCTTCTTTTAAAGCTAAAGACATTGTTTCTACCTCCAGACCTTTAGAATTACTCCATATTGATTTATTTGGACCAGTAAGCACTGCATCTTTATATGGAAGTAAATATGGATTAGTTATTGTTGATGATTATAGTAGATGGACTTGGGTAGAATTTCTGAGAAGTAAAGATCATTCATATGATGTATTCAGTAACTTCTGCACTCATATTCAATCTGAAAAAGAAACAAAGATTTTGAAAATCAGAAGTGATCATGGTGGTGAGTTTGAAAATGAGCCATTTGAAGCCTTTTTTGAAAAACATGGAATTATCCTTGAATTCTCTTCTCCTAGAACTCCACAACAAAATGGGGTTGTAGAGAGAAAGAATAGAACTTTCCAAGAAATGGCCAGAACCATGATTCATGAAAACAATTTAGCAAAACATTTTTGGGCAGAAGTAGTGAATACATCGTGTTATGTCCAGAATAGGATCTATATCAGACCTTTCTTGGAGAAAATAGCATATGAACTCTTTAAAGGAAGAAGACCCAATATCTCTTACTTTCATCAATTCAGATGTACATGTTACATTCTGAATAATAAGCTCTATCTAAAGAAATTTGAAGCCAAGGCCCAAAGAGTAATCTTCTTAGGTTACTCTTAAAGGTTAAAGGCATACAGAGTGTATAATTCAAGAACACTATATTTTGAAGAATCTATGCACGTAAAATTTGATGACAAAGAGCCTGGAAGTGAAACTCTAGAGCAAGATGAAAGTTGTGCAGAGATACAGGTTCCTGAAGATACTCCAGAACCTGATCAGATAGTTGAATCTGAAGACAGTCCAGAAGCAGAACCCAACTCAGAAGCACAAGATGAATTTGCTTCTGACGAAACTCAAGATGGCTCTCAGCAAGCAGATCAATTCAAAAACCTTTTAAGTACAAGTCCTCACATCTTGAGGATCAAATCATTGGAAACAAAGAAAGTGTTAGAAGAACAAAATCATACTTCAAATAAGAAGATTCAATGATAGGACTGATATCAATGATTGAACCTACAAAAGTCGATGAAGCACTTTCAGATGATGGATGGATCTTAGCTATGCAAGAAGAGCTGAATCAATTTCAACGAAATGATGTGTGGGATTTGGTACCCAAACCTTCTCAGAAGAACATTATTGGAACAAAATGGGTATTCAGAAACAAACTCAATGAACAAGGTGAAGTAACCAGAAACAAAGCTAGACTTCTTGCACAAGGATACAGTCAACAAGAAGGCATTGATTACACTGAAACATTTGCTCCAGTTGCGAGATTGGAAGCAATCAAGTTACTTTTATCTTATGCAGTTAATCATGGAATAATATTATATCAAATGGATGTCAAGAGTGCATTTCTCAATGGTGTCATAGAAGAAGAAGTGTATGTCAAACAACCTACTGGTTTTGAGGATCTTAAGCATCCTGACCATGTTTACAAACTAAAGAAATTACTATATGGCTTGAAACAAGCTCCCAGAGCTTGGTATGATAGACTAAGTGATTTCTTAATTAAAAATGATTTTAAACGAGGTCAAGTTGACACAACACTCTTCAGAAGGACCCTTGAGAAAGATATTCTTGTTGTGCAAATATACGTTGATGATATAATATTCGGTTCTACTAATGCATCTCTTTGCAAGGAGTTTTCTAAGTTAATGCAGGATGAATTTGAAATGAGCATTATGGAAGAGCTGAAGTTCTTCCTGGGCATTCAAATCAATCAATGCAAAGATGGAGTATATGTTCATCAAACTAAGTATACAAAGGAGCTTCTGAAGAAGTTCAAGCTTGAAGATTGTAAAGTAATGAACACTCCAATGCATCCTACATGCACCTTAAGCAAAGAAGATAAAGGATCAAAGGTAGATTAGAAGTTGTACACAGGTATGATTGGTTCTCTGGTATACCTCACTGCATCTAGACCAGATATTTTGTTTAGTGTATGCTTGTGTGCAAGGTTTCAGTCAGATCCTAGGAATCTCATTTAACTGCAGTTAAAAGAATCTTCAATTATCTTAAAGGACCAATTAATCTTGGACTCCTATATAGGAAATCCTTATATTACAAGCTAATTGGATTCTGTGATGCTGACTATGCTGGTGGCAGGATTGAAAGAAAGTCAACCAGTGGCAATTGTCAATGTCTGGGTGATAATCTGATATCCTGGGCTAGCAATAGACAAGCAACTATTGCTATGTCTACAGTAGAAGCAGAATACGTTTCAGCTGCAAGTTGTTGTACACAACTACTCTGGATGAAACAATAGTTGGAAGACTTTCAGATTTACGCTAACAATATTCCCATCATTTGTGATAATACTGCTGCTATTTGTTTGTCAAAGAATCCAATTCTACATTCAAGAGCTAAGCATATTGAGATCAAACACCGTTTTATCAGAGACTATGTTCAAAAAGGAATTTTAGATATACAATTCATTGATACTGAAAATCAATGGGCTGATATATTTACTAAGCCTTTAACAGTTGAAAGATTTGATTTTATAAAGAAAAATTTGAACATGCATTATGTGTCTGATTAAAATTGCTTGCTCTTGAATAAGAAGTTTAGGTTCTGAAGTCAGTTCAGAAGCCATGGTCCATTAGAAGCTCTTAACTGAGGTTCTGAGGAACTTGTGCTCCTGATGATGTCATCAGAATTTCAAACTTCAGAAGTGGAATCTTTGTGCTTCTAAATGGTAGGAGTTAGTGGAATTTCAGGAGTTGCTTCTGGTGACACCTGTCCCACTAACTTAGACAGCGCATCTGAAGTCTGATAACGTGGCGTAAATGTATTGGTGTATAACTCAAAGGGCAATGATGATGTTTATGGTTTGAATTTACTATCCTCGCGCCCCCAACTGTCATTAATGCTGTGTTTGTTTGTCCCCTATGTATTCAAACGTTTTTACTAAAAAAACACTTATACAAAATACACACTTCTCACTTCACTACCTACACTTTCCCTTTTCTTCCGTAATTCTTAAGAAATCGCTCTCAACTCTCTCAAAAACCTAGAACCCTAAAATCATCATCTTCATCAATCAATGGCATCCTCAAGTTCTACTACTGAATCACAAGTTCAAGATCTTCAACAACAATCTCAGCAACAAGAACAACCGGAAAGAGCTGCATACAAAATTGTAGGATCAACTATGAAGTTGAAAGAACATCAATTGAAAATCCAGACAGAAAATCCTGTTGATTTCAAGTCTCTAACCTTTCATGACAGTGACATCAAGGAGTATTATGCAGTTCAAGGTCTGCTGAACTACTTCAATCTACTCAATGGTCCAACATACAAAGCTCTTGTTAGACATTTCTGGGTAAGGGCATCTGTGTATGACAGAGAAGCGTCTGAGCTCGAAGAACAAGAGAAGATTTTGATTGATCCCACTCTAGATGGGAAATCAAGAGAAGAAATGGGTTTGGAACCCTTCACATGTACAAAGATCAGATCAAGCCTCATGGGTGTACCTGTGTACATCTCAGAAGAAATTATAGTTTATGTTATTGGAGTGGAAGCTTCTGGTAAATACTCTGGCATTGAGATTCCTAATCCAAAGACAAGCCCATGGAACGAAATTGTGAACAAGACTTTGTTCAACTCAACAAAGCCTGGGAAGTATTTTGACCTAAGCATGGAAAATAAAATGCTTCTGAAGATACAATATGAGAACCGGCTACCAAAAGGTGGTGGCCGCGATCAACCGTCTCTAGCTCATAAAATATTTCTTCACCACATCATTCAAGGTGAAAAGGTTAATGTGCCAAAGTACAAATTCAAGCACATGATTAAAGAGCTTAGGGAAAGCCAGAAGAAGGATAAAGTCTGGGTTCCCTATGGAAGATTGCTTTCTGAGATCTTTCATCAAGAAGGAATGCTCAAGGCTCTAAGTGAAACTCATTATTTCACAGATGAGATGCTCGAAACTGTGACTGGCAAAGTGATAAATGCCAAAACTTTGAAGAACACGCAACTGATTGAGAAGGTGACTCCACTCTCATCTGACATCAGTGAGTCTATGGCTATGTCAAATCTTATGGAGGATTCCCCCCCCCCCATATGCAAAAAGGACTCTCTATCTGTTCAGATGGCTCTGATTGGAGATTACTTTGAAACTACTGGCAAGCTTATCAGCCTTGATGAAGTGCTAGAAGAGATGTATGGAGGAAAACTGTCTGTGGACAAAGGCAGAAAGTCAAAAAGGAAGGAGATGACAGAAGAAGAATATTTAGAAGTTGAGCAACCTTCTAAGAAAGCCAAGAAGGTCAAGGCTTCTGATAATCTGAAAATTGGTGGTTCTGGTGTACCATCAGTTCAGGAGGAAGCTCAGGATTTGGATCCTGAAGTAATAATTGGCAAGAAGACCAGAAGTGGCAAACCTTATGCTCATGTAACACTATCCGCTCCTGAACAGTCCCCTCTGAAGAAACGGAAAAGAACACCAGCTCCTAGAAAGATTAAAGAATTAGTCTATGTGACTGAAGAAATAGAAGGTGTGGAAGCTGCTACTGAACTGGTTACCAGGGAGGTAAGAAAGAAGAAGGTTGAAGAAGCTGCTGCACTTCAAAAAGCTCTTGAAGTAGCAAAGGAGATTGAAGTTCCTACATCTAGTTTATCTGGAGCTTCTGTGGCTACAGTAGCTGAGGAAGTTTTGATCAATGCTACTGATCTTCAAAGGATGACAACATCAGAAGCTGGAAGTCTGATGATGGTTCAGGAGGACACAGCTGCTGGTTCAGAAGCTACAACTATATCAGGTAACTCAGATTCTACACACTCTGACTCTATAATAGACATAGAATCTGATTCCAATCCCTCCCAATCAAACTCATCATCCTTATCTACTGATACTAATGATATACCACTAGACATTCTATACAGATATAGACAAAAAGGCCATTCAACAAAAACCAAACTTTAGAAAAAGCCTTCTCCCTTTAAACCAATGGATCCACTTGTTCATGTTAGAATAGGTGAAATGCTTGATATGAGAAGCAAAATTCTACCCCCCCAACCATCCACTTCAACCACAAACAATCCAACCACTCAATATGATTACTTATGATGATCATGTTGAATCATCCTCAACCAATCAAATAGAAGACACTTTTGTGTTGAATAATCTTAGTAGTCACCTCTCAGGTGAACTACCAGGTGTTGATTTTAATCCAGAAAAAGCCTCTGAAGTAGCATCTATGGAAGTTGCTTTAGAAAGCCCCCAACAACATGCACCTGAACAACAAAATACCACAACTGACCCTGAACAGGTTCCTACAAATGTTCTTGAACAAAGCGTTCCTAAACATTATGTTCCTAAACAAACTACTGATGAGCATATCCTTTCATCTTCTCTTCCTGAACCAAATGCTGCTGAAGTTGATGGCATGATCACTTCAGATGACTCTGAAATAGAGATGGATCAATCTTCAGTTTCTGAGATTGTGAAGTCTGCTTCTGATCAACCATCAACCAGCAACACTCAATCTTTTCACTCAAACAGCCAATCTTCATCAATCTCTCTAGATATTGAACCTTTAGCTACTCCCAAACCTACAAAGCTACCTTCACCACCCACCATATTCCTAGATTATGTGCTATTATAGGGTGTGGGCGAAGATATAGCTGAGAAGTTGATCAAGCTCATTCAAACTAGGAATGACTTGAATCATAGAAAAAGCTATGAGAAGCAATGGAGCAGACTCAAGGAAAGAGTTGACAACATTATGTCTGCACTCCAAGCTACATGTATTGAAGCTCAAGATCTGGCTAAGCAGAAGCTGCAAGACTGGCTTAATGGTATTGATAATAGTCTTGAAGAAGTGAAAGTACTTGGAACTTGGTCAAAGAATCCATTAAGTCTCAGAGGAAGAGAAGCAACAGACTTCATTCCTAACTTTGTGCATCCAAGAGACTTGGATTTATCAATTCTCACCAAAGTCAATCTAAGGATTGCATCTCCTGACTTGGCTTTAGTTCAAAGGAATGTAACTTTAGAGGAGAAGAATCAGAAGCTTGAGAAAGAACTCCTAGAGCAGAAGCTACTCTTGCTGGAATACAAGTCTTCAACTGAAGCAAAGCTGGAAGAAGCAAGAATCAGAGAGGAGAATCTGATCAAAAGCAATGAGAACTTCAAGGCTGAAATGAAGTTACAACAGGAAGCTATGCAGAAGAAGCAAGAAGAGACTAATGCATTACTCAGGCAGATTATGGAAAATATGAACAAGCGACCCAACCCTTAGTTGCACACCATGTTTTTAGCTTTTTTATGTTTAATTCTCGTCTGACTATATCTATCTTAAAACTCTTGTTATGTTGTTATTTCTTGTGTCCTTTTGCTTCTGAATACATTATGCTTTTGAACACCTTTACTTCTGAATATTCTATGTTTCGGAATACTTTGATCTTATCTATTTTTATGCTCTGTTTATTCACTAACTTATAGCTTTGTTATTGTTTATTTGTTTAGCTCTGCTGCTTTTATACGCTATCTCGTTATGTTTTTTTTCTCATCTCTCTTTTTTTGTTTATTTCTTTTTGTTAATGACAAAAGGGGGAGTAATAAAGATAGTATTTAAAGGCACTGAGCCCCATTAAGTATATTTTGAAAAACTTTTCTCAACCTTTTTAAATAGGGGGAGTAATAAAATTTCAATATAACCTAGTTGAACCAGATTTCTCATCTCTCATCTTCTATTTTATTTTGAAATATTATTGCGTGATAAATGAATTTAATTAACAAGATAGAACTCAAGGGGAGCTTACAAACCTCATACCCCATAAGTCAACGTGTCAATTAGATTAACAACAATTGATCATGTTTTAAATACTATTGTTTGTCATCATCAAAAAGGGGGAGATTGTTGGAACAAAATGTGTTTAACAATAAACCTTAAAGAGTTTTGATGATAACAAGGTATTAAAAATTGACAATTGGAATTCCTAATATTTGTTCAAGTGTACAGGACCATAGACAAAATTTACATCGTTACAAAGGTTCTGAATGAACAAAAGAGAGCAAAGAAATCAACAAAAAGGAAGCTTAAAGCATCTGAAGAGAAGTGCTCCTGAAGTCAAGTGCACCTGAAGACAGAGTGCTCCTGGAGTGATGACATCATCAAAAGCTGCCTCATCAGAAGCTACATTTCACCAGAAGCTCAAGTTCGTCAGAAGTCACAGAATTTGAAGCTTCAAGAGTTGTTTCATGGATCGAAGTTCATCTATGACTGGCAGAAGACTAGTGGAATTATGCAACGGTCGTTTCAAAAGGATTTGAAGACATTAGGGTGGTAAAATACAAAGAGCGTTGACAAAGTACTTTGTACGAACTGTAAAACCACCTTCTCCACTAATCTGTATTGTGTCTTTGCTACAAGACAAGATAACAACTCTGAAATACAACTACGCCTGCAACAATGTTCCTTCACAACTGGACTGGATTTGAAATTGATCCTTCATAGGACAATACCTTAATCAGGCAAGGAATCATTGGTGAAAGATCAAGCTTCAACAAACGACTCTTTTTGGATGTGCTGGCACTTACAACGTTCAAATTTACACCTCTATATAAAGGAGTGAATACTTGAAGAACAACAAGACTCTACAACATTTTTTGAAAGCACCAAAACTCTGTCAAATTGTTTAGCATCCAAAAGTTCACTTAGAATTTTAGTTTTCAAGTTCATATCTTTGAAATTCTAAAAGTCTTAAGAGTTTGTATCTGATTTGTATTGTGAACACCACTGATTGTATATCAAGTGTTCAACCTCAAACATTTTCTGTGTAATTTTGTTTGATAGAAGTCTCTTGCTTGTGTGCTTGAGCATTAGAAGTCTCTTGATTGTGTTCTTGAGCATTGGAAGTCTGTTGCAGTTGTGCTTGAGCATTTGTAATCAGATAATACATTTAGTGAACTCTCCTTGGAAGTGCAAAGGGGACAAGACTACTTCCGGTTTGTGGAAGGAACCTGTATAAATTGCTTTGTGGTCTTTCTTCTCTCTTTCTCTCTGTTCTTATCCGCTGCATTTCTTGTTTTCAACATCACTTTAGAAGTTGCGATTCTGGTCTGTGTTCTAACTTTAGAGAAAACGAAGAAAAAACTAACACAATTCAACCCCCCCTTCTTGTGTTTTTCTCCCCTTCATACCTAACTCTTTGCTTAAAATCTTCATAGTAGTGAACAAATTACAACCCTAACACAGTCCTAAGCATGCATCAAAATGATCCACGAAAGGCTCACAAATCACAAACTCAAAACCCTAAAAGATCTATTCTTCAAATGACGAATTGAATAAAGAATTAGGTCTTGTAGTCTTGTTTTTATACTGAAGCAATACGGGTCAGCAACTTGTTGGGCTTCAGAACAAACCGGTGATCCATTTCTCAAGAGTTGGAACCAGATGAGAAAACTCCTAAAATGTAGGCACATCTTTAGGAACATTCTGATCACCTCCAAACTTTCCTAAGTAGATAGCACATCTTTAGGAAATCACAACACGATCTAATTCTCTATTAAAGAAACGCAATTTGACCAACAAGAATAAATGTGTGGATTCCTTAAATAAATAAACGTGTGCGTAAAGTAAGGCAAGGTACAATGTGTAATGCCCTATTTCTATTAAAGCGATAAATCACGCAAATATAATAAATATTCAAGAAATAGACGTCACGTCTTCGCATAATTCACAATAGACATGCATAAAAATTTCAACAATTAATAACATCACAGCGGAAATATATATATCATACACCTCAAGTAGCCATGTCATCAACTCATAAATACATCCACATAGTATAATAATCAAATCCCGACATATGGGCAAATCTCAACGATAAAAAAATGATAAATCCGAAGCAACATATAGACACTGTCCTAGATCAGAGCCTATCTAAGACACGAAAATAAAACAACCAACGGAGGTAGCTCTTGCTATCCTCGAGCACTCACCAAGCAAGCTAATCAAAATAATCCTGCATGTCGTCTACCCATTCATACAAATAGGTAGGCGGTCCACCACAGACCACTGGGGTTAGCTTCACATCAATCATAATCAAAAATGTAAACAGGATTAATAATACATCATAATAATTCATAGTCCATAACAAACATCAACATAAATGCATTCACACATAGTCACCAAGATTACCAACAACCAATAATTCAATAAGTATAAGATCAACCACAATTATTCATCGAATGCACAACACATCAAGAACATAATTCACACTAAGCACATAGGCAATTATGACTTATTTCCAACTTTATGCAATGCGCCTAGACACGACACCTACATGCATGTGCTACCAAATCAACTCTGAGGTCATCACCCCATGATGCAACAAACACATCATAAACAACCTGAATATCAACCCGAATAATTGAATACAAAGTATTCATCAACAACATGTTATGATGCATGAACATATGACTCAATCGACAATAAAACATAAGTTCACACAACTTCAACAATCAACACCAACATTATTCATTACATGCTTACACCAACAACTCAACAACAATAGCATGTAAGAAAATCCACCAACAACATATATGCACATAACATATATAAACACCAACAACATCATCATAGTAATTCAACAACTTCATATAGTTCTCACAATTCAAGTAAAGGAGAAAATACACCACATTATGATAAACATCATATTCAACACCCATCAATCATTCATACATATTTATTTATCCATATCAAACTATTCATAAAAGATTTTCAAGGTAATCGGATGCAATGATTATTTTCAACCAAGTTCGTATCTTATTTCACAATTTTAAAGTAATTAAGGCTATTGAACCAAAACTAACAAAAACAACTCAATTGCCTCAACTATGTATGCACATTAATCACATATGAGTGTAGGTGCATATACATGTACGTTTCACCGGCCAATTGCTACGAAATCTCACAAATCACAAAGTTTGTCTCACTTTACCACTTTTCCAAAAGAATTCCATTTTCAAAGCAAAGCAAGTTATCTCTCAATTAAATCAAGCAAAACCATTTTTAGTAATCACATAAATAGTATACATCCTTAACCATACTTCATTCTTTTGAGAAAAACAAGTTTCAGAAAAATCGGCGTTCTTAGACATTTTCCAAAAATCAAGTTCAATTCACAAGATCAAGTCCAATTCGATTCAAACGATGTTCCAGTAGGTTTAAGTGTATAAACAGAGGTTAAACAAGTCAAAAGAAACATTTTAGAAAGCCCGGATTGGTCCCCAAATGCACGAAACGAAAAACGAAGAAAAGCTGAACTGGGCACTGCTCGCTTAAGCGAAGGTCTTCTCGCTTAAGCGACTAACTTCCAGTAACTTCTGTCGTTACTCGCTTACAGCTCGCTTGTGGCTCGCTTAAGCGACCAACGTCTAGAAACTACTTGGTATGCTCGCTTATAGCTCGCTTGTCGCTCGCTTAAGCGACCATTCATCAACTCTGTCAAAAAAATTACGGGTTCCAACCCTTTTTCACCCAAAATCCCAAATTTTGATCTTCCAAATACCCAAACTCGTCCCAAAAGTTGTTTACAGGTATATGGACACAATAAGGCACTCAAAGTCACACAAAACTTAAAAGCAAAACATCATGTCATCATAATTCAACAATCCAACAAGTTTCACCATAACCTTCAACAACATTCCAATTTTTCATCACCAATCCATAAATATGAATACCCAATGCATCAATTCATCAACAACACATCCCATAACAACAACAACAACATTTAATCATGAAATCATCCACAATTTAACAACCACAACATCATTCTCTACCAATTTTGTACAAACACCAAACATAACCATATCTATACATTTCAAGCATGCAAATTCAACATCAACAACACAATTATCATTCAATTCGCATACTTAAACATGGCATCAAAATTAACCACGAATTTCTACATCTAAATTCAAATTAATCACTTATTCAAATAAGCACTTTTGAACATGGGTAGAAAAGAGATTAAAAATGAAAAGATTATGCTTGAATACTATCCCCGTTACCTCAATCTCCAAGAATCCTAGCCTTGGCCTCATTTTAGCTCCTAGAATCCTCAAACCCTTCTTGCTCTTCAAGCCTCTTTCTCTTCTAACCCTTTTATCCTCTTTCTTTAGCTTTTCTCTCTCTACCTCTTTCTAATGTTGTGAAAATGAATGCTCTAACTCTTGTTTTCTCTTACGACATGGGTTATATAGACACACCACTAATGGGCTTAACTCTCAAAATGTTTTATGGGTTCAAAGCTCTAATTAATCCATTATACAAGTTTCTACTCTCTTACGGTAAAATAACGAGTAAACAACGACTCTTAATTTAATTACCACAACCCACTTAACAACTTAATAAAAATAAATGGTTCCCACTTGAAACACTAAAAATAATCTGCACTATGGAATTACTAAATTACCCTTGCTCACCAAAAGACCAAAATACCCTTTTAACACAAAAACCCAGGAAAATACGCCCAAAGATAAATAATCACACACAAGCATATACAAACACATATTAAAAAATAAAAATAAAATCAAGCAAAAAATCGGGCTGTTACACAAGGCATATTGAACCATGCCTGGATGTTGGAACATCGTGTCCAACATCTTGTTTGAATATTTGTTTTAGGCAAAAGTGAAGCCAACATACAAACATACAACCACGCATCCTTTTCTTCAATCAACACAAACATACAACCACGAAGAAAGGTACACATACTCAGATTACTAACAAATACCACATATATAGTTCTTCAGTCACATCATAATCTTCACGACAAGAAGAAGTATATCACTGATCTCGGATTCTACTTCCAATATTTTCACAAATTATTCATCACATGGAAATATGCAGACAAGAGAAGATATGTATCATACTAGAAAATCAGAGACTTGCAGCAACGGAAACACAAGGGAAAAATAAATTCCCAGTAAACATGCAGAAGCAATAATGTCCCAACATCTAACCAAACATCCAGCAGGATGGAAAAAATAAATTTCCATATATACTTGAGACTGCATCACACCTCATAGTATCACTCCCCCTCAAATATGCAACCATAGAGTGATTACTAGACACACACACTCCCCCTGAATACATGCATACTAAACCAGAAGAATTCATGGTATAACAAGAACAAGCATGCATGGCATAATCATATAAACACATCCTGCCATCAGGAAGAACTTCAGAGACATAAGGAATACTTCAAACAGAGGACAATTATACTCAGAAGCATACATAGATGTTTCAACATCACCTGACAAATTATTTGCTAACATACTCAGGCATACAATAATGATAATCCTACTATCTAGATCTTCCCAGGTTGCCATCAAACTCTGCTTGATTTGCTTCTTGATCTTGTTTAATTTGAAAGTTGACTTTTTAGACTTGTCCTTTGATTTCTCCTTCTGAAGATCAGGGCAATCAACAATGAAAGGTCCAGGATTCTTGCAATTGAAGCAACCCTTCTGTTCTTCTTTCCTGGAGCCTTTGTAACTACTGCTTCTGCTCAAGAATTTCTTGTTCTTCTTGGCAGATACTGCAGCCTATTTCAAAGCATAGCCATCATCTCAGCAGGATCTTTATCAGAATATCCATCAGATGATTCTTCTTCAGATTCTATGACTTTAAGAGCTCTTGATGACTTCCTTTTAGATGGTAGAGCAATAGATTTACTCTTCTTAGCAGACTCATGTTCATTAAGACTTATCTCATGAACTTTGAGAGAGCTGACAAGATCTTCACCACTCAAAGTGTTTAGATCTTTAGCTTCCTCAATAGCAGTAACCTTAGGTCTCCATCTTGCAGGCAGGCTTCTTAGGATCTTGCTCACATGATCAGAAGCAACATAGCTTTTCTTCAGTATTTGTAGTCCAGAGACTAACGTCTGAAATCTTGAGTACATTTCCTCAATACTTTCATCATCCTTCATCTTGAACAACTCATACTGATGAACAAACCTAAGTGCTTTAGCTTCTCTAATCTTCTTGCTACCTTCATAGTTTGCACATAGAGAAGCAAACACAACCTTTGCAGTAGATCTATCACTCATCTTCATATACTCTGCACGAGGTGTAACACCCTAATTTATTATTTAGTTATTTTATCGAGTTTAGTGTCATTTTGAATAATTTATGTGAATAGTTGCGATGTGTGATATTTTGTGTTATGTGTTGGTGAATATTAGTAGCGTATTATAGTATTATTAGTGAAGGAATAAAATTAAAATAGAATAATGAGGAAGTAAGGGAAAAATTGGAATAAGAGGGAATGTGTTAAGTTAGGAATAAGGAAAGGTTAGGAAAAGAAGACTCAGACACGTAAAACAGTTTTTGGAGGAAACGTGAAAGTGAGAAGTCAGAGAAGAGAAGAGCATTGTGAGAGGGCAAGGGAAAGCTTAAAGAATTCAAAGTTCATCCAATCTAAGGTAAGAGTGGGACTAACCTTCTTCAATATGAGTTCTATAATTCTGAAAAAGGGGCTAACTTTGATGTAGTTGAGAATTGTTAAAGAAGTTAGGGTTTTGAATTGCAATTTGATTCTTGAAAGTGTAAGTAATCCAATGAATTAATGTGAAAGTTGATGTTTAGGTTGTAGAGTAACCCTAGGTAATGTTTCCTATCAAATTGGGATTGAATGGGGTCAAAAATTGGGTTTTTGGGCAAAAAGTGATCAAACCCGTAGCTGTGTTAGTGCTGAATTTTGGAAACTTCAAAAATTCGTAACTTGAGTTCCGGGAGTCTGATTCGTACGTAATTCGAAACGTTGGAAAGATAACGAGATGAGCTACCTTATAATAATAGTCTCTGGCCCAGGATGTGAGTTATCTTGTTGTGGAATAACTTAAAATGGAACTGCTGTGTTAAAAATTCTGATTTTTGGTGAAGTGAAAGTTTGGATTTTAGCGCAATTTTGAAACTGAAAATGTTCCAGATTTTGAAATGGATTTCAGAACGTGATTCCTGTATTTAATGATGAATTTAGGTGTATTTTAATAATTATTTCGTTATGTCCTTGAGTTGTTTTTGAACCGTTTTCAATTAAGGTATGCATGCTTGAGTTTCGTAATTATAAGTGTGTGAATGAAATTATTGTTTATTTGCGAAAAATAATGTTGATTAATTGTGAAATTGTGATGCGAAGTTGATGTTGCTGTTGTTGTAATTTAACTGTGTCATTGCATAATCATTTCATTTTAATTACGATGGCCTGGATTGGCACCACGATGGCCTGTATTGGTGATTTATTAAGCGAAGGGGGTTGTAGCCTGTCAAAGCCGAATCACGGCATTAACGAAGGGAGTTGTAGCTCTGTTGGTACCACATGCATAATTGCATTTCATTGCATTTGTTGAGTCGTGTCGTTGCACTGTTGAGCGAAGTTAATTGATGATTTGTAGTTGGACTTATGTGAAGCATTGTTAATGATGAATTGCTGTTGTTTTGTGTTTTTAAATTCTTTTACATGAATTATTGTTTATTATTATCGAATGTGAAATCTCACCCCTTCTGTTCGAATATTACCTCTACGTGGGTAACGTGCAGATATTCAGGAGTAACAGCTGATGTGAGTTGATTTCTCGTGTCGTCATAAGAGTCATGCTCTGATACATAACGGGATGGGGATTCTTATGTGTTTTATTTTCCATTGTTACGTATCTTCTTATAATTTGATGTTGGACCACTTTTAGGTGGATTTTATTTATGTTGTTGATGTTCAGGCCTTAGTGCCAAGTAATGCTTAAAGATTAAATATTTTCGCTGCAACATTATTTTGAATTATTGAAAGCAGCTGTTTAAATAAATAGTGAATTTAACTCTATTTGTGTTAAATGATATTTTGAAGAACGAAATGTGACATCCTATTTGTGATGAACTCTTATTTATTTTATATTATTTATATGTTGGGAAAACGGGGTGTTACAATTGGTATCAGAGCAGGTTCGTTCGGCCACGTAGTCGAGTCGTTAGTGTCGTGTGAAAGTTGAATACTGTCGTTGTGTTTCCTAATCAATGTTCGTTGTGTAGTGAACCGAGAATGGCTGGAAGGAACAATGCTGCTATTGCTGCTGCATTGCAAGCTGTGCCTCAAGCTGTGGGGCAACAACCTAATGTTGGTGTTGGTTGTAACGATGGGGTTCATATGCTGGAGACTTTTCTGAGGAACTATCCGCCTACCTTCAAAGGCAGATATGATCCTGATGGAGCTCAGACATGGCTCAAAGAAGTCGAGAGAATTTTTCGAGTCATGGAATGCCCCGAGCCTCAGATGATGTATTTTGGTACGCATATGTTGGCTGAGGAGGCTGATGATTGGTGGGTAAGTACTCACCCGATTCTGGAGAAAGGAGGTGAGGAAGTCACATGGGCTGTTTTTAGGAGAGAATTCCTGAATAGGTACTTTCCGGAAGATGTTCGCGGGAAGAAGGAAATTGAGTTCCCGGAGCTAAAGCAAGGTGATATGTCAATAACAGAGTATGTTGCTAAGTTTGTTGAGTTGGCAATGTTTTATCCGCACTATAATGCTAAGACTGCCAAATTCTCTATGTGTATCAAATTCGAGAATGACTTGCGTGTTGAGATTAAGCGAGCGATTGGGTATCAGAAGATCTGACAATTTTCCGAGTTGGTAAGTAGCTACAGAATTTATGAAGATGACACCAAAGCTCATTATAAGATTCTGAATGAGCGGAGGGGTAAGCACCAATAAAGTCGTGGTAAGCCTTACAACACTCCGGCTGATAAGGGTAAACAGAGGGTGAATGATGAGAAGAGACCCAGAAAAAGAGATACTCCTACTGAAGTTGTTTGTTTTCGATAGGGAGAAAAGGGTCATAAGAGTAACGCTTGTAGTGGCGATGTGAAACGGTGTTTCCGTTGTGGCAGGAAGGGACATACAGTTGTGGATTGCAAGCATGATGATGTAGTTTGTTTTAACTGTGGTGAAGCAGGACATATTAGCCCTCAGTGTCAGAAACCTAAGAAAGCTCAGTCTAGTGGGAAGGTGTTTGCTTTAGCTATCAGACAGTGAATGAGGATCGTCTGATCAGAGGTACATGTTTCATTAATAGTACTCCCTTAATTACTATTATATATATTGGTGCTACACATTGTTTTATTGCTGTTGATTGTGTTTCAAAATTGGGTCTTGTTATGTCGTCTATGAATGGGGAAATGGTTGTTGAAACTCCGGCTAAGGGTTCGGTGACTACTTCTCTAGTGTGCTTAAAGTGTCCTTTGTCGATGTTTGGTAGAGATTTTGCAGCGTACTTAGTGTGTTTGCCGTTGAGTGGGATGGATGTGATACTAGGTATTAAATGGTTGGATTTTAACTATGTTCATATTAATTGCTTTAAAAGACGGTACGTTTTTCTCATGCCGAAGAAGAAGGAGAAACTGAGTTCTTGACTACTAAGCAGTTAAAACAGTTAATGCGTGATGGAATCCAAATGTTTTCTTTGATGGCATCCCTGTGTATTGAGAATCAAGCGGTGATTGATAAATTGCAAGTGGTATGCGAGTTTCCAGAAGTTTTCCCTGATGAAATTCATGATGTGCCGCCAAAGAGGGAAGTAGAATTTTCTATTGATCTTATTCCGAGTACGAAGAAAGATGGTAGCATGAGGTTATGTATAGATTACCGACAGTTAAATAAAGTGACAATAAAGAATAAGTATCCACTTCCGAGGATCGACGATTTGATGGATCAGTTAGTGGGTGCGCATGTGTTCAGTAAAATTGACTTAAGATCGGGCTATCACTAGATCAAAGTGAAAGATGAGGATATTCAGAAGACGGCCTTTAGGACACGTAACGGACATTACGAATATTTTGTGATGCCTTTCGGTGTTACTAATGCGCCGAGAGTGTTTATGGAATATATGAATCGTACTTTTCATACTTATCTAGATCGTTTTGTTGTCGTGTGTATAGATGATATTCTGATATACTCCAAGTCCGAGGAGGAACATGCCAAGCATTTGAGAATTGTTTTGCAAGTGCTGAAAGAGAAGAAGTTATATTCCAAGTTATTGAAGTGCGAATTCTGGTTGAATAAAGTGAGTTTTCTCCTTCATATTATTTTTGGTAGTGGTAATGTTGTGGATCCATCTAAGGTTGATGCAGTATCGCAATGGGAGACTCCGAAGTCGGTTACCGAAGTTAGGAGCTTTTTGGGTTTGGCAGGTTATTACCGAAGGTTTATTGAAGGATTTTCCAAGTTAGCACTTCCGTTAACTCAGTTGACTTGTAAAGGTAGAGCTTTTGTATGGGATGTTTAGTGCGAAAACAATTTTAATGAACTAAAGCAACGTTTGACGACGGCTCCGATTTTAATACTACCAAAATCCGGTGAAGCATTTGTTGTATACTGTGATGCGTCTAAGTTAGGTTTAGGTGGTGTGCTTATGCAGAATAATAAGGTAGTAGCTTATGCATCGAGGCAGTTGAGGATTACTGAACGTAATTATCCTACTCATGATCTTGAGTTAGCTGCTGTGGTTTTTGTACTTCAAATTTGGAGACATTATCTGTATGGTTCTAGATTTGAAGTGTTCAGCGATCATAAAAGTTTGAAGTATTTATTTGACTAGAAAGAATTAAATATGAGGCAGCGAAGGTGGCTTGAATTGCTAAAGGATTATGATTTCGGGTTGAATTACCATCCGGGTAAGGCTAATGTTGTTGCAGATGCTTTAAGTAGGAAAACATTACATATGTCTGCTATGATGGTTAGAGAGTTGGAGTTGCTTGAACAGTTCAGAGACTTGAGTTTGGTTTGTGAAGTGTCGCCACAGAGTGTGAAATTGGGGATGTTGAAGATCAACAACGAATTTTTGGATAGTATCAAAGAGGCTCAGAAGGTGGATGTGAAGTTGGTAGATTTACTGGTTGGGAATATCAGACTGAAGATAGTGATTTCAAAGCTGATGATCAAGGAGTGTTGCGGTTTCAGGATAGAATTTGTATTCCTGACGATACAGAAATGAAAAAGATGATTCTAGAAGGAAGTCACAGAAGTAATTTGAGTATTCATCTGGGAGCTACAAAAATGTATCATGATTTGAAGAAGTTGTTTTGGTGGTCCGGGTTGAAGCGAGATATGGCACAATTTGTGTATGCGTGTTTAATTTGTCAGAAGTCGAAAGTTGAACATCAGAAACCTGCTGGGTTGTTGACACCTTTAGATGTTCCAGAGTGGAAGTGGGATAGTATATCCATGGATTTTGTGACGAGTTTGACGAATACTCCAAAAGGACATGATGCGATTTGGGTAATTGTGGATAGACTGACGAAATCGGCTCATTTTATTCCGATTAACATCAGTTTTCCAGTATCTCAGTTGGCGGAGATTTTTATCCGTGAGATTGTGAAGCTACATGGTGTTCCATCGAGTATTGTATCAGATAGGGATCCAGGATTTACTTCTAGATTTTGGAAGAGTTTGCAGGAGGCGTTGGGTTCTAAGTTGAGTTTCAGTTCGGCGTATTATCCGCAGACGGATAGGACAATTTATTCGTTGGAGGACTTGTTGAGAGTTTGTGTACTTGAGCAAGGGGGAACTTGGGATAGTCATCTTCCATTGATCGAGTTCACTTACAATAACAATTACCATTGTAAGCGTTGTATTATCAGAGATGCAAAACTCCGTTGTGTTGGTATGAGTCCGGTGAGAGTATGGTACTGGGACCAGACATTGTTCAACAGACTACTGAGAAGGTTAAGTTGATTAGAGAAAAGATGAAAGCGTCGCAGAGTAGACAAAAGAGTTATCATGATAAGCGTATGAAGGATCTTGAGTTTCAAGAAGGAGACCATGTGTTTTTTAGAGTCACCCATGTGACCGGTGTTGGACGGGCGCTAAAATCAAAGAAACTGACTACGAGGTTTATTGGCCCGTATTAGATTTCGGAAAGATCTAGGGCGGTTGCGTATAGAGTGGGTTTACCACCGCATCTTTCGAACTTACATGATGTGTTTCATGTGTCACAACTTCGAAAGTATGTTTCGGATCCATCTCATGTGATTCCAAGAGATGATGTGCAAGTGAGAGACAATCTTATGATTGAGACCTTACCAGTGAGGATTGAAGGTCGTGAAGTGAAGAAGCTGAGAGGCAAGGAGATACCTCTTGTGAAAGTCGTTTGGGGAGGAGCAGCTCGTGAAAGTTTGAGGTGGGAGTTGGACAGCAAGATGCTGGAGTCGTATCCAGAGTTATTTGAATGAGGTACATTTTCGAGGACAAAAATATTCTAAGTGGGGGAGAGTTGTAACGTCCTAATTTATTATTTAGTCATTTTATCGAGTTTAGTGTCATTTTGAATAATTTATGTGAATAATTGTGATGTCTGATGTTTTGTGTTATGTGTTGGTGAATATTAGTAGCCTATTATAGTATTATTAGTGAAGGAATAAAATTAAAATAGAATAATGAGGCAGTAAGGGTAAAATTGGAATAAGAGGGAATGTTTTAAGTTAGGAATAAGGAGAGGTTAGGAAAAGAAAAGTCAGACACGTAAAACAATTTTTGGGAGGAAACGTGAAAGTGAGAAGTCAGAGAAGAGAAGAGCATTGTGAGAGGGCAAGGGAAAGCTTAAAGAATTCAAAGTTTATCCAATCTAAGGTAAGGGTGGGACTAACCTTCTTTAATATGAGTTCTATAATTCTGAAAAAGGGGTTAACTTTGATGTTGTTAATAATTGTGATGTTAACGAAGTTAGGGTTTTGAATTGCAATTTGATTCTTGAAAGTGTAAGTAATCAGATGAATTAACGTGAAAGTTGATGTTTAGGTTGTAGAGTAACCCTAGGTAATGTTTCCTATCAAACTGGGATTGAATGGGGTGAAAAATTAGGTTTTGGGGAAAAAAGTGATCAAACCTGTAGCTATGTTAGTGCTGAATTTTGGAAACTTCAAAAATTCGTAACTTGAGTTCCGGGAGTCTGATTCGTACGCCGTTTGAGGCGTTGGAAAGATAACGAGGTGATCTACCTTATAATAATAGTCTCTGGCCCAGGATGTGAGTTATCTTGTTGTGGAATAAATTAAAATGGAACTGCTGTGTTAAAAATTCTGATTTTTGGTGAAGTGAAAGTTTGAATTTTAGCGCAATTTCGAAACTGAAAATGTTCCAGATTTTGAAATGGATTTTAGAACGTGATTCCTGTATTTAATGATGAATTTAGGTGTATTTTAATAATTATTTCGTTATGTCCTTGAGTTGTTTTTTAACCATTTTCAATTAAGGTATGCATGCTTGAGTTTCGTAATTATGAGTGTGTGAATGAAATTATTGTTTATTTGTGAAGAATAATGTTGATTAATTGTGAAATTGTGATGCAAAGTTGATGTTGCTGTTGTTGCATTTTAATTGTGTCATTGCATAATCATTCCATTTTCATTACGATGGCCTGCATTGGCACCATGATGGTCTCTATTGGTGATTTATTAAGTGAAGGGGGTTGTAGCCTGTCAAAGCCGAATCACGACATTAGTGAATGGAGTTGTAGCTCTGTTGGTACCACATGCATAATTGCATTGCATTGCATTTGTTGAGTCGTGTCATTGCACTGTTGAGCGAAGTTAATTGATGATTTGTAGTTGGACTTATGTGAAGCATTGGTAATGATGAATTGCTGCTGTTTTGTGTTGTTAAATTCGTTTACATGAATTATTGCTTATTATTATCGAATGTGAAATCTCACCCCTTCTGTTTGAATGTTACCTCTACGTGGGTAACGTGCAGATATTCAGGAGTAATAGCTGATGTGAGTTGATTTCTCGTGTCGTCATAGGAGTCATGCTCTGATACGTAACGGGATGGGGATTCTTATGTGTTTTATTTTCCATTGTTACGTATCTTCTTATAATTTGATGTTGGACCACTTTTAGGTGGATTTTATTTTTGTTGTTGATGTTGAGGCCTTAGTGCCAAGTAATGCTTAAAGATTAAATATTTTTGCTGCGACATTATTTTGAATTATTGAAAGCAGCTGTTTAACTAAATAGTGAATTTAACTCTATTTGTGTTAAACGATATTTTGAAGAACGAAATGTGACATCCTATTTGCGATGAACTCTAATTTATTTTATATTATTTATATGTTGGGAAAACTGGGTGTTACAATTCATACCACATAGGACAAGGGAAAATAATGATGGAAAAAGAAGCGTGTCAAGAGAAAAATGAAACGACTCAACCAACCCAGACAAAGTTTGAATCGATTGAAAACAGGTTTGAATCGATTTAGAACAAGTTAGAGAGTTTAATGAATCGTTTAAACAGAAGATGATACGATTCATACTTGAGTCGATTCATAATGAAGGTGAATCGATTCATATAAAGTTAGAGAACACTATGTTTCTTTTAAAAGACATTTGAATCGATTCAGTCTTTGTTTGATACGATTCATACAGAGTCAGAGAGCAAAATGCAATTTTTCTAGGACACGTGAAATGCGAAATGAAGGGAGAAAAGTTGAATGTCTATGTATATGAATGTCTGATCCTCTAGGTGCGTTAACAAAACTAATGAGCCTATCCAACCAACAATAACAAATAATCTAAAATAAAAACATCATCAAAACAACTTATTAACCTAGAGGCTTAAGTTTCCATATCCGTTTTATGATTCATATAACAAGATCATATTTGAGAAACAATTTGACTGAAAAAGTTTCCTTATCTGTCCATGGTTCAAATCTCAAAGGTCATCTTTCAGAGAGAATTTGTCTGAAATGGTTTCCTTATCCATTTTATGATTCATAATAAGATATGAAACATAAAACGGATAAGGAAACTCTATGAATTCATTAATTTCATGTGCTAAATTTGTAGTTGATTCATGGTTATCTTTTGTTTTGATTTCTTATGTGTCAAAGTGTGAAAAAGTCATAAAATTTGATGGTTAATTGATGGTCTAAGGTGAGAAAAGCGTCTAATTAGTGCATAAACAACGTATGTAATGTTTTCAACCACTTTGGAGTCATAAGAGATAAAAAAAATGGGTCTTTTGGATTATTTAGGGTCGATCTTCAGGTCAAAATACAATTTTATGGGTTTCTGGTACTGATACGCTCGCTTTAATCGAGTGATACAACAAGTTTTTTGGTATTTTGGTCGTGGGGGTCTCGCTAGCCGAGCTCCCTGCTTGCTAAGCGAGCATGACAGTAACAACATAGGTTGTTCTGTCAGTTCTGAGTGCAGGGGTGTTTCGGGTGTTCTATATCATTCCTTTGATGTTGAGCGGGGATGAGTAATTAAGATGAATCAATGTGTTGGGTATTTGTATTGGCTACATTATTGCTAAAACAAATATCCATGTTTGTGTTGTTGGATACAATATTCCTACATGTTTCAGGAATCTCTGTAAGATGTTGGATACGATGTTCCAACATCCTGGCACGATTCACTGTGCCTTATTTCATGCATGTTTGTACTAGCCCCTTATATTATTTAAGGAAACCGTATTTCCTTATCTTATTGACCAAGCAACGTGCATATCTTTACATAATCAGTTGTGCAATATTCCTAAAGTTGTGATTATATTTTAGGAAATATTTGAAGCTGTTTTGGACGTTCCTATAGATTTTCCTAGATTTTAGGACTTACCATATTTGTCTCTGATTCGTGTTTTTCATATCAGCTAGACGATCTGTTTTGTTCTGAAGCCCAGACTGGTTAAATGGTCCATATTTCTTTAGTATAAAAGGAGACTTCAAGACCTAATTGATCATTCAGGTCGTTATTCTAAAAAGTCTAGCTTTTAGGGTTTTGAGTCATATGTGTGTCTACTATTGTATCACCTTGATGCAAGTTTAGTACTGTTTTTTTGTGAGCCTTTCTTGTATCTCTTTGATACATGCTGAGGACTGTGTATTGAGTTGTAACTCGTTGTTCTACACCAAAGCCTTTAAGTAGGGTTGTAGTTGTTTGTTTGAAGGTAACTTCACCATTTGAGTTGTTTAAGTCTGATAATCGCAGGGGTTGTGGTTGACTGTGGGATAGTGAGATGGGATCTCAGATCTAGGAGTTCCTAGATTGAAATCAATACGGGTAGGTCCTAGATCTTGTGTTATAAATAAGGTGTTTGCTGAGAACATTAGAATAAGGACTACACTAGTTGATTTCCTTCCTGGCTTGGTAGCCCCCATAGTAGGTGTGTTTGTCACCGAACTGGGTTAACAAACTCAATGTGTCATTTACTTTCTTGTCATTTATTTTTCTTGTTTTATTCTGTTTACTGATGATGTTGGAACATTAAACGGAACATCTTCTATCTGTGCATAAAACATTGAAACATCACATAGAAATCTTAAAACAAGCACGCTAGAATTTCAATTGGCATTAGAGCAGGAACCCTGCCTGATTTAGGGTGAGCTCTAGGGTAGTTTCATTCTAGAATTATGCACATGGAAGGTGGATTTGTAAACAGACCCCCTCTGTTGGATGGCTCAAACTACGACTACTGGAAATCACGCATCAGTGCTTTCCTCAAATCCATTGACAACAATACCTGGAATGCAGTTTTGAAAGGTTGGGAACATCCTGTGGCCTTTGACAAAGATGGAAACAAGACAACTGTCTTGAAACCAGAAGAATAGTGGACCACTGCTGAAGATGAACTGGCTCTTGGTAATTCCAAAGCATTGAATGCATTGTTCAATGGGGTAGACAAGAACATGTTCAGACTGATCAAACAATGTATTCTGGCTAAAGACGCTTGGGAGATTCTCAAAACTGCACATGAAGGTATTACTAAGGTAAAAAGGGCCAAATTTCAACTTCTTACTACAAAATTTGAGAATCTGAGAATGATGGAGGATGAGAGCATACAAGATTATTACCTGAATATTCTTCATATTGCAAATGCTTTTGAATCTCTTGGAGAGAAAATTTCTGATGAAAAGCTGGTTAGGAAAATTCTTAGATCTCTACCTAAGAGGTTTGACATGAAAGTTACAACTATAGGGGAAGCCCAGGACATCTCAAGCTTGAAGGTTGATGAATTGATATGATCTCTGCAAAATTTTGAAATAACTGTCAATAGCAAGACAGATAAAAAGGGCAAGGGTATTGCTTTAACATCTAGTGTTGATTCAGAGAAGACTCTAGGAAATCATGAGGATGATGAAGATATGTCAGAGTCCTTAGCTCTGCTAGGAAGATAGTTCAAAAAGATCTTCTAACAATTTGACAAGAGATCGAGGTCAAATGGTCAGAACATCAGACCCAACATTGACAATCAACTATGTAAAGAGAAGGTGGCAAGAGCTTATGAGAAGGATCCTCAATACAAGGGTCTTCAATGTCATGAATGTGAAGGATATGGTCATATCATAACATAATGTGCTACTTTTCTTAAAAGACAAAAGAAAAGTTTGGATGTCTCATGGTCAGATGGAGATGACTATGAAGATGAAGGGAAAACTGAATCTGCCAATCATGTCTCTGCCTTGGGTTTGTCTATGCTCAAGAAGACTGTGGACTAGTGAGAAAGCAACAATATGATCAATAAACCGAAGCTGGTGAGGAAACTAATGACTTAGCTAAAAATAAGATGATGTTGAAACATTCTGAGGAACATCTGAGTTTCAAAACCAAGAAGAAATCCAGTCCTTGGGTTTGTGATCACTGTAAGGGAAAGGTTCGTTTCAGACAATACTGTTTCAAGTTACATGGTCAGTCTAAGAACCCTCATCGAAATTCATCCAAGAAGAAATGGATTCCAAGAAGTGTAATCTCTGGGTTAAGAGCACATACCTCTCTGAGAGCATCCTCTAAGGAAGACTGGTACTTTGACAGTGGTTGTCCCAGAAACATGACTGGAGTTGATAAATATCTTGAGAATATGAGACCGTATACTAGTAGCTATGTTACTTTTGGTGATGGAGCTAAAGAAAAAATTGTAGGAATTTGTAACCTGATCAAGCATGGTTTGCCAAGACTTGTTAATGTGTTGCTAGTGAAAGGGTTAACTGCCAACTTGATTAGCATAAGTCAGCTATGTGATCAAGGACTAGAAGTAAACTTCACTAAGCTTGAGTGTTAGATTTCAGATAAGAAAGGAGAAGTGCTTATGAGAGGCATAAGGTCCAAGGACAATTGCTATCTATGGGTATCTCATGAAGAAGCACATATCTCAACTTGTCTTTTGAGCAAAGAAGAAGAGATCAAATTGTGGCATCAAAAGTTGGGTCATCTACATCTGAAAGGAATGAAGAAAGCCATTTCCTCAGAAGCCATCAGAGGACTTCCCAATCTCAAAATTGTTGAAGGCAGCATACGTGGTGAATGCCAGATTGGCAAACAAACCAGAATGTCACATCCAAGGTTGGAACATCAAGTGACCTCTAAAGTTCTTAAACTTATGCGCATGGACTTAATGGGACCTATGCAGGTTGAAAGCATTGGTTGAAAAAGGTATGTCTTTGTAGTTGTTGATGATTTTTCTAGGTTTACCTGGATAAATTTCATTGGAGAATAATCAGATACTTTTGAAGTTTTTAAAGACTTGTGCACACAATTGCAAAGAGAAAATGATAGTGTTATTGTAAGAATAAGAAGTGATCATGGAACTGAGTTTGAAAATTCCAAGTTTAATGAATATTGCTTTAGTGAAGGAATCAAACATGATTTTTCATCTCCCATCACACCCCAACAAAACGGTGTTGTTGAAAGAAAGAACAAAACATTTCACGAGTCACCCAGAGTTATGCTTCATGTAGAACATCTGCCTTACTACTTCTGGGCTGAAGCCATGGATACATCATGTCATATTCACAACAGGGTAACCCTAAGGACTAACACTACTATAACTCTATATGAGTTATTGAAGGGAAGAAAACCTACTGTCAAATATTTTCATGTTTTTGGTAGCAAATGCTACATATTGGAAGATGGAGATCACAAAAGAAAAATGGATCCCAAAAGTGATGAAGGGATTTTTCTTGGATACTCTACAAACAACAGAGCTTACAGAGTTTTCAATTCCAGAACCAAGGTTGTCATGGAATCCATCAATGTAGTGATAGATGATGTCACTGAAGAAAGAGTTCTTGATGTTTAAGAAGATGTTGAAACTTCAGTCTAAGAAACAACATCAGTTGAAGAAACAAATACTCCACTTCAAGTGAATGAATCTGAAACTAAGAATGAAGTAACTGAGCAGATTGAACAAGACTATACATCCACTAGTAAAGGTCCTTCCATTAGAGTGCAGAAGAATCATCCTCAAGATCTTATTATTGGCAATCCTGACCGTGGGATTATAACCAGAAGATCCAATGGGATTATCTCCAATTCTTTGTTTGTGTCCAAGATAGAGCCAAACAATATCCACTAGTGAATTATGGATTGGAGCAATGCAGGAATAGTTAAATCAGTTCAAGAGAAGTGAAGTGTGGGATTTAGTTCCAAGACCTGAAGCCATGAATGTTATTGATACCAAGTGGATATATAAGAACAAGTCCGATGAAAATGACATCGTTGTAGATCAAAGCATGTACAGAAGCATGATTGGAAGTTTTTTGTATCTTACTGCAAGCAGACCTGATATCACTTTTGCGGTAGGGGTATGTGTCATGTATCAAGCTGAACCAAAAATTAGTCATCTCACTCAAGCGAAGAGGATAATGAAGTACATCAATAGCACCAGTGATTATGGGATCATGTACTTACACAGTGAGAACTCCATTTTAATTGGTTATTATGATGCTGACTGGGCAGGGAGTTCTGATGATAACAAAAGCACTTATGGAGGATGTTTCTTTCTGGGGAACAATCTGATATCTTGGTTTAGCAAGAAACAAAATAGTGTGTCTTTATCTACTGCTAAAGCTGAATACATAGCAGCCAGAAGTAGTTTTTCACAACTTGTTTGGATGAAGCAGATGCAGAAGGAGTATAATGTTGAACAAGATGTTCTGACATTGTATTGTGACTATTTGAGCGCTATCAATATTTCCAAGAATCCTATTCAACATAGCAGGACAAAGCACATCGACATACGACATCACTTCATTAGAGATCTTGTTGAAGATAAGGTTGTGACACTTGTGCATGTTGACACAGAGGAGCAACTGGTAGACATTTTCACCAAGGCCTTAAATGCTAAACAGTTTGAAAAGCTAAGGGGAAAGTTGGGAATATTCCTGCATGAGGAGGCATAATAATCTGTTTTGTGAGACGTGTTATTTCTTATCTCTTGTTGCACGTCTTTAAGTTGTGGGGTATACATGGCAATGATATACTCTTGAATTCTTCTTTCTGTTGGCATATTTTGTGGCTAAAAAGGGGGAGTAAAATGGTATATCTATAATCTCTATATGCCTGATTTATTGTGTGCTATAATGCATTTATTTTGCGTATATGCCTGTCTATCTGTTGTTGCATTTATTTTGCAACTATTTCAGGTTCATTGTGGATGTTGGCACTGATGTTGCAACATCTTGATGTTGTTTTGAGAATGTGTTTTAGTTCTCAGTATTTTTTAATTGTGCATGTTCCCTGCTAATGTTCTATGGAATGTTGGAACATGTATATGTGACCTTAAAAGGTCTGCCTGCTTGATATATATACTCCCTGAAGAATTAGTGTCCAGGCCCTGAAGTTTCTTTATGCATTAGAAGTAATTTGATTTTCAATTTCTTCCATATGCATGTGTTTAGGGGAGTAGTGGAATATGTTTAGTAGTCACTCACAGGTTCTTATATTAAGGGGGAGTGATATTTTGATCAAGTTGCTTGACAAGATGTTGAGCAGGATGTTTAAATATCTATGTCAGTACTCTGTAGGTATGGGAAATTTATTTTTTCCCTTACTGATATGTGTGACAGATACTCCTGTCTGATATGGTTAAGGATGTTGGAACATCCAATTTGTGTGGGAATTTATTTTTCCCTGCTTGTAGCATATGAATTTATTTTTCCTCTGCTCTTGTGAGACTATGCTACTATCTTATCCGCTGTTGCATGTCTATGATACTTGTAATACCTATTTAGTTGAAGCTATGACTGAAAACTGTGTGAGGTATACTTCTATGCACACTTCTGAAATTTCGTTAGTGATATTGTCTTGCTACTCCTTCTTCCTGAATATGTGTTTGTGATGACTTGAGGAAGTGTATCTAAGGTATCTTTTTAGATTGTGTGTGCTAGTCGTTTCTTCATAAGTATGTGTTCATGCTTCTTGAGGAAATGGATGTCTTTGTATCCCTCTATTTCTTTTGATTTGGGCTTAATTTATTTTAGTCAAAAATTTGCCAAAGGGGAAGATAGTTGGGTATTTGTATTGGCTACATTATTGCTAAAACAAAATCCATGTTTGTGTTGTTGGATACAATGTTCCAACATGTTTCAGGCATCTTTTTAAGATGTTGGATACGATGTTCCAACATCCTGGCACGGTTTGTTTCATGCCTGTTTGTACGCACGCCTTATATTATTTAAGGAAACCATATTTCTTATCTTATTGACCAAGAAACGTGCATATCTTTACATAATCAGTTGTGCAATATTCCTAAAGTTGTGATTATATTTTAGGAAATACTTGAAGTTGTTTTGGATGTTCCTACATTTTAGGACTTTCCTTATTTGTCTCTAATTCTTGTTTTGCATATCAGCTGGACGATCTGTTTTGTTCTGAGGCCCAAACCGGTTAACTAGCCCATATTGCTTCAGTATAAAAGGAAGACTTAAAGACCTAATTTATCATTCAAGCCGTCATTCTAAAAAGTCTAGCTTTTAGGGTTTTGAGTCGTATGTGTGTCTACTCTTGTATCACCTTGATGCAAGTTTATTATTGTTTTATTCAGAGCCTTTCTTGTATCTCTTTGATACATGATAAAGATTGTGTGTTGAGTTGTAACTCGTTGTTCTACACAAAAGCTTTTAAGCAAGGTTGTAGTTGTTTTTTTGAAGGTAACTTCACCATTTGAGTTGTTTAAGTCTGATAATCACATGGGTTGTGGTTGACTATGGGATAGTGAGTGGGATCTCAGATCTAGGAGTTCCTAGGTTGAAATCAATACGGGTAGGTCCTAGGTCTTGTGCTGTAAACAAGGTGTTTGTTGAGAACATTAGAATAAGGACTACACTAGTGGATTTCCTTCCTGCCTTGGTATCATCTAGAGTAGGTGTGTTTGTCACCGAACTGGGTTAACAAACTCACTGTGTCATTTACTTTCTTGTCATTTAATTTTCTTGTTTTTATTCTGTTTATTGTATGATGTTGGAACATTAAACGGAACATCGTCTATCTGTGCATAAAATGTTGAAACATAGCATATAACATCTTAAAACAAGCACGCTAGAATTTCACGATGTTAATAAATTAAATTTGAATAAGAGTCATGATGGTTAGAAATTTTTTAAGTATTTAACTTAGTCACATGATTCGATACAATCGATGAAATAACTTTACAAAGAACTTGGAATTCAGTAATGTATTTAAATAATAGGAAGACGGACTTAATTAAATAATTTTCATTGATAACAAGTGAGGGTAGGTGAGGAAACTTGGCAATTTTTAATAATAGACATTAGGCAACGAATTGAGTAGAAGATGTATTTAAGACGGGCAGGGATGAGATTTCTAAAGAAGTCTAATTTGTGAAACATATAATGATGAGGAAATAATGTATTATTTTGAGATGTGTAACTAAATGTATTATTTGAAGATGTGTTGCTATAACGATGTGTTAAACAAAGATGTGTCATATAAAGAAGGGTTATTTAAAGGTGTGTTGATATAAAGACGTGTTAAACAAAGATGTACCATATAAAGATGTGTTATCTTAAGATGTGTAATTGTCAAGTCATATAAAAATGTGCATTGTTGAGTTATTACTTGGTGTTCATGCATTTATGGTCAGTCATCTAAAAGTGTGATTTAAAGGTGGAGGATGAATCAACAACATATCCACCTCTAATATCCAAACGGTACCACATCCATATAGAGTCAAGATAAGGACATCACATACATAACTACAAGTCTATTTAAAGATGTGTAATTAAAATATATGTCATTTAAAGATGTGTAACTATTTAAAGCTGTGATATTCAATGATGTGCTTCTATATGGTTATGTGTGAATGGTCTGTATTTTATCGAGTCGATGTTTTGATTAGCAACACTAGGGATTGGGGTTTCGTCTTATTGCAGACTTTGTTTCCGAATTCGTCTTCGAATTCAATTTTAATGTTGATACAATGATGTGCCAATTACTTTGATATTTTGAAAATTATTCTGTTGCGACGTGTTTTTTTTTCTTAATTTAGATGCAGTAATATTCAATTGATGAAGATGTATGACACCCTTGCATGCTTAATTAATTATTGCATTTTTATTAGAAAATAATATGTGGGGTTTAGAGTGTTACAATAATCATGAACTTCAATACCACAATGATACATGTATAATATTTTATAGAGATGTCGGTTTTACCTCCAACTCCTTAACCCTTAGCTCAAACCAGTTGAGCTATCCAACTCCTCATAAAGATGTCAGTCTTATACAAGCTTAAAGAATCTTGTCTCATAAGAGAGTTATTTTTCTTAAAGAATAATGTCATCACTAATCAATTGATGTTGTTTTCTTCGAATTGACACAAATGTAATTTGAGTATTTTAATATCACAACTTTAGGGTCTTCTATCCAATTTCTCTTTATTGCATAATGGTATTATTGCAGTTGCTTTATATCTTTATTGCATCTATAAGCACCCCTTCCTGTGACGGCCCTATTTATAGTGATGGATCTGGTGTGAAAATCCTTGTTTGCTTCTATTTTCTTTCTGTAACTTTAATGTGGTTTGTTACAAGGCTGATACGAATATTCAAAGTAACTGAACCGAGATAGAAAAATTGACCAATCTGATTTAAGTGACTTCCCTATTAGTAGGGACGACTCAATGCATATATGAGAGTTTGTTTAATGTAACCAAACCCGTGATAGACATAAAAGTCTATTCGGTTCAAATGATGTCCTTGTAAGTAGGAACAACTTGGTAAATATCCAGAAGTTGGCTATGCATAAGGTGGTGGAGCATGTTAGTGCTCTGATAGGATTGAGGTGGTTGTTGATATATAATAAAGGTTTGTTATCTTCATTTTTACATCAATCCAAGGTGCTATTTCTCTGAAGGTGGTATAAGAGATTGTATCATGTGCTGCACCATATGAACTTCTGATCACATCAGTGGGTCTTGAGTGGCCCCGTTTATTGGTCTTTTGTATAATGTTTTTTAATGGAATTTTCTAGTGGACGACTCAAAGGATAGTTGAGTTGGATCTTCTAGTCTCGTACGATTAAACTAGCCCTTATTAATTTATCAATAAATTTTAGTCAAACTAATTTGTCAAATAACATAATTACTTTCTCATTTTCACTATTAATTGTTTCTTTCCTAAAGAAAGTATTAATCACTACCAAAAAAAGTATTTAATCATTTTTAATAAAAAAATAATTAAATTTTTTATACGTAAGAAAATTTTAAAAATAGACATACTTTATAATAAATTAAATATTTCAACATAAAAATATAGTAATTAATTTAGTTTTTTCAAAAGGATATTTATTTATTTTTTGATAAGGCCAAGAGAAAGGTTAGACATCCGGGAGAATCTGTGACATCCCAACTAGGTTGGCACCCCACAGACGCCCCCATCCTTTGCCGCCTTTCCAATACGTAATATTATTAAAAAAAAAAAACACCCTAAAAAAAAAAAAGAACCAGACAAAAAGAAAAGAGACAAAAAATAAAAGGAGGCAAAATGTTGAACCAAGAAGTATCAGCAATATCATGTCCCATATCAGCAAGTCCGTCCGCACAAAGATTACCCTCTCGGAAAATATGGGAACAAATAACTGTTAGACCTCTGTGAGTACAATTATGCCAGCGATTTCGAAGAATGTTGGGAATAAGAGAAGGCTTATGGAAAGCCTGAACCGCACTGCTGGAATCCGTTTCAAGCCATAAACGTAACCAATTCTTAGAAACCGCGAATTCTCAAAAGGATATAAACTATAGCACATTTCAACATTTTGTGGTCAAATATTTTTCATTGGTAAAAAATACATCATTAAATTCTTATTTTAGTTTATTATTCGAAGTAATAAGAATAAAATTAATATGTTATGAGTAGTTTATCAATAAATTTTGGTCAAACCAAATAATCATATCACTTAATTATTTATAATTTTTTTTTGAGAAAATACTTTGTAAGCTTTATTGTTAATTGTTTGTTTTATAAATAAGTTATTTGTTCGTTTCTAATAAAAAATAATTCAAACATTTTATATGCAATAAAACATTAAAAATACAAATATTTAATGATAAAATAAATAATCCAACTTAAAACAAATAATAATAAATTTAATTTTTTTCAAAAGGAAATTAACTAATCCATTTAAAATATCTTCCTGAGAAACTCGTATTATTTTTAATAAAATTTATTAATTCAACTTTTATTTATATTTCAACTCTCAAGTCAAACTAATAAAAATAAATATCATTTTTAGTAAAATTATTATAAAATATTAAACCATCCTTAAAAAATATTAAACCTCTTTCCCTGTTTTTTATATTATTAATATTGGTATATTAACACTCTAGAACATTTTTAGGAGGTATATCTTAGTCAAATATACTTTTTTACTTTATCCTGGTTTTAGTGCTATTTCTTTGTCATATGAAACATAATTATAGTTAGTACTTCTTAGAAATGGTGGTTGGGCCTAACACAACCCCACAAAACCGGCTTGTGAGGTGAGGATTGCCCCCCACTTATAAACACATTGTCAGGCCATCACCTATCTGATGTGGGACTCTTAACACACCCCCTTACGACCAAGACTATTGGGCTTCGATCGTGGACAGAAATGGTGGATGGCCCGATAGCGGAAACCTGATAGCAGGTGCCCCAATGGAGCTTGAAGAGGCTCTGATACCATCTTAGAAATGGTGGTTGGGCCTAACACAACCCCACAAAACCGGCTTGTGAGGTGAGGATTTCCCCCCACTTATAAACACATTGTCAGACCATCACTTATCCGATGTGGGACTCTTAACAGTACTCAACATCACAATTACAAGGGTAAAATTCTGATCTTGTACCCTAGCAGCACTATTGTGACAGACAAAGGGGGGTCCACTTTTGGATACGTGGAGGCTTATGATTGGTACTTGTGTTTTTTTATTGGTTATATTCTCGTATAGTGATTGTGTGCCGTCGATCATTTTCCACCAATAAATCGTAAGTAATATTTTTCAACTCATTTCTTCTTCAATCTCATACCATTCTCAAATTCTCAGATCACAAACATAATTTTCTTTTCTTTCTCATCTATATCATTCTCGGTCCATTCCTCAAATTTAGTCAACAAGAAGTTCTTGCCTTATCTCACCATATTAATCGGTACGTGGGTCGTTTTTAATCTCTATTGTTCTCTTAGAAAAGTTTCAATTTTACTTTTGATTAGGATTTTTTGCAGTTAATACACATTTACATGTTCAATGATGTTGGATCCATTCAGATCATGTTAGGAAGTTCCATATTTCAATGCATATTTAAGTTTTTGAAAAAAATCAAAAATCAAAAATTCTCAATTCAAAACTAAATAGTTTGATCTCGATCTAACTATTACCGACTACTTTGACTTTGCAATTATGACGATTGTTCAAACATCATTGAACTAGATAGAGTTATTTTTCTTTGTGATTTAACAATTTTTTCCCCAGATCTGTGATTTAATTTTATTTATTTCAACTTCAGGTTTTTCATAGATCAGTGTGCAAAAGTTGTGGCTAAAGGAGAATTCATTCCTCTTAGTAAGTTTTTTTTTATGACAACTTATTCTTATCAATTATCTAGGTGATGAATGATTATTTGTTTATTTTTGTAGATTTTATTTTTTATTTTTTTTTACTTAATGGAGCTACCTTACAACCATTAATCTAATAATTGTTTTGATTTTTCATTCTTTTCAGAATCAATTTTTTTAGATTTTAATGTAATTTAGAATAGATTATTAAAACGAAAACAAAACTATTTTTTATAAATACAAAAACTGTGACAACTGATTTATAACAATATATATGTGATGTTTATCTGTGTCTGCTTTGTTTAAATATTATTAAAGATGAAGCTGCTTATGTTTCGACACCAAATTGGATCGTCTTTTTATTTTAGTGCATTTGCAGACAACGATCAACTCTTGGATTCTTCCGATTAATTGTTAGGAGCTTTGATCTCTTAAACAATGGATGAATCTAAGAGCTGGATATAATCTTTCAAGATGCATATTTGTTTTGTTGTTTGTTAAATTTTTATTGATAAAGAATTAAATAACACAACAATATTTGATAAATTTTTATGTTTGCAAAATTCTTGAAGTTTTTTAAGGGATAACTTCCTGTAGTAACCAGGGATTGCGATGTTCTTCTACCTTTAGCACCTTTATAGTCACTCGATAAATTTATTGGTGGACCTCTAGATATGGAGACAGCAAGGAATGAAAAGGATATGATCTTCTATAGATTCAAATAAAATAGTGTGTTTTAAATGAAGGGTTAAAACAGAAAATGATATTTGTTAAATGTTTTATTTTCACAAACCATTAAATATTTAAAAGAACAACTTCCTATATCACACACGAACTCAGATCCTCCTTTCAAAAAAAAAAAAAAAGAACTCAAATCCTCTCTAGTTTTGTTAACTTTCAATTTGGCAATCACTTTTAGTCATTGAATGATCTAATAGTTGACTTCCAATCTTTTTTTTTTAATAAAGAAGCCAAACTAGGTCACTGAAATTGGCACTCAGAAAAATTGACCTTGAGAAGAGCACACTTCAAGGTCCCAAACCAACACACTAGCCCTACCCAATCTTCTAAAAAAATATTTGATTATTTGATATTCTTCTTGTCTTTTAAACTTTGTTTTTTATTCTTTGTTTCTCTTCCCTTCTCCATAATTACTTATGTTATATGCATCAAGCTGCAAACAGTCAGAAATAATAACCTTTCCACTATTATTTCTAGCATGTGTGACTACTTCTAGCATCAAATAATTTTCTTTCAAACACTTTCTTTTTTACTTTTGGGTTGGAGTGTGTGTTTCAACTATTTATTTTACTTTTGGGTCTCCATATATCATATTTGTCAAATATTCAAGCATGTGTGACTACTTCTAGCATCAAATAATTTTCTTTCAAACACTTTCTTTTTTTACCAACGATGCAAATATAACTTGGTGATGTGTATTTGTTTAGGTTATAATTCCCTTCAATTTTATGACCCTTCCCCTCATTTATGACCTTTCCACTTTGTGACATAAAGTGTGAAAAACTTTCTTATACGTGTTATGAAATTTCCCTTATTTTTCAACTTCCAACATGGTTGATTACATATGATATGACCTATAATTGTTTTCTCTTTGTAAATTGGCATTGTTAATAGTTAGCTTAATCAAGTTCCATACTTAATGGATTAAGTGTTCTTCACTAGTTAATGACAAATAATTTATGTTATTACAGAGATAAAAGAACAATGAGTAGACTACAAGGGAAACATATCAGCCATGATAATGATACATCGGTAATTCCCCCGAGGAATCCACATGAAGAAATCAGGCCAGGAATGGAATTCACTGGTGTTATCGACGGAATAATTCCTGGTGGATACTTCCTCAATATTAGAAAAGAAAATGGTGTTACTTTGCGCATGTTCGCCTCTGATCAACCTTCACAAATTCAAGGTGATGGTAATGTGAATGTTCCTTTGGTAGCAAGCAATGTCAGTCTCAACACCAATGAAAAGATTCCTGAGTTGCAAGTGCATGATGATTTTCCTCCAGATTACTCATATTTTGAGATGTCATCACTTTCAGATAAAATTCAAATGCCTGATCTTTTACAAATTTTGGAAAATTTGAGCCTGTTGTGTTTCAACCGGTCAATCAAACCAATTCTTCGAACAAAGGAAAGGGTTTATCCATTGATTTAAATCCAGTTCCCACTCCAACCGGTCACAGAATCAACAAAGATCCTTTTCTAGCCAGAAAATTTCCATCCCCAACATTGAATATAAGACCACCTGATGATCTAATAGCAAAAACAAGTTGGCCAAGTAAACAAGGTTTGTCTTCTCATAATCATAACCCTAAAATTCATATTGCTAAACAATGAAATAATTAATAAAACTGGTAGTTATATTAATCATTGCTGGAAAAAAAACGCAAGTCAAAAAATGTTTTCTTAGAAAAATGAAACTGAAAAGGTTGTGCAATATCAACTAGATTTTTCTGATCCAATTGTTGTTATTCATGCAATTAGGGAAACAAATATTTAGTAGAGATTAATGATACAACCTTGTAGGCATGTTTATACAGATAATTTGATTTCTTTGGTTGTTAAGAGGGTTTCAAGGTTACTCACATTTATCAAATATTGTGGTGTTTAACAAAATTTTAGGTGAGAAGAAAGAAAACAGTAGCAAAGGAAAGGGTGTTCTTCTCTTTTGAGATGCTCAACGAAATTCAGAGATGTTAGGAAGGTATATGCAGGTAAAACAAATTACATCTAAATAATTATACTTGGTTTGTACTTGTAATTATTTTGGTGTTGTATGGGAAGAATTTAAGTATATATCATTGAATGAATTGTGTCTTTGAGTTCAATGGACCTAGAAAATCTAAACCTTATTTTATAACAATATATGTTTTGTCATAGATGTGCTTATATATGAAATTTTTTGCAGGACAATAATTGATTTGGAGATGAATTTATCAAAGTAGAAAATGCTCAAGGGAATTGGTATTTGGAGATGAAGGTGGAAGATATTTAGAGATGTTTTTAAAGCTTATGTGGAATTAAGCAAGATGATTTTGTTGGATGGCTGGTCAATCAATTGAATTTAGATATTTTTTCTCATTGAACAAATCTAGTTGTTTTGTTTTTGTTTCTATAAATATAATGGATTTATTTCTTTTTAAATTTAAATATTGTTGAAACTAGTTGAATTATTATGTGTGACAATCTATATAATTGTTTGTTATTGGCATTGAATGATGAATTATATTGTCAAAAATGATTGGTATGACATAAAAATATATTCAAGCACATATCTATGGATATAGTTGGGAAATTTTGGTCGAAGAGGGGTTCCTAGATTCCCCCGAATTTATAGATTTAACTGTGTATATTGAATGCATTCAAGTTAAATAGAATAGATTTCTTTAGAACAATACAATGATTAGTAATAAATCATGATGACATATAAATATATGACGAGGGGGATGATTATTCATTTTATCTTACTAGAGTCAATATGGTAGCAACACCAAAGCAAAGCCAATAGATGTTAATTAAATTCTTGACAATTGACAATAAAAATAAAATAAAATTTTGAGACTTGTGGATATTGATCGGAAGGTTAAGGATAAACAATTTTTTGTTAAAATCGGCCATTCAGACGTAGACCACAGGCAACGGTGGTGTGAAGAGACTTAGTCTTTGTGCCACCTCTTCAGCCCCTCGGGGTATTGATCGGAAGGTTAAGGATAAATAATTTTTTTTAAAATCGGCCATTCAGACGTAGACCACAGGCAACGGTGGTGCGAAGAGACTTAGTCTTTGTGCCACCTCTTCAGCCCCTCACGGTTGTTCTCTGTCGGTTTGTCCTTGTTTTTGGTGCGGTTCTGTTTTGCTGAGTTCCATACTGTTCCAGATATGTCCATAACTTTTAAGGGTGTTCCGATCTGTTCCGATCGCCGACAACCCTTCATCTTGTCTATTCACTCCTTCTTCTTGTTGTTTTCCGATCTAGGTGCTTGGTGTTCTCCTGCAACATTCCTCTTGATCTGGTTCATGTCTGTTGGTGGTGTTGGCGAGGTGGTTATATGGTGGTTAGGAGGTGGTTTTCTAGGTGATTTTATGGTGGTTATGGGGTGGTGTTTCCGTGATGATGAGGGGGAGTTGATGTGCATACTTTGGTGGTGGTATGTGGTGGTGCGGAGGTTGTGAGGCGTAGAGTTCTGATGAGGTCTTACAGTGGTGATGGCTAGTGGTTTCGGTTGGTGTGCAACTGGTGAGAGTGAGCATCGTCCTTGATGTTAGGTGTTGGTTGTTGTGGTTTGTCTGTGGTGGTGGAAGTGGTGCGAGATGGTTGGAGAGGAAGTGTAGGTGTTGGTTTTTTTTGTGGTGGTTATATTGGTGTTGTTTGGATGAGGTGTCTTGGGGATGAGGGGTACCCTACTGATTTGACTCTGGAGTTTGATGGACCGATCACTTTTGATTCATGACCGAGATTCAATTCTTTGATTCCAGTTTTGCTCTAGACTGATTATGGTGTTTTTTCCTCGGTGGACCAGGGGTAATGAGGTGGTGGAACCTGAATGAGTGTTGGAATAGGCCGGGTGTGGCTCAGCTATGAGGAGGTGAAGATGATGTTTGATTTCGGGTTTTTTTATGGTGTGAGTAGTGGCAATGGGTGTGTATGAGTTTTGTTTACAGTGGTTGTTTTCGTTAGAGTTTGATTTAGGTGGTGATGTTGGTTTTGATGGTGGTGGGTCTTTTGGGTGTTGAAGGTTAAGGTATTAGTTAGGTGATGATTGTATTCGTGTTTTTATTAAATGTTTATGTTGGGTGTTCTGCCACTGTATAACGCCTTTGTAGTCCTTGATTTACAGGTCTCGATTCATCTTAAGCAGAGATATGCTTTTAAATAAATTTTGTTGTTAAAATAAAATTTGTTAAGGAAAATATTTATATTATAGGGAATGCAAAAGATATTACAACTCAATACAATAAAATAACAAAACTGGAACACTAGAAACACGAGGCATCCTCCTTGACGTATTTTTATATATATAGTATATACACATAATATGATTAAGCAAAAACTAATTGCATTTCACAAATAAATTTAAAATGTTGTCACTACCATATGATGATACCATCACTGTTCTTTCTAATTTTTTTTTTATGGTTACAAAGCTAAATGAAGCGAAACATTGAACAAAAAAAACAATAATCTACGGTAGGTAGATATCATAATATTAGAGAAGTAGTTAGAATTTTGGTTTCTCTAGAACCAAGACCCCCTGTGGTAAAAATGTTGGCATATGAGGAGTGATATCTTTCTTGAGCCAACTCAAAGCATCCCGATTAGAGAAAAACTCACCAAAGCTCAAAGTTGAAGCTTAAACATGCTAAAGAAGTGTTGAGTTGTGCAGTCGTAGATGCAACAAAGAAAGGACGCTGCAAAAAATGAATTGCGTAGAAAGAGGCCCGAAGAAGCAAAGTTCCAATGGTTAGACAAAGTATGGACAAAGTTGTTATAAGCCAACCAAACAAGAAATTTGATTTTTTTTCCATAAGCTGAAGAGGCCAAATCTAAGACCAAGAGATGGTAGTGGTATCCGTATACGGTTTCAGAAGAGTATGTACCCTACTGTTTCAGAAGCTAGTAAATTAAAATCGGAAACCATTAGAGTTATCAGACCAAATGAAAGCATCTTTTATGCTGGAGTGGAAATGAATTTTGAGTTCTTTTCTCATATTTATTATTAGATGTTATTTTATAAGTTCAAATTTCAAACACTAAAGAATAAGAACATCAGAAAGAAATGCTTTTTGCAACTCTCAATGAATCATAAGATGTTTCAATTTAGAAATGTGGATTAATGACCTAATGTGGATTCATGGTTCTATTTCTATCTTTTTTCTTTATACAGGAGTTGCTACTGCTTTTGCTGCAAAAGAAGTACTTGGCAATGTGTTCAGTGGTTTATCAAAATGTGATTGTCAATTATACCTGTTATGCCTCTTATTTTCTCAACAAACAAGCCCTTCATGTGTAAATTCTTACTATTTTTATGATGAAAGTTTCCCATTAAAGGTGAGAAAAACACAAGAAGGGGGGTTGAATTGTGTTGGCTTTTTCTTCTTTTTCTCCTACTGAAGTCACTGGTCAGATGCAGATAGATTACAGCTTCTGAAGTGATGATCAGATTCTAAATGCAGCGGATAAAAACAGAGAGAGAGAGAGAGAGAGAGAGAGAGAGAGAGAGAGAAGAAAGACACAACAATTATACAAGTTCCTTCCACAAACCGGAAGTAGTCATGTCCCCCTTGCACTTCCAAGGAGAGTTCACTAAAATGTAATATCTGATTACAAATGCTCACTGCTAAAACTAGCAAGAGACTTCAAATTACTCAAGCACAACTGCAAGAGATTTCCTATGCTCTTGAACACAATAAAGAGACTTCTATGATCAAGCACAACTGCAAGAGACTTCTAATCAAACAGAATTACAAAGAAAAATGTTTGAAGTTGAACACTTGATATACAATTAGTGGTGCTCACAATACAAATCAGATACAGACTCTTAATACTCTAGAATTTCTAAGATATGAACTTTGATAACAAATTCTAAGTGAAGTTTTGGTGCAGACAAATTTTGACAGAGTTTTGGCGCTTTCAAAATATTGTTGAGTATATTACAATACTCAAAGTCTTCACTCCTTTATATAGAGGTGTGAGAGAGACGTTGTGAACTGCCAGCACATCAAAAAAGAGTTGTTTGAAGCTTTGATCAATCACCAATGATCTTTTGCCTAATATGGTTATTGTCCTATGAAGGATCAATTTCAAATCCATTCCAAGTCTGTAGGAACATTGTTGCAGGCGCAACTGTTATTCTTGTCTTGTAGCAGAGACACAAACTGAGTAGTGGAGGTACACTTCGTACAATTGTACTTTGTCAACGCTCTTCAAAGAATAAGCATCCAATGTCTTCAAATTCATTTGAATTAGCCGTTGCTTCACTCTTCTAGTCTTCTGCAATGATGGGCGTGATTAAATCCTTTGAACAACCTTTGAAGCTTTGAGTCTCTCATCTTCTGATGAACTTCAGCTTTTGGTGATCTTGCTTCTGATCTACACGTCATCACTTCAGGAGCACTTTGACTCTAGGAACACTTTTCTTCTAATGCGCAAACTTCATTTACTTGTTGATTCCATTGCTCTCATTTGTTCTTTCAGTACCTAAGCTTTAAGTAGACACAAAATCTTTGTCTATGGTCCTGTACACTTGAACAAATATTAGCATATCCAATTGACAATTTTTAATACCTTGTTATCATCAAAACTTTAAAGAGGTAATGTTAAACACATTTTGTTCCAAAAATCTCCCCCTTTTTGATGATGAAAAACATTAGTATTTAAAAAATGTTCAATTGTTGTTAATTTAATTAACAAGTTGACTATAAGGGTATGAGGTTTGTAAGCTCCCCCTAAGTCCAATAGTACTATAAGGTGAGGTTTGTAAGCTCCCCCTAAGTTCTATTCTTGTTAATTAAATTTATCATTTAAAACGTAATAACTCTCAGAATAATCTCACATTAAAAGACTAAGAGATGAGAAGAAGGTCCTATTAATTTAAATTGCTGGAAGTTAAATTAATGCGGCTCAGAGCCTTTAAATACTATACATCTACTCCCCCTTTTATCATCAACAAATAGTATAAAACATAAAGACAAAAAGAAGAGATGAGAAAAATGGTGAGAATTTTTGTAAGTAAATACACAGTTCAGAAGTAGTTTATATTCAGAAGCACATGAATTGTTCAGAAGCATGAATTAAAAGTAGTATTTCAGAATCATTAAAACATAAGTTCATAAGTAAACAAAAGTAAAGATACAAACAACAGAAATAAAGCAAGCTTAAGGTGTGCAACTAAGGTTGGGCTTGCTTCTGAATCAATTCCATCATTTGTTTCATCATCCTGTTTGTTTCTTCTGCCTGTTCCTTCATTTCCCTTTTGAATTCATCATTACTTCTGATGAGATTCTCTTCTCTAACTCTGGCTTCTTCCAGTTTAGCTTCTGTAGCATTCTTGTATTCCAAAAGTAGCAGTTTCTGCTCCAGAAGCTCTTTCTTGAGCTGTTTGTTCTTTTTTTCAAGAGAGTATTCCTTTGCATCAGCTCCAGTTCAGTAGAGGCTTCCTTAAGATTAATCTTGTTTAACCAAGTTAAATCCATCTCTCTTGGGTGTATACTTGAGGGAATGAAATCAGAAGCATTCCTTGCTCTTAAGCATAAAGGAGTTTTCACCCAAGTTTTTAGAACTTTCACTTCATGCAAATTGCTAACAACTCCCTTCAGCCAGTCTTGAAGCTTGGTATGAGCATTGTCTTGAGCATCAAGGCAGGATCTCTGAAGTTCTATCTAGACATATTCTACCCTGTCTTTCAATCTTATCCACAGCTTCTCATAGCTATCCTCATGAAGCAGATTGTTCCTTGCTTGAACCAAGTTGTTCAACTCGTGAAAGATATTCTCACATACATCTGCTAGAATAGTAGAATCTAGAAATAGGGTCGGTGGAGACGGGACATTTGTTTTGACAGGAGCACAAGGCTGAATGGCTAGGTTAGAGGATGAGGGTTGGTCATTTATTGAGGTTTCAGGTTCAACAATGGTGTTGGTTGTTGGTGATTGGTTGTTTATGACTTGTTAAGGGACAACTAGTTCAGGAACACTTTGTTCAGGAATAGGATCAGGGATAAGAACAGACTCTATGTTGGTTGATGAGGCTATTTCTTGGTTAGGTTCATGTTGTTGGGCCCTTTCTGTCATAACTTCATCAGAAGCTATGTTAGAGGTTTTATCTTGGTTGGTCTCATACTCAGGTAGTTCACCTGAATAATGGTTTACTAGGTTCTGTATGATTGATAGTTCAGAGGTTTGTGTAGTTGTTTGAGTTGTTTGTGTTGTTTGTGTTGGAGAGTTAGGGTGAGATGATGATACATCAATGTTTGCAGAATTTGTCCCTGTATAATCAACTGGACCCTCTGCATCAGCAGGAATAGATTGAATAGGCTCAATCATAGGTGGTTGTAATGGGTGACTAGCAGGTAGATTCTTGCAAGCATCAATTCGTCTTTGTTGCATGTCAATTAACTTCTCTTCAATAGAAGGATACATTGGCACAAAGGTATCATAATCTGGCTTTTTAGAAGTTTTGGTTGATGGTGATGGGGATAAAGCTTTATTGAGAGTGGTGTAGACTTTGTTAAGAGGGACATCATCCATATCAGATGATGTGGATGAGGATGATGAGAGGGAGTTTGACCTGGTGTCAGGGGAAGTACTAGATTCTATGTTGACTATCTCAGCAATAGTGTGCAAGGAATCATAATTACCTTCAGGAGCTTCTGAGGCAACAACTTTTGAGCCAGCTTCCTCTTGAGCAATCTCAGTAGCTTCCACTGTCATATCACAAGTCTCAGCTTCGACCATATCACCAGCCACTGCCATCTGCTTTAGGTTCTCTGTAAGCTCCAATCCAAGTTGAGCAGCTTCAACTGTGGATTCTTTGGCTAAAACCTCAGCATGTATCTTGATCTCCTTAGCCAATTGCAGTGCTTTCTCAACAACAGCATCAGTTTCCTTCCTTCTCTTAACTTCCCTTGTCACAAGTTTTGTAGCTTCTTCAATCTCTACATCAGGAGCAAGCTTCAACTTTCTAACAGTTGGTTTCCTTTTCCTTCTTGGAATGGAAGGTTGAGCAGGATGAGGTGGTAAAGGTTCAGCTTCCTTACCACTTCTAGTTCTTTTACTCAAAACTTCAGTATGAGCTAAATCCTTGACCTCTTCTTGGATTGTTGGGAGTGCAGAATCACTTTGAACAGAAGCCTTTTCTTTCTTAGCTTTCTTGGCTTTCTGTGGAGGTTGTTCAGGAGCATCTTCCAGATACTCAGCCTCTGTGAGGGGTCTCATCTTAGACTTCCTGATCTTTGCTATTGGCATAGCACCACCATACATCTGATCTGATATATCCTCCAGTTGGATATTCTCTCCAGTACTTTGCAAATGATCATGAATGAAGTACAGTTGCACATCAAGAGGGTCTTGTTTGCAGATTGAAGGAAAACCTTCCATAAGATTTGATATGGCTCTGGATTCCTTCAAATCCGTTTCCAATTTCTTGTAAGCATCCTTCTTGATTAGAGTCATGTTTCTCAAAGTACTTCCATTGATTATCTTCCCTGTGACTGTGCCAAGCTGGTAGTTAGTGAAACCTCTTGTTTCACTTAGAGCCTTCATAAATCCTCCTTGATGAAGAATCTCTAAGATGAGTCTTCCATAGGGAACCCATGTTCTCTTGATTGATTGACTCTCTTTTAGAGCCTTAATCATGTGCTTAAAGATGTACTTTGGCACATTTGCTTTCTCCTTCTTGATGAAGTAATGAAGGAACACCCTGTGCTCTAATGAGGGTTGATTAGAACCTCCTCCTTTGGGTAGAAGATTCGCATTCCATATCTTCAGAAGCATCTTCTTTTCCATTGATAGGTCACTGTAAGCACCTTTCTTCTTGCTGTTGTACATAGTTTGGTTAACTATTTCATTCCAAGGACTCTTTTTGTTGTTATCCAGTCCATCCTTAAAACTTCCTTCAGAAGCTCTTCCAATCACACAATCAATTATGTTTTGAGAGATGAAGACCGGTACACCCATGATACTTGCCCTGATCTCAATATCAATAAATGGTTCTAGACCCATTTCTTCTCTTGTTTTGCCAGCCAAGGAAGGGTCAATAAGCACTTTTTCTTCCATTTCCAGTTTAGCAGCATGTTTGTCTAAAACAGAAGCTCTTACCCAGAAGTGCCTTATGAGATTCAGATAGGTTGGACCATTCAGCATGTCGAAGTAGTGTAAGAGGGCCTGAGACTCATAATACTCTTTGATGTTGCAGCCAAGATACGCCAGAGATGTGAAATCCACTGGGCTTTCAACTTGAAAAGTTAAATCCCATTCTTCTAAGGCCATGGTTCTCCCTTTGATTTCGTAAGCTGGAGTTTCTTGAGTAGATGTTCCTTGAGCAATATCTTGCATAGATGATTCTGGAACTGAGCTCAAAGATCACAACATTAATGAAAAATAGGGGCGCGAGAAAGTACATTTAAAGCTTAAAATCATCATTGCCCTCTTAAGTTATACACCAATACATTTAAGCCACGTCAGATAACTTCAGATGCGCTGTCAAGTTAGTGGGACAGTTGTTACCAAAAAGTAACTCCAACGTTTCCACTAGCTCTGCTATTCAGAAGCACAAAATCCAGCTTCTGAAGTTAAGATAATGATGTCATCTTCAGAAGAACATTTTCCTCAGAACCTTAGTTAAGAGCTTCTGATGGACCATAGCTTCTTAACTAACTTTAGAACCTAACTTCTGGTTTAGGAGCAAGCAGATTTAATCAGACACAAAGTGCATGTTCAAATTTTTCTTTATAAAGTCAAATCTTTCAATAGTTAAAGGTTTAGTGAATATATCAGCCCACTGATGTTCAGTATCAATGAATTGTATATCCAAGATTCCTTTTTGAACATAGTCTCTAATAAAATGGTGTTTGATTTCAATATGCTTGGCTCTTGAATGTAAAATTGGATTCTTTGACAAACAAATAGCCGTAGTATTATCACAGAAAATGGGAATACTGTTAGCATTAATCTGATAATCTTCCAACTGACGTTTCATCCAAAGTAGTTGTGTACAACAACTTGCAGCTGAGATGTATTCTGCTTCCGCTGTAGACATAGCAATAGTTGCTTGTCTTTTGCTCGCCCAGGATATTAGATTCTCTCCCAAGAACTGACAGTTACCACTGGTTGATTTTCTTTCAATCCTGTCACCAGCATAGTCAGCATCACAGAATCCAACCAACTTATAATCTAAGGATTTCCTGTTAAGGAGTCCAAGATTTGTTGTTCCTTTTAGATACCTGAAGATTCTCTTAACAGCTGTTAAATGAGATTCTTTAGGATCTGACTGGAATCTTGCACACAGGCATACACTGAATAAAATATCTGGCCTAGATGCAGTGAGGTATAACAAAGAACCAATCATACCTCTATACAGCTTCTGATCTACCTTTGATCGAGTATCTTCTTTGCTTAAGGTGCAAGTTGGATGCATTGAAGTTTTCATCACTTTACAATCTTCTAGCTTGAACTTCTTCAGAAGCTCATTTGTGTACTTTGTTTGATGAACATATACTCCATCTTTACATTGATTGATTTGAATGCCAAGGAAGAACTTCAATTCTCCCATCATGCTCATTTCAAATTCATCCTGCATTAACTTAGAAATTTCCTTTCAAAGAGATGCATTAGTAGAACCAAATATTATATCATCAACATATATCTGCACAACAAGAATGTCTTTCTCAAGAGTCCTTCTGAAGAGTGTTGTGTCAACTTGACCTCTTTTAAAATCATTTTTAATCTGGAAATTACTCAGTCTATCATACCTAGCTCTAGGAGCTTGTTTCAAGCCATATAGTGATTTCTTAAGTTTATAAACATGGATAGGATGCTTAAGATCCTCAAAACCAGGAGGTTGTTTGACAAACACTTCTTCTTTTATGACTCCATTTAGAAATGCACTCTTGACATCCATTTGATATAACATTATGCCATGATTAACTGCATAGGATAGAAGTAACTTGATTGCTTCCAATCTTGCAACTGGAGCAAATGTTTCAATGTAATCAATGCCTTCTTGTTGACTGTAACCTTGTGCAACAAGTCTAACTTTGTTTCAGGTTACTTCACCTTGTTCATTCAACTTGTTTCTGAATACCTATTTTGTTCCAATAATGTTCTTCTGAGGAGGTTTAGGTACCAGATCCCACACATCATTTCTTTGAAACTGATTGAGCTCTTCTTGCATAGCTAATATCCATCCATCATCTGAAAGTGTTTCATCAACTGTAGTAGGTTCAATCAATGATAACAATCCTATCATAAACTCTTCTTGTTTGAAATATGATCTTATTCTTCTAGGACTGTCTTTGTTTCCAATGGTTTGATCCTCAGGATGTGAAGACTTGTACTTGAATGTATTCTTGGATTGATTTGCTTTCTGAGAGCCATCTTGAGCTTCATCAGAAGCTACTTCATCTTGGGCTTCTAAAGTTGGTTCAACTTCTGGATTGTCTTCAGATTCTTCAGTCTGATCAGGTTCTGAAGTATCTTTAGTAGCCTGTATATCTGCAAAACTTTCATCTTGCTCTGGATTTTTATTTACAGGCTCTTTGTCATCAAATTTAATGTGCATAGATTCTTCAACACAGAGTGTATCTGAATTTTACACTTTGTATGCCTTTGACCTTTCAGAGTAACCTAAAAAGATTCCTCTTTGAGCCTTGGCATCAAATTTCTTTAGCTAGAGCTTGTTATTTAGAATGTAACAGGCACATCCAAATTGATGAAAGTAAGATATTTTGGGTCTTCTTCCCTTAAAGAGTTCATATGCAGTTTTCTTCAAGATAGGTCTGATATAGATCCTATTTTGAACATAACTTATTGTATTCATTGCTTCTTCCCAGAAATGTTTAGCCAAATTATTTTCATGAATCATGGTTCTTGCCATTTCTTGTAAAGTTCTATTCTTTCTCTCTACAACCCCATTTTGCTGTGGAGTTCTAGGAGAAAAGAATTCATGGACAATTCCATGTTTTTCACAAAAAGTTTCAAATGGCTCATTTTCAAATACTCCACCATGATCACTTCTGACTTTCAAAATTTTCATTTCTTTTTCAGACTGTATTAGAGTGCAGAAGTTACTGAATACATCATACGCATTATTTTTACTTCTCAGAAATTTTATCCAAGTCCATCTGCTGTAATCATCAACAATGACTAATCCATAATTACTTGCATATAAGGATGCAGTATTAACTGGTCCAAATAAATCAATATGAAGCAATTCTAACGGTCTGGAGGTTGAGACAATGTCTTTAGATTTAAAAGATGATTTCACAATCTTCCCTTTCTGGCATGCACCACAAAGTGCATCTGAATGATAGTCAATATTAGGTAGGCCTTTGACAAGTTGTAACTTACTAAGCTTAGAGATTAACCTCCAGTTAGCATGTCCCAACCTTCTATGCCATACCCACTTCTTATCATTCATTGATAGAAGACATATTACCTTCTGATCAACCAGTTCAGAAAAATTGATTTTATAGACATTTTCTACTCTTTCCAATGAACACTATGGATTTGTTATCTTTGTTGATTAATGGTCTTTCCAAACATCACATCATAACCATTGTCACAAAACTGTCTGATACTCAAAAGGTTATGTTCAAGACCATCTACCAACCACACATTATTAATAGAGATAGAGGAGTTACCAATAGTTCATGTACCAATGATCTTGCCAGACTGGTTGCCTCCAAACTTCACATTTCCTCCTTCTTTCATTGTGAGGGTGAGGAACATTGACCTCTCTCCTGTCATATGTCTTGAGAAATCGCTTTCTAGATACCATGATTTTTGCTTTTCCTTTGCTTTTAGGCATTTCTGCAATATTGACAATTTCATATTTAGGTACCCATTGTTTTATGGGTCCTTTGAGGTTAGTGTTGGAAGTTTTACTCTTCACTTCTTGTACCTTGAGGTGTGGTTTTGATAGCTTCTGATTGATCAGTACTTTAGGTTTAACACCTTTTAGTTCTGATTCACCTGAAGCCATAACTATTTTTTTCTTCTGAGACTTAGACTTCAAGATACCAGATTCTGGCTTCAATAGACTCTGAGGAACAGGTTCTGACCTTTTCAGAATCTTGATCTTTGAGGTCTTAGAATCAGAATTTGTCATAGCCTTAGACTTAGAGTTCTTTGGCTTTGAAGCAATCTTAGCCTTAGAATTAGAAGCTTCAGGTTCTGACTGAACAACAGTTTCAACTTTAACACCTTCAGGTACAAAGACGGATTTCAATCTTTTCTTGATACATTCACAACATGCTTTGAGATTAGTTTCATTAGGTTTTCCTTCTGAAAATCCAATCTCTTTGCCATTGTTTATGTAAATGTTGTAAATCATAGAAACAACTCTGCTTCTGTCAATACCAGACATAATAAAATCTTCAAGAGCAATTTCATGGTTGCTTAAAGGTTTTCCATTACACTTTTCTTGTAGCTTCTGACATAAGAACTTGAGCTTCTCTTCATAGGTTTTGCAAATGAAGTCAAAGCCTCTAAGTCCTCCTTCAGAAGCTTTTAGATCCAATAGAGTTGATTCTTGTTGTTTCATTAAATCAACATATTTTTCTTTTAAATCTTTCAACTCATTGGTTCTCAGTTCAAAATGTGTAAGGAGCTCTTTAAGAGACTCAATAAGTTCTTCTCTGGGAATTTTAGAATATAACTTTGCATCTTCATTAACATCATCCTTATCAGACTCAGATTCACTATCCAAATCTTCTCAGGTTGCCATCAAACTCTACTTGATCTGCTTCTTGATATTGTTTGATTTAAAAGTTGACTTGTTAGACTTGTCCTTTGATTTCTCCTTCTGAAGATCAGGGCAATCAGCAATGAAATGTCCAGGCTTCTTGCAGTTGAAGCAACCCTTCTGATCTTCTTTCCTGGAGCCTTTGTAACCACTTCATCTGCTCAAGAACTTCTTGTTCTTCTTCGCTAGATATTGCAGCCTGTTTGAAAGCATAGCCATCATCTCAGCAGGATCTTCATCAGAATCTCCATTAGTTGATTCTTCTTCAGATTCTATGACTTTAAGAGCTTTTGATGACTTCCCTTTAGATGGTAGAGCAATATATTTAATCTTCTTAACAGGTTCATGTTCATTAAGACTTATCTCATGAACTTTAAGAGAGCTAACAAGATCTTCAACACTCAGAGTGTTTAGATCTTTAGCTTCCTCAATATCAGTAACCTTTGGTCTCCATCTTGCAGGCAGACTTCTTAGTATCTTGCTCACATGATCAGAAGCAACATAGCTTTTCTTCAATTTTTGTAGTCCAGAGAATAGGGTTTGAAATCTTACATTTCCTCAATACTTTCATCATCCTTCATCTTGAACAACTCATACTGATAAACAAGCATAACTGCTTTAGCTTCTCTAACCTTATTGCTACCTTCATAGTTTGCACAGAGAGAAGCAAACATAGCCTTTACAATAGATTTATCACTCATCTTCATATGCTCTGCACGAGGTATAGCAAGAACAAGTGAACCTCTGATCTTGTGATGTTTCTAATACATTTTCTTTTGAGCAGGAGTATGTTTCTTTCTGTCAACAACAGCTCATTCTTCATCAACGTCCAAGTCACCAACTCCTTCTTCCAGAATATCCCATGATTCTTCATCTAAGTCCATGATGTAACTGTAGAAGTTGGTTTTCCACCAAGAGAACTCTTTAGGATCTCCATTGAACTTTGGAACTTTTCGTGAGTCAGCTTTCTTATCACTGTAATCATACGGTATATCATTATGATTACCACCAGAACCAGAAACAGATGATTCACCAGAAAAGTTTTTCTCAGATCTTGGACTGTTACACTGTTAAGTGTTCTCAACAGAACCAAGACTCTAGATACCAATTGAAGGTGAGAAAAACACAAGAAGGGGGGTTGAATTGTGTTGGCTTTTTCTTCTTTTTCTCCTACTGAAATCAGTGGTTAGAAGCAGTTAGATAACAACTTCTGAAGTGATGTTCAGATTCTAAATGCAGTGGATAAAAACAGAGAGAGAGAGAGAGAGAGAGAGAGAGAGAGAGAGAGAGAGAGAGAAGAAGAAGAAGAAGAAGGACACAAAGCAATTATACATGTTCCTTCCACAAACCGGAAGTAGTCCTGTCCCCCTTGCACTTCCAAGGAGAGTTCACTAAAAATGTAATATCTGATTACAAATGCTCACTGCTAAAACTAGCAAGAGACTTCAAATTACTCAAGCACAACTGCAAGAGATTTCCTATGCTCTTGAACACAATAAAGAGACTTCTATGATAAAGCACAACTGCAAGAGACTTCTAATCAAATAGAATTACAAAGAAAAATGTTTGAAGTTGAACACTTGATATACAATCAGTGGTGCTCACAATACAAATCAGATACAGACTCTTAATACTCTAGAATTTCTAAGATATGAACTTTGATAAGAAATTCTAAGTGAACTTTTGATGCAGACAAAATTTTGACAGAGTTTTGGCGCTTTCAAAATATTGTTGAGTCTCTTACAATTCTCAAAGTCTTCACTCCTTTATATAGAGGTGTGAGAGAGACGTTGTGAATTGCCAATACATCAAAAAAGAGTCGTTTGAAGCTTTGATCAATCACCAATGATCTTTTGCCTGATATGGTTATGGTCCTATGAAGGATCAATTTCAAATCCATTCCAAGTCTGTAGGAACATTGTTGCAGGCGTAGTTGTTATTCTTGTCTTGTAGTAGAGACACAAACTGAGTAGTGGAGGTAGTGGTTGTACACTTCGTACAATTGTACTTTGTCAACGCTCTCCAAAGAACAAGCATCCAACGCCTTCAAATTCATTTGAATTAGCCGTTGCTTCACTCTTCTAGTCTTCTGCAATGTTGGGTGTGATTAAATCCTTTGAACAGCCTTTGAAGCTTTAAGTCTCTCATCTTCTGATGAACTTCAGCTTCTAGTGATCTTGCTTCTGATGAGGTGCTTCTGATGAATTTGCTTCTCATGACACGTCATCACTTCAAGAGCACTTTGACTTCAGGAGCACTTTTCTTCAGATGCGTAAATCTTGATTTACTTGTTGATTCCATTGCTCTCATTTGTTCTTTTAGTACCTAAGCTTTAAGTAGACACAAAATCTTTGTCTATGATCCTGTACACTTGGACAAATATTAGCATATCAAATTGACAATTTTTAATACCTTGATATCATCAAAACTCCAAAGAGGTAATGTTAAACACATTTTCTTCCGACACCCATTCCTCTTAAAAAGTAGAACAACATGTTCCATTTCTAATTCAAGTTGGCAAAGCCAAGGACAGGGTCATAACTTTAACTCAGATGGAACTACACTCATGGAAAATTTCGCTTATAAGGAAAATCATGCACGACACCTAGAACATGTTTTTTATTTGTTAAGCATTTATCTTTACCTTTCATTTTTGTTGTTTCCATTCTAAATACAAGTTGTATTTGCTAAATGACCAATCACTAAGGAAAAATATTTTTTGTGCAAATCAATATGGAAAATCAAAATGAAGTTTCAGATTTGTTTTTTGGAAAGGAATTACCAAACGCGCCATTAAGATTTTTCTATGTTCGTATTTAACTAAGGATTTGAGGACATTGTTTTATAGACATTAATAGTGTATTGTTATTGTGTGTGGCCGATCAAAACAATGAGTGCCCTTGAACAGAAGAATTATTAAGTACAGATGGAATGGTTGCAAGAAACCCATGTAGTTTGACCGACAATATTGAAGGAGGTGGAAAAAAGGATTTCTATGAGAAACACATAGGATTTTTTTTATATTTTAATGGTTCGTTGAGAAGAGCAAGGCGTAGTACTGTCATATTATGAAATTAAGAATTTGGCAACACTGACGATTAGACAATGATGAAGTGTTTCAAGATATATACTTGGATGTTGAATTTTTTGATGAACACAAAAGTTGGAAGGGGATTAAGCAGTGTGGATTGTTGAAAGGAACTAAGAGTACTCGGGAGGGTGGAATTATTCACTGCAACAAGATGAAAGAGTTGTAGAAAAATCAAAAAGTGATATGGAAATTGTCCAATAAAGTGGAGAATTTAAGATGTTATGGAATTGTGTAAGTCTTGAGCTTTGAATGAAATGGAATTTTGCTCAATTTAAGATGTTTCAAATGTAGTCCAGTTGTTGTTCTTTTATCTCTGTATTAACCTAAATAAAGAGTTAGCTTAATTAAGTTCCATACTTAATGGATTAAGTGTTCTTCACTAGTGAATGACAAATAATTTATGTTATTACAGAGATAAAAGAACAATGAGTGGACTACAAGGGAAACATCACAGCCATGACAATCATACACCGGTAATTCCCTCGAGGAATCCACATGAAGAAATCAGGCTAGGAATGGAATTCAATGGTGTTATCGATGGAATAATTCCTGGTGGATACTTGCTCACAATTAGAAAAGGAAATGTGTTACTTAGCGCATGTTCGCCTCTGATCAACCTTCACTAATTCAAGGTGATGGTAATGTGAATGTTCCTTTGGTAGGAAGCAATGTGAGTCTAACAAAAAATAATGGAAATTCAGAAGCATGTAAGCATGTATCAATCTCAACAACAATTAAAAGATTCCTGAGTTGGAAGTGGATGATGATTTTTCTCCAGATTATTCATATTATGAGATGCCATCACCTTCAGATGAAATTCAAATGCTTGATCTTTTACAATATTTTGACAAATTTGAGATTGTTGTATTTCAACATGTTAATCAAACCAATTCTTCGAACAAAGGAAAGGGTGTATCCATCGATTTAAATTCAGCTCCAACTTCAGAAGGTCACAAAAACTGCAGAGATACTTTTCATCCCATAAATTTTCCATCTCCAACAGTGAGTATAACACCAACTTATGATCTAATAGCAGCAACAAGTTAGCCAAGTAAATAAGGTTTGTCTTCTATAATCAGAACCCTAAAATTCTTATTGCTAAACAATGAAATAATTAGCAAATAGGTAGTTATATTAATCATCGGAGAATTAAAACACAAGATAAAAAATATTTTCAAAGAAAAATTTAACTGAAAAGGTTGTGCAATATCAACTAGATGTCGCTCATCAAATTGTTATTATTCAAGCAATTATGGAAACAAATATTTAGCAGAGATTAATGATACAACCATGTAAGCATGTTTATACTGATAAGTTGATTTCTTTGGTTGTTAATGAGGGATACATCCTCTATATATTTCTATAAATGTACGTTCATTTTAAAAATCAATTAACACAACTTTTCCATAAATAAAAAAAAATCATTTTATATTGTTGAACAATATTTAAATCTAAAAAAAATTAATCCGGAATAAAATGAAGCTCAAAACAAGTGTTGGATTAAGGTTTGCAATTTAACGCCCTTAAATATAAAAGGAATAAATTAAATTTACCAAATAAAAAAATAATCATTCACCACATTCACAATTGATAAAAATTATGTTCTCATGAAGAAAAACCAGAATAACTCTATTTAATTCGGTCTCAAAACTCATGAAAACTTTGATATATCTCTATCCACGTTGATGTTTGTCTGTCTGAACTTTGAATTTGTTACAGTCAACACATTCACATAGTCAAAGATGTTAGTGTTATCTTGATCGAGATCGAAATATCCAGATCTTGAAGAATTTTGACTTTAGAAAAAATAAATTATGCTTTGAAATATGGAACTTCCGAACACAATCTGACTGGAACCAACTTCCATGACCATGTGGAAAATAAAGTTGAGATTGTTTCAAGAAAACAATAGAGATTACGAGAAGAACCTCAAACCGATTGATATGGTGGGATAAGGGAAGAACTCCTTTTTGACTATATTTGAGGAATGATCGGAGAATAAAATAGAAGAAAAAGAAAAGAAAATTATGTTTTGAGATTTAAGAAATTGACAACGGTATGCTATTGAAGATAATATGTATTGAATAGTTATACTTACGAGTTTGAATTAAACCCTGATAATGCAAAATTGTTAAAAAATTTGAGAGTGAGATTTTCGACCCAACTCAAGAGATTAGTCTTTGTAGTTGTAGACAGAGTTTACCCTGTACACAATAAAAAAATCATTTACTTCCTCTAAATATATTTATATAAATCCACGTTTCTTGTAAAAATCAATTCACACAATTTTTGTCATAAATAAAAAAAAACATTTTTATAATGTTGAACAAAACTACAATCTAAAATAATTAATCCTGAATAAAATAAAAACTCAAAACATTTTCGTGAGCATAGCTCAGTTGGCACAGACATGCATTGTTATATGGAGGGGTCGGGGTTCGAATCCCCGTCACCCCACTTATTCGTTTTTGAAAAAGGTGAATTTAGCCTTTAGACTATCTGACCAAAAACAACTCAAAACAAGTGTTCGATTAAGGTTTGCAATTTAACGCCCTTAAATACACAAGGAATAAATTAAATCTACCAAATAAACAAATAATCATTCATCACATAGACAATTGGTGAAAGTATATTCTCATGAAGAAAGAAAAAAAACATACTGAGAGGAATGAATTCTCCTATAGAGCCACAACATTAGCTGCAACATTCACCGGAATACCTGAAATTCAAATAAAATAAAATCATAAGTTTTGAGATTTTTTTACTAATGTAACAAACCAGAATAACTCTATTTAATTTTGTCTCAAAAATCATGAAACCTTTGATATAGATCTATCCATGTGGATGTTTTTCTGAACTTTAAATTTGGTATAGTCAACAATCAACACATTCGCACAGTGAAGGACGTCAGTGATATATTGATCGAGATCAGAATATCCAGATCTTGAAAAATTTTGACTTTAAAAAAAATTAAATTATGCATTGAAATATGCAACTTCCGAACATGATTTGACTAGAACCAACTTCCCACAAACCGATTGATATGGTTAAATATGAGAAGAACTCGTTTTTGACTATATTTGAGGGATGAACTGAGAGTGAAATAGAAGAAAAAGAAAAGAAAATTATGTTTGAGATTTGAGAAACTAACAACGGTATGCGATTGAAGACCATATTTGTTAAAAAAATTACTTACGATTTATATAGGCAAAACGACCAAGGACACATAGTCTTGTAGGTAGAGACATTAGTGATATCTTGATCAAGATCGAAATATCTAGATTTTGAAGAACCTTGAATTTATAAAAAAAAAAAAAAATTAAATTTTGCATTGAAATATGAAACTATCGACCTTGATCTGAATGGAACTAACGTCATAGACTATGTGTTGAGATTTTTTTTCAGAAAACAATAGAGTTTAGAAGAAGACTTACATACCGATTGATACAGTGTGATAAAGCAAGAACTTCGTTTTGACTAGATCTGAGGAATAATGTGAGAGTGAAATAGAAGAAAAAGAAAACAAAATTACGATTGAGATTTGAGAAATTGACACCGATATGAGAATGAAGACAATATGTATTAAAAATTATCACCTACAATTTATATAGGCAAAATGACCAAGGGCACCTAGTCACTATATGAAAATCTAAAAATTAAAATTTAGTGCCAATCATACACATCCACGTAGCATTCCCTACTTAAATTTTGTAATACTTATTAAAAAAGCCGAATAATATTTCTTTAAATAATAAAAAAATAACTTGAAACTCTTTGACTTTAAATTACACAAATAAATAAGCTTCTCTCTAAATTTTCAAAATATTAGATCATAGGTATCTTACATAAAAATATAAAATTCCACAACACATGTGTTACACATTGCTTACCAGTATATTGCTATATCTTTGAAGTTTCAAACCTTGAATCTCTTTCAAAGCTGAAGCTCAATATTTACACAATTCCTTAACATCTTAAATTCTCCACTGAAGGTGAGAAAAACACACAAGAGGGAGGGGGGGTTGATTTGTGTTGGCCTTTTCGACGATTTCTTTTTTAAATGTTAAATGCAGCCTCGACAGAATCTGATGTTGCAGATTCTGACTCTAACTCTCAATGCATTAAAATACAGAACACAAAGATATAATATAAAGAGTTAGAGAGAAAAGACAGACACAAAACAATTTATACAGGTTCCTCCTATAACACAGGAGTAGTCTAGTCCCCTTACACTTCCAAGAGATTTCACTATAATCACTGTAGTTACAATTTTCTCAAGGAAACACCAAGAGACTTCTCAATGCTCAAGAATAGCTGCAAGAGACTTTTATGCTCTAGACTATACCTAAAGAATTGCTTGCTCAAGCACACATGCAAGAAACTTCCCTTACTTAAGCACAATTGCTTAAGACTTTACTTCGCTCAATCACAACTGACTAAGACTTCTTAGGTGCTCAAGGTTTCACGATGGTTAACTAAAATAGTCCTAATTAATCCCATGACTTAGGACTCTCTTCTCATATTACAGTTATAACACCCTGATTTTTAATATTAGTTTATTAATATAATTATTAGATAATATTAGTATTATTAGTAGTAGTAGTAGTAGTAGTATTGATTGTTTGACATGATTATTTTTATTTGAGTTAAATCAGTTTTTCTCATGTTTGGGTGAGGTTGTTTAGTTAATTGGGATAGAGACATTGGATTAATAAGGGTAATATATATATATATATATATATATATATATATATATATATATATATATATATATATATATATATATATATATATATATTTGAGTTTTGATTAACGGTAATAGTCTTTTTTACGAGAATGGGAAAATAATTTCTGAATTTTTTAAAAGATACTGGATAGAGTTTTGTGGTGGATTCAAGGGTGGGGGTTCATTTAAGTCCCTCATTGGTGTACTACTTTACTTAACCATTGGAATTAATTAGAGCATATGATATCATTATTTGTGCCCTTAGTGTATCTAATCCCTCTTATCTGCAACCAATTCTCTCTTGCCTAACAAATCTCCTTTCACCGGAGCACAACCACGATGCTGAAGCTCTATTTGCTCCACCGCTACATATAAATATTTACTCCTGAGTTCACACAATAAACCCCACAAGTGTCTATCATTTTGTATGATTCAACATTAAAAGCCATCAATAAGACATCATTGATTATTGGGAAAATTATATTAACCTCTCTTAAAGTTTGTTGAAATGTAACACAAACCCCCTCTATTTGTTAAAAAGGCACTAACCTCCCTCTATTTGTTATCCGAGAGGGTTAAAGATACGTTGTTGTCCATACCTAGTGGAACCATTCAAACATGGGACGAGCTTGAACTTAAGTTCTTAGAGAGATTTTTTCATATGTCCAGATATTGGGAGGAAAAACATGTGATCAGCAACTTTAAGAAGGGGGAGAATGAGTCTTGTATGATGCCTGTAAGTAGTTTAAACTTTTGCTTAAAAGGTGCCTTGCGCATGACTTGAGCGAGAAGTTCTACCTACAAATTTTCACTGAGGGGTTGACACATAGCCATATGATGTTCTTAGATGCTTAAGTTGGAGGAAGCATGAAAGTTAAGAATGACCATGAAGTTCAAACCTTAATAGAGAACATGGCCCAAAATGAGTATTGTGCGGAAGCCGAGAAAAAGAAAAGGGGTGGTTTTGGGGTTAGTGAGAATAATGTCATCTTAGAAAATCAAACAACCAAGAACAAGTAGATAAAAGCCTTGACCAAACACGTGCAAGCAATTACCATGGGACAACTACAAGTCCAACATGCTCAAGTTCAACAAGTGGCTGCTCCTAAATGTGATTTTTGTGGTGAAGGACATGCAAATGGTGAATGTGTGCCTGAAGGGGTGAGTGAGGAAGCATATTACATGGGAAACTGCCAAAAGGGGAACCCTTATTCCAACACATACAACCCGGCATGGGCACAACATTCTAACCTGAATTACTCTAATAACAACATTATGAATCCAATCTTACCTAATCCAGCCCTTCAACAACAAAGAAAGTCGTCAGCTTTTGAAGAAGCCATGACTAGCTTTGTCAAAATGACTCAAACCAATTTTCAAGAGATGAAGTCTAGTCAAGAAGTTGTGCAAAGGAATAATGAGGCCTTAACGAATAGCCTTGATAATCAAATAGGATAGCTGGCAAAGCAGATAGCAAATCAATCAAGCAACGGATTTTCGGGTAATACACAAGATAATCCAAAGAATGAAAGTTGTAAGGTAATTGAGTTGAGGATCAAGAAGGTTTGAACACCTTTAGTTCCAAAATTCACAAAGAAGGATGAAGATGTAGTAGTGGAGGAGGCTAAACAGGGTGTAGTTGAAAAGAATTGCACAACTTTTTCAGTTTCATTTTTCACATAAAATATTTTTTAACTTGTGTTTTAATTCAGCGATGATTAATATAACTACCAAAATAATTAATTCTTTCATTGTTTATCAATAGGAATTTTAGGGTTCTGATTATGAGAAGACAAACCTTGTTTACTTGGCCAACTTGTTACTTTTATTAGATCATAAGTTGGTCTTATACTCACTGTTAGGATAGAAAATTTCTAGGAAGAAAAGGATCTCTGCAGATTCTGTGACCTTCTGGATTTGGAACAAAATTTAAATCGATGGATACACCCTTTCCTTTGTCCGAATAATAGGTTTGATTAACAGGTTGAATCACAACCGACTCAAATTTGGCAAAAATATTGTAAAAGATCAGGCATTTGAATTTCATCTGAAGGCGATGACATCTCATAATATGAGTAATCTCGAGAAAAATCATCATCCACTTCCAACTCAAGAATCTTTTCATTGGTCTTGAGATTGATACATGCTTTTGAATTTCCAGTATTTTATGCTAGACTGACATTGCTTGCTACCAAAGGAACATTCACATTTCCATCATTTGAATTAGTGAAGGTTGATCAGAGGCGAACATGCGCAAAGTAACATCATTTCCTTTTTTAATTGTGAGCAAGTATCCACCAAGAATTATTCCATCGATAACACCAGTGAATTTCATTCCCAGCCTGATTTCTTCACGTGGATTGCTCTGGGGAATTACCGGTGTATCAATGTGATGGCTGTGATGTTTCAAATGTAGTCCACTCGTTGTTCTTTTATCTATGTATTAACCTAAATAAATAGTTAGCTTAATTAAGTTGCATACTTAATGGATTAAGTGTTCTTCACTAGTGAATGACAAATAATTTATGTTATTACAGAGATAAAAGAACAATGAGTGGACTAAAAGGAAAATATCACAACCATGACAATCATACACCGGTAATTCCCTCGAGGAATCCACGTGAAGAAATCAGGCTAGGAATAGAATTCAATGGTGTTATCGATGGAATAATTCCTGGTGGATACTTGCTCACAATTAGAAAAGGAAATATGTTACTTTGCGCATGTTCGCCTCTGATCAACCTTCACTAATTCAAGGTGATCGTAATGTGAATGTTCCTTTAGTAGCAAGCAATGTGAGTCTAACAAAAAATAATGGAAATTCAGAAGCATGTATAAATCTCAACAACAATTAAAAGATTCCTGAGTTGGAAGTGGATGATGATTTTTCTCCAGATTATTCATATTATCAGATGTCATCACCTTCAGATGAAATTCAAATGCTTGATCTTTTACAATATTTTAACAAATTTGAGATTGTTGTGTTTCAACATGTTAATCAAACCAATTCTTCGAACAAAGGAAAGGGTGTACCCATCGATTTAAATTCAGCTCCAACTCCAGAAGGTCACAGAATCTGCAGAGATACTTTTCATCCCATAAATTTTCCATCTCCAACAGTGAGTATAAGACCAACTTATGATCTAATAGCAGCAACAAGTTAGCCAAGTAAATAAGGTTTGTCTTCTATAATCAGAACCCTAAAATTCTTATTGCTAAACAATGAAATAATTAGCAAATAGGTAGTTATATTAATCATCAGTGAATTAAAACACAAGATAAAAAATATTTTCAAAGAAGAATTTAACTGAAAAGGTTGTGCAATATCAACTGGATTTTTCTCATCAAATTGTTATTATTCATGCAATTATGGAAACAAATATTTAGCAGAGATTAATGATACAACCATGTAAGCATGTTTATACTGATAAGTTGATTTCTTTGGTTGTTAATGAGGAAATTATGAGGGATACATCCTCTATATATTTCTGTAAATCCACGTTCATTTTAAAAATCAATTAACACAACTTTGCCATAAATAAAAAAAAAATCATTTTATATTGTTGGACAATATTTAAATCTAAAAAAAATTAATCCTGAATAAAATGAAGCTCAAAACAAGTGTTGGATTAAGGTTTGAAATTTAACGCCCTTAAATATAAAAGGAATAAATTAAATTTACCAAATAAAAAAATAATCATTCACCACATTCACAATTGATAAAATTATATTCTCATGAAGAAAAAAAACATACTGAGAGGAATGCATTCTCCTACAGGGCCACGACTTTAGTTGCAATATTCACCGAAATATCTGAAATTCAAATAAAATAAAATAAAATCATAAATTTTGAGATTTTTTTACTAATATAACGAACCAGAATAACTCTATTTAATTCGGTCTCAAAACTCATGAAAACTTTGATATATCTCTATCCACGTTGATGTCTGTCTGTCTGAACTTTGAATTTGTTATAGTCAACACATTCACATAGTCAAAGATGTTAGTGTTATCTTGATCGAGATCGGAATATCTAGATCTTGAAGAATTTTGACTTTATAAAAAATAAATTATGCTTTGAAATATGGAACTTCCGAACACAATCTGACTGGAACCAACTTCCATGACCATGTGGGAAATAAAGTTGAGATTGTTTCAAGAAAACAATAGAGATTACGAGAAGAACCACAAACCGATTGATATGGTGGGATAAGGGAAGAACTCCATTTTAACTATATTTGAGGAATGATCTGAGAATGAAATAGAAGAAAAAGAAAAGAAAATTATGTTTTGAGATTTAAGAAATTGACAACGGTATGCTATTGAAGATAATATGTATTAAATAGTTATACTTACGAGTTTGAATTCAACCCTGATAATGCAAAATTGTTAAATTTTTTGAGAGTGAGATTTCCGACCCAACTCAAGAGATTAGTCTTTGTAGTTGTGGACAGCGTTTACCCTGTACACAAAAAAAATCATTTACTTCCTCTAAATATATTTTTATAAATCCAGGTTTCTTGTAAAAATCAAATCACACAATTTTTGTCATAAATAAAAAAAAACATTTTTATAATGTTGAACAAAACTAGAATCTAAAATAATTAATCCTGAATAAAATAAAAACTCAAAACATTTTCGCGAGCATAGCTCAGTTGGCACGAACATGCATTGTTATATGCAGGGGTCGGGGTTCGAATCCTGGTCACCCCACTTATTCGTTTTTGAAAAAGGTGAATTCTAGCCTTTAGACTATCTGACCAAAAACAACTCAAAACAAGTGTTGGATTAAGGTTTGCAATTTAACGCCCTTAAATACACAAGGAATAAATTAAATCTACCAAATAAACAAATAATCATTCATCACATAGACAATTGGTGAAAGTATGTTCTCATGAAGAAAGAAAAAAAAAACATACTGAGAGGAATGAATTCTCCTACAAAGCCACAACATTAGCTGCAACATTCACCGGAATACCTGAAATTCAAATAAAAAAAAATCTTAAGTTTTGAGATTTATTTTAGTGATGTAACAAACCAGAATAACTCTATTTAATTTGGTCTCAAAAATCATGAAACCTTTGATATAGATCTATCCATGTTGATGTTTGTCTGAACTTTAAATTTGGTATAGTCAACAATCAACACATTCGCGCAGTGAAGGACGTCAGTGATATCTTGATCGAGATCAGAATATCCAGATCTTGAAAAATTTTGACTTTAAAAAAAATTAAATTATGCATTGAAATATGCAACTTCCAAACATGATTTGACTAGAACCAACTTCCCACAAACCGATTGATATGGTTAAATATGAGAAGAACTCGTTTTTGACTATAATTGAGGGATGACCTAAGAGTGAAATAGAAGAAAAAGAAAAGAAAATAATGTTTGAGATTTGAGAAATTAACAACGGTATGCGATTGAAGACCATATTTGTTAAAAAAAATTACTTACGATTTATATAAGCAAAACGACCGAGGACACATAATCTCGTAGGTAGAGACATTAGTGATATCTTGATCAAGATCGAAATATCCAGATTTTGAAGAACCTTGAATTTATAAAAAAATTAAATTAAATTTTGCATTGAAATATGAAACTGTCGACCTTGATCTGAATGGATCTAACATCATTGACTATGTGTTGAGATTTTTTTTCTTCAGAAAACAATAGAATTTAGAAGAAGACTTACATACCGATTGATACGGTGTGATAAAGCAAGAACTTCTTTTTGACTAGATCTAAGGAATAATGTGAGAGTGAAATAGAAAAAAAGGAAAACAAAATTACGTTTGAGATTTGAGAAATTGACACCGATATGAGAATGAAGACAATATGTGTTAAAAATTATCAACTACAATTTATATAGGCAAAATGACCAAGGACACCTAGTCAATATATGAAAATCTAAAAATTAAAATTTAGTGTCAATCATACACATCCACGTAACACCCCCTACTTAAACTTTGTAATACTTATTAAAAAAGCCAAATAATATTTTTTTAAATAATAAAAAAAATAACTTGAAACTCTTTGACTTTAAATTACACAAATAAATAAGCTTCTCTCTAAATTTTCAAAATATTATATTATAGGTGTCTTACATAAAAATATAAAATGCCACAACACATGTGTTACACATTGCTTACCAGTATATTGCTATATCTTTGAAGTTTCAAACCTTGAATCTCTTTCAAAGCTGAAGCTCAATATTTACACAATTCCTTAACATCTTAAATTCTCCACTGAAGGTGAGAAAAACACACAAGAGGGAGGGAGGGTTGATTTGTGTTGGCCTTTTCGATGATTTCTTTTTTAAGTGCTAAACGCAGCCTGGACAGAATCTGATGTTGCAGATTCTGACTTTGACTATGAATGCATTAAAATACATAACAAAAAGATAAAATATAAAGAGTTAGAGAGAGAAGACTTACACAAAACAATTTATACAGGTTTCTCCTACAACACAGGAGTAGTCTAATCCCCTTACACTTCCAAGAGATTTCACTATAATCACTCTAGTTACAATTTTCTCAAGGAAACACCAAGAGACTTCTCAATGCTCAAGAACAGCTGCAAGAGACTTTTATGCTCTAGACTATACCTAAAGAGTTGCTTGCTCAAGCACACCTGCAAGAAACTTCCCTTACTTAAGCACAACTGCTTAAGACTTTACTTCGCTCAATCACAACTGACTGAGACTTCCTAGGTCCTCAAGGTTTCATGATGGTTAACTAAAATAGTCCGAATTAATCCCATGACTTAGGACTCTCTTCTCATATTACAGTTGTAACACCCCAATTTTTAATATTAGTTTATTAATATAATTATTAGATAATATTAGTATTATTATTAGTAATATTAAAAGATAATGGATAGAGTTTTGTGGTGGATTCAAGGGTGGGGGTTCATTTAAGTTCCTCATTGGTGTACCACTTTACTTAACCATTGGAATTAATTAGAGCATATGATATCATTATTTGTGCCCTCAATGTATCTAATCCCTCTTATCTGCAACCAATTCTCTCTTGCCTAACAAATCTCCTTTCACCGGAGCACAACCACGATGCTGAAGCTCTGTTTACTCCACCACTACATATAAATATTTACTCCTGAGTTCACACAATAAACCCCACAAGTGCCTATCGTTTTGTATGATTCAACATTAAAAGCCATCAATAAGACATCATTGATTATTGAGAAAATTATATTAACCTCCCTTAAAGTTTGTTGAAATGTAACACAAACCCCCTCTATTTGTTAAAAAGGCACTAACCTCCCTCTATTTGTTATCCGAGAGGGTTAAAGATACGTTGTTGTCCATACCTAGTAGAACCATTCAAACTTAGAACGAGCTTGAACTTAAGTTCTTAGAGAGATTTTTTCATATGTCCAGATATTGGGAGAAAAAACATGAGATCACCAACTTTAAGAAGGGGGAGAATGAGTCTTGTATGATGCATGTAAGTAGTTTAAACTTTTGCTTAAAAGATGTCTTGCGCATGACTTAAGCGAGAAGTTCTACCTACAAGTTTTCACTGAGGGGTTGACACATAGGCATATGATGTTCTTAGATGCTTAAGTTGGAGGAAGCATGAAAGTTAAGAATGACCATGAAGTTCAAACCTTAATAGAGAACATGGCCCAAAATGAGTATTGTGCGAAAGCCGAGAAAAAGAAAAGGGGTGTTTTTGGGGTTAGTGAGAATAATGCCATCTTAGAAAATCAAACAACCTAGAACAAGTAAATAAAAGCCTTGACCAAATATGTGCAAGCGATTACCATGGGACAATTACAAGTCCAACATGCTCAAGTTCAACAAGTGACTGCTCCTAAATGTGATTTTTGTGGTGAAGGACATGCAAATGGTGAATGTGTGCCTAAATGGGTGACTGAGGAAGCATATTACATGGGAATCTGCCAAAAGGGGAACCCTTATTCCAACACATACAACCCGGCTTGGGCACAACATTCTAACCTGAATTACTCTAATAACAACACTCTGAATGCAATCTTACCTAATCCAGCCCTTCAACAACAAAGAAAGTCGTCAGCTTTTGAAGAAGCCGTGACTAGCTTTGTCAAAATGACTCAAACCAATTTTCAAGAGATGAAGTCTAGTCAAGAAGTTGTGCAAAGGAATAGTGAGGCCTTAATGAATAGTTTTGATAATCAAATAGGATAGCCGGCAAAGCAGATAGCAAATCAATCAAGCAACGGATTTTCGGGTAATACACAAGATAATCCAAAGAATGAAAGTTGTAATGTAATTGAGTTGAGGATCAAGAAGGTTTGTACATCTTTAGTTCCAAAATTCACAAAGAAGAATGAAGATGTAGTAGTGGAGGAGGCTAAACAGGGTGTAGATGAAAAGAATGAAAATGGTGTAGTTGAAAAAGAAAAGAATGAAAAAAAAATTGGGAGAAAAATAATCATGATCAGTATAAACATGCTTACAGGGTTGTATCATTCTTCTCTGCTAAATATTTGTTTCCATAATTGCATGAACAATAACAATTGGATCAGAAAAATCTAGTTGATGTTGCACAACTTTTTCAGTTTCATTTTCCACATAAAATATTTTTTAACTTGTGTTTTAATTCAGCGATGATTAATATAACTACCTATTTATTAATTCTTTCATTTTTTATCAATAGGAATTTTTGGGTTCTGATTATGAGAAGACAAACCTTGTTTACTTGGCCAACTTGTTACTTTTATTAGATCATAAGTTGGTCTTATACTCACTGTTAGGATAAAAATTTTCTGGGAAGAAAAGGATCTCTGCAGATTTTGTGACCTTCTGGATTTGGAGCTTAATTTAAATCGATGGATACACCCTTTCCTTTCTTCGAATAATAGGTTTGATTAACAGGTTGAATCACAACCGACTCAAATTTGGAAAAAATATTGTAAAAGATCAGGCATTTGAATTTCATCTGAAGGTGATGACATCTCATAATATGACTAATCTGGAAAAAAATCATCAGCCACTTCCAACTCAAGAATCTTTTCATTGGTCTTGAGATTGATACATGCTTTTGAATTTCCAGTATTTTATGCTAGACAAACATTGATTCCTACCAAAGGAACATTCACATTACCATCACTTTGAATTAGTGAAGGTTGATCAGAGGCGAACATGCGCAAAGTAACACCATTTCCTTTTCTAATTGTGAGCAAGTATCCACCAAGAATTATTCCATCGATAACACCAGTGAATTCCATTACCAGCCTTATTTCCTCACGTGGATTCCTCTGGGGAATTACCGGTGTATCATTGTGATGGCTGTGATGTTTCAAATGTAGTCCACTCGTTGTTCTTTTATCTTTGTATTAACCTAAATAGAGTTAGCTTAATTAAGTTCCATACTTAATGGATTAAGTGTTCTTCACTTGTGAATGACAAATAACTTATGTTATTACAGAGATAAAAGAACAATGAGTAGACTACAACGGAAACATCACAGTCATGACAATCATACACCGGTAATTCCCTCGAGGAATCCACGTGAAGAAATCAGGCTAGGAATGGAATTCAATGGTGTTATCGATGGAATAATTCCTGGTGGATACTTGCTCACAATTAGAAAAGGAAATGTGTTACTTTGCGCATGTTCGCCTCTGATCAACCTTCACTAATTCAAGGTGATGGTAATGTGAATGTTCCTTTGGTAGCAAGCAATGTGAGTCTAACAAAAAATAATGGAAATTCAGAAGCATGTAAGCATGTATCAATCTCAACAACAATTAAAAGATTCCTGAGTTGGAAGTGGATGATGATTTTTCTCCAGATTATTCATATTATGAGATGCCATCACCTTCAGATGAAATTCAAATGCTTGATCTTTTACAATATTTTGACAAATTTGAGATTGTTGTGTTTCAACATGTTAATCAAACCAATTCTTCGAACAAAGGAAAGGGTGTATCCATCGATTTAAATTCAGCTCCAACTCCAGAAGGTCACAGAATCTGCAGAAATACTTTTCATCCCATAAATTTTCCATCTCCAACAGTGAGTATAACACCAACTTATGATCTAATAGCAGCAACAAGTTAGCCAAGTAAATAAGGTTTGTCTTCTATAATCAGAACCCTAAAATTCTTATTGCTAAACAATGAAATAATTAGCAAATAGGTAGTTATATTAATCATCGGAGAATTAAAACACAAGATAAAAAATATTTTCAAAGAAAAATTTAACTGAAAAGGTTGTGCAATATCAACTAAATGTCGCTCATCAAATTGTTATTATTCAAGCAATTATGGAAACAAATATTTAGCAGAGATTAATGATACAACCATGTAAGCATGTTTATACTGATAAGTTGATTTCTTTGGTTGTTAATGAGGGATACATCCTCTATATATTTCTATAAATGTACGTTCATTTTAAAAATCAATTAACATAACTTTTCCATAAATAAATAAAAACATTTTATATTGTTGAACAATATTTAAATCTAAAAAAATTTAATCCGGAATAAAATGAAGCTCAAAACAAGTGTTGGATTAAGGTTTGCAATTTAACGCCCTTAAATATAAAAGGAATAAATTAAATTTACCAAATAAAAAAATAATCATTCACCACATTCACAATTGATAAAATTATGTTCTCATGAAGAAAAAAAACATACTGAGAGGAATGCATTCTCCTACAGGGCCACGACTTTAGCTGCAATATTCACCGAAATATCTGAAATTCAAATAAAATAAAATAAAATCATAAATTTTGAGATTTTTTTACTAATATAACAAACCAGAATAACTCTATTTAATTCGGTCTCAAAACTCATGAAAACTTTGATATATCTCTATCCACGTTGATGTTTGTCTGTCTGAACTTTGAATTTGTTACAGTCAACACATTCACATCGTCAAAGATGTTAGTGTTATCTTGATTGAGATCGAAATATCCAGATCTTGAAGAATTTTGACTTTAGAAAAAATAAATTATGCTTTGAAATATGGAACTTCCGAACACAATCTGACTGGAACCAACTTCCATGACCATGTGGAAAATAAAGTTGAGATTGTTTCAAGAAAACAATATAGATTATGAGAAGAACCACAAACCGATTGATATGGTGGGATAAGGGAAGAACTCCTTTTTGACTATATTTGAGGAATGATCGGAGAATGAAATAGAAGAAAAAGAAAAGAAAATTATGTTTTGAGATTTAAGAAATTGACAACGCTATGCTATTGAAGATAATATGTATTAAATAGTTATACTTACGAGTTTGAATTAAACCCTGATAATGCAAAATTGTTAAAAATTTTGAGAGTGAGATTTTCGACCCAACTCAAGAGATTAGTCTTTGTAGTTGTAGACAGAGTTTACCCTGTACACAAAAAAAATCATTTACTTCCTCTGAATATATATTTATATAAATCCACGTTTCTTGTAAAAATCAATTCACACAATTTTTGTCATAAAAAAAAAAAAACATTTTTATAATTTTGAACAAAACTAGAATCTAAATTAATTAATCCTGAATAAAATAAAAACTCAAAACATTTTCGTGAGCATAGCTCAGTTGGCACAGACATGCATTGTTATATGCAGGGGTCGGGGTTCAAATCCCCGTCACCCCACTTATTCGTTTTTGAAAAAGGTGAATTCTAGCCTTTAGACTATCTGACCAAAAACAACTCAAAACAAGTGTTCGATTAAGGTTTGCAATTTAACGCCCTTAAATACACAAGGAATAAATTAAATCTACCAAATAAACAAATAATCATTCATAACATAGACAATTGGTGAAAGTATATTCTCATGAAGAAAGAAAAAAAACATACTGAGAGGAATGAATTCTCCTACAGAGCCACAACATTAGCTGCAACATTCACCGGAATACCTGAAATTTAAATAAAATAAAATCATAAGTTTCGAGATTTTTTTACTAATGTAACAAACCAGAATAACTCTATTTAATTTGGTCTCAAAAATCATGAAACCTTTGATATAGATCTATCCATGTTGATGTTTTTCTGAACTTTAAATTTGGTATAGTCAACAATCAACACATTCGCGCAGTGAAGGACGTCATTGATATCTTGATCGAGATCAGAATATCCAGATCTTGAAAAATTTTGACTTTAAAAAAAATTAAATTATGCATTGAAATATGCAACTTTCGAACATGATTTGCTAGAACCAACTTCCCACAAACCGATTGATATAGTTAAATATGAGAAGAATTCGTTTTTGACTATAATTGAGAGATGACCTGAGAGTGAAATAGAAGAAAAAGAAAAGAAAATTATGTTTGAGATTTGAGAAATTAACAACGGTATGCGATTGAAGACCATATTTGTTAAAAAAAATTACTTACGATTTATATAGGCAAAACGACCAAGGACACATAGTCTTGTAGGTAGAGACATTAGTGATATCTTGATCAAGATCGAAATATCCAGATTTTGAAGAACCTTGAATTTATAAAAAAAAATTAAATTTTGCATTGAAATATGAAATTGTCGACCTTGATCTGAATGGATCTAACGTCATTGACTATGTGTTGAGATTTTTTTTCAGAAAACAATAGAGTTTAGAAGAAGACTTACATACCGATTGATACGGTGTGATAAAGCAAGAACTTCGTTTTGACTAGATCTGAGGAATAATGTGAGAGTGAAATAGAAGAAAAAGAAAACAAAATTACGTTTGAGATTTGACAAATTGACACCAATATGAGAATGAAGACAATATGTGTTAAAAATTATCACCTACAATTTATATAGGCAAAATGACCAAGGGCACCTAGTCACTATATGAAAGTCTAAAAATTAAAATTTAGTGCCAATCATACACATCCACGTAACACCCCCTACTTAAATTTTGTAATACTTATTAAAAAAGTCAAATAATATTTCTTTAAATAATACAAAAATAACTTGAAACTCTTTAACTTTAAATTACACAAATAAATAAGCTTCTCTCTAAATTTTCAAAATATTAGATCATAGGTATCTTACATAAAAATATAAAATGCCACAACACATGTGCTACACATTGCTTACCAGTATATTGTTATATCTTTGAAGTTTCAAACCTTGAATCTCTTTCAAAGCTGAAGCTCAATATTTACACAATTCCTTAATATATTAAATTCTCCACTGAAGGTGAGAAAAACACACAAGAGGGAGGGGGGGTTGATTTGTGTTGGCCTTTTCGACGATTTTATTTTTTAAGTGTTAAATGCAGCCTGGACAGAATCTGATGTTGCAGATTCTGACTCTGACTCTGAATGCATTAAAATACAGAACACGAAGATAAAATATAAAGAGTTAGAGAGAAAAGACAGACACAAAACAATTTATACAGGTTCCTCCTACAACACAGAAGTCGTCTAGTCCCCTTACACTTCCAAGAGATTTCACTATAATCACTCTAGTTAATATTTTCTCAGGGACACACCAAGAGACTTCTCAATGCTCAAGAACAGCTGCAAGAGACTTTTATGCTCTAGACTATACCTAAAGAGTTGCTTGCTCAAGCACATCTGCAAGAAACTTCCCTTACTTAAGCACAACTGCTTAAGACTTTCCTTCGCTCAATCACAATGACTAAGACTTCCTAGGTGCTCAAGGTTTCACAATGGTTAACTAAAATAGTCCTAATTAATCCCATGACTTAGGACTCTCTTCTCATATTACAGTTGTAACACCCTGATTTTTAATATTAGTTTATTAATATAATTATTAGATAATATTAGCATTAGTAGTAGTAGTAGTAGTAGTATTGATTGTTTGACATGATTATTTTTATTTGAGTTAAATTAGTTTTTCTCATGTTTAGGTGAGATTGTTTAGTTAATTGGGATAGAGACATTGGATTAATAAGGGTAATATATATATATATATATATATATATATATATATATATATATATATATATATATATATATATATATATATATATTCGAGTTTTGATTAACGGTAATAGTTTAATTAAAAAGAGAACGAAGGAAAATAATTTTTAAGAAGAAAATAGTCTTTTTTACGAGAATGGGAAAATAATTTCTGAATTTTTTAAAAGATAATGGATAGAGTTTTGTGGTGGATTCAAGGGTGGGGGTTCATTTAAGTCCCTCATTGGTGTACCACTTTACTTAACCATTGGAATTAATTAGAGCATATGATATCATTATTTGTGCCCTCAATGTATCTAATCCCTCTTATCTGCAACCAATTCTCTCTTGCCTAACAAATCTCCTTTCACCGGAGCACAACCACGATGTTGAAGCTCTGTTTGCTCCACCGTTACATATAAATATTTACTCCTGAGTTCACACAATAAACCCCACAAGTGCCTATCGTTTGGTATGATTCAACATTAAAAGCCATCAATAAGACATCATTGATTATTGGGAAAATTATATTAACCTCCCTTAAAGTTTGTTGAAATGTAACACAAACCCCCTCTATTTGTTAAAAAGGCACTAACCTCCCTCTATTTGTTATCCGAGAGGGTTAAAGATACGTTGTTGTCCATACCTAGTGGAACCATTCAAACTTGGGACGAGCTTAAACTTAAGTTCTTAGAGAGATTTTTTCATATGTCCAGATATTGGGAGAAAAAACATGAGAGCACCAACTTTAAGAAGGGGGAGAATGAGTCTTATATGATGCTTGTAAGTAGTTTAAACTTTTGCTTAAAAGATGTCTTGCGCATGACTTAAGCGAGAAGTTCTACCTACAAGTTTTCACTGAGGGGTTGACACATAGCCATATGATGTTCTTAGATGCTTAAGTTGGAGGAAGCATGAAAGTTAAGAATGACCATGAAGTTCAAACCTTAATAGAGAACATGGCCCAAAATGAGTATTGTGCGGAAGCCGAGAAAAAGAAAAGGGGTGTTTTTGGGGTTAGTGAGAATAATGCCATCTTAGAAAATCAAACAACCAAGAACAAGTAGATAAAAGCCTTGACCAAATATGTGCAAGCAATTACCATGGGACAATTACAAGTCCAACATGCTCAAGTTCAACAAGTGCCTGCTCCTAAATGTGATTTTTGTGGTGAAGGACATGCAAATGGTGAATGTGTGCCTGAAGGGGTGACTGAGGAAGCATATTACATGGGAAACTGCCAAAAGGGGAACCCTTATTCCAACACATACAACCCGGCTTGGGCACAACATTCTAACCTGAATTACTCTAAAAACAACACTCTGAATGCAATCTTACCTAATCCAGCCCTTCAACAACAAAGAAAGTCGTCAGCTTTTGAAGAAGCCATGACTAGCTTTGTCAAAATGACTCAAACCAATTTTCAAGAGATGAAGTCTAGTCAAGAAGTTGTGCAAAGGAATAATGAGGCCTTAATGAATAGCCTTGATAATCAAATAGGATAGCTGGCAAAGCAGATAGCAAATCAATCAAGCAACGGATTTTTGGGTAATACACAAGATAATCCAAAGAATGAAAGTTGTAAGGTAATTGAGTTGAGGATCAAGAAGGTTTAAACACCTTTAGTTCTAAAATTCACAAAGAAGAATGAAGATGCAGTAGTGGAGGAGGCTAAACAGGGTGTAGTTGAAAAGAATGAAAATGGTGTAGTTGAAAAAGAAAAGAAGGAAAAAGAAATTGGGAGAAAAATAATAATGATCAGTATAAACATGCTTACAGGGTTGTATCATTCTTCTCTGCTAAATATTTGTTTCCATAATTGCATGAACAATAACAATTGGATCAGAAAAATCTAGTTGATGTTGCACAACTTTTTCAGTTTCATTTTTCACATAAAATATTTTTTAACTTGTGTTTTAATTCAGCGGTGATTAATATAACTACCTATTTATTAATTCTTTCATTGTTTATCAATAGGAATTTTAGGGTTCTGATTATGAGAAGACAAACCTTGTTTACTTGGCCAACTTGTTACTTTTATTAGATCATAAGTTGGTCTTATACTCACTGTTAGGATAGAAAATTTCTGGGAAGAAAAGGATCTCTGCAGATTCTATGACCTTCTGGATTTGGAGCTGAATTTAAATCGATGGATACATCGTTTCCTTTGTCCGAATAATAGGTTTGATTAACAAGTTGAATCACAACCGACTCAAATTTGGCAAAAATATTGTAAAAGATCAGGCATTTGAATTTCATCTGAAGGTGATGACATCTCATAATATGAGTAATCTGGAGAAAAATCATCAGCCACTTCCAACTCAAGAATCTTTTCATTGGTCTTGAGATTGATACATGCTTTTGAATTTCCAGTATTTTATGCTAGACAGACATTGATTGCTACCAAAGGAACGTTCACATTACCATCACTTTGAATTAGTGAAGGTTGATCAGAGGCGAACATGCGCAAAGTAACACCATTTCCTTTTCTAATTGTGAGCAAGTATCCACCAAGAATTATTCCATCGATAACACCAGTGAATTCCATTCCCAGCGTGATTTCTTCACGTGGATTCCTCTGGGGAATTACCGGTGTATCATTGTGATGGCTGTGATGTTTCAAATGTAGTCCACTCGTTGTTCTTTTATCTCTGTATTAACCTAAATAAAGAGTTAGCTTAATTAAGTTCCATACTTAATGGATTAAGTGTTCTTCACTAGTGAATGACAAATAATTTATGTTATTACAGAGATAAAAGAACAATGAGTGGACTACAAGGGAAACATCACAGTCATGACAATCATACACCGGTAATTCCCTCGAGGAATCCACGTGAAGAAATCAGGCTAGGAATGGAATTCAATGGTGTTATCGAAGGAATAATTCCTGGTGGATACTTGCCCACAATTAGAAAAGGAAATGTGTTACTTTGCGCATGTTCGCCTATGATCAACCTTCCCTAATTCAAGGTGATGGTAATGTGAATGTTCCTTTGGTAGCAAGCAATGTGAGTCTAACAAAAAATAATGGAAATTCAGAAGCATGTAAGCATGTATCAATCTCAACAACAATTAAAAGATTCCTAAGTTGGAAGTGGATGATGATTTTTCTCCAGATTATTCATATTATGAGATGCCATCACCTTCAGATGAAATTCAAATGCTTGATCTTTTACAATATTTTGACAAATTTGAGATTGTTGTGTTTCAACATGTTAATCAAACCAATTCTTCGAACAAAGGAAAGGGTGTATCCATCGATTTAAATTCAGCTCCAACTCCAGAAGGTCACAGAATCTGCAGAGATACTTTTCATCCCATAAATTTTCCATCTCCAACAGTGAGTATAAGACCAACTTATGATCTAATAGCCGCAACAAGTTAGCCAAGTAAATAAGGTTTGTCTTCTATAATCAGAACCCTAAAATTCTTATTGCTAAACAATGAAATAATTAGCAAATAGGTAGTTATAATAATCATCGGTGAATTAAAACACAAGATAAAAAATATTTTCAAAGAAAAATTTAACTGAAAAGGTTGTTCAATATCAGCTAGATTTTTCTCATCAAATTGTTATTATTCATGCAATTATGGAAACAAATATTTAGCAGAGATTAATGATACAACCATGTAAGCATGTTTATACTGATAAGTTGATTTCTTTGGTTGTTAATGAGGAAATTATGAGGGATACATCCTCTATATATTTCTGTAAATCCACGTTCATTTTAAAAATCAATTAACACAACTTTGCCGTAAATAAAAAAAATCATTTTATATTGTTGAACAATATTTAAATCTAAAAAAAATTAATCCTGAATAAAATGAAGCTCAAAACAAGTGTTGGATTAAGGTTTGCAATTTAACGCCCTTAAATATAAAAGGAATAAATTAAATTTACCAAATAAAAAAATAATCATTCACCACATTCACAATTGATAAGATTATATTCTAATGAAGAAAAAAAACATACTGAGAGGAATGCATTCTCCTACAGGGCTACGACTTTAGCTGCAATATTCACCGAAATATCTAAAATTCAAATAAAATAAAATAAAATCATAAATTTTGAGATTTTTTTACTAATATAACAAACCCGAATAACTCTATTTAATTCGGTCTCAAAACTCATGAAAACTTTGATATATCTCTATCCACGTTGATGTCTGTCTGTCTGAACTTTCAATTTGTTATAGTCAACACATTCACATAGTCAAAGATGTTAGTGTTATCTTGATCGAGATCGGAATATTCAGATCTTGAAGAATTTTGACTTTATAAAAAATAAATTATGCTTTGAAATATGGAACTTCCGAACTTCCATGACTGGAACACAATCCTTTTTGACTATATTTGAGGAATGATCTGAGAATGAAATAGAAGAAAAATAAAAGAAAATTATGTTTTGAGATTTAAGAAATTGACAACGGTATGATATTGAAGATAATATGTATTAAATAGTTATTCTTACGAGTTTGAATTAAACCCTGATAATGCAAAATTGTTAAATTTTTTGAGAGTGAGATTTTCGACCCAACTCAAGAGATTAGTCTTTGTAGTTGTAGACAGAGTTTACCCTGTACACAAAAAAAAATCATTTACTTCCTCTAAATATATTTATATAAATCCACGTTTCTTGTAAAAATCAATTCACACAATTTTTGTCATAAATAAAAAAACATTTTTATAATGTTGAACAAAACTAGAATCTAAAATAGTTAATCCTGAATAAAATAAAAACTCAAAACATTTTCGTAAGCATAGCTCAGTTGGCACGGACATGCATTGTTATATGCAGGGGTCGGGGTTCGAATCCCCGTCACCCCACTTATTCGTTTTTGAAAAAGGTGAATTCTAGCCTTTAGACTATCTGACCAAAAACAACTCAAAACAAGTGTTGGATTAAGGTTTGCAATTTAACGCCCTTAAATACACAAGGAATAAATTAAATCTACCAAATAAACAAATAATCATTCATCACATAGACAATTGGTGAAAGTATGTTCTCATGAAGAAAGAAAAAAAAAACATACTGAGAGGAATGAATTCTCCTACAGAGCCACAACATTAGCTGCAACATTCACCGGAATACCTGAAATTCAAATAAAAAAAAATCTTAAGTTTTGAGTTTTTTTTAGTGATGTAACAAACCAGAATAACGCTATTTAATTTGGTCTCAAAAATCATGAAAACTTTGATATAGATCTATCCATGTTGATGTTTGTCTGAACTTTAAAATTGGTATAGTCAACAATCAACACCTTCGCGCAGTGAAGGAAGTCACTGATATCTTGATCGAGATCGGAATTTCCAGATCTTAACAAATTTTGACTTTAAAAATAAATAAATTATGCATTGAAATATGCAACTTCCGAACATGATTTGACTAGAACCATCTTCCCACAAACCGATTGATATGGTTAAATATAAGAAGAACTCGTTTTTTACTATAACTGAGGGATGACCTGAGAGTGAAATAGAAGAAAAAGAAAAGAAAATTATGTTTGAGATTTGAGAAATTAACAACGGTATGCGATTGAAGACCATATGTGTTAAAAAAATTACTTACGATTTATATAGGCAAAACGACCAAGGACACATAGTCTTGTAGGTAGAGACATTAGTGATATCTTGATCAAGATCGAAATATCCAGATTTTGAAGAACCTTGAATTTATAAAAAAAAAAATTAAACTTTGCATTGAAATATGAAACTGTCGACCTTGATCTGAATGGATCTAACGTCATTGACTATGTGTTGAGATTTTTTTCCAGAAAACAATAGAGTTTAGAAGAAGACTTACATACCGATTGATACGGTGTGATAAAGCAATAACTTCTTTTTAACTAGATCTGAGGAATAATGTGAGAGTGAAATAGAAGAAAAAGAAAACAAAATTACGTTTGAGATTTGAGAAATTGACACCGATATGAGAATGAAGACAATATGTGTTAAAAATTATCACCTACAATTTATATAGGCAAAATGACTAAGGGCACCTAGTCACTATATGAAAATCTAAAAATAAAAATTTAGTGCCAATCATACACATCCACGTAACACCCCCTACTTAAATTTTGTAATACTTATTAAAAAAAAGCCAAATAATAAAATAATAGATCATAGGTTTCTCTCTAAATTTCTCTCTACATTTTCTCTCTAAATAAACTTATTACACAAATAAATAAGTTTCTCTCTAAATTTTCAAAATATTAGATCATAGGTGTCTTACATAAAAATATAAAATGTCACAACACATGTGTTACATATTGCTTACCAGTATATTGCTATATCTTTGAAGTTTCAAACCTTGAATCTCTTTCAAAGTTGAAGCTCAATATTTACACAATTCCTTAACATCTTAAATTCTCCACTGAAGGTGAGAAAAACACATAAGAGGGAGGGGGGTTGATTTGTGTTGGCCTTTTCGACGATTTCTTTTTTAAGTGTTAAACGCAGCCTAGACAGAATCTGATGTTGCATATTCTAACTTTGACTCTGAATGCATTAAAATACATAACACAAAGATAAAATATAAAGAGTTAGAGAGAGAAGACAGACACAAAACAATTTATAGAGGTTCCTCCTACAACACAGGAGTAGTATAGTCCCCTTACACTTCCAAGAGAATTCACTATAATCACTCTAGTTACAATTTTCTCAAGGACACACCAAGAGACTTCTCAATGCTCAAGAACAGCTGCAAGAGACTTCTATGCTCTAGGCTATACCTAAAGAGTTGCTTGCTCAAGCACACCTGCAAGAAACTTCCCTTACTTAAGCACAACTGCTTAAGACTTTACTTCGCTCAATCACAACTGACTGAGACTTCCTAGGTGCTCAAGGTTTCACGATGGTTAACTAAAATAGTCCTAATTAATCCCATGACGTAGGACCCTCTTCTCATATTACAGTTGTCACAGCCCGATTTTTAATATTAGTTTATTAATATAATTATTAGATAATATTAGTATTATTAGTAGTAGTAGTATTGATTGTTTGATATGATTATTTTTATTTGAGTTAAATCAGTTTTTCTCATGTTTGGGTGAGGTTGTTTAGTTAATTGGGATAGAGACATTGGATTAATAAGGGTAATATATATATATATATATATATATATATATATATATATATATATGAAAATAATTTTTAAGAAGAAAATAGTCTTTTTTACGAGAATGGGAAAATAATTTCTAAATTTTTTAAGATAATGGATAGAGTTTTGTGGTAGATTCAAGGGTGGGGGTTCATTTAAGTCCCTCATTGGTGTACCACTTTACTTAACCATTGGAATTAATTAGAGCATATGATATCATTATTTGTGCCCTCAGTGTATCTAATCCCTCTTATCTGCAACCAATTCTCTCTTGCCTAAAAAATCTCCTTTCACCGGAGCACAACCACGATGTTGAAGCTCTGTTTGCTCCACCGTTACATATAAATATTTACTCCTGAGTTCACACAATAAACCCCACAAGTGCCTATCGTTTTGTATGATTCAACATTAAAAGCCATCAATAAGACATCATTGATTATTGGGAAAATTATATTAATCTCCCTTAAAGTTTGTTGAAATGTAACACAAACCCCCTCTATTTGTTCAAAAGGCACTAACCTCCCCCTCAACACCAATTCTGTTGTGACACCGTTAGCATGAAATTAACCAATTAAAAATATAAAAACTTAAATCAAGAGCAAAACCATAGGAGCCATTGGAACCCGTAGTCCATCCTGAACATTCTGCAAAAATACCTCATAGCCACGGTATGAGAATGCTAGTATATGAAAGCCGCTGCTTTGCAAATCACATAACGCCTTTGTGAGCACTGAGCAGGAAAAATTCAATTACATAGATATAGTCATTTTTCCCAAATGCGCAAAGAGGTGTGATATATCATCTTACTCTGTTTGGTATTCAATTACATAGATTTAAATAATAACTTTAGATTTATGTTGAACCAAGTAGTGGTGTGATTCTATTGGTATTTGGACGTTATGCTTCCTGTGATGAAAAATTCTTGCAATTTCCTTCATGTTTTGTGTTGTGGGATCTAATCTTTTAGGGAAGAAAGGAGGCAAGGTTTCAATACGAGCAAAGCAAAATATGCAAATGTAAGTGTTGCTTGACTTTTGATTTCCCTTTCTTTTTCTTAGTTCATCATTAATTAACGGTGTCATAATATAATTGGTGTTTAGGGGAGGTTGGTGCCTTTTTAATAAATAGAGGGGATGTGTGTTACATTTCAACAAACCTTAAGGGAGGTTAATATAATTTTCCCTTGATTATTTAACAATGATTCTCCTTGGCCATTGGTAACCATGCTCTGGTAATGTATGGATAGAAGATTTCAATTTCACGTGATAAACAACAACGATTCATATAGGACTTGTACTCAAAAACTACAATGAAATTGTTTTCTGTTATCGCTAATTCCTACTTTAATTCGCCCACAGTTGTGTCAAAATCCTTTTCATTCCTCAAATTTTTCTTTTCTTAAAATTTTCCTAAACTTGTTTTAATTTTATTTTCGATTCATTGTGCGGCAGTGAAATAAGATCTGCCAAGAGAGAATTGGTTGCAGAGAGGAGTTATTAAATTTAGATCCAGTGTAGTCAAGTATAATGAAACAATATAATCTTATTAAATCCAACTGTTAAATAAAGTGGTACACCGATGAGGTATTTAACTAAACCCTCGCCCTAGAATCCACCGAGTTTCGTAACAACTAAAACCTAAATAGTCTCTACAAATAGAAGAGAACATTAGAAAATTAGGGTTGTGGAGAAAGGAGGCAAAGAGAGAACAACTAAGGAGAGATTCAACCGTATAAATTCATCAATTCTCCAAACTAGAGGTAAGGGGGAGTCTCTATTCACCACAAGGGTTGTATGAACATGGGCAGTGAAAGATTTTTGTTTTCTATTGTCTTTTATGATCTTTTAATGAATTCATATTAAATTCGTACTCTAATTTGCTGTTGTGCTTTTGAGTATATTCTTATATCTAAAATTCATTATTTTGATGTGCTAAATTCGTAATTTAATTGTAGTTATGTTATATTTTGAGTTTTATATGTTAAGTGTGTAATAAAAATCATGAAACTTAATGGATAACTGGTGTTGTGTTTGTATGTTTCGAATAGGTGGCTAGAACTGCTGTGAAATACTTGTTGTAAAATGATCTTACTTTTCCAATTGTGATTAATCTCTAAAAGGTTGTGTGTGTGTGCATGTATGCTACCTTACTGTTAGAGAATTAGCCTTACGCCGTTTTAGATTAAATTATCTCAATGAATTTATTCAGATTTTTAGTTAGTAACTAGTGAATCTAGGCTTGCATCGGGTACTTGGATGTGTAGGTCGAATAGGAATATACAACTGAACCAAATTTGTTAATTTCTGGATATCTAAGTAGCTTAATTTGAACTTTTGCTGGAATCCTATGCTAATTATCATGTTAGTGTTTTCTTACGGCCTGTGTGTAGTAGTTTTGAGAAGTATAGAAACATAGTTAGACGTTGTTATGAAAGTACTATTTTATGGTCTAATTGATAAGTTGAGATATCCCTTTTAGTCATGTAGGTGAAGTCTTTGAAGAATAAAAAAAAAAGTTGCTTTGTGAATCTAGTGTTATATCGTGACTCATGGTGTGCTGCCAAACATTGTCAAATGCCTTCTAAAGATTAAATTAGATCAGTTAAACATGCTCCAAAGAGGTTACTCAAAAACACACAAATAAAAGTCATTATATGACCATGTCAAAATTGTAAAATAATTTAGATAGTAATTATAATATAAAATTAACTTTAAAATAATTTATTAGTGAGGGAATGATAATGTTAGAAATAATGATAATGGTAAAGTTGTTAAGATTTTTAAGATTTAGTTGCTTAATTAGGATTAGTTAATAGTTAGTTACAAGTTAGTTACTCAAGTTTGAAGTTAGTTACACAATTGGTTAGTCCAATAAATCCTATAAATATGGACTAATGTGTACTCATTTTTTCAATCTTTTTGATCAAAATGTTTTTCTATGATTCCTTTTCTCTATCAAAGCCTTATAGCTCTTTTGGCTCTAATTCTCCAAATTCTCAGAAACTCAACATGGTATCATCGCCTCGGTTGCGATCTCCGAGATATCCTTCTTCTTCCGCTGCCGTATCGGAGAAATCTTCTCCCTTTCAGCACAAAGAAATCTTTACTGTTCTTTTCGATCCGCCATCGTTTCTAATGACATACTCCATTGTTTGTCATCTATGGAAGAAATCAAAGGTTGAAAAGAAGTTTTCGCCATTACCGCCACTTCGGAAACCACCGCAAGATTCTATAGTTCTCTCAACCGAAACGGTTTCTTTCAATTTTGGCAGTTTTAACTCAGAAATTGTTCCTATCAATCCTATCAAATCTGTTATACCAGCAATTGAAGGTTGCAGCATCGAGATTGGTGAAATTTTTTGTTCTTTGATCGATCCTGTTCTTGCATCATCATTATAGAATGTGAGCGATTCCTCTGACACCTTTCAGTTCTTTTGCGAAGTCAACAGTGATTTTGCACAAAAAGATTGATAAAGAAGATCAAGAATCACATATTTTTCGAGTTCCTTCCGCTGTTTTCAGTTTCGTCATGTCACCATAGATAGTTACGAAAGATCAAGAACCACAGAGTTTTCGAGTTGCTTCCGCCGCTTTCAGCTTCGTTATCACAAATCAATTCCTCAGTGATAATTTCTCAAAGGTTTTCATCATTTTTTATGTGAAATTTTATAACCGTTTCATGTCTATAATTTCTGCACCGCCTTGGTTCGCCGGAGGAGATGGTGGCTCAATTGACAATTCTCCATTGATTTTCGATCCCGGCGGCGTAACCGTACCTCTTTTCATCGCGACACTGGTTCGATAAATTGGATTCTTTCTCATATGGTGATTGTCGTTGATTTTACCGTAACCGTTTTTAATCGCGGTCAATTCACTGTGACTGTTTTCGATACTGAATTGCATTTACTGAAGAACTCTTTCAAATTCAAGTTTGAAGAAAACGTGTTTCAAAAGCACGTTTGGAACAAACTAATAGTATGTTTCGTGTGGCGTTTTATATGCTTTTCTCGCCTTCCCAGGCCTCTCTACCGTGATTTTAATAAGCTACAAATAGTAGCTTCTTGGCAAACGTGGTACTCCACCGCTAAAACAAACACTGCATTAATTTGGTTGAAATCGCGTATGCAGAATTTCCTTTTAGAATCGCGTTTGCAGAAGGCGCATTTGAGAAGCAACTTTGGTTCATTCTTTGACGTTTTGGTTATGTGCAAAATCACATTTGGAGAATTATGTTATGTTCCTGTATTCACTTGCGTTTCAATGTTTTGGAGAATCACAGAAGCTTGTTATAGAAAGTTGGTTTTGGAAAAGCGCGTTTTAGAAAAGCCGCTTTTAGATCAGAAGCGCGTTTTGCGTAAGCTGGTTTGGGAAAAGCTTTTTTGGTTCAGAAGCGCTTTTGTGTTTCTCTGTTCATCCTCAATGTTTCTACTTCAACTCAGATTCCCGGCAAAGGCAACTTCTGATTGTGCACTTGGGCTTCACTACTCTGTTGGACTAAATCTGGGCCTTCTATGTTATTCTACCTTTTAAGTCATTTGCTAGTTTACCCCCCAATTTACATAGTTACTTCAGTTTGAATAATCATTGTAATTCCCTTGTATTCCAAACTCAAATTGGTGAATTTCCCCATTTTGAGTTTGAGGGAGGCTGTTATGATTCTTAAGATTTAGTTGCTTAATTAGGATTAGTTAATAGTTAGTTACAAGTTAGTTAGTGGAGTTTCAAGTTAGTTACACAATTGGTTAGTCCAATAAGTCCTATAAATATGGACTAATATGTACTCATTTTTTCAATCTTTTTGATCAAAATGTTTTTCTATGATTCCTTTTCTCTATCAAAGCCTTATGGCTCTTTTGACTCTAATTCTCCGAATTCTCATAAACTCAACAAAAGTAACAACCTTAAGTTAAAATAAATAGTGTCATCGATATAAGATGATAGAAGATTTTGGGAGAGTCGAAAAGATGAATTAGAACGGGGATGGAAAATTGTGTGTTAAGTAATGAACGATGTCAGAGGTAATAATAGTGAAGCAGCAAGATAATAAATCACCAGAGCAATAAGGACCTAAGTTAGAGTGAGGTAATGAATGATGAAGATAATGAGATCGTAAATGACGATGAATGTGAGACAAAGTACTAGGTTATAATCTAATCGGGACAAGGAGTAAAGAGTATGTTAATGGTGAGATGGATTAGTGTACTATAAGGTCATTAATGATGAGACGAAGTAAGGTGATAAAAGGTTGCATTAATAAGAGAAATAAAAGTGATAGGAAAAATGACAGTTGGCGAGGTAAAAACCTTAAACTAGAAACGAGGTATGAGTTGTTGCCATAGGAATGAAGTGCGTAGTAAATAAGGGGAGCTAGTGTTGAGTGTGGGTTTTAATGACAATGTTGAGAAATGACAATTGATGAATAATTGGCCAGTGTACCAAAAATTATCGAAGTAATAAAAATATCGTTCTCACAAGGACTGTGTTAATCTCAATAATTCAAAAGTGTTATCAGTTTAAGATGTGTAAAGGTTATTTTGTAGTAAAGACTGAAAGTAAAGATTGTGAATGATTTTCTAGTTCCACGATAGTTAACAAATTAGCCCTAATCAATCCCTTGACTTAGGACCCTCTTCTCAAACTACAACACCTAATCCCTTAGGTGGTCTAATAATCTTTGAAGGTTTTAAGAACGTTAACCTAATATCACTAACAAGCGATTAACCATTCCTAGACTAACCCTGTTTATTAGAATAATTCAATTCTATCTAAGTTGAACGCTATGATCAGTAGTCATTCATTCTCATTAAATCATGTTTATATGTGATCACGATATAAAAATAATTAAGAACAATTGAATTGAATAAAAACTAGATTGTAATTCACAATAAATAGAGTTTCACAGCAACATGTTTCAATTAGGGTTACAAAGAATCATCTCAGACCTAATCTCTAAGAGATTTAGCTTATCATAATTGAGTTTACAAATAGAATAATCAATATAGGAATCAAAACATACATGAACAGGTAAAAGGTTGAAGAAATCGCCCTCCTAGCCATCTTTGGATGTTAAAATCGCACTTTGCTCTCCAAGATTTGTAACTCCTGTTTTCAAAACAGTCTTCAGCTTAAATAGGCACAAAAATTCACCCAAAATCGTGTCACGTTTTAAATAAATTGTGACATGTTTTCACCTTCTGTAACAAGAAACTGAATTAGGGTTTCCTGAAATCGTCACGTTTTTGCCATCGTGAAATGTTTTGCCCAATGTCGAAGCAATGCATTTTGCCTTGTGGAATTGTGTCACGTTTTAGACAAATCGTGACACGTTTTTACTCTTAGGATTTTCTTCAATTTTCCTGTTTTTCTTGCTACTTAAGTTGCCTTGTGAACTCCAAATGTGATAAAATTACATAGAAAATTATGTAATGACGAGATGTCATCACAACCCTAAACTTGAACCTTTCCTTGTCCTCAAGGAATTTACATGCAAAATTGACAATCGACAGTAAAATAACAAGTACCTGATCAAGCGATAGTACCCAAAAGTTTATCTCCTTACTAGCTAAAAGTGAGCTAGTTTGACTTGAATGCAACCACCAATTCACAACTCCACGCACCAATATGATAAGGGTTCACACTCAATCAACATGCAAGACTACATATTACCATACACTTGAAAAGTTTCTAAACATAAATCAAAATCAAAATCATTATACACTTTGAGGTCTTTCAGGGTTATAACGGGGCTTAGGTGAAGGTGGGATAATATTTGGATAAGTAGGCTACACAAAATTTTGAGTTAGGCACTCCTACGGAAGTTAAAGCACAATTTCAATCCATCATTCACCTTTGGAACAACAATTCTTGTAAAGGGGCTAGAGAAGATTTGTAACAATTTGGGACACTCGAATTTGAAGTTACTCGGATTTTCATTGTTTTGTCCCTTTTTAATTCTATTTTTTTTTTTTTTGAATACACTATTTTAGCATATTGTTCATGATAATGTTTTTTCTTTGTTCTCTAGTACCCCACCCCAAACTTAGTTGGTTGCAAATTCCAATAGCAACCCCAAACATAGTATTTAGCAACACTCTACAATGCCTAACTCATATATAACAATTTGGGATAAATCCTAAAAGTCTCTAAGCTTGTAATGTAGTTTGTCACCGAACAAAAAGATCTAAACCTACCGGCTCAATTTTCCTAAAAAGAGGATATAATTTCAATATAACCAGGGTAGACTTCAAAAGGCTCACAGGACCAAGCAGTTTTGCCTCAGTGTGTATATGACAAAGATCAATCAACAGTAAAGAAACAATGCAAGTTCTAGAAATGTAGATGCATGAAACACTTTATATAAGTAAATTGGAAAAATAAAATTTGGCCATGAACCTTACAAATTAGATTTCTGGGAGTTGTGACTACCTATCTTTAACTGCCGTACACTTCACCTTTGGAACACAAGTCACTTTTCCTTATGAACTTTTGGAACATCACTTGAACACACATTTGTTACTAAACTGGAAAAAAGTCAATTAAACAAGCAAATTCATCAATAATAAACAAGTTCAGGAACATTTACATAAAAGGGGGGGATACAACCGAATTAAACTTGATGAAAGCAAATAAAAATTGTTCAAACATAAAAATAAAAGTACATCAAAAAGTGCTGAAACAAAAGAAGAAACATAAAAAATGAGTTGTGTAACACCCTAATCCCAACAAGTATCTAAATTAAAATCACAAATAATAATTCAACACACAAGGGTGTCACACATCCTCATCATTTAAAAATCACTTCAACTTAATTAAAAAAATATCGCAGCGGAAAATAAGTTTAACTTTGTCACATTGTGCTAATAAAATAAATTGAGTTCAAATAGTGAATTCCAAAACAAAGTATTAAGATTGCCAAAAACAAAAAAAAAACCCAATCCCTATTGTTACATAATCAGAGCTTGACCCAAAATAAAAGACTCGAAGCAGCGAAGAAAATGGCGAGAAAGGCTCCTAAGTTTCTTCTTCCTGCGTACCTGTACCAAGCGAGGGTACATTCCAAATAGAGGGTGCGAATATATCCAACACAAGAGATGCATAAACACATGTATAGATTCAGATAAAAGAACACATCAATTGCATTTAGGCATGTGTACATCACATTAATGAAATATTCACTTTTAAACATATACATTCATCTAATAAAATCAATAGACATCAATCAACATCTTAGAATGACATGTAAGCATCAACGACATTTAAGAATATTGAATAGACATTTAATAAAATACAAACCCTTCAAATATAACCATATAGAGACAAATCATCGAATAACACATCTATTAATCACACATCTTCAAATATACTTACAATTATGTATGCAATGTCCCTAACTCGACTCTATATGCATGCTGGTACCGGTTTCTAATCAACATTTGTATGTCAGAGTTATGTTACTGAACATACATACAACATTCGTCATTCAACATGGTCCTAAAGATTATATGATGCATGAGAGAAGACTCTCTAAATACCACATATTAGCACATCATCAATAACTTACAAATAAAACAGAATTCATCTTTCCGACTCATCATTTACGCCGTCATTAATGAACATTATACAACATCATCATCATTATCAACATATCGTCATATCGTCACATCAATTCCACATCATTAGATAATCCACAAATTTTATTTAGTCAAATAGTTCGTCATTAACACTTCGTTAAATAACACATCAATAAATATTATCAAATAATTCATCAAATCCCTCACGTCATACTTGTCTTTGTAAGCATATCCCTGTTTCTTACTCATTTGTAAAATTTCTACAAACCTATGTTGAATCAATGACTTCAGCAATCTTATTAACATCTTCCTTCCGGTTCTATATAAATATAAGGATTGGCTTCTATATTTTATAGTATTCTCATCAGTCCTAATAATATTATATAAAAAAATAGATTTCCTTATCATAATATTTTGAAGTGACTACATGGCTAATTATACCTTCCCAACAAGCCACTAAATTGTAGTTATAAGAGGTATTGGTTTCTATGTTGGAATGGTGCACTAACCTATAACTCTTTCTTTTTCGTATTGGACTATCTAAACATTAGCACACTATACTTGCATTCTTACTTGAGACATGGTACTAAACTTGTCATTAATTTTTAAACAATTAATCTAGGATGGATTAACACAGAAATAGAAGGGTTCCTTGTACAGAGAAAATATGAATCTTCAACAATGTGTATAGAACTATAAAACTGCTTCCCTAAACTTCTATTATATTATAGCACACTTATTTTGATCCAGTGGCCTATTTCGTTTTGAAATAGATGTTCAATATGGGATTTAGAATTAATAGTTACGTAAAAAGTCATGATCTGTTAATATTTTAATCCATTCTTGATGATAAGACTATGATTCCGTCGCAACAGTTCACAAACGGTTAGAAAAAGGAAAAATAATTTTAATAAGAAATTTCTTTGAATATCACGAAGGAAAAAAAATAAGAAATCAGCATAAATTTAACACATACATCAATGAAAATTCGATAGAATAACCCTATTCTAGTCACAATTCAGAACAAAAATCAAACATATGATCACTACAACATATAAGAACATGAATTTAAAATGAATTTACCGAAAGATCATGAAAAACAATGGATCACAAAACCCTTCACTACCCATATGTTCATACAACCCTTATGGTGAATAGAGACTCCCCTCTTACCTCTAGTTTGCCGAATTGATGAATTTCTACAGTTGAATCACTCTCTAAACTCTTCTATCGTTTGCCTCTTTGCCTCTTTTCTCCACAACCCTAGTTTTTCTTTTGCCTTTGCTATCTTTTTCTCTGTTTTGTTATAAACCTAGTTCTCTAATGCTCTCCTCTATTTATAACTACATTAGAGTTTGTTTTCTCACTTGATCTTTTTAACAGGCTTAATATCTAAACACCCTCAAATTGATTACTAATTATATTATAACTATTTTGCTTCACTATTTACACCTCCTTCTATTTATTTAATTAAAACACTACTCAACTTACTTACTTAAACCTCCGTTTTACTAATACGCCTCTATTCTATCATATTTGCTAAAAATATCACTTTCTCCTTAATTTCTCATAATCTCCTATTTTACCACCACTAACTAACCCATCTATTTGCTCAATGCTCACAATCCAATATTCTTTATTAAAAACTCCAAACATATAATTTTCCTAATGATACTATTATTACTAATATTATATAACAATAATAGTAATAAATTAATATTAAATCGGGGTGTTACAAGTTGGACCATCAGTAGTCCACTCAATCCTCCATCTGGTCCTCGGGAATCCACGTGCTAGGGTTCTCCTTTGCACACTTTTTTCTCCCTCATCATTTTTATCCTTCTTTTCATTTTCAACTACACCATGGTCACTCTTTTTTTCAACTACAACATCATCAGAATTCTTTTCAACTTCACCATTTTCTACCTCCTCCACTACAAATTCATCAACATTATTTTTAGCTTTTGGAACTAAATGTGTTAAAACCTTTTTGCTTCTTAGCTCAATAGCATTACAAGTTTCATTCTTAGGGTTCTACATAGTGTTACCTAAGAATCCCCCCTTGCTTTGTTCAGCCAGCTGCTTAGCCATTTGCCCAATTTGAGTCTCGAGCATTTTTCTAGAAGCTTCATTGTTCTTTCTTTCTGCTTCCTGGCTCTTCTTTATTTCTTCAAAGTTCCCTTGAGTCATATTCATGAAATTGATCATAGTTTCCTCAAGATCTGAAGGTTTTCTTTGTTGTTGTTGTTGAGTATTAGGTAGCAAAGGATTCAAGATGTTGTTGTTTAAGTAGCTCAAGTTAGGGTGCTTGTTAAAACCTGAGTTATAGTAAGGGTTTGGCTTCTGATAGTTTCCCATGTAATTGGCTTCCTCACTCGATCCTTCAGGTACACACTCACCATTTGCATGTACTTCACCACATAAATCACATTTAACTGCAGCTACTTGTTGAGACTTGTTGGTCATGGTTAACCCTTGAACATGTTTGGTCAAATCAACTAACTGTTTTTTCATGGCTGCTTGGTTAGCTAAGATGGTAGTATTGTCACTCACCCCAAACACACCCCTTTTTTTCTTATCTTCATCAGCACAGTATTCGTTTTGGGCCATGTTTTCTATCAAGGCTTGGACATCATGATCAATTTAAGATTTCAACCTACCACCAGTTGAAGAATCTAGAAACATCCTATTATTAGGTGACAACCCCTCGGTAAAGATTTGAAGGTATTGTTTTTCAGAGAACTCATGGTTGGGACATCTCTTAAGAAGAAAATTGAATTGCTCCCAAGCATCATAAAGTGACTCACTCTCCCCTTGCTTAAAATTGGATATCTCTTGTTTCTTTTCCCAATATTTGGACATAGGAAAATACTTTTCTAGAAATTTCAGCTCTAACTCCTCAAATGTTTGAATGGTTTCACTCGGTAAAGATAGCAACCAATCTTTGGCTCTACCGGTTAAGGTGAAGGAAAACAACCTAAGTTTCTTTTGGTCATCTGTCACAATGGCTGGGGGTACACAAAACTCACAGGTTTCAAAAAAAAAAAAAGACTCAAGTGTTCATGAGGGCTTCTACCGTCTGCCCCATCAAACTGTTTGTCCCTCAACCCATTCAGAACAATGGTTTTGATATCAAAAGCAACGGGGTTAGCAGGTCGGAAAGTATGAGTTAGGCGACCACGGTTGTTGGCTAAACCATAGTCTCCCAACTTCGTCCTCGGTGGTGGATTCACATCTCCCATTATGCTTGTCTTAGGAGAGGAGATTGATTCAGGTTCAGTTGGTGTTGCACTTGTGTGCCTTTTTCGAGGACTAGGTGGAACTGACTTTGACAATCAGACTGCTTTCCGATTTTCCCTTGCAGTCCTTTCGATCTCAGGATCGTACTCTAAATCAACGGAATTGGAACGTCCTCTACCTCGCATAAACAACAAAATGCCATAGTAGCACTGCACAATGCAAAATAGATAATGAACTCTGAAACAATTTTAAATTTTTGATAGAAAATAAATTGAAGAAATCTTAAAGTAATAACGAAATTGCCTTGTTGAAATAATCAACGGTCCGTGGCAACGGCGCCAAAAGCTTGATGAATAATTTGCAAGTGCACCAAAAATTATCGAAGTAATAAATAAATATTGTTCACACAAGGACTGTGTTAATTTCAATAATTCAAAAGCGTTATCAGTTTAAGATGTGTAAAGGTTATTTTGTTTTGCCACTAAGCAGTTGATTGGTTTGATTGCATAAAAGTAAAGACTGAAATTAAAGATTGGTTTTAAGAATAAGAGATAGATGAGATTAGATCTTTCAAATCATCTATGTTTCCCTAATTGGTATATTGCACCTATTCTTGTGAATGATTTTCTAGTTCCACGATAGTTAATAAATTATCCCTAATCAATCCCCTGACTTAGGACCCTCTTCTCAAACTACAACCCCTAATCCCTTAGGTGGTCTAATAATCTTTGAAGGTTTTAAGAACGTTAACCTAATATCACTAACAAAAAATTATCCATTCCTAGACTAACCCAGTTTATTATAACAATTCAATTCTATCTAAGTTGAAAGCTATGTCAGTAGACATTCTCATTCAATCATGATTATATTTGATTAGGATATAAAAAGCATTAAGAACAATTGAATTGAATAAAAACTAGATTGTCATTCACAATAAATTGAGTTTCACAACAACATGATTCAATTAGGGTTACAAAGAATCATCTCAGACCTAATCTCTAAGAGATTTTGCTACTCATAATTGAGTTTACAAATAGCATAATCAATATAGGAAGCAAAACATACATGAACAGGTAAAAGGTTGAAGAAATCGCCCTCCTAGCCTTCTCTGGATGTCAAAATCGCACTTTGCTCTCCAAGATTCGTAACCATTGTTTTCAGAATAGTCTTCAGCTTAAATAGCCCTAGAAATTCGACTAAAATCGTGACACGTTTTTGCCTTATGTAACAAGAAACTGAATTAGGGTTTCCTGAAATCGTGTCATGTTTTTGCCATCGCGACACGTTTTGCCCAATGTCGAAGCAATGCATTTTTCCTTGTGGAATCGTGTCACGGTTCTGTCAAATCGTGACACATTTTTACTCTTAGCATTTTCTTTAGTTTTCCTGCTTTTCTTGCTGCTTAAGTAGCCTTGTGAACTCCAATTGTGATAAAATTACATAGAAAATTACGTAATGACGAGATTGAAGGGGAGAAAAACACAAAAAGGGGGGGTTGAATTGTGTTAGACTTTTCTTCGTTTTCTCTTAAACTCAGAACACTTGTGATCATAAGCTAGAAGAACAGCTTCTGAACTAGGTGATCAGGAGCGTATGCAGCGGAATAGAAACAGAGAGAAGGGAAGAAGACAGACACAAGAAATTATACAGGTTCCTTCCACAAACCGGAAGTAGTCCTGTCCCCCTTGCACTTCCAAGGAGAGTTCACTATAAGTAATATCTGATTACAAATGCTCAAGCACACAAGCAAGAGACTTCAAATGCTCAAGAACACAATCAAGAGACTTCTAATGCTCAAGCACACAAGCAAGAGACTTCTATCAAACAAAATTACAAGGAAAATGTTTGAGGTTGAACACTTGATATACAATCAGTGGTGTTCACAATACAAATCAGATACAGACTCTTAACACTTTAGAATTTCAAAGATATGAACTTGAAAACTGAAATTCTAAGTGAACTTTTGGATGCTAGACAATTTAACAGAGTTTTGGTGCTTTTTAAATTGTTGTAGAGTCATGTTGTTCTTCAAGTATTCACTCCTTTATATAGAGGTGTGAAATATGAACGTTGTAAGTGCCAGCACATCCAATAAAGAGTCGTTGTTGAAGCTTGATCTTTCACCAATGATTTCTTGCCTAATTAAGGTATTGTCCTATGAAGGATCAATTTCAAATCCATTCCAGTTATGAAGGAACATTGCTACAGGCGTGGTTGTATTTCAGAGCTGTTGTAACACCCCGTTTTCCCAACATAAAATAAATATAAAGAATATCAGAGTTTTTCATCATAAACGGAGCATCACATTCAACTTGCAAAATTCCACAATATAAATAGAATAAAAGTACTATTTATTAAAACAATCTGTCTTTATAAAAATCCAATAATCATGCAGCGGAATAGTTTTTAACATCTTATAACAACTTTTGGCTCTTAAAGGTCACAACATCAATATCTTAAATAGTTCTCATGAAAATAGTTCAACATCATTAAAAAGGAAATACGTAACAAGGAAACATGCAATAAAACAATCCCCATCCCGTTACGTATCAGAGCATCCTAGACGACACGACGGAGATTACTCACAACTGCACTATTCTTCATTACCTGCAAGTTACTCATACGAAGAGCAACATTTCCAAGCAGAAGGGGTGAGATTTCACATTCATTAATAGCAGGTAACAATTCATAAAAGGTAATCAACAATACATACAACCATCATTAATTAAACATCACATAAATCATCATTTAATAAAAGTAAAACAACAACAACAACAGCAACATCATCAACAACAACAGCAACATCATCAGCAACAACTTCTCAATAATCATCATTTATATTATGCAATGACGACTCTACAATGCAACGACAACAACTCATCTTAACAACACATCGACTCGACAATGCAATATGCATGTGGTACCCTCAGGGCATAAGCCCCCATCGCTAAAGGTCAAATAGGACCTGTAAGGCATTAAGCCCCCATCGCTAAGGTCAAAAAGGACCTGTCAGGCATTAAGCCCCCATCGCTAAGGTCATAAAAGGACCTGTCAGGCATTAAGCCCCCATCGCTAACTATGTTATGCAACAACACGACTCAATGCAACGACACGACTCAAATGCAACGACACCATCTTAAAACAGCAACATCAACTTCATAATTCAATATTAAATCACGAACAACACCATATAGCATCATATTCATCAATCAAATATAGTCACATAAAACCAAGTTAGATTCATTAAAACATAGGTTAAATACTCATAAACACCTTAATTAAACTCCTAGTACACAAGCTTGAAGTTTAGAGACAATCCATAAGTTTTGGGTTAATTTCCATAAAATTTTACTAAGACCTCCCTGGAGTATTTTCATCATAACTCAAAAACTAAGAATCATTTTCAAGTCAAGCCAAAGCCACTATAAATCTAACTCAGTTATCTACAACTTCCATGTTTACCCCAGAAGCCAGTTCAAAACAGAAACGGGTGAAAAGGACACAAGAATGCGAAACAGAGGATGGTTTTCCCAAAACACATTTGAAGTGTTTTTATCATAACTCAAGATTCAAAAAACATTTTCAAGTCACTCCAAAGCCATTAAAACGCTAACTCAATTATCTACAACTTTTATGTTTACACCAAAAGCCAGTTCGAAACAGAAATGGGTTAAAAAGATGCAAGAACGCAGAACAAGCGATGCTGTAACTGTGCAGCTCACGAGGCGAGTAGGTTTACTCGCTGTGGCGAGTTGCGACAGACAACTCTACGGAAATAGACCAGTTTTCACCCCAAAAACCCTAATTTCATCAACCCAAATCCCCAAATTGATAGAAAACTCTACCTATGATTATTTTACAGCTTAGACATCACTTCTCTACGTTAATTCATGAAATTCATACTTTCTACCATCTTTATTGATTTTAACCTAATTTCCCAAATTCTTAAAAACTACAACAACGATTAATTTCTATGAATTACAACTTGATATTAATGAAGGTTAGTCTTACCCTTACCTTAGATTGGTTTCTGAAATCAACAACAACGTTCTTCTTTCCTAGGGTTCTCTCTGAGTTCTCCTCTTTCTCCTCTTTTCTCCAAAAATTGAACGTGTTATGTTTTCTAAACTCTTACTGACTCTTAACCTAATTTATAATTACTCTTCTCACCAAAAACTACTCTCTTCCCTATTATCTTATTATTTCTAATAATATTATACTTCTCCCCCACTTAACAATAATCATAATAATACACCAAATAACAAATATATCTCCACACAAAATAACAAATATATTTCTATACTAGATAACATATATATTTCCACACAAAATAACATATATATTTCTATACTAGATAACATATATATTTCCACACAAAATAACATATATATTTCTACACAAAATAACAAATATATTTTTACACCAAATAACACATATTAGCATATTTCATCAAAATATATATTATAAATCAAATAATAATACACTAAAAATACAATAAATTAATAAAATATTAAATATTAAAAGTAGGGCGTTATAGCTGTTATCTTGTCTTGTAGCAGAGACACAAAACAGAGTAGTGGAGAAGGTGGTTGTACAGTTCGTACAAAGTACAATGTCAACGCTTCTTGTATCTTTGCAGCTAAATGACTTCAAATCCTTTTGAAATGACCGTTGCATTATTCCACTAGTCTTCTGCCAAACTAAGATACGTTTTGATCCATGAGACAACTCTTGAATCTTCAAATCTTGCAAGTTCAAATGAACTACAACTTCTGGTGAAATGCAGCTTCTGATGAGACAGCTTCTGATGACGTCATCACTTCAGGAGCACCCAGTCTTCAGGAACGCTAGTCTTTAGGAGCACTTGTCTTCAGAGGCTTGCTAGCTTCATTTTTGTAGATATCTTTGCTCTTCTTTTGTTCATTCAGAACCTTTGTATGATATAAATTTTTGTCTATGGTCCTGTACACTTGAACAAATATTAGCAATACCAATTGTCAATTTTTAATACCTTGTTATCATCAAAACTCTTTAAGGTTTATTGTTAAACACATTTTGTTCCAACAATCTCCCCCTTTTTGATGATGACAAACAATAGTATTCAAAACTTGATCAATTGTTGTTAATCTAATTAACAAGTTGACTTATAGGGTATGAGGTTTGTAAGGTCCCCCTGAGTCTAATAGTACTTTAAGGAAAGGTTTTTAAGCTCCCCCTGAGTTCTATCTTGTTAATTAAATTCATTTAACGCACAAAAATAGAAAGTGATAGACGAGAAGAATGGTTCAATTAACTTAATTTGAATTTTGATACTCCTTCATAGTTCAGAGCTTATATTACCCTTTTTAATTCCGGTAAAAAAAAATGATGAGAAGTTTTTCAAAATATCAAATATTATTAATGGGGCTCAGAGCCTTTAAATACTATCACATATACTCTCCCTTTTGTCATTAACAAAAAGAAAATAAAATAAGAGAGATGAGAAAAACATAAAGATAGTGCATAAAAAGGTTCAGAGCAAATAGTCATTGTAAAGCGAGAACCATAAAAACATAACATGTTAAGATTAAAGCATAAACATAGTGATAAAAATCAAAGTTTTAGACTTAAGCAAGGATGTTCAGAAGCAGTAATAGTTATCAGAAGCAAAAATGTAGTTCAGGAGCAGAAGAGTATTAAAATAACAGAACACAAGAAAATCACAAAATAAAAAAATGAGTGCAACTAAGGATTGGTTGGTTTGCTAGTGTTCTCAAGAATTTTCTTTAGTAGCCCATTAGTCTCCTCTTGCTTCCTCTGCATATCAGCCTTGAACTGTTCGAAGCTTTTGACTAGATTTTCTTCTCTGATTCTTCCTTCTTCTAGCTTAGCTTCTGCTTTGAATTCCAGTAGAAGAAGCTTCTGTTCTAGTAACTCTCTTTCTAGATTCTGATTCTTCTCTTCCAAAAATCTATTCCTCTGAACTAGAGTCAGATCAGGAGCAGCTGTCTTGAGGTTTATCTTGGTGAGAAAAGACAGATCCAAGTCCCTAGGGTGTATGTACTGAGGAAGAAAGTCAGTGGCTTCTCTTCCCCTTATACTCAAAGAGGTTCTTGCCCAAGTACCCAGAATCTTGACCTCCTCAAGACTCTCATCAATTCCATTGAGCCAATCTTGCAGCTTCTGCTTAGCTTGTTCCTGGGCTTCAATGCACGTAGTAGACAGAGCAGTCATCACATTCTCCACTCTTTCCTTCAACCTTTTCCACTGCTTATCATAGCTTTCTTTGTGAGTCAAGTCATTTCTGGTTGAAATGAGCTTGATCATTTTATCTGTTATGTCTTCACACACACCTTGTAATACAACAGAATCTAAGAATCTGGTGGGTTGTGAAGGTAGCTTTCTAGGTTTGGGAGCAGCAAAGGGTTCAATTTGTAGGTTATCTGTTGGTTAGTTGATTGATGGTAAGGATTGAGTGATGCTAGATGATGGTTGATCAGAAGAGGATTGCTCAATCTCCATAGATGAAGATTGCTCAATCTCATCATCAGACACTTCTGATATGATCATACCATCATACTTAACATCCATCTCAGAAGGTGGGGGTGATGAAGTATGATCAGAACTAGTTTGTTCAGAAATATTGTGTTCAGGAACTCTTTGTTCAAGAAATGGTTGTTCAAGAACAGTTATAGTAACCTGTTCAGAGATAGATGGGGTCTTTTGTGATTTAGGTGCATGTTGTTGTTGGTTTTCTGAAGCAACTACAAAAGTTGTTACTTCAAAGGCCTTTTGTAAGTTAATTTCAACATTGGGCAGCTCACCTGATAAATGGCTACTAAGGTTGTTCAGAACAGAATTGTCATCTGATTGGTTTGTTGAAGTTTGTTCAGCAGGATCATCAGGAGCGATCATGTTGAGAGGTTGGACAGTTTGTGGTTGCAATGGTTGGTTAGGGGGTAGTTTACTACTTCTTAGTTCTAGCAGCTTACCAATTCTAACTTCAACAGGTGGTTCCATTGGTTTGAAAGGAGAAGTAGGTTGAGAAGGCTTTTTCTGAAGTTTGGATGATGGTGATGGTGAATGGATAAATTTTAAAAGGGTTCCTATACGCCTGTCATCACTATCAGTAGAGGATGATGAAGGAGAGGGGTTGGAGTCAGATTCTATGTGTATTACAGATTCTGAGTGTGTAGAAGAATTACCTGATATAGCTTCGGAACCAGCAGTGGATACAATCTGATCTCCTTCCACACCAGGAGCCAACAGCAGATTCTCAGCTTCTGCAGTCACATCCATCTGAAGTTCTTCAGCATTCTTCAATGCTTGTTCGACTACTTCAGCAGCAGCATCCTTGAATAAAATTGATGCAGGAACTTCTATGTCCTTAGCCATGTCCAGAACCTTCTGAAGTGCTTCAGCATCAGCTTTCTTCTTCTTCCTTACCTCCCTGGTAACCAGTTCAGTAGCAGCAGCTTCATCTTCAACCTCTTCAGTGACATACACTGATTCTTTCAGCTTTCTTGGTTTAGATGTCCTCTTCTTCTTCTTTTGAGGAGTCTGTTCAGGAGCTATGGTTGATATAGAAGCAGCAGCTTTGCCACTTCTGGTCTTCTTAGAGATTGTAGCTTCTGGATTCAGATCCTGAACTTCTTCCTAAATTGAAGGTACCTCTAATGCACCAAATTTAAGCTTCTCAGAAGCTTTTTCTTTCTTAGGCCTCTTAGGAGGATTCTCAGCCTCCAAGTACTCCTCCTGAGTTAACTCCTTCCTCTTTGCTTTTCTGCTTTTCTCCAAAGGCAGCTTGCTTCCAAGCATGTCATCAGGAACCTCATCAAGCCCTATGATTTCACCAGTTTGAGTAAAGTGGTCACTCAGAAGTGCGATTTCTACTGCCAGTGTATCCTTCTTACAGATGGGAGGGAAGTTGGCCATTAAATCTGAAACCACAGTTGACTCACTGATGTCTGATTTCAGTGGTGTGAACTCCTTAACCAGCTGCATGTTCTTCAAGGTTTTTCCATTGATCACCTTGCCAACAACTGTTTCCAGCATCTTATCATTATAGAAACGTGTTTGACTGAGAGCTTCAATTATACCTCCTTGATGAAAGATTTCAGACAACAATCTTCCATATGCGACCCAAACTCTGTCTTCATTCTGACTTTTCCAAAGTTCCTTAACCATATACTTGAAAATGTACTTTGGTAAGTTTACTTTTTCACCATGGATGATGTGGTGAATGAAAACTTTGTGTGCCAATAAGGGTTGATCACTGCCACCACGCTTTGGGAGCAGGTTTTCATACTGGATCTTCAGAAGCATCTTCTTCTGTATATCCAAATCAGAATACTTTCCAGCCTTTGTAGAGTTGAACAATGTCATGTTCACAATATCTTTCCAGGAGCTGGTTTTAGGGTTAGGAATCTCAATCCCTGAGTACATTCCTTTAGCTTCAACACCAAGAACAGAAGCTATGATCTGTTCCCTGGACCATTTAACAGATCGAAATAGTGCATCCAACCTTGAGCAGCATAATATTCTTGAATGTTGCAACCATGATGAGTTAAGGAAGTGAAGTCAACTGGGTTCTCAACCTGTATTCTCAGTTATCGTTCTTGTAGCTTCATAGTAGATCCACTGATTACATAAGCAGCCCTTTTCAGTTGGTCTTGTTGTTGAACTAATTGCTGATCTTGATTACCAGATTCTGGAACGGAACTCGAAGATGCCATTGATTTTGATTGAAGAAGATGATGATTTTAGGGTTCTAGGTTTGAGAGAGTTTGCTTAGCAGATACGAATGCAAAAGGAAAGTGTAGGTATGGAAGTGAGAAGTGTGTGTTTTGTTTAAGTGTTTTTGGTAAAAACGTTTGAATACACAGGGGACAAACAAACACAACATTAATGACAGGCGGGGGCGCGAGATAGTACATTCAAAGCATAGACATCATCATTGCCCTTTAAGTTATACACCAATACACTTACGCCACATCATCAGACTTCAGATGTGTTGTCTAAGTTAGTGGGACAGGTGTCACCAGAAGCAACTCCAGAAGTTCCACTAACTTCTACTATTCAGAAGCACAAAAATTCCACTTCTGAAGTTTGAAATTCTGATGACATGATCAGGAGCACATTTTCCTCAGAACCTCAACTAAGAGCTTCTAATGGACCATGGCTTCTGAACTGACTTCAGAACCTAAACTTTTTATTCAGGAGCAAGCAATTTTAATCAGACACATAGTGCATGTTCAAATTTTTCTTTATAAAATCAAATCTTTCAACCGTTAAAGGTTTAGTAAATATATCAGCCCATTGATATTCAGTGTCAATGAATTGTATATCTAAAATTCCTTTTTGAACATAGTCTCTGATAAAATGGTGTTTGATCTCAATATGTTGGCTCTTGAATGTAGAATTGGATTCTTTGACAAACAAATAACAACAGTATTATCACAAAAGATGGGAATACTGTTAGCATTAATCTGATAGTCTTCCAACTGATGTTTCATCCAGAGTAGTTCTGTGCAACAACTTGCAGCTGAAATGTATTCTGCTTCTGTTGTAGACATAGCAATGGTTGCTTGTCTTTTGCTAGCCCAAGATATCAGATTATCACCCATAAATTGACAATTGCCACTAGTTGACTTTCTTTCAATCCTATCACCAGCATAGTCAGCATCACAGAATCCAATCAACTTGTAATCTAAGGATTTCCTATAGAGGAGTCCTAGATTAGTTGTTCCTTTCAGATACCTTAAGATTCTTTTAACTGCGGTTAAATGAGATTCTCTAGGATCTGACTGAAACCTTGCACACAAGCATTCACTGAAAAAAAAATAACTGGCCTAGATGCAGGTATAACAGAGAATCAATTGTACCTCTGTATAGCTTCTGATCTACCTTTGATCCTTCATCTTCTTTGCTTAAGGTGCATGTAGGATGCATTGGAGTGTTCATTACTTTACAATCTTCAAGCTTGAACTTCTTCAGAAGCTCCTTTGTATACTTAGTCTGATGAACATATACTCCATCTTTGCATTGATTGATTTGAATGCCCAGGAAGAACTTCAACTCTCCCATCATGCTAATTTCAAATTCATCCTGCATTAACTTAGAAAACTCCTTGCAAAGAGATGCATTAGTATAACCAAATATTATATCATCGACGTATATTTGCACAACAAGAATGTCTTTCTCAAGGGTCCTTCTGAAGAGTGTTGTATCAACTTGACCTCGTTTAAAATCGTTTTTAATCAAGAAATTACTTAGTCTATCATACCAAGCTCTGGGAGCTTGTTTCAAGCCATATAGTGATTTCTTTAGTTTGTAAACATGGTCAGGATGCTTCTGATCCTCAAAATCAGGAGGTTGTTTGACATACACTTCTTCTTCTATGACACCATTAAGAAATGCACTCTTGACATCCATTTGATATAATATTATTCCATGATTAATAGCATAAGATAAAAGTAACCTGAATGCTTCCAATCTCGCAACTAGAGCAAATGTTTCAGTGTAATCAATGCCTTCTTGTTGACTGTACCCTTGCGCAACATTTCTGAATACCCATTTTGTTCCTTCAATTTGTTTCTGAATACCCATTTTGTTCCAATAATGTTCTTCTGAGAAGGTTTGGGTACCAGATCCCACACATCATTTCGTTGAAATTGATTCAACTCTTCTTGCATAGCTAAGATCCATCCGTCATCTGAAAGTGCTTCATCAACTGTTGTAGGTTCAATCATTGATATCAGTCCTATCATTGAATCTTCTTGTCTGAAGTATGATCTTGTTCTTCTAGGACTTTCTTTGTTTTCAATGATTTGATCCTCAGGATGTGAAGACTTGTATTTGAAAGTGTTGCTAGAGAGATCTGCTTGCTCAGAACCGTCTTGAGCTTCATCAGAAGCAACTTCATCTTGTGCTTCTGAGGTGGGTTCAGCTTCTGGACTGTCTTCAGATTCAACTATCTGATCAGGTTCTGGAGTATCTTTAGAAACCTGTATCTCTGCAAAACCTTCATCTTGCTTTGAAGTTTTATCTTCAAGCTCTTTGTCATCAAATTTAACGTGCATAGATTCTTCAACACAGAGTGTCTCTGAATTATACACTATGTATGCCTTTGACCTTTCAGAGTAACCTAAAAAGATTCCTCTTTGGGCCTTGGCATCAAATTTCTTTAGGTAGAGCTTGTTGTTTAGAATGTAACATGTACATCCAAATTGATGAAAGTAAGAGATATTGGGTTTTCTTCCTTTAAAGAGTTCATATGTTGTTTTCTCCAAGATAGGTCTGATGTAGATCCTATTCTGGACATAACACGCTGTATTCACTGCTTCTGCCCAAAAATGTTTTGCCAAATTGTTTTCATGAATCATGGTTCTGACCATTTCTTGTAAAGTTCTATTCTTTCTTTCTACAACCCCATTTTGTTGTGGAGTTCTAGGAGAAGAGAATTCATGGATGATTCCATGTTTTTCACAAAAAGCTTCAAATGGCTCATTTTCAAACTCACCACCATGATCACTTCTAATTTTCAAAATCTTGGCTTCTTTTTCAGATTGAATTTGTGTGCAGAAGTTGTTGAATACATCATATGTATGATCTTTACTTCTTAGGAATTTCACCCAAATAACTAATCCATATTTACTTCCATATAAAGATGCAGTGCTTACTGGTCCAAATAAATCAATATGGAGTAATTCTAAAGGTCTGAGGTAGAAACAATGTCTTTAGCTTTAAAAGAGGATTTCACAATTTTTCCTTTCTAACATGCACCACAAAGTGCATCTGAATGATAATCAATGTCAAGAAGGCCTTTGACAAGTTGTAACTTACTAAGCTTAGAGATTAACCTCCAGTTAGCATGTCCCAACCTTCTGTGCCATATCCATTTCTTATCATTCATTGACAGAAGGCAAACTACCTTCTGATCAACCAGTTCAGAGAAATTGATTTTGTAGACATTTTCTATCCTCTTCCCTTTGAATACTATGAACTTGTCATTTTTGTTGATTACAGTGCAGTTGGTCTTTTCAAACATCACATCATAACCATTGTCACAAAATTGACTGATACTCAATAGGTTATGTTCAAGTCCATCTACCAACCACACATTATTGATAGAGATAGAAGAATTACCAATAGTCCCCGTACCAATAATCTTCCCAGACTGGTTGCCTCCAAACTTTACATTTCCTCCTTCTTTCATTGTGAGGGAGAGGAACATTGACTTCTCTCCAGTCATGTGCCTTGAGCAACCGCTGTCCAAGTACCATGATTTTTGCCTTGGCTTTGCTTTTAGGCATATCTGCAGCATTGACAGTTTCAGATTTAGGTACCCATTGTTTTATGGGTCCTTTGGAGTTAGTGCTGGAAGTTTTACTCACCATTCCATGTTCCTTGAGGTGCGCTTTGGGTAACTTCTGATTAATCATTACCTTAGGTTTTTCAACTTTTGGTTTTGATACTTCAGAAGCAACAACTGTTTTGCCCTTCTAAACCTTATACTTTAGGACATCAGATTCTGATTTCATCAGACTCTGAGGAACAGGTTCTGATCTCTTCAGAATCTTAATCTTTGAGGTCTTAGATTCAGAATTTACCATAACCTTAGGCTTGAAGTTCTTTGGCTTTGAAGTAATCTCAGCCTTAGAACTAGAAGCTTTAGGTTCTGATTGAGCAACAGTTTCCATTTTGGCACCTTCAGGTTCTTGTACATCTTCTTCTGAGCAGGAGTATGAACCTTTCTATCAACAGCAGCTCCTTTTTCATCAAGGACTAAGTCACCAACTCCATCTTCCAGAATATCCCATAGTTCTTCGTCCAAGCCCATGATATAACTGTAGAAGTTGGTTTTCCACCAAGAAAACTCTTCAGGATCTCCATTAAACTTTGGAACCTTCCTTGAGTCAGTTTTCTTTTCACTATAATCATAGGATACAGCATTATGATTACCACCAAAACCAACAGAACCAGAAACAGATGATTCAGCAAACATGTTTTTCTCAGATCTTGGACTGTTACACTGTTAGGTGTTGTCAACAGAACCAAGGCTCCAAATACCAATTGAAGGGGAGAAAAACACAAGAAGGGGGGTTGAATTGTGTTAGACTTTTCTTCGTTTTCTCTTAAACTCAAAGCACTTGTGATCAGAAGCTAGAAGAACAGCTTCTGAACTAGGTGATCATGAGCGTATGCAGCGGAATAGAAACAGAGAGAAGGGAAGAAGACAGACACAAGCAATTATACAGGTTCCTTCCACAAACCGGAAGTAGTCCTGTCCCCCTTGCACTTCCAAGGAGAGTTCACTATAAGTAATATCTTATTACAAATACTCAAGCACATAAGCAAGAGACTTCAAATGCTCAAGAACACAATCAAGAGACTTCTAATGCTCAAGCACACAAGCAAGAAACCTCTATCAAACAAAATTACAAGGAAAATGTTTGAGGTTGAACACATGATATACAATCAGTGGTGTTCATAATACAAATCAGATACAGACTCTTAAGACTTTAGAATTTCAAAGATATGAACTTGAAAACTGAAATTCTAAGTGAACTTTTGGATGCTAGACAATTTAACAAAGTTTTGCCGCTTTTTAAATTGTTGTAGAGTCATGTTGTTCTTCAAGCATTCACTCCTTTATATAGAGGTGTGAAATATGAACTGTGCTCGTGATTTTCGGGTGTCAATCCATTAATTGGTTTTGAACCGTCGATCTTTGAACTCTCAATTTTTATCCGCGGGAAGGGAAAAAACGAGTAAAAAACCCTTTTAAGAGATTAAGGTCCGGGGGTTGGTTTCGATTAGGGAAGGTGTTAAGCACCCTAAACGACTTCGGTACTTCGAAGGAGCCTCTTACCTAAATTAATCTTGTGCTAATCATTTGCTTAATTATTTTGTAAAAAAATGCTGCCTAAAATCTAAGTGAAAGAATGGAGGGAGAAGAAGTATGTTTTTTGTTATTTTTATTGATTTGGAAAGACATAAGCCTTTTGCCTACATACCCGAAGACGGGATCAAAATCATGTAGTTCACCTCAAAAATTTCGTTTGGTGAGTTGGATTGATTTTAAAAGTTTGAAAAAATGTTTTGGAGAAGACAAGAAGCCGAAAGGCGTAGAAGAATAAAAAATGTGAGGTTGTTTGGTTTTAATTAGAGAAAAGGAATTCTAAATAATTAAACATTGATTAGAAGTTTGATTAAGAAAATAAAGGGAAAAAGTCCACTTGGATTGAGAGCCAAGGTTTCTTAAGAAAATATTTTTGTGTTTTGGTTATTTGATTTTTTTGAGAAAAGGATTTTTTTGTAAGTTAAATCGTAAACTAAAAAAAACTAAGCGTAACGACGTAAAGTAAAAACGATAAATAAGTGTGTGATAGTGTCGGTGCATGTGCCGGTGCATATTCTCATTATATGGATATTTACATAAGTTCCTAAATACATTCTAAGGTCTTGCGCAAAAGTAAATAACGAGAAATAAAACGCGGAAAATTAAATTACATAAGTTCTAAATACACGCTAATATCATAAAAATAATAAAGTGACAACAAAAATAAAATGCAAATACATAGAATAGGCACATATGCTAAACAAATCAAATATGCATGTGATGATTTTTTAAGTCTAGAATGCATGAGATAAAAAATATGGTCATTATATGAATTAGATAAAAAAATGCATGGTGTAAAAGATTATTTGAAATAAAATGCATGTGATGAAAATTAAATCCACAAATAAACTAAATGATATGACAAATATAATATGAAAAACTAAATTGAATAAAATGCATGAAAGTAGTTAAAATTAACACATGAGAGGAGATTAAATTCAAATAAAAACAGGGAGGTGTTGCAGCAAACAGGGGGTGCATAAAATAAAACTGTAGAGAAAAGGAAAGAGATGGGCTTAAGGAGAAAGAACCGGTTCGGTTCACCTGGGTCGGTTCAGGATAGAACCGAACCGGTTGGCACTTATATAAAAAGGGGAAATGATATTTTCTAATTCATTTTTTTAATCCTATTCTCTCTCTATCTAACAGAAACAAAGAAACTCTCTCTTCTCTCACTAAACAAACAGATCGGAGAAGAAGGAGGTAAGAGCTCCGACGCGACGGCCGGCCGGTTTCTGGCGGCGGCCGGCCGGTTTCCGGCGGCGGCGCCACCGTGTCGGAGATCCAAACTTATTTTTTTTTTAATTTTTTATATCAATCTCTTATTCTCCTTCTCCTCTTCTCATATCCGGCCTTAGTTTTCACAAAAAAGTCACGATTTGGCCTAGATCTAGATTTGAACTTGCGGAATTTTTGAATATAAAAAAGAGAAAAAAACGAAAAAAGAGAGAGAGTCACCTTTTGTTCTTCGGTTTGGTTGGTTCGGTACCGTGTTGCTGCGGTTTAGTTTCGGCCTAACAGTGTTTTGTTGTTATTGTTGTGTTTGGTTTTGAGTCTGCAAAAGGAAGTTGAGTTATGGGGTTGTGTTGTTGTGATTCGGTTTTGTGATGTGGGTATGGTTTTGTGTTGTTGTTATTGATGAACACATGAATGCGTGTTGCAGCTGTTACTTGTTACAGGTTCAATTTGCTTCACTATGTTGTTGGGAAAAATGAATCCGAAAATGAATGCTAGAAAAGAAATGGTTTATGTGTTCTTGAAGTTCATCATTTTTTGTGTTATGTTGGTTTTGATCTGGAAAAAATGAAATGAGAAAAAGTTTAGTGTTTGTGATGTGATGTGGCTGCGGCTACAGTGATTGTGTTCTTCTTGGGCAGTGTGTCTGAGACATTCAATGATTGGACAGCTTATAAATAGTGACCAATTAGGTTGTGCTTGAGAAAAAAAATCTGGACAAAAATGCCCTTGGGCTGGACAGTTACATGGACCTGGACTAGAATGGACCTAAATTGGACTAAAATTTTATAACACACAAATAAAATAAATAATAAAAATGAATAAAAAGAAAAAACGAAAATACAAAATAAAAATAAAGTAAAAAGAGTAAAATAAAAAGTAAGAAATAAACAAGACAAAATAAAATAATAACTAAAAGATAAATAAAAAAAATTGTCCCTTCGGAACCAAATGAGGTACTTCAAAGTAACCTCTCTGTTGAAATTTCGTCTAAAACGAACGAGACTTCTCAGTCTATAAAAGCGAGTAAAATGAGAAAATAGCAGTGAAACGTTGTAAAACGAATAGATAAAAATGATATTTATATGGACAAAAATTTGAGAAAAGGCGAGTAAAATGTTTGTAAAGCGTACAGATAAAATGCTGAGATATAAATATGTAGAATGCCGACAAATAAACTGATAAAATACCGTGAAATAAAAATATAGAAATTGGAGAAAATAACTCGGTAAAACGGATTTAAATGACGAGTAAAAAGAAAACAAACGGTCAAAAAATGGGGTATGACAAATGCCCCTATTTAAGTTTCTTCGCCCTCAGAGGTTTGAAAACGAAAGTTTCAAATTGATGGGTCGAGGAGACTTAAATATCAGAGTACACCATTTTTTATCCGCATCAACTGCAAAATGCTATGAATGCAATGTTATTAATGCAATGTTAAGTGCAGTGTTGTGAATGCAAGATGTTAAGCTGACCTGACTGGGGACAAAAGTTCTCTGGGGAACAAAACCTTGAAAATGGTAAAGGTAAATGCAATGTTGGTGTTTGCTGTCATTGTTGGAGAGCAAGACACGGATAAAAAGCAGTAAATGCAGGGTTGTGTTTGCTGTCATTGTTGGAGAGCAAGACACGGATAAAAAGCAGTAAATGTAGGGTTGTGTTTGCTGTCATTGTTGGAGAGCAAGACACGGATAAAAAGCAGTAAATGTAGGGTTGTGTTTGTTGTCATTGTTGGAGAGCAAGACACAGGAAAAGCGGTAAATGTAGTGTTGTGTTTGCTGTCATTGTTGGAGAGCAAGACACAAGTAAAAAGCGGTAAATGTAGGGTTGTGTTTGCTGTCATTGTTGGAGAGCAAGACACAGTAAAAAAGCGGTAAAGGTAATGTAGTGTTTACTGTCATTGTTGGAGAGCAAGACACAGGTAAAAAGCGGTAAATGTAGGGTTGTGTTTGTTGTCATTGTTGGAGAGCAAGACACAGTAAAAAAGCGGTAAAGGTAGTGTTGTGTTTGCTGTCATTGTTGGAGAGCAAGACACATGTAAAAAGCGGTAAATGTAGGGTTGTGTTTGCTGTCATTGTTGGAGAGCAAGACACAGTAAAAAAGCGGTAAAGGTAGTGTTGTGTTTGCTGTCTTTGTTGGAGAGCAAGACACAGGTAAAAAAGGTAAATGTAGGGTTGTGTTTGTTGTCATTATTGGAGAGCAAGACACAAGAAAAGCAGTAAATGTAGTGTTATGTTTGTTGTCATTGTTGGAGAGCAAGACACAGGTAAAAAGAGGTAAATGTAGGGTTGTGTTTGTTGTCATTGTTGGAGAGCAAGACGCAGTAAAAAAGCGGTAAATGTAGTGTTGTAAAGGTAAGACTTGGGGAAAACAATGGGAAAAGGAGATGTGTATTTGTAGACTGACGGTTTGTGGAACCTGTCACACTTGATTTGTACACTTTGTGTTATTTTTGGGTTAGATACACTGGGGATGACATTTTGTCGTTGTGTTTCGTTTCTTTTTTTGGATTTTGTCGAATCAAGACTCAAGGTGGTCGATGCAATTGCGTATAGATGACCTTTGTATGTATGTATGTGCATGAAAGTGTATATGCATGAATATGTGCACGCATGTGCATAAATGTATGTATGTATGTATACATGTATGTATTTATGATTTGTATGAATGTGTGAGTGTATGTGTATAAATGTATGTATGTATGTATATATAAATGTATGTATGTATGTGTATATGTGATTGTAGATAACTTGATGGGACAAAACTGGACGACTGAGGTGAAAGTCGGCCCCCCATGTCGCAACACAAACACTCGGCAAACTTCCTTGAAGATAGTAACGCTAGAGAGTCGGCAAACCTCCTTGAAGATAGTAACGCAGGAGAGAGATCAAGTCACCGCCAGGGTGAAGCCTAGTATGAAGCCATAACTGATGGTGAAGTAAAACATGCCTTGAGGATAAAATCCGTTAATCAAAAGTCTGGCAGAGGTCACCGTCGGGGTGAAGCCCAATATGAAGTAATAGTTGATGATGAAGTAAACATGCCTTGAGATTAAAATCCGTTAATCAAAAGTCTGGCAGAAGTCGCCATTTGTAAAACGGCCCAGAGTGCTTTCTCGTGGGTACACTTCACTAGTCATGCTTTTCTTTTGCATTGTTTTTTTTTTTTTTTGCATTCTCTTTTTTTTGGATCCCTAACTTTTACCTGGACCGCCCTTTCGGGTTTTCAATCCACCGGGAATGTATCTTCTTTGTATGCCCCTAATTTTTGCCTGGACCGCCCTTTCGGGTTTTCAATCCACCGGGATGCTCATTTTTGCCTAAGCCGCCTTTTTCAGGTTTTCGACTTAGCGAGCTCTTCTTTTTCTCTTTTTTTTCAAGCAATGACTATGTTCATCCTGCAAAGGTTAACTATTCTCGAGGAAAGTGTTGACGCACGTTTCACCTACTCAAGAGTTCAAAGAAAGTGTGTTTGTTGTTTGAAGTCTTTTCCAAAGACATGAAGGAGTTAGAAAAAAATTTCTGAAATAATTTTGCTTTAAGTATTAGAAAAATAATTTTGCTGAAATGCCCCAAGTGAGTCATGTCTGACTTGATGTAGCTCCTTTTGACAACTGAAATGCCCCATGTGAGTCACGTCCAGTCTGATGCAGTTACCTTGTCACAACCCTTAACTTTTGCATAGATCGCCCTTGTGGGTTTTAAATCTATCAGGGTAATCATTTTCATCATTTTTGTATGTCTCTAACTTTTGCCTGAACTGCCCTTTCGGGTTTTTAGTCCACCGAGACGCTCATCTTTGCCTAAGCCGCCTTTTCAGGTTTTCGACTTAGCGAACTGTTTTTTTTGACAATTTATTTCTTGACTGCATCAGTGTTCAATATGACGTGTGAGTTTGTCACAATCTTTTGTGATTAGGCATTTCTTTGCCCCTGGATTCTGATTGAAAGATAGTGACTTTTTGAGCATAAGGTCTCCTTGAAATTCGCAGGAACAAACCTTTTTGTTGGAAGCTTTTTTCATTCTTTTGATACGATTGTCCGGGAGAACATTTCATTGATGGGACCTTGACCTCTGTGGTGGACACGATCTTCATGTTCTATACTGAGGAATGGAGGGGGGTTGCCCCTGTTGAAGTGTGTACTGAAGTACGGTATCCATGTGTTGTTCATTGAGGGACGGAGGGGGGGTTGCCCCTATTGATGTGTGCACTTGATGTATGATACTTCGTGCAAAGCAGATGTCAGCGTCTCATGCCGGTCTTTGTAAGTGAATGTCCTCTTTTGGACAATCTTCTTGATGTCTTTGTTTGTAGCTTTGACGGCTAAGATGCTCCCATAGACAAGAAATCTCATCGGGGACCCATATTCATCCTTCTCCTCTTCAATCTCGGTCACAGGGAACTCAAAGTTGGGAGAGAGCATAGGATTAAAGTGTTCAACGGGCTTATTAATGCATGATTTTGTTGATTTTGGCAAGTAAATGAATATTATGATTATGCAAACATTGAAAAAAGAAAATTATATTTTTTTGGTTTTTTGTATTACCATTTTTCCAGAAGAAGCACAAAATAAAATATAACAAAGTCGGGATCGAGACGACCTTTTTATTAATGATGAAAATACGTAAAGCAAAAAGCCCTAAACAAATTCACTTCCATCTCGGGTGGGACGAAAGGATTTTTTTTTAAAACATAAAACAACAAATAGACATATTATTCAAACAAAAGAGTAGTAGAAAGAAACGTCAGTAGCGACCCAAGTGCAGCTAACACATTCCATGTGTTGACATTAGGTACCATGATCCGGTAGCGGATTAACTTGTACGTCCGAATTTAATCTTAGAAAAGCAAGATACTGGTTTCAATCAGCTTCTGGACTTCGGCTTTCAAAGCGCAACAGTGCTCGATGTCATGGTCGGGTGCCCCTTGATGGAAGGCACGAGAGAGATCATATTAATACCCAATCGGTAAGTTGTTGATACTGTTGTTGATATTGTAGAAGCTGGGGTTGATAACCCGAATTTGGAACAACATTGGCGTCGGGCATAACAACTGCAACAGGGTGATAAGTCGGATACTGTTGTTGAGGCCAACCTTTCACCATACTCACTTCCTGATCTTCTTCTTCGGAATCGTCAGTGGAAACACTTTCATTGACTAGCTGTCCTTCTCGGACCCCTTCTTCAAGACGAGTACCCATACCTACCATTTCGGCAAAATTACCTGGTGCACTGGCGATCATCTTCTTATAGTAAAATGGGCTAAGGGTTTTAAGGAAGATCCTGGTTAGTTCCTTATCCTCTAGTGGTGGAACGATCTGAGCGGCAAACCCTCTCCATCTTTGGACATATTCCATGAAAGTTTCCTTATCCCCTGGAGTCATTGCCCTAAGCTGCTCTCTATCTGGAACCATATCTGAATTGTAGCTGTACTGGTGAATAAAAGCATTTGCCAAGTCATGGAAAGTACGGATTCTGGAGCTATTCAAGCTCATGTACCATTTTTGAGCAGCACCGGTCAAACTGTCCTGGAAGAAGTGAACAAGCATTTTGTCATTGTACGCCAGGGTGGACATCTTCCTTGCATACATTGTTAAGTAGGCATTGGGACAAGTATTCCCCTTGTACTTATCGAAATCTGGGACCTTAAATTTGGGTGGCACCACCACATTAGGAACCAAACAGAGTTCATACACATTATGTCCAAATGCGTCCTTTCCACGAAGAGCTTTCATCTCTCGCTTTATTTAATCAATTGTGTCCTGCAAAGCCTCTACTCTGTCAGATGCTTTAACACCATCAGAATGGAAAATGGGCTCATAGCCTTGCTGAATTGTATGAACATACGGTGCTGAATAAGTCATGGCAGCTTGAGGAGCAGGTGCACCTGGCTGAGGATACGAAACAAAAGGAGTTGGGACTTTAGTGACAACGGGGTGAGGACCTTTACCGAACATATACGGCATGCCCCATGGATAAGCTTCCGGCATGGTGCTTTGATGAGCACTGGTAAACACAATTAATACTGGAATAGCAGACACAACTGGCTCGAAAATGGTGCTAATGGGCCGAGAGACCGATGTCTGACTCTGAGCGGCCATCAGAGTAGCCACCATGGTAGTTAGCTTCTCCATCTCAACTTGCATGGATGTCAATTTTCCACGGATTTCCTTGTTCTCTTGCTCAAGACGTTCCATTTTCTTTTTCCTGACTTGCTCGAGTGTTGTAGATGCGAATCGACTAACAAATTGACCTTTTATTGAGAAGACACAATGTGAGACACGGACTAGAAACTATGAATGCAAAATGATGCATGATATGTTTATGCAAAAATGTGAATTTTTTTTGGAAGGACTTAGCAAAGTGAATTGTAAACATTGTAGAGGAACGTGGTTTCATTTGAAAATTGTATAGATATTGAAATAAGGTCCTTTTTCAAAAGGTAAGAACGAAACCAAGGAAAAGGTTCATAACACAAGCTAAAGCTTAGTTAAGATTTTTTGAAGTTGTATTTCTTGGTGTTCTTTCTTACAAGGTTCGTTCATCCGTGATGTTTACAAAAAACTTGTCCAAGTCCTTCGATGAGAAAAAAGGTTTTCATGAATGGATGCATGTATGCGTGATTATGCTAAAGAATATAGAAAACATGGTGAGGTTAAGTTCCACAATGTTGGAGCTTAAGGGTAACAACGCCATTTGGTAAGGACTATGGTTTCACATGTACCTGTATTGTGGGTTCTACCAAGGTTCCCAACTTACAACCACCCTTGTGAATGTATCGGTGCTCAGGACTGCTCCTAGTCAAATACTTCTTCACAAGGAGGTCTAGTTTGAGTGTAGCATTGTGTATGAACTAAATTCAAGACCGCTCTTGGTTTAGTCACCACACTACATCCTAAAAAAGGCCAAGATGGGTTAAGGGTAATCTAAAGGTCCTCAACGTTCGACGGATTTTGAAGATAATAGAGCCAATCACGACTGCTCATGACGACGTCATATTACTTTAAAATCTTCCGTTGAGTGGGGTTATATTACATGCACACATAGTGCAGGACCGCTCTTGGTATGGCACTATAATCGTACCCCGTCCTATCTTATATTTCACTCAAGCCCGGGTGTAGGACTTATCTCACCACTCACGTTTGAAAATAAACAAGTAAGCATGTATGTACAAGGTGTATAAGCAAAAAATAAAGCACAAGTAAAGAAAGGTAAGGTGGGCTTAACCCACTTAGGAAATTAATGTCCCCAGTGAAGTCGCCATTTCTGTGCTCGTGATTTTCGGGTGTCAATCCATTAATTGGTTTTGAACCGTCAATCTTTGAACTCTCAATTTTTATCCGCGGGAAGGGAAAAAACGAGTAAAAAACCCTTTTAAGAGATTAAGGTCCGGGGGTTGGTTTCGATTAGGGAAGGTGTTAAGCACCCTAAACGACTTCGGTACTTCGAAGGAGCCTCTTACCTAAATTAATCTTGTGCTAATCATTTGTTTAATTATTTTGTAAAAAAATGTTGCCTAAAATCTAAGTGAAAGAATGGAGGGAGAAGAAGTATGTTTTTTGTTATTTTTATTGATTTGGAAAGACATAAGCCTTTTGCCTACATACCCGAAGACGGGATCAAAATCATGTAGTTCACCTCAAAAATTTCGTTTGGTGAGTTGGATTGATTTTAAAAGTTTGAAAAAAATGTTTTGGAGAAGACAAGAAGCCGAAAGGCGTAGAATAATAAAAAATGTGAGGTTGTTTGATTTTAATTAGAGAAAAGGAAGTCTAAATAATTAAACATTGATTAGAAGTTTGATTAAGAAAATAAAGGAAAAAAGTCCACTTGGATTGAGAGCCAAGGTTTCTTAAGAAAATATTTTTGTGTTTTGGTTATTTGATTTTTTTGAGAAAAGGATTTTTTTTGTAAGTTAAATCGTAAACTAAAAAAAACTAAGCGTAACGACGTAAAGTAAAAACGATAAATAAGTGTGTGATAGTGTCGGTGCATGTGCCGGTGCATATTCTCATTATATGGATATTTACATAAGTTCCTAAATACATTCTAAGGTCTTGCGCAAAAGTAAATAACGAGAAAGAAAACGCGGAAAATTAAATTACATAAGTTCTAAATACACGCTAATATCATAAAAATAATAAAGTGACAACAAAAATAAAATGCAAATACATAGAATAGGCACATATGCTAAACAAATCAAATATGCATGTGATGATTTTTTAAGTCTAGAATGCATGAGATAAAAAATATGGTCATTATATGAATTAGATAAAAAAATGCATGGTGTAAAAGATTATTTGAAATAAAATGCATGTGATGAAAATTAAATCCACAAATAAACTAAATGATATGACAAATATAATATGAAAAACTAAATTGAATAAAATGCATGAAAGTAGTTAAAATTAACACATGAGAGGAGATTAAATTCAAATAAAAACAGGGAGGTGTTGCAGCAAGCAGGGGGTGCATAAAATAAAACTGTAGAGAAAAGGAAAGAGATGGGCTTAAGGAGAAAGAACCGGTTCGGTTCACCTGGGTCGGTTCAGGATAGAACCGAACCGGTTGGCACTTATATAAAAAGGGGAAATGATATTTTCTAATTCATTTTTTTAATTTTGTTCTCTCTCTATCTAACAGAAACAAAGAAACTCTCTCTTCTCTCACTAAACAAACAGATCGGAGAAGAAGGAGGTAAGAGCTCCGACGCGGGGGCCGGCCGGTTTCCGGCGGCGGCGCCACCGTGTCGGAGATCCAAACTATTTTTTTTTTAATTTTTTATATCAATCTCTTATTCTCCTTCTCCTCTTCTCATATCCGGCCTTAGTTTTCACAAAAAAGTCACGGTTTGGCCTAGATCTAGCTTTGAACTTGCGGAATTTTTGAGTATAAAAAAGAGAAAAAAACGAAAAAAGAGAGAGAGTCACCTTTTGTTCTTCGGTTTGGCTGGTTCGGTACCGTGTTGCTGCGGTTTAGTTTCGGCCTAACAGTGTTTTGTTGTTATTGTTGTGTTTGGTTTTGAGTCTGCAAAAGGAAGTTAGGTTATGGGGTTGTGTTGTTGTGATTCGGTTTTGTGATGTGGGTATGGTTTTGTGTTGTTGTTATTGATGAACACATGAATGCGTGTTGCTGCTGTTACTTGTTACAGGTTCAATTTGCTTCACTATGTTGTTGGGAAAAATGAATCCGAAAATGAATCCTAGAAAAGAAATGGTTTATGTGTTCTTGAAGTTCATCATTTTTTGTGTTATGTTGGTTTTGATCTGGAAAAAATGAAATGAGAAAAAGTTTAGTGTTTGTGAGGTGATGTGGCTGCAGCTACAGTGATTGTGTTCTTCTTGGGCAGTGTGTCTGAGACATTCAATGATTGGACAGCTTATAAATAGTGACCAATTAGGTTGTGCCTGAGAAAAAAAATCTGGACAAAAATGCCCTTGGGCTGGACAGTTACATGGACCTGGACTAGAATGGACCTAAATTGGACTAAAATTTTATAACACACAAATAAAATAAATAATAAAAATGAATAAAAAGAAAAAACGAAAATACAAAATAAAAATAAAGTAAAAAGAGTAAAATAAAAAGTAAGAAATAAACAAGACAAAATAAAATAATAACTAAAAGATAAATAAAAAAAATTGTCCCTTCGGAACCAAATGAGGTACTTCAAAGTAACCTCTCTGTTGAAATTTCGTCTAAAACGAACGAGACTTCTCAGTCTATAAAAGCGAGTAAAATGAGAAAATAGCAGTGAAACGTTGTAAAACGAATAGATAAAAATGATATTTATATGGACAAAAATTTGAGAAAAGGCGAGTAAAATGTTTGTAAAGCGTACAGATAAAATGCTGAGATATAAATATGTAGAATGCCGACAAACTGATAAAATACCGTGAAATAAAAATATAGAAATTGGAGAAAATAACTCGGTAAAACGGATTTAGATGACGAGTAAAAAGAAAACAAACAGTCAAAAAATGGGGTATGACATGAACGTTGTAAGTGTCAGCACATCCAATAAAGAGTCGTTGTTTAAGCTTGATCTTTCACCAATGATTTCTTGCTTGATTAAGGTATTGTCCTATGAAGGATCAATTTCAAATCCATTCCAGTTGTGAAGGAACATTGTTACAGGCGTGGTTGTATTTCAGAGCTGTTATCTTGTCTTAAAGCAGAGACACAAAACAGAGTAGTGGAGAAGGTGGTTGTACAGTTCGTACAGAGTACAGTGTCAACGCTTCTTGTATCTTTGCAGCCAAATGACTTCAAATCCTTTTGAAATGACCGTTGCATTATTCCACTAGTCTTCTGCCAAACTAAGATACGTTTCGATCCATGAAACAACTCTTGAATCTTCAAATCTTGCAAGTTCAGATGAACTACAGCTTCTGGTGAAATGCAGCTTCTGATGAGACAACTTCTGATGACGTCATCACTTCAGGAGCACCCAGTCTTCAGGAGCGCTAGTCTTCAAGAGCACTTGTCTTCAGAGGCTTGCTAGCTTCATTTTTGTTGATATCTTTGCTCTTCTTTTGTTCATTCAGAACCTTTGTATGATATAAATTTTTGTCTATGGTCCTGTACACTTAAAAAAATATTAGCAATACCAATTGTCAATTTTTAATACCTTGTTATCATCAAAACTCTTTAAGGTTTATTGTTAAACACATTTTGTTCCAACAGAGATGTCATCAGTCTACATGGAAGGAGTGTTGATCGTGGGATTAGTTTCTTTCCAGTTATTTTTCCATGTATAAGTAATAGTTTTCCATAGGGAAAACGGGTCGCAAATCACCTATATAAAATTCTAAAATACTCGAAGTATCGGCGCGAGAGAAAAGAGTCATAAAGAATGTATGTAAAGGATTTGTCGGACCACCGTTATTTTTAATGCATTGTATTTTACCTTTCCTTTAAGTTTCAGCAATTTAAACTTAATGCCTTTACTTTGTTTTTAAAACCTTTTTATGTTGAAAGACGCCACACGGTCTCATGTTGTTCGTAGAGAAACCTATGAACTTGATGAACGCACAAAAACAAATGCACAACATGCCCTAGGATCTCTAGTTTGGTCTTGCTCGTAATAATCAAAACCAGCCTGTATTGTTTACCGAAAACACCGGTAAACAAATTGGCACGCCCGGTGGGACCCTGTTTGTGCATCGTTTTTAAAAACTTTTTCAAAACCTTGGGAAGAAATTTCAATTGTATTTTCAAGAAAGAAAACTTTTTCAAAAACCTTGGAAAGATATTTCCATTCTAATTTTTTTAAAACCTTTTTCAAAAACCTTTGGAAGAAATTTTCATTGTGCATTTTTCAAAAAAAAAATTCGTTGGAAGAGATTGCCATAATCTTCCAAAAAATTTCAAAACTTTTTTCTAAAAACTTGTTTTCTAAAACCTTTCTTGAGAAAACGGTTATTCTGAAGATTAGCAACTATTTACAGTGAACTTTTTCTAGGGAAGAATCCGCATTTTGTGCATGCATTTAAGAAGTGGTAAATCTTTGAAGATAATGACTAAATCCACCTATACTGGTGCTTCTATTTTATCACAATCATCGCAATCCTCTTCACAAACACAAATTACATGGGCATCCTCCCTTGAAGTGGGTGCTAGTGTATCGACGGCCGTGGGGTCAACCATAGCCATGTCGGTTTCGACAAAAAGGGGGTAACCGCTCCGACTGTAACCGCTCAAATGACACAACCATAAATGGGGGCCTTTGTGCCACCATTTATTGTTGGTGTTCATGTGTCTACAAGTGTCCCTACTTATCCTAACCCTCAAGTTAGGGCTAGATTTGATGATAGGGTCATAAATATGCAGAACTTTTCTAAGGACCAACCATACGGTATGCCAACTTCAATGATGGAAAATTTGCATAACAATCCTGCATTCACAGAACATGTAAATCCATTTACACCGTTTAACAAACATAGTCCTTCAAGTTCTAACGTTTTTGGCAGGAATGCTTCACCAGCCTTAACTACAAAATCTATGATGTTGTTTATGCAACAAATGGATGAGAGCAATCATGAGATGGTTAATTTGTGGACACAACAAATTGGTACGATGTTTAACCCTTTGATTCAAAGTATGTATCAGGGTTACCAAGCATTAGCCACTCAAATGGGGAGAATAGCAGATTTCTTCGCCCCTCCACAAATTGTTTATCAATATATCCCTAAGATCCAAAATATCCCTTAAATTCAAAATACTCAACATGTGCAAATTTTTGAGCCTATTGTTCAAATACAACAACATGTGCCTCGACCTCAACCAGTCGAACCAATGGTACAAGCACAAGAGGTAATTTTGGTGGATAAAAATCATGATGCAGACGAAGTTGTTAGAAATGTCCAACAACAAAATATCGAAGCACACAATAACAAAACCTTATTTTAGTTTGCTTTTGTTGATGATGGATTTAGACGTTTGACAGGGTTGTGGAGGTTCTGATTATAGTAGACAACAGGGCCGGCCCTAGGCATAGGTCGGGAGTGCAACGGCCTAGGGTCCATGCCTGTAGGGGACCCTAAAAATTTTTATTAGCAGGGGTGTATATAGCAAGAACTAGATTTTATGGGGTGTATATAGTAAAATATATCAACAGACAGGCCCAAACATTGACATTGAAGACTGGGTTGTATTGTTTTGGCCCTTTTGATGCAATTTGTTAAATATACCCTATAAAAAACAAAGCTTTCTATTTACACCCTCCCAGTTAAAACATTTGTTCATAATAATGTATAAAAAAAATTGTTATATTTTTTGGGGCCCTTTGTTCCTAATAATGTGTCTCACTAATATTAAAAATATTTGTGATATTTATTATCTAGAAAATTGGGAGAATCTTCACAACTAAACAAATTATATTTTAGTTGAAAATGAGTCTACTAAAAAAATTTCAGTCTATTTCACAGGAGCAATTGTTCTTTAATTTGGTATTTTGTCTAGTTTTGGTTTCTATGGAGTATTTGATTTATTTGAAGATGTTGCCTAATTGTCTTTATCCTATAGTGAAAAGCGAAGAAAAAATAAAATGAAACGCTAATAAAATCATAACAACAAAACTAACAAAATTTATGATGTATTATATAAGGGGTCTTTTTCTAAAACTATGCCTAAGACTCCGAAAATATTAGGAACGGCCCCGGTAGACAAACCTTTCTCCCCAAAACGTGTCTATTTTATTTCTCTAAAGTCTAAATCCATTTGTATCTTTCACGCTTTCGCACACAAAAAACGTGGCAAGTATTTGCTGACCACCATTTCTATTTATATTTTATACTGTACTATACTATACTCTATATATTATTGGTCTTGTCTCATGAAGAAAATATGATTTTAAAATTAAATGATTCTTATTATATTACATTATCATAAAAATACAACTCTAATTTAAAATTTCAACAGCTGTTTAAGAACATTGCACAAGAAATATAAAATCAAGCATGTGCTTTCAGTTTCAAAATAAGCTGTCACTAGTTGACCTCTTAGTGTATGATTTTTTTTATCTATATTTCCACAGTCTACCACCCATTTGTTTATAAATATCACCAAAAGTTCCCATTTCTTCCAAGCACAAAACAATAATATAGCCAAGAATCCTGTAATCCTATTCCTCTTCCCCAAACATTCAGCATGGTCATGGAGTATTTAACTCTAGTATATACTCATCTAAAATGGGCAATAGATTTTCTTACCTATTATCCCTTCTATAAGCTCCATGATTCTCATTTTCCAATAATTGGAGAAATGTACAATATATGCAATTACGAGTCCATCCCTGACTCAGAGAAAGATGTAGAATGTGTTGTGTGTCTATGCAAAATAGAAGAAGGAGAGGATATTAGAGTATTGAAGTGTGATCATATGTATCATAGACATTGTTTGGATAAATGGGTTGCTTTCAAAAACCACACTTGTCCTCTTTGTAGAGAATCATTGAGACTAGAAAGGGTCATCACTGAAAATCATTGCAGAGAATTCTATAATCCTTTTTCAATTTTAGGATTAGATCTATCAAGTCCGGAATCTGTTGAAGTTAATCACATGTGTGAATAGGGTAAACATTGTAGTCAATATGATAAGTGAGTTCCAAGTGATCTGGAAGTTCATTTAAATGAGTAATTATTGGCAATATGATAATGTTATCGAATGGTGAATTCTTTGTTTTGTATCAACTTTCCCTCAAAAAATTTCAATTAATATCTGTTTCAAGTAAATCCATACTTGATCAAAAGTTTGATATCCCTCGTTGATTTAATAGCAAAAATAATGAAGTATAACTAGGCTACAAACTTCAACAATTCCACAAATTATTTTCCTCAAAAAAGAAAAACAATTCCATAAATTATGATCAAAACTATATAGAAGACAATCATTGTTTAAGTCAAATAAGTTAACTACTTTTTTTTGGTGGTGAATAAGTTAACTACTTGATATAGAGTATGGGTTAACACTTTCCTTATTGTGTGAAATACTGAAATTGTTGTTCCATTATCTTCATGGCTACGTGAGGGTAGTTAAAGTCTCGAACTGATGACCACAAGATTGAACAGAGAATCCTACAACTAAGTAAGTGATCTAAGGAAAATTGATATTTACTAACATGCACTTTATTTACAAAACATGCACTTTGATGAAAACTCATCTAGTAAAATATTTGGTCAAATATTGTTGCAATTATTTGCTAATTTTTAATGTTTTTTTGGTTTGTGAAAGAGAAAATAAGAATCAATTAAGATACTACGCACGAAATCGATGAAGTCATAAGTGAGAGGCTGATGTATCACGATAAGGACTTACACACGAAATCTTTGTATCACGATAAGGACTTATACACGAAATCGATAGTTGAATTTACACACGATAAGGACTTCAACACGATTTTTTTTCGGCATTCCTTTCTTAATGGGTGAAGTCTTTGTATCACGATAAGGACTTACACACGAAATCGATAGTTGAACTTCTAAGATGCAAACCTTTTGATTTTCGTCTCTGTTGTCGGATGTTGTTAAAAAAAAAAAGGGGTAATGTGGCAAACATAGGCCGATGTGGTAAATAGAGGCTGATGTGGTAAAAATTTGGCTGAGTCATAAGTGAGAGTACAAAAAACAAGTCATAAATCGGAGGACCAAAACAAAGCAAAAATCACAAATCAGAAGACCAAAATGGAAAATAAATAAATTAATTAATTAATTAATTAATACAACAAGCAAAAAAACTAACATTTTGATATTTCTTTGATCTCTATTATTGTACAAAAATACCTAGAGAAAGAACAACGACCAAATAACTTGTTCATCCCCACTATAACACCCTGTTATCCCAACAACTAATTATTATATAAATAAATAAGTAAATCAGAGTTCAACAACCAACGGGCATGTCACACTGCTTTTCAAAAATTCTTAAATATAATGAAATACTATTTATTACAATCAACTATGAAATAACATCCAATCATTGCAGCGGAATATTCTTAACATCATTAAACATCAATTATCATCCAAATTGCTGGCACAAAGGCCTCTACATTATTAGTCATTAATCATTTATTCAACAACAACAAAACTCCATCAACATGGTTAAAAACTGATACATGAGAAATGAAAAAAAAAAAAACACAACGACAATTTCCCATCCCGTTACGTATCAGAGCCCTAAGACACTTGAGCCACCACTTCTACTATTCTGGATCACCTGCAAGTTACTCATAAGAAGGGCAACATTTTCAAGCAGAAGGGGTGAGATTCACAATCAATAATAATAGAAATATAACTCATCAATTGAATCTAACACCCTAATATCATCAATACTTCAAATATACTTGTATAATTCATGGTCAACATCATAACAATATATTCCATTTCAACCAACAATACAACGACTACTTAACCAACAACAACGACTCATGCAATGACATGACAACACCGATATGACTCAACGACAAAATGTGACAATGCACATGCATGTGATACCATTAACGCGTTTGAATGACAAGGCATTCCAGGGCATAAGCCCTCACCAAATTTTGAATGGTTAAAGCATTCACAGGGCATAAGCCCTCACCAAAATTGAATGAACTAGCATTCACAGGGCATAAGCCCTCACCAATTTGAACGACAAGGCGTTCCAGGGCATGAGCCCTCACCAATTTTATAATTATGCAATGGACTCCACTTGTGTATATCAACATACAACTCGACTACTACTCAACAATGCATACACACACACACACACACACACACACACACACACACACACACACACACACACACACACACACACACACACATATGACTTACACTCCCAACTACTCAACCAAATATACTTCAACCTTGAAAATAATTCAATATCATGCATAATTATAAATATACAAATATACCATTAATTATAAACATGATCCTCACAAGAATTCAACCAACAATAATAAAACACATAGAACCACTTCGGGTACAGGGCAACTCGCCTCGACGAGTACATCTACTCGCCATGGCGAACTCAAAGAATGGGTTACTCGCCTCAGGCGAGTTAGGGGCAAGCCGTAGGCGAGTAAAACTGGGTGCTCTCGGCCTTTTTGACATTTTTCTCACTAAAACTTCATTTTTAAGCTCCCTATTCATCTTTTTAATCTGAAAATTGTCTCAGTCCTCTCTAAAAATATCTAGGTACTTAAAACTATCCATCCCACGTCTTATAACAACACTTCAAAAATCAAGATTTCTAAGGCACTACTCGCGGTGGCGAGTGGTTTTGCTCGCGAGGCGAGCTATGAACATTGCTCACTCGCTGTGGCGAGTCATGCTACTCGCCGCGGCGAGCGATGAAGATCCTGTGCGGGCAGAATGCAGTTTTTCCCAAAAAAAAAACCCCATTTTTCTCCATTTCAATCCCCAAAACAATTTACAGAAGTGTAATAAGGTACTGTCTACAACTTGAATGCATTCTAACGTTATTTTAACATTCTATACACCTTTCCCGTTCAAAATTCATACACCAAAACCTAACCCCCAAATCCCCAATTTCCACTAAAACCATGTTAAACCCAAAATCAAAATTATATAATCCATTATTATTGAAAGATAGTCTCACCCTTACCTTAATTCGATGAACAAAGCTCCCATAATGAGAATCTTCTCTCTTGGCTCTTCCCTTGCTTTTTCTCTCAAAAACTCACAGTACGTGAAACTGTTTCTCTTACTTCTCTAATTCTTACTTAACTCTCCTTTAATTCTAATTAACTCTCACTTAATTCTTTTAATTAAAAAGTAACCCCCAACCTTCAAATAAATTCTATTTTTCACATTAATCTAATAAATAATTTAATAAAAATACACCACACCACACCATCAACAATAATATTTAAAATCATAAAAGGACTCTAAATAAATCAAAAATAATTAAATAACAACTAGGGCGTTACACCCACCACCACCAAAAACAACCTCTAGAACCTTGTCAAATGTCAAAATCCATCATCAACAAAAGCAAACGAAAAACCCATAATCATTCCCTTCCAACTAAAAAACACAAACTCATAAATCCTTATTCATCTTCAACTCAAACTCATACCACAATCTTCGTCATCATTATGGCAAACCCAGAAAAATTTCCTGTTCAAACTAACAAACCCAAACCAAGAAAACCTGCAAACTCTCTACGTCACCACCATCCAAGTTCAAAATCGAGTACAACAAACAAGATTAATGAGAAAGGTAGATCATAAACTTGAAAGCTATTTCTTATTCTTCAAAAGCAAAAAAAATATGTAGTGAACGTGTTTGAAAAAGGTTTCTCCTTTGCAATTCTCAAAAACAAAATAAATAATCACATAAAAATCAATCCAAAAACAACAACAACAAAAAAGCAACAACAACAGTCTCAAATGGTAGAAGAAAAATCGACGATGTTAATGGTGATGAGAAAGAGATGGTAGAAGACAAATCGACGATGTTAATGGCGATGAGAAAGAGATACAGTGATGAGGAAGAGATACGATGAGAAAGAGAGTGAAGAGATACGAAGCTGTCATTCAAAAGTTGTTTAAGAAAATGAATTGACGGGGGATGAGAGTGCAGAGAATAAAATATAAGAAAATGATGTTTTTCTTTCGATTTCTAGTTTTATGGTTCATTAGTTTTCTATGTTTTGAAGATAATCAACTATGGAATGGAGAAATTGAATTTTTTTTGTTGGTTATAAATGGATTTGCGCTATAGAAATCGTCTTTGTGAATTTAGATGGCTCTTGTGCTTTAATATGGTTTAATGTGGCATTTGAAACACTTTCTTTGAACAATGTTGATAAACTAAGTTGGATGCAACAAGCTATTAAGGTTCATAGAGCAAATTGCTTTTTTGTTAAATATTTTTTTATTTCTAAATCTTTATTGTATTTGGTTAATAAATTTTATGGAGATTTAGGATTTTTTATGGTAACGATGGTTTTAGGTTGTTGGATTATGAATCTAAAGTTGAAGATGAAAGTTAAGAGGTGTTGGATATGGAAATGAAACATTATGGGCAAAGATATGAATAGGAAAACCAACACACTCGCCAACTTACAACGACTAACTACATATTTAAGACTATTTTTAATGACCCAAAACTTTAGAATTTAGTTAATTATTTTTAAAAATTTATGGTTTCAATACACGCCAACATGCACTAAACATGCCTTATGCGTGTCTGTCACACACCAGCGTGCACCCTCCATTGATTAGTGAGACAAGATCGTGTCGTTGATTCCACAATGGTTTCTCGAACCTCCATTTTGGTTGCTTCATTGGTTCTATCACTATATAACAAGTGTTCCACCCTCACTAATCCACACAACAAAAGTTCTAGTGAATTATCGAGAACTTTGCTCTCTTCCGCCTTTGTTTGCCTGGTGCACTTCTAAGCCAATTTATCTCTCTTTCATTTGTCTCTTCGAATTTATAGAGTGTTATTTAGACCATAGTCCCTTCAAAATTAAAAATGCTCTTAAGAACATGGCCCCTTTGATAATTTATGTCCATTTAGAATTATGAGTATTCTTAAATTCATGGTCCCTTTCGAGATGTATTGTCCATTCAAAAATAAGAATGTTCTTAAAAATATAGTCTCTTTTGATTATATTTTTGCCCTTGGAGAAGTTATAGGTTAAAATGGTGAAATCAATATATTTGAGCAGTCGCAATATCATCGTAGAGAAGTCACAATACTGCATTTGAGTGGTCTTGTGCCATATTGAATGTGTGTTTCTAAAACAAATCATATAGTGCAGTAGGACTATGATACAATTGTAGTTGTGATGTTTTGTCTTGGGAACTTCTTTGTTGATAGTCTACTTGCATAATTTTTGCGAGTGCCACAAAACATCAATAATATCACACATAATTTGTTCTGTAATTATATTTTTATTAACTTAAAAGATTAAAATGTCTATTGTAACCCTCCTTCAACTCCACACCATCTACCTATGACTCATGCCAAAGTAACACACCCATCCCAGCCACCTTTGATAGATGATAAGAAAAATCAATTCCATTCATCAAACCCTTTTCTCAGTTATAGTTTAAAATATCTCGCCGGCTTACCAAATCATTACTCCACCCCATTCACCACTCCACATTTTAACCCATATTAATTTTCCAACACCTTATAGCAGAACCCTTTTTTCCTCTCAACCTCCAATACCATTTATACAATTATTTATTTGCCTACGAGATCAATTATATCATACATATAAGTGAGACACATATTTAAATAAAAATAATAATGATTAAGACGTGTCTTAGTAATTGATGGTATTGTGCACAATTGGGTGTTTGTTTTCACAATTAAATTCATAAGCATTATCATTGGATGAAATGTGATATGATATAACTTATAAATCCCATGATAAGAAACATACTCGTATATATATTAGATAAAGTATGCGAAGAATGTGTTTTGTTTCCTAAGAAAAAGAAAAGATCACAAGTCACAATAATAGATGACACATCACCACTTCACTTCGAGCACACTAACACTACACCACTTCACATGACATGATTCCTTGCTTCTTCTCTAAGTCAACCCACATGTTAGTACACTCACTTTAATATCTTGTCGCCTTCACTTCATTTACACATGAAACAACACAAAACATATTTTCCCTTTTCTTAATTATAACCCTTCCCTTCCCTTCCTTCTTCCCAACAACATTCTGATTCTAACACCATTTCCCCGTTTTCTGTTTTCTTCCCCTAAATCCACATTAATTGCAATTTAATCCTTCTCAAACTTTCCATTTTAATTTATCCAATGGGTAACTGTATAAACTCAACTGAGAAACTCACGGCGGAGATTTTACCCAACGACGGAGCCACCGTGTACCCCACCGTCCGTTTACACGGCACGCCGGACAGTATTTTCTCTACATACATTCGCTTCGCCATTCTCCAAAATACTACTTCCTCGGACGTCGTTACACCTTCCAGAACGTCACCGCCGCCGTACAAGAGGGAGGCGCGTGGGTTACAACCCAAATGGGAGAATTCGATTAAGGTTCCAATGAGGTCGGAGTTCGAGTCAGGCTCCCGCGACGCGCTTCTACGGTTTATCGACGCGCGGTTCCCGGACCTGTCGTCTGAGGAACCGTCGTCGTCGGTGGTGCCGGTGAGTGGTTGCGTTGAGAGCGAGGATGGAACGACGTCGTTGATGGTGAGAGTGACACGACTGCAGCATAAGAGCGTGACGTGGCATTTGGAGAGATTGGTGAGATGGGCGGAGGATCTGGCAACACGTGGAGGCAGGAAGGCCGTTGATCCGAAGATGGGGAGTTGGAAAATGGAGGTGAAGAAATTTGCAAGGAGCTACACTCAGTTGTTGGAGGTGATGATGGAGCATGCTCAAATGGAAGAGAGAGTTCTCTTCCCTATTTTTGATAGAGCTGATCGAGGTACACTACAAAAATAGATTCCACTACAAAATTTCATTTTTTTTTTTTTGTTGTAAATAGAGAGCAAATGAGAAATAATCATTGAAATTCAGTCAGAGGTGAAGGCTTTAGAGTTGAACTAGTAGTCTAGTACTTGTGGACAAAGAATTTCAATTTTATTAATGCAATTACTAATTAGGGTATTGCTGCATAGTATTATCGCTATGGAAAAGAGTATTCAAACTATATATACATTAGAGAATCAAATGGTTGGGTTGAGTTTGTGGTTACAAACGTTGATTAAAAGACAATAGATTAGGAATAGCTCATTTCAATCTATGACTGTAATATCTTTTGGTCAAACTGAGTTACATCTTGATTGGATTCCAAATACAGAGATTTTTTACTAGAAAAATAGGATGTTTAACATTAAAAAAAACTATATATTACTCCTTCCGTCCCCCATATTAAGTGAAATAGTTAACTCTGTCATACATACCGTCATACATACCAATGCATATGTTTTATCTTTTATTATCTTCAATTCTCTATTAGAAAAAATTATTTAAAAATATTCATCGAGATGAATCCAACAACATCTTATATGATATTAATTATCTTTGTATATTAGTAGAAAAATGTGGTCAAAATATGTTAGGTCATTAGTCACATTGTCAAATATGTTATCTATATCTATTGGAGGCCGGAGGGAGTAGCAAGTCTAAATCCACACACTAAAATATAGCATAATTGTGTGCATCATGACTGTCAAAAGTTTAAAAGTCAAGAGAACTTGTAGCAATGGGTGTTTAATTAGAGTTTATTGGGGACTCCAACTTGTCCTATTAGCTAATTGTCTTCTTAATAAAATTAAAAGAGTGATTGCATTTTAAATCATAGGGAGTATTGTTTAACAATAGGGGAAAAAGAGTTGATAATTTATTAGTAGGATTTCAGCATTGATTAAACACACATAAAGAAAAAGAAGATTGCTTGCATTTGGAGCAATATTCGAGCCAAGTGACAGAGTTAATGTGAATGCAGGGCTATCTAAGACTGCAAAGGAGGAACATGCTAGGGACCTGCCTATCATGAATGGCATCAAAGAAATCATCAAATCTGTTGAGGTTTTAGACTCAGGAAGCCCCAATTACAAAGAGACTTTGTACAGTCTTTCCACTAGGCTCAATTCATTTCAGGTAAATAAGCCTAATTCCTAAGAATAAATTATATGGAGACAAGTATATAATGGTTTTCTTTTAAAAAAGTATATAATGGTTTGTTACTATACCTAGTTCATATGGAACTTTATTTATGTGAATATTTTCTATACACATTTTTGTCAATGGAAAGCAACTTTGGGACAGATATTATTTTTTGTTCGGAAAGAACTTTTAGAATATCTAATTGTAGTAGAGAAAAGGGAAGTTTTAATAGTTCATTTATGTTTAAAATAGGAAAATATATTGTACTTATTTATCTTACTAAAATTGATATGAACTTGATGTCTAAATTATATAGATATTTTGGGTCCAATTTCTTTAGGAACAATCCAGACAACACTTCATGGAAGAGGAGTTGGAATTACTTCCATTAATGGAAGCAGTGGAGTTGAGCAAAGAGCAAGATGAGAGAGCACTAGAGCAATGTTTTGATGTGATGCAAGCAACACATGGTGGGTTGTTAAAGTTCCTTGTTGAAGGGCTCTCACCTAATGATGCAATGAAGTACATGGACTTGATCAGCATGTGCAGGGACAGAGAGAGAATGGAATCAATGCTACGAATGATGATTTAATGACATATACTCTTCATCACATGACCATGGGTCCAACTGTAACACTCACATCTCATGCATGGATGAATTGTGAGCTTATAGCCAACTCAAAAGTTCAAAATTGGGTATTTATGCCCACTGTAAGCTTTTGTAATTTTATCCTTTTTATTTTGAAACAGCATTAGAGATGCATTACAAAAGAAATACAGGGGTATTTCAAGGCAAATAGACAATATAACCGAGATAAAGAAAATAAAGTAACTGAAGTAAAATGCCAAAACACTAGGTACCCACCAACTATTTTCTAGAAGGGCAATAGTAGGTGCCCAAATAGATACCACATTCCATTACAATTATCAGATTTAGACCTAACCAAAAACAATCTCTAGAATATAGTCTTAATAGAAGATTTCTTATCCAACACTACTGGCTTATCGTGCGGTCCACCGGATTTCGAACTATACATTCCGAAAGCGTAAAATGTGTTCAAAAACCTTCCATAGATTCTCCATTTTTTGGATTTTAGAATCCAAAAATAGGGCGTGTGAGAAGGTTGGAGGGTGGGAAAAATAAGTTATCGTCTTAATACGTTTCACCAATCATTTCTTAAAAATCACGGCTCTCCAATTTTATTTTTTTCCCCTTCGGACATGAGCGATTCTTAAGATTAAGAACTATGTTGGAGAAATTAAGATTAACATCCTTGCATGTTTTTATGTAAATGTGCAACTGTGCACCATACTGTAAATGCCATTTTAAGGCTAAGCATAAATTGGATTACTTTTCAAATTTTGAAATAGTAACCATTAGAAATTTCAACTGAAAAATAGTAACCATTAGAAATTTCAACTGAACCAGTAATAAGTTAATCAAATGAAATTGCATATGCATTGAAATCTGAGCCAGCAACATAGTTATAAATTTGTAAATTCGAAAAAATCTGAGTTGAAACATTGTCTAAACCTGAAACTCAGTAGCTTCACTTGTTTGAGTTGTATTCAAAATGAGCAATGTGCTAATTTACATTATACAAAAATGAGCACCTATGTCATCAACCCAACAGAAAAAATTGTCAGCTCTTCTGCTGCTGCAAAATCAGCTCCTGTATCATATCCTAGGAGAGGGGACTACAAGAGACCAGACTTACAGTTGCACGAGTTAAAGAGAATGTGCTGCCATTAAAGGGATGAAGAGTTCAAGCTATTGCAAGAATGTACCAACAAAATAATTAAAACGATATTTGAGTCCTTCTTCAGAATGGCTGAACAAGCCATGTTAGGAAAGGGAAAGAGTTACAAATAATAAAGCACACACCTTTTATAATACTGTGCGATGTATCAGACGTTCTTCCGATAGTAACGCCTTTTGGACGCCCTTTAGACACAAGTTGGACACCTCTCGAACACAGCTTGGCGTTAGTCATGAGAATGAGGAAACACTAACAATTGCTGGACACTTTTTGAAGGTTCATATCATAAACTATAAATTTATAAGATTGCATTGTAAAATAATCTTAGTTTCGGTATTCTCTTTGTGATAGTCATGATTAGTGATTAAATGAAGTTATAAAGCTTAACAACTTTATATATAAATATTGATTCTCAATTTTAGATTTATGCGATATTTATTGATCATATGTATATGTACGCACACTATGCTTCTGTGTTATATATATTTTGGACATCAAGTAGTATGGTTCTATGAAGTTTGCTAATAAGGAACATGCAAAGAAAGCTTTGTCTAAAATGAAAAACCAGTACATTTATGTTCCTTTGATTGTTCATTCCTTTGTCTAAAATGAAGAACTAGGACTTCCTTTGTCTAAAATGAAGAACTAGGACTCGAAACACTTATTTAGAGGACCTATTTGAAACCTTAAAAACTTAAAGAACCTATCTGAATTTAAAAAACCTATCTAAAATCTTAAAAACCTAAACGATCTATCTAAAACAAACATAAAACAAAAAGGTATTTCACCTTATAATTATAATAACGATTAAGTTTGGTTAAAAAGAGAAGGGTAGTAGTCACATATTTATATCTTAGACTACTTCTCAATGTTAGATATACTTCCGATGTGGGACATCCTATTTTTCTATCTTAGAAAAAACATACGTGCTATTTGCTTATCTATCCATAAAACATCACACCACTACACTACGAGGTTAACAATGTACTATTTCTTTTTTCTTTTGATAACACATGCATCAATATAATGAATTAATAATCGTAACAATTTGCTGGTGATATGGAAAGAGTTGATTTAGTTATATTCAATTGATACACTAGTTCTAGAGGTTACAAATTGTCCTGGTGATGTGGTTGAGAAGCTGTCATAGATAGTGCATTTTGTAGACAACAATGTGTGATTCCAGTAGTAATATTGGATCAAGAAGGTGAAAATAATAAGTTAGGCTGACCTTTTTATTCATAAGGTACCGATTATTATATTTGAACGTACCACGAACCCAAATAGCGTACCGACTATCCATAGCCCCCACGTACCTAATTTTTTGAGAGTTGCGTACCGCGTAACAGAACCCGTACCACATACCGAAGCGAATTGCGAACCATGTGACTATGGGTGAAAGAAGATAAGAAAGAAAGAAAAATTGGATAAAATAACTTTGGACAGTTTGTGAATAAAGTATTCAAGAAATTCAATAGTAAATCAACAGCTCTCAAACAAATGCTGACTGGTACATCATTTTTAGCAAAATGACCTTAAAAAGATAGCAAGTGCTAAACCAACAAAATCTATGCTCTTAACTATTTTTTGTGGTCCTAGGAGATCCAGATTTTATTGCATCAGTTGCGGTTTGCACAATAAGTATCATGTTGCATTTTGGAGTGTGTTTCTCCTCAACGTGTAAGGTTCGATTCTCCCTGGTATCATGTTGCATGTATACCAAAGGCTTCACCATGCAAATGTGAGAATATGACGGGCTTATTTCTCAGTAGAATGCGAGATTTCCTGTTGAAAAAATGCAAACTATTAATAAAGCTTTGATCAAGTTATATGCAATTCAATTTACTAATTTAAACATAAAAATATCATTTAACATGCATAAACAAATCAATTTCTTATTCAGGAAATCTACAAGCCAAAAGTAAACTATCATACTGTGTAATTTAAAAAGATACTGAATTTGCAGTACATTTTTTTTTTTGAAGGAGAATTTGCAGTACATATTTAATGAAACATATATCAGATGTATGCAGTATCATATTTTAACAAAATGGTATACATTAAAACTTATAAAACTTTTAGATATATTAATTTTTTTCTAAAAAACTTTATTAATTAAATTTTGAAAAATTAAAATGTTCCTCAATTTTAAAGCATGTAGTCAATAAACATTATTGTATGCAGTCTCTCTCATTTAGTTTAATGAATGATAAGTAAAGAAATTTTCATAACGTTGACTGCTGAATAAATGGAATAGCTTTATGTACCTGCTCTATGAAAAATTGTTCAATAGTGGTATTAAGATCATCTTTCCATCGCTTCTTTTCGTTTTCCACTTCGATCGCGGTCAGGAACGGTGCTATTGTGAATCCTGATGAGAAAATCTTCATTTGAGGACATCCTTTAACAACAACATGTAGTAAAGATGGGAATATGAATGCTTGTTTCCCATAGCAGAAACTTCTCAAACTTAACAACGAAGACAATTCCAAGGTTTCCAAGTTTTCAAATATGATTTCTTCCTCTGCTTTCTCTTGATCAACCTTCACAACATCCAACATCATCTCACAATTTGCTACTATTAATCTTTTGAGTTGTACAAGACTTTTAGCTGTTTTGGTTGTCATCAAATGAATCAATCCGTTGCAATAGTCCAAATCCAAATTAGTTAAATTTTTGAAAGACAACGATGATGGTATCAATGTTATCAAATTGGGACAATTGCCTATTCTCAAACCTTCAAGGCCCTGCATTGCAAAATGATCCACCGGAAAGTCTTCCTGCCAAATAAACCTGAGTTGTTCTAATTCGAAAAGCCACAAATTTTTTATTTGTTTGGGAGATCGTGAATTTAGATTATCAACTCCTCCTGTGACGAACAGTGTTTCAAAGGAACTACTATGCACTTCAAGTGTTGCTAGATTAGGACACATTGCATTGAAACCATTTAGAAATGTAATTGGAGTTTCTTTGAAACAGTACAAATGAAGAATTTCAACTTTTTGGAAGAGATTTTCCTGATAACAACCATTCAATATTTCTACCGCATCCTTTTCATATAATGCTAAATCTTCCAAGTCGGGGCTTACCTGAAATATGAAGTATTTCAAAACAAAATCAGTAATAGATTGGACTAAGGAGGATACAGTTCTTCTTTTAAGTTTGATTTCCACAATGATAAAAAAGACAAAGACAAGGATCAAGACTGGTGGTTTTACTTTCTCAATAGGAAATAGGGCTTGTTGAAATGGCATATCATGAATTTCGTCCACCTGATCTGGTCGGAAGCTTGAATAATTAAAGGAAAACATTCTCAATGCTTCACACTGAAACACGTTTAATTTCGTCAGTGAAGGGCACTCCAAAGTGTGTTTTCCTGGATAAAAGCTCTTGAGGTTTGTCAAACCAACTAGTTCCAGTTCATTCATTTGGGGGAAACGAAAGCTAATTTTCATTGGCCCTTCTTCCATTGCAACAATTCCCTCAACGCCACAAGCCTCAATCCGGAGTTTTTCAAGATGTCCAAGATCTTGGCATAGTGATAGTGAAAATATATTTAACAAGCTTCGGCATTCAGAAACATCCACTATTTCTAATTTTCCAAAGCTGATAATTTCATGAGGGTCCTCGTTCCATATGTGCATCAGTTTTGGTAAGCTAGATAAAGTTAAATTTTTCAATTGAGCAATTTGCTTCACCAATTTTTCTTTAGATTGAATATCTTTCACATCAAACACTGTTTCTAGTGAATCACAATCTCTTACTTCAAGTTCTTCCAGTCGAACAAGCACTTGAAGTGTATTTGATGGAAACAGTACATTCGACAAATAATCACATCTATGCACAACTAGAGAGCTCAAATTGCAGAACACATTGGGGTGAAGTTGACCATACCACAAATCCTTCATCTCAGGGTATTCAGAAAGGGTTAACTGTTCAAATTCACAAAATGCCACCTGTTGATCAATCAAATTAATATATCAAGTGTTAGAATAATCATCATATAGTTTCAAATGTCAAAACTACAAAATGCCACCTGTGCAAACATTTTTGCAGTTAGCTTAAGTCATGCATTTATCCAACTTTGTTGAATACTTAACTGTACATGTTAGGTAAACTCATTAACAAATAAATTAGCCTTTTAAATTATACAAAAAATTATATTAGTTAGAGAACCTAAATGTGTCACATGCCAGCAATAGCAATAAAAGTGCAAGAGCTAAGTTAAAATCCCAAACCTTTCTGAGTTTGAAATTAGAGAAAAACTAAGTTTTGTTCATTCACAAAAAGAATGCTTGAGTTAAGATAAAATTCCAGAGCTTCCTTAGAGTTGTATAATGCAAAACAGGAAAATCTTGTAGTATGAAATAAGCCACTTAGGAAATCACTAGGTGATTGTAAGTTTTAACTCTTTTTTCTTTTTTATAAGCTCAGTTTAACTGTGTAAATGATTGGTTGTTAATCTCAGATGATTAAAATGAGAATTTCGGTCTGACACGCTTTTATTTTCCTTTATCCTATACAATTTTTGGATATACTTCCTAAAATACCTGGTTTTCTTCAATTTTTCTTGATTTGGAAGTTAAAAACCAACCATATTGCATCCGATGAAAAACAAATGGAGAATTGATGTTACATAGGAAATAAATTGAAAAACCAATGCATACCTTATCTTCATACATATTCTTTATTTTATCATTTAGGTTCCCCTTCATATGCCATTTTCCAGCATCTTGTGCAGTTTTCACTTTTCGAAGATTTGGTGTGCGCACGTTTCCCTCTGAGAAAATCATCATGCGAGGACATTCCCTCACAACCAGATCCTCCAACAATGGAAGCTTCAATAAGCACTTGCTAGCGGAAAATTTGTTGAGCCTTGGCAAACATTCAAGCTTCAATGTTACCAAACTAGTAAGTGCAATCTCAACATCTTCACTTCCTGTGATTATTTCTTCAAGTGAAACACAGTCTGTCACCATCATTGTTGTGAGCTTGGCAAGACTTCTCGCTGTTGGATATGTAATTAATTTTTTCAGCCCATTGCAATTTGTTATTTCCAAATCCGTCAGGCAACTAAAAGTAGCAGAGGAAGGTGACAACATCGTCAAACTAGGACATGCATGAATTGCCAGGTACTCAAGTTTTTCAAGAACCGGATAGATTTGGCATCCTTCTTCATATATATGTTGAAGTTCGGGTAGTTGATAAAGTGTCAACCCTTTCAGCCTTGTGGAACTTTTCTCGGCTACTAATCTTTCATCTTGGAATATCTTCTTGAAGGAACACGAATTAACTTGTAGCCACTCAAGATTAGGCACATTTCGGAGAAACCAATAAGGAAAAATAGCATCTTCAATTACATAATGATATAGCCCAAGATAATTAATTTCGGGGAAACCCAAATTGGCGTCTTGCAAAATCATTTTCGCATCCCTATAGTCAATAATCAATTCCTCCAGCTCTGGAATCACCTAAAACATACATAAAGCACAATTCACAAGAAGTGAATATTTATTGTTCACTCAAAAAAACAAAAACATTTAGTAGTAGTCTCTTCCTTTTCTTTGACCATTACCACTGTACTTTCCTCAATTTCATCTTTAACCCACACAAAATGCCACCTGTGCAACCTCAACATCTTTACCCACTTCTCTTCAATTTGTAAATGTGTTCATTAGTTTATACGCATTTAGTCTTTTCAATCTACAACCTTTTTTCAGGTAGCTGTAGTTCACAGGCTTTGTCTTAAAAGGTGCCAAATTTTGACAATTCAATTTGGCTATAATTTTATTTCTTCTAAAAATACAGGAAAATATATATATAGTTTCATGCAAGTTGTGGTGCATTAGTTTATATAATACGTACCTTTTCAACTATGAAAAGTGGTACTTCTTCTGCGATATGGAGTTTTCTGTTTTGTAACTTTTTGTGGATGCTTGTTATTGAACTTTTGAATAAGTTCAATTTTGAACAACCTGAAACAAATTGTTTTCTCAAAGATGGACAAGTTAAAGTGTGATTTACTGCATAGAAAGCCTTGAGTTTAGGCAAGTCCCAAAGCATTAGAGTATTCAGCTGATTAAACACAAATATGGGGGTCGTGGACACAGATCCTTTCTTCTCTGCAACGATTTCCTTCATGCTCCCACACCATTGCACCCAAAGTATTTCAAGATGTGAGCAGCAAAGGGCTACAGAAAGCGGAAATAGATATTCTATGCTTTCACAATTTTCTACAGATACATTTTCTAGATTATGAAAACTAAGAATTCCTTGAGGATCCATACTCCATATATTTTTCAGCTTTGGCATTCCACTCATATTGATTTCTTTCAGATGTGTTGCATCCTCCTTACTTCCCTTTTCCTTGGTACTCAATTCAAATATCTCTTCCACTGAATCACAGTTTGTAATATCTAGCATCTCTAGATTATTGTAAGTTTTTTGCACTGAAGAAGGAAAAACTACTGTGATTTTGTCACATTTATTCACTTTCAACGTCTTCAATGAGTCAAACTGGTGGTGCCATATTGTCTTCAAGTTCTCCATGTCATTCAATATGATTTCCTCTAATTTGGGGAATTGAACCTATAATTGAGAATTTATGAACTTATAAATAACTAGTATCGTTATAAATATTTATCTAAATGCTAGTGCAAAATTGGAACGTTCCCAATGGTAGAATTAGCATACCTCTTTTGATGCATCAGTAAGGTTGTTTTTTTCTTCTGTAGCTATTATCTCCTCCATCAAAGAACAATTACTAATTTCAAGTCGTTTGAGGTTTATAAAACTTCCAACCATGGAGGACAAGAATAAGTACTTTAACTCACCACAATTATCCACAACCAAATTTGTCAATTTGTAAAAGGAATGTTGATTGTCACCCCAAACTTTGTTCAAATTTAATGAGCTCAAGGTAAGGGTATCCAAATTAGGAAATGCAACCTACATAGAGATAAATTAAACAAATCGTAACTGAAGGCTACGACAATTTTATGATATGAATTTGGACTTTGAAGTTGCATTATTCATCCAAAATATGTCGTTACAAGGCCTGTCTTAGAGTTACCATAAGACATTTTATATGAGAGTAAGAGAACTAAGCCTTGACCATCATATCTAACAATGAATGGTTAAGGTAAATACATAAAGAATTAAATCTGGAAAATTTTATTGGACCTTTGTGTCTGGCATTCCTACAAGTTTAAATATCAAAATTAATAGTTTCGTATTAATGACTATCAATTTATCAAGTAACTTATACATGCTGAGATTGTTCCTTTTACAAAATAAATATTATATATATTACTTCAATATAAATAAGTGCAAAATGAAATACCTGAGCACCAAAAAATAGTGCAGGAACATACATCTCCAACCGTTGATACTTTCGCTCATTCGTGGAAGACTTCGACTCATAAGCGAAGAAATTACCAAGTTTAGGCAAATGTTTTAAAGTCAGAGAATGCAAAGAAGGAAACTCGATTTTTTCATTAGCCATGTCATTATCTGCACTTGGATCACGATCTTCGAGTATTATCTCTGTCATAGAAGTGCACTGACAAACTTCAATATCAGAAAGATGAGAAAGTCCCTTAACCATTGAATAGGAGAGAAGATGTTTTAATTGGACACAGTTGTTGACTTTGATAACGCTAAGCTTGCCAAAAGAATTAACTTCAAGTCGGCCATGACATATTCGCTCCAAATTTTTAAGATTCTCAAGTACAAGTTTTTCCAGATTGACAAAGCAAACTTGGACTGTATTCCTCTCTTTGGAGTCAACTATGTGCTTCATTTTTGCATTATTTTGTATGTGTAGGAGCTTCAACAATGGAAATCCTTCCCAATTGAGTTGGAAAAGCACATTTTGAATGTCGTCTACTTCATCCAAGTACAAATTCTCAACCCGTTTAATCAATGCTTTAATCCCATGCTCCAAATGTATGCTTGTTCCCAGTTTAAGCATCAATGTATTCAAGTTTCCCATCTCCATTTCATCCCACTCCCAGACCTCTCCAATAGCTATTTTGAATTTTTTCAGTTTCTCAAACATCAATTTCAAGTCCCTAGGCAAAACCCAAATTTCAGGAATTTGTAACTCTAGAGCAGTCAAGTTTGACAATTGTCTAAGCTCAGCAAGGCTAGCATTTTTGTTTTGCTTAGCTGAATACTCTTCTTCCCACTTAATAGGGGTATTACCCAGGTACAACTCCTCCAGTGTAGTCAAGCTTGATATGATGTTTGGTGGGATTACTTCTATTCCCGAATGACTCAAATCAAGCATTCTTAGTTTAGTCAGTTTTTCTATTTCGCTTGGTAATTTGATCATTGATGATTTCACAAGGCTGAGAATTTCTAGATTTCTCAGAGCTCCTATTGCATCCATATTTTCCAACACACATTGATCCAGACACAATGTTTGAAGGCTAGATAGGGACTGAAAAGAAGTTGGTAACGGAGACAAGTGCAAGCGTGTTAAATCCAACACTTGAAGACTTTCCATACCCTCAAAAACAGTATTTGAGATCTCTACAAAGGAATCAGCACTATCCAAGTAGAAAAACTTAGCATTAGGACAATCTAACCTTTGAGGAAGCTTGTGGACATTACACCCATGTAAGATGATCTGTGAGCTTCTTCGAAAATCCTTCGTTGGCCACTCCTTCAAGTCAGATAGGTTTTCCTTCACAAATACATGTCGATCCCTAAGTGCTATGGAGACTGCTACATCACGAACATAGTTATTCATTTGGATCTGCCCGCTTGTGTTACATGTATCCAGCAAACAAGAAGCCCTTAAAGATAGGATTATATTGTGAAGTGTGTTTCTTGCATCATACACAGTATTTATATTCTTGAATATGTTCAACCCCATAGCAACTTTCAGTAAGTACTCTGCATCACTATCTTGTAGTGTAGAAGAAAGCAAGAAGATATCCTTCATTTCTTCACTCACTAACAAGTTGTAACTCAACTCCAAAGTAGAACGAGTTATCATATCCATACCTGCATGACTATTACTTTCTAATTGTCTTAATGCATATTCCCAAACATGAATATCCTTATTTTTCAAACCTCTTGCCACTGTCACAATGAGAAGTGGCAAGCCTGCACATTTTTGGGCCACCTGAGGAGCTAAACTTTGTAAACTAATATCTTTAACCGTGTCGCCAACCATGAATTGAAACAAGTGCCATGTTTCTAATTCACTCAACAGTTCCAGTCTGAAAGTGAATTCTTCTTCAACCTCCTTTGCCAATAGCACCTCCTTATTGCTGGAAGTCATCAACAATTTGCAGACATATTGCTCAATATTTTGCTTCACATTTTGTTTGGTATTTTGTTTATTTTGAATGCGAGATGTACGTTCATCTCCTAGTGGAATTCCTAATTTATCCAATTCAAATGCAGGCCAAATATCATCTAGAATGACTAGGATATTTTTCTCATTGATTTTTTGTTTTAGACGGCTTGCTCTCCCAACAATAGTCTCTTCCGTAAATGTAAACTTCAACTGATCTGAGATCTCCCCTTGAATTCTCCTAATGTCTGGATATCTAGATACATTGGCCATAACAACTGCATCAAATAATTTGTTGTGCTTGGCTATTTCAGCAATTTCCTCCACCACGGTGGTCTTACCCGCCCCGTCTAGCCCATAGACCCCAATGCTATTTGCATTAAGGTCTTGTAAAGCCTTCAAAATTTTATCCTTAAACAATTCCCTGTTCTCAAGCTTTAGCCTCCTTGTGGTAGAAGAGTAAGAGAAGGTAATTTCATCTGGTGTAGGAAGGTAAGCAATTCGAGGGAACTTTGCTTTCCCTTGTATGTCAACAGCTTCTTTTGAGATCTTTGTTGCTTTCCTACTAAGTTGATGACGCAAAATCAAATTTGGAAAAGGAAATATAGAGCACCTTACGTTAGCATGGTGAGGATCTTCACGAAGCTTATTCGCCTTTTCAATGAGCTCATTGGCATCCTTCAACCAGTTCACCACAACAGCTTCAATTTCTTTACCGTTCCTTCTTTCATCTTCAACACAATGGTTCCATGTTATTCTTGCAGCATCAAGTTCCTTGACACAGTCTTCTAGCTTCTTGAAATTGCTTTTGTACAACAGCAAATAACCTGCTTCCCGTCCAATAGGAACAACGGTAAACTTCGCTACTTCTGCGGTAAATGAAATGAGAACCTCCATTCCTTCTCTCGTCCACTTATCTTCCTCTTGTTCCCCCTGAGAGAAACCAAAAGTGAATATGCGGAAACTTTTGGAAACAACAACATGCTAAAAAATTACTTGACTAAAATATTATTTTTTGTCCACTTAATATTCGTTTTGGTCCTTTATTTCATATTTGTTTTAGTAATATTTTTTTTGTTTTCATCATTTATCCTTTTGCTAATTTTTTTTTTTTATAATGAAAAGTTTAGGTCATTTATCTTATGGATTTTATTTTTTTATATCGGGTATCCTTCATGCGTGCAACTGTGGAGACTAGTCCCTCAAATTTTGTAGGACTTAAACGAGAAACTCTCCCTAAAAGTTTTAACGTTGTTGCATGTCTAAGGTTGAATTCAAAGTCGGAATCTTAGTTAAATTAGAAGAGATTTGTATCATCTCATCTAAATGTTATTGGGTCTTTTGAAATCTTTTTATTGCATAAAGAAAAGTTCAAGAGAGCATTTACACACCACGTACTAAAAATGGGATCTCGCTTCTATGACATTGTGGTTGTAATGTTACATAACATTGTCGAACCACAATGTGACATACTCCCTCTATCCCAAATTATATGACGTTTTGGACATTTTACACATATTAAGAAATGCAATTAATCTTGTATGGAAAAAAGATATTATGAGTTGTTTTACAAAATTATCCTTAATAAAAATAATATGGGAAAGATAAATAAAAGAATTGAAAGAAGAGAGTAATAAATAGTTAAGGTTATAATAGAGAAAATAACATTAATGTTGCATTGATATTGTAAAGCGACATATAATTTGGGACAAATTTTTTTCTCTAAAGCGACATACAAGTTTGGACGGAGGAAGTATGTGTTTAGTTTGTTTTCTTCTCTCTCATCACAAGGCTCTTTGTTTTTTTACCACTTGTCACATTGTGGTTAGAGATGTCATGTGACATTCCAAACCACAATGTCATACAAGTGGGATCTCTTAAAACGTGGTCACAATAACAAGAGGAGTTGAACTCACCTATTTTTATTGGACACTCTTTTAAAGATATGAGTTTTATGGACACTCTTTTTTTAACACTCGCTCTCTTATTGAATGGAATTCATGTAGGTGCCAGACTTTGAAAGTGGATTATATATATATATATATATATATATATATATATATATATATATATATATATATATATATAAGGAGGGATCCATTAACTCCAAGAGTAAGTACAAAGAGTTAATACAAATCTTGGCCGTTAATTTTGATATTAATTCATGGTTGTGATTAATAACTACAAATCCCTACCATAAGGTTTTATACTCCTTCTTCCTAAACAATTCAACACCTATACGAAAACCTCCATTCCGAATAAAATGGCTTACTTTTTTGGAATATGTTTGTTCATATGAATCTGCCTCAAAGAATAAGAGATCAACACCCATGAATCTTAGAAAATCATGAAATTTGGTAATACCTTACGATTTATTTACTAACTTTCTTGGATATTAAAAAATTCTAGATTATCTACATCAATAATTAATGGATCTGAAACAATCAACATAATATTGATCTCCTATTGAATAAAAAAAAATGATTCAATTAAATTCTTATTTTCTATCGGATTCATAAAAAGTTGTGGTATTCTTCTTGCAAAGTTCACAATTGCAATAATTCACAGTTGAATCAGATTTTTTTTAAAATGTAATCTGTTTGCACAAAAGGTTCACAATAGACTTAGATTTTCGAATAAAACGGCTTTAGCTTTCGTTTTAATATTGCAAAAGTTCATAATTGGATACACCGTTTCTTAGGATTGTTTTCACCGTGTATTATCATGGCTTTGTTTAGGAAGAAGGAGTATGAAACCTTACGGTAGGGATTTGTAGTTGTCAATCACAACTATGAATTAATATCAAAATTAATGGCTAAGATTTGGAGTAATTTGTACTTGTTCTTAGAGTCAATGAATCCCTCATATATATATATATATAGGTAATGCTAATGCGCACACACCTCAATTTTAAAAGGTGTGCATTAACATTATACACTTTTTTACTTTGGGACTTTAAAACCATTTCTTTTCTTTTTAAACATCTTAGATTATAGGGCAAGGGAGTAGTTTCATTTGTTTTTTTTTCTTTCTTAAAACATACAATTAAGTTCCCCATTAATTTTTTATATTTCCCGTAAGGATGCTTTGAGCTACTACCATCACGTTCTCTCTCAAAAAAAGAAAAAAAATCTTTCTGCAAAACACGGCTACTCCCCCCTCTTCATTGCCGGAATCTAAACTGCTTCCATCACATTTCTGCAGGTTCTACTAGCTACACATTCTCATGTGTCATTATCATGGACGGAGCCATGTGTTAGTCAGGGTGTTCAAATGAACCCCCTCAACTCTGTGCTTTTACACTAAAAATATGTATTTTATTGACTTTGAATTCCCTGAAATTTAAATGTTGAACCCTTTTTGCACCTATTTTGTCTAATCTCTCCTAACTTACTGCAAGGCTGCAAGCTATCACACACTCTCTTATTAAAGCTGCAATTGCAGTCATGTTTTTCTCCATTTATTTATTAATTAAAGAAATTTAAAGCTGTTGCAATAACAATAAATTTATTCAAATCAATAAAATGGCATAGCTCTAACTAGTATTTAAAACGGCATTTTTTAAGTGAATATTTGTGAATATTTGTTTAAAGTAGTTTTTTTTTTCTTTGGCCAAATTTAAAGTAGCATTTAAAACGACTTTTTTTATCTTGTTTCATTTTCAATTGTGTGATATTTTTCGTAAAATATATAACTTTTATTAAATATATTTAAATTATAGCATAATTTTGTTGTGTGTGCATATCTATATCATATAAAAAAGTTATATTATTTCATATACATGGTAAATATAAAAGTATAAGTCTCGATACACGTTAAAGTCTCATCGTTTAAAAATCAAGATCAAATGTAGTTTATATATAATAATCATATTTCTCAACCCAATAAGTTCTTTTTATAAGTACAAAATCGTAAGAGTTATTTACTATCCAAAATAAACAATACATCAGAACAAACTATGACATACTTGATGGTGGATTGAAACAAATTTTTTTTTGAACCCCTTGAATCAAGTTCCTGCAACGCCACTGGTCATTATATATTAAGTTTGTCATCTACCAAAAGAATATGTTAATTTGTCTTTTTGGTATTGGAATTTAAATAGCTATAGTTTTAACACAAATTGTTAACCTTGTGCCGATGAACAAAGAGGGAATGAAGGTTTCTGTAAAAAATCATGGACGGTTGTGTTTTGTTTTTTGCCAACAGCAGAGGTGATTCATAATAAAAGACAATGGAAATAAAGATTTTGGTGTTGATTAATCAAAACAAAGAATAAATAAAAATAAAAGAAGGGTTTATTTTATTTTATTTTTTTTAGGGGGAAAAGAATTTTTTCTTCTTTCACTGTGATTGTTTTAGAGCAAGAGAAAGAAAATGATGAGTAAGAATGAGAAAATTACTTTAAAAAACATATGCTTTTAATAACAATTGAAGAATGAGAAAAGGTATTTTTTGTTTAAAATATAAAAGTGTATGATGCTAATGCACATCTTTTAAAATTAAAATGTGTGTGCATTAGCATTACTATATATATATAATAGAGCTACATTAGTTTTACCTAATAAAAGAGTTAGATAGAGTGTTGTAAAAAATTATTTCTAACATTTCTCTTTTAAATAGAGCTACAAAATCTAATGATACTTTTAGATTTCTTACGACTCATAAACGTTTCTTAGTATTCAAAAGCACATGGATTTTAAGGGACTGCTTTATGGGATGGACTAAGTAGATTTTTTAGTTTGCATTCACCTAACGGTGTCTTACAAATGCTAGAGACTTTTTCACAATCCAACTTTGTTTGTCATTGCTACATGTTGTTTCTCCATTCAATGCCTTTTATTTTTGTTTTCTTTCTTTATTGTCGTCATCATCAAAACTTTACATGTTGACTAAAAAATAAGGTATAATGAAACTTTCTTCTTCCATTAATAGAGATAGAATGTTTTCGTCTAAATGCACAGCTCAGTAGTTGTAAGGATAATATTATGTTGTGGTTGGGGTTCAAACCCTATAATATATGATACTCGACCACTAGACTATTTGTTGAAACTCGACCACTAAACTACTTGATAAAAAAATAGAATGTTTTCTTTTTAATTGTATATTATTTCTATTACCACTTTAAGGTCATTGCCTCTCGTTTTTTTTTGTTTTACTTTTTTTTTTTCCGAGACAAAGCTTCTATACTTCAAAAGAATATTGAGAAAGAAGTTCAATGGTATCATTCGGTTCAAGTTCAACATTTTATGTTCAACAAATGTTATATTCATTATCTCTCGTTGTTCATATTACAATTAAGGGAAATGTTAACCAGTGCCCCGGACATTGGTTAAGGATATGAAAAAGGAAATTATATAGTAGTTAATGCATTGAAATTGAGTAATTAATTGATAATAATGTTAAAAGCAGCTTTCTTTTATAGTAATAATTTCCTTTTATGGTATGCTTAACCAGTGTTCTGGGAACACCGGTTAAAAGGACCCTACAATTAATAGTGTATGACATTATCTACACGAAAATTAATTGACATCAAATACAAGCCAATTTTGTCCAAATAAAAAATTTCAAGATAAAAAAAACATTTCTCTTTAAAATATGTGAATTGAAGTTTGTGGAATTAATTTCAATGTTGACAAGTCAAAAAACATTTATTGAGAATATTCTTATGGTATCAATCATTTGAAATCCAAATTACAACTTGATTTTAGGATGAGATTCAAGATCTTTTAACGTGGTATCAAAGAGGGAAATTGCTAGCGCGGCCCACTAATCCTAAAATGTGAAAATGTGTGTGTGATTGAAAAATGAAAATAAGTGATTGAATTCAAGTGGTTAATAAACTTCACCGCAATAAATCGTTTGGGAGAAGAACCCAAGTACAAAATGATGTTGCTAAAAGGAAGCATCTTAATATTGTTGAAAATGCATTTTCCCTATTGTTGTCTACTTCAGTTCCAAGTTTTGGGGCGAAACAATATTTCTTACAACTGTCCATGCCATAAGTACAATTTTGTCATTCGTAATCTCATGTTTGTCTCCTTTTAAATTTTTTTACATGGTTTTGCTCCTAATTATTCTTCTATAAAGGCCTTTATTGTTACTTGTTTTCTTCTTAGTTAACAAATAAAACGTAATAGATTGGATCCTCGTTCTACAATGTGTTTTTCCTGGTTATGAGGGTTGTCAAAAGGTTATCGTTGTTATGATCCTTCGAGTGAAAAACTGTATGTTTCTCGTTATGTGTTTCTTGAGCACATATCATTTGACTATATTTCCTTTGTTTCTCATACTACTTGCAGATTTGAGCTAACTAACATTGATAATATTGGTCTTGATGATAATGTAATTTTGGGAACCATAGATGGTACTCGTGGTACTTTAGATACAAATGTCACCTGTATCCCATCGACTATCCAACAACCTCCTGCGACTGTTGATCATACCCCACCTTCTTCTTGGGATTGTAAGTTTATTTAATTGTCTAGTTTTGCTTATTCTGCTATTTTTACTTCTTTTCTAACATCTATTCCAAGTTTTTTCAAGAATCTATTATTGATCCTCTTTGGCAATAGGCTATGGCAGATGAACTTGCTGGAAAACGTATTATTGGGTCTTTTTGGGTAAACGAGATTAAAACCAAGTCGTGTTATTGTCTCGGTTACTTCTCATGCTCGTATTCTACTCTCCTTATATGTTGATGATATGATTATTCCAAGTGATGATGTTGATGGGATTAATGAATTGAAATTACAATTAGCTAAAGTATTTGAGATGAAAGATTTAGGTATTCTTGGCTGCCACACGGGGATTGAAGTTGTCTAATATCCTAGAGGTTATTCTATCTCTCAATCCAAGTACATTTGTCAACATTTTTGAGTAGGCTCGCCTCTGTGATACTCGAGCAGTAGATAGTCATCTTGAGATGATTGTGAAATATGTTCCTTCTGATGAGGTTACTCTACCATATCTCATTTTATATTGTAGTTTGGTTGGAATATTGGTTTGTCCTTACTATTACTAGACCTAATATTGTTTAAGCAGTGTGCATGTTGTTGAACAATTTGTGGTTTCTCGCACTAAAATACATTAGGCAGTTGTACTTCGTATTCTCCGTTACTTTCGAGGAACTCGGTTTCAGCGCCTTCTGTTTCTGGTATATTCTTCCTTGGAGTTACATGTTTACTTTGATGCTGATTATAGGATTTTGTATCTTTCTTGGAGATTCTCTCATTTCATGGAAGAGTAAAACTAGGAAATTTACTCTCGCTTTTCTACAGAGACAGGGTGTCGTAATATGGCATCCATCACTACTTTAATGAATTTGATATCATCCTAAAATCTAGCTCAAAGGATGAGAGTTCCAGACACATTTATACATCTAACAGCTTGGGAACCTAAGAAAGAGAACCTAATTTCTATTGCTTGTATAATGATAAATGAGGAAATGTACTCAATGGTTGACATTTACGACAATTATTGGAGCACGATTGTGCTTAATATCCAAAGGATAACCCCACATTCTTAAAAGACCATAAAGCCAAACAACTTTGGGATAATGTGAACCAAATGTACTTAAATCTGAGTGACAAATCCCAATTTTATGACTTAGTCCTTAAGGTAGATATTTCCATGATAATTGTTAGCTACTGTGTTTAGCACTGCTGCCACGTTTGCAGAGTTTATTTTAATTCTGTTTTGAATATTTTAAATGTTTCCTAGTTTCTAGTTCAGTTTCTTTTCCTCCTAGTTTTCAGCAGTCAGTTTTTTCCTAGTATTCTATCATGGCCTAACTTATAGGAACATGATATCAGTGGGCAGTTATTTTCTATAATGTACTCTTCTCTATTTGCGTTTGAATTGAATGAAAAATTAACTCTTCTTCCACTTGTTCTAGCAACTACCTTTAATATTTTCCTCTGCAACTTTACAAAATAATAACAAATTGGTATCTAAAGGTCTCTTCTTTAGGGACCTGTGAAATGGATGATGAGTCAGGTTTTTCAAAAGTTGCCCCTCCTCTCTTTGATGGGAACAACTATGACATTTGGGCTGTCAAAATGGAGGCTTACCTAGAAACTTTGGATGTTTGGGAAGCCATAGAAGAGGATTATGAAGTTCCTCCGTTGTCAGATAACCCAACTATGGCTCAGTTGAAGTTTCACAAGGAGAAAAAAACAAAGAAGGCAAAAGCAAAATCATGTCTTTTTGCTGCTGTTTCAGAAACAGTTTTCACTAGAATCATGACCCTCAAAACACCAAAAGCAATCTGGACTATTTGAAGGAAGAATGTGCAGGGGATGAGAGAATTCGAAGCATGCAAGTGCTGAATTTGATGAGAGAATTTGAGTTGCAGAAAATGAAGGAGTCAGAGACAATAAAAGAATACTCTAACAAATTGCTTTCTATTGTAAACAAGGTTAGACTACTCGGCACTGGATTTGCAGATTCCAGAATTGTAGAAAAAATCATGGCTACGGTGCCTGAAAGGTATGAGGAATCTCTAGCCTCTTTGGAGAACACAAAAGATCTTTGTAAGATCACTTTGGCAGAAGTCATTCATGCCCTGCAAGCACAAGAGCAGCGAAGGGCCATGAGGCAAGAAGCAGTTGTTGAAGGAGCACTTTCAGTTAAGTATCAAGACAGAGAGAGAATGTGGAAGAAAAAGAACAAGAAATTCAGTGGTGATGCTACAACGAGCAACAATAAGAACAAGATCGGAAGTTCGAAGGGTAATTATCCTCCATGCCAACACTATAACAAAATGGGCCATCCTCCTTTTAGATGTTGGAGGCGACCTGATGCAAAATGCAGCAAGTGTAACAAACTTGGTCATGAAGCTGTCATTTGCAGAACTGAAATTAAGGAACGAGAAGCAGATGCTCAAGTTGCTGATCAAGAGGAGGAGGAGGAGGAGGACCGACTATTTGTTGCTACTTGCTTTTCAGGCAGTGATTCAAGTGACAGTTGGTTGATTGATAGTGGCTGCACTAACCATATGACATATGATAAGGAGCTTTTCAAGGAATTAAGGAGTTCAGAGACCTCAAAAGTCAGAATTGGCAATGGACATAATATAGCTGTAAATGGAAAAGGCACCATTGCAATTGCAAGTTGTTCGGGTACAAAACTTATTTATGATGTTCTCTATGTTCCAGAAATTGACCAAAATTTGTTAAGTGTTGGTCAATTGATAGAGAAAGGCTTCAAGGTACACTTTGAAGGCAAACACTATCTGATAAAAGATGCTTATGGCCAAGAGATGTTCAAGGTCAAGATGAGGGGAAAGAGCTTAACACTTAATCCATTAGAGGAGAAGCAAACTGCATTTTTTGTCAAAGAAAGTGTCACAGAGATATGGCATAAGAGGCTTGGTCATTATCACCATCAAGGATTACTGATGCTTCAAACAAAGAAATTAGTGAGGGACTTACCTATGTTAGAGGATACTCTTCCTCATTGCCAAGCATGTCAATATGGAAAGCAACACAGACAATCATTTCCAAAATCAGCTTGGAGAGCAACACAAAAGCTTCAGTTAATTCATATTGATTTATGTGGTCCACAAAGAACACCATCTCTCAACGGTAGCCTTTACTATATTGTCTTCATTGATGATTTTACAAGATTTTGTTGGATTTTTTTCTTAAAATTCAAGTCAGAAGTTGCTGGGGTGTTTTTGAAGTTCAAGAAACTAGTGGAAAATGAAAGTGGCTGCAACATTCAAGTTCTAAGGTCTGATAATGAAAAAGAATACACACATGGAGAATTTAATTCATTTTGCGAGGAAGCAGGTATAAAACACCAACTTACCGCTCCCTACACTCCACAACAAAATGGAGTTAGTGAAAGAAGAAATATATACATAATGGAGATGACAAGATGCATGTTGCATGAGAAGAACTTACCAAAAAAGTTATGGGCTGAAGTGGCAAACACATCAGTTTTTCTTCAAAACAGGCTTCCCACAACAGCAGTGAAGAATCAAACACCATTTGAAGCTTGGTATGGATACAAACCTTCGTTAAACTTTCTTAAAGTATTTGGTTGTTTGTTCCTCACATACATTCCTCAAGTTAAGCGTGATAAGCTTGACAAGAAGGCAGTACAAGGCATCTTCATCGGTTATAGCACAATATCCAAGGCTTACAAAGTTTTTCAACCAGAAACAGGAAATATTGTCATAAGCAGAGATGTGCACTTTGTGGAAAATGAAGAATGGGTCTGGGATACTTTAAAAGTGTCAAACCAAGCTTCAAATCAGATTAAAAATGTTGAGAGGCAGACTAGTGAAGAAGAATGGAAAAATGAGATGGTGGATGACATTCCAATCAGAGGAACTAGATTACTTTATGATGTTTATCAAAGATGCAGCATTGCTGTTTGTGAGCCTGCTAATTTTAATGAGGCAAAACTTGATCAAAAAGGGATGGTTGCAATGAAGGAGGATCTGCACATGATAGAGAAAAATAACACATGGCAACTTGTTGATAGACCTCAAGATAGAAAAATCATTGGTGTTAAGTGGGTGTTTCAAACCAAGCTAAATGTCGATGGCTCCATCAACAAGGACAAGGCGAGGTTGGTGGTTAAAGGTTATGCTCAGATTTTTGGAGTAGACTACTCAGACACATTTGCACCAGTTGCCAGGCTAGATACTATCAGGTTGTTGCTTGCTGTTGCAGTACAAATGGGTTGGAAAGTGTACCAATTAGATGTTAAATCAACATTTTTAAATGGTTTCTTGCAAGAAGAAATCTATGTTGAACAACCTGAAGGCTTCATGAAGAAAGGAGAAGAAGACAAGGTTTATCTCCTCAAGAAAGCTCTCTATGGACTGAAGCAAGCTCCAAGAGCCTGGTACAGCAGAGTAGATAACCATCTGTTGAGTTTAGGCTTTGTTAAAAGTTTATCAGAATCCACTCTTTACATTAAGCAATGTGAGGTTGATATTCTTGTTGTATCTCTTTATGTTGATGATCTTTTTGTCACTGGAAATAATGTAACCTTGATTGATGAATTCAAGATGGAAATGACAAAATTATTTGAGATGACAGATCTTGGGGTGATGACTTTTTTTCTCGGAATGGAGATTAAGCAAAGTCAAGATGAAGTTTTCATTTGTCAACAGAAATATGCGAGGGAAATTCTAAAAAAATTTCATATAAAAGATTGCAAGTCAGTAAGCACTCCTATGAATCAAAAGGAGAAGTTGAGTAAAGAAGATGAAACTGAAAAAGTGGACGAGGCATACTTTAGAAGTTTGATTGGGTGCCTTATGTATCTTACAACAACAAGACCAGACATCTTGAATGCTGTGAGTATCTTATCTCAGTTCATGCTTTGTGCAAGCGAAATTCACTTGAAAGCTGCTAAAAGGGTGGTTAGATACATCAAAGGCACAATCAACTTTGGCATCAAGTTCAAGAAAAGCAAGGAATTTAAGTTGTTTGGGTTCTCTAACAGTGATTGGGCAGGATCCATTGATGATATGAAAAGTACTTTGGGGTACTGTTTTAGCTTTGGATCGGGAGTTTTTTCATGGAGCTCAAAAAAACAAGAAACAGTGGCTCAATCAACTGCTGAAGCAGAATTTGTTGCTGCTACTGCTACTGTAAATCAAGCTCTATGGTTGAGGAAGATATTGAGTGATCTTCATCTTGAGCAGAAAGAAGACACTAAGATCTTTGTTAACAATCAAGCTGCAATAGCTATTTCCCATAATCAAGTTTTTCATGGAAAAACTAAACATTTCAACATCAAGCTGTTTTTTGTGAGAGAGGTGCAGAAGGATAGTGTTGTAACTCTTGTTTACTGCAAAACTGAAGAGCAGATAGCATACATTTTTACTAAACCTTTACCGGATAGCAAGTTTGAAGACCTGAGAACTAAACTTGGTGTCTGCAGTATCTAAAGCAAGGAGGAGTGTTAGCTACTGTGTTTAGCACTGCTGCCACGTTTGCAGAGTTTATTTTATATCTGTTTTGAATATTTTAAATGTTTCCTAGTTTCTAGTTCAGTTTCTTTTCCTCCTAGTTTTCAGCAGTCAGTTTTTTCCTAGTATTCTATCATGGCCTAACTTATAGGAACATGATATCAGTGGGCAGTTATTTTCAATAATGTACTCTTCTCTATTTGTACGTTTGAATTGAATGAAAAATTAACTCTTCTTCCACTTGTTCTAGCAACTACCTTTAATCTTTTCCTCTGCAACTTTACAAAATAATAACAATAATGACTAGATTTCTATACAGATAGAAATAATTCATTATTATCAGAAGGTAATGGATGACAATTGAATCTTTATATTTCTTGTTAGACTTAAAACTGAATTAAATGGAGTGAGAGGAAGGATCATTGGAAAGACAAGGAGGAATGTCATTCTTGGGACACAGGTCCAGATTAAAGCTTAATTGATGCTAAATCAAATGCACATCTCAGTAAAACTGTTACCAGTCAATAATAAATTAAGAAAAATCTCAAGTGCGGTGTGAATTATGATTTATGCAGCAAACCATGTCATACATAAGACAATTGCTGGAACAAAGTTCCATGGTATACTAGGAATCCTTAAAGCTATTTGTTCACCTCAAAGAAAATTTCTTCTCGACATCAGTTGACAAATGTGTTGATCAAAGGACTTCCCACATAGATTTCAAAATTATCCAGATAAGCTAAGAATGAAATTGTAGACCATATATCGTATATCTCGATTATAGAAAACGAGTAAATGGATCAGTTTATAAAGTATAGTATAAATACCTTTTTGTAGAAAAAACTGGCAATATTAATGGTGAGTTCTTCAATGAATAGAGTGACGTAAATGACTTCTAATTCCAGATGCTGGTAATAATCTGCAACCAATTTATTATATTAAAATTCTAAAAATTTAGTAACACTGCAACAAAGTGTATGTTTAGTTTGAAGTTTGAGTACCATACCAAGGGACAAACAACGTGAGAGATTTTGTACTTCTCCTTTTCTTGTAAGTAATTTTTGTGACTGGAAAACAAGAAACAATAAGTAGGGACAAACAAGAAAGTTCAAATGCACTTTTGAAAACTCAATCTAAATGACAAACAATCGGTAACTTTCCTCTCTCTCTCTCTCTCTTTTTTTTTTTTCTTTCTGAAAAACAACAATAATATAGAAAGGAATACAAAATTTGGAAAGGCTAATGAAAATTTAAGCAACAAGAGGAACAGTTAAGTTTTTTTTTTTTTTGGTTATGAGGTGGAAAATAACAATAAGTTTTGAAGACTCAATGTATTAATAGAATGGAATAGATAGTTTGGAAGGCTAATGAAGATTCAAACAACAAGACAAATAATTAAGTTTTTTTTTTTTTTTTTTGTATGAGGTGAAAAATAACAATAAAGTTTTAAAGACTTAATCTATGAATAGAATGGAATGGAAAGTTTGGAAGGCAAGTATGAATAGTTGAAGAGTCAAACTACAAGACAAACAATTAAACTATTATTTTTTTATTTTTTTGTGAGAGTTGAAAAATAACAATTTGGTAAGAAGAAAATGAAGAGTTGAGGAACACAAAATGCAAGACAAAACACAAGGCTCTTTTTGTATGGTTTCAAATCAAAAGCAATTAACCGTAACACAAAATGTAAACAGGGATGTAAATGATCTTAATCACTTTGAGATGGGTTTCAAGGATGCGAAAAGAGTACGGAGAAACCTTGCATTTTATTATGAGCTGAAAAGCAAGCAACTTTAATTGCAAACTAAGCAAGAAATCTAATCCAAATTAAATTAAAAATAAACATAACAAGCACATGGGATTAATATGATTAAGTAACGAATCTCTTTTATGTATTTAAACCAATGCAGGGTTCTCTTTTTTTGTTTCTCTCATTTTTAAAACCAAAAGCAATGAATAACAGTGAGTTGGAAAGTGGGATGAGATTAATGAAATTGAGATGGGTTTCTACTTTCAAGAAAGACAATAAAAGAAGAATACTTTGCTCAAGAAAAGATCGTGGAAATGTATAAATAAAATTATTGAGAAACCCTCCATAACAAGAACATCAAATATGCTTTTATTTGTTTAAAAAAAGATTACATATAATACTCAAATATATGTGCCAAGAGGAGCAACGTTACCTTAGTTGATGGTGTTGTAACAAAATGTGTTTAACATAAACTTTAAAGTTTTGATGATAACAAGGTATTAAAAATTGTCAATTGGATATGCTAATATTTGTTCAAAGTGTGTAGGATCATAGACAAAATTCTTTAGTGTCTCTTTAAAGTACAGGTTCTGAAGAACAAATGAGAGCAATGTAATCAACAAGAAAGAAACTTGAAGCGTCTGAAGAAAAGAGGTTCTGAAGACAAGTGCTCCTGAAGTGATGACGTCATCAGAAGCACCTCATCAGAAGCACCTAATCAAAAGCACATTTCACCAAAAGCACATTTCATCAGAAACTAATAGAAGTGAAGCTTCAAAAGGTCGTTCAAAGGATTTAATCACGTCATATCATTGCAGAAGACCAAAAGGATAAAGCAACAGCTAATTCAAAAAGATTTGAAGTCATTGGAAGCTTATTCGTTGAAGAGAGTTGAAAAAGGACAATTGTACGAATTGTACAACCTCTATCTCCACTAACTCTGTTTTGTCTCTGCAACAAGACAAGAATAACAGCTATGCCTGCACCAGTGTTCCTCCAGACTTGAAATGGATTTGAAATTGATCTTTCATAAGACAATAACCAAATCAGGCAAAAGATCATTGTTGATTTGATCAATTTTCAAATGACTCTTTTTGATGTGCTGGCAATCAACGTCTCTTTCACACCTCTATAGAAAGGAGTGAAGACTTAGAGAATTGCAAGACTCTTACAACAATTTGCAAGCGCCAAACCTCTGCTAAAATTGTTTCACATCAAAGTTCACTTAGAATTTCTTATCAACTTTCATATCTTAGAAATTCTAGAGTCTTAAAGAGACTGTATCTGATTTGTATTGTGAAGACCACTGATTATATATCAAGTGTTCAAACTCAAAAAAAAATTGTGTAATTTTGTTTGATTAGAAGTCTCTTGCAGTTGTGCTTGAGCATAGAAAGTCTCTAGATTTAGTTCTTGAGCGTAGGAAATCTCTTGCAGTTGTGCTTGAGTAGGTTGAAGTCTCTTTCTAGTTTTAGCAGTGAGCATTTGTAATCAGATATTACATTTTAGTGAACTCTCCTTGGAAGTGCAAGGGGGACATGACTACTTCCGGTTTGTGGAAGGAACCTGTATAATTTTTTTGTGTCTTTCTTCTCTCTCTGTTTTTATCCACTGCATTTAGATTCTGATTATCACTTCAGAAGCTGAACTCTATCTGCTTTTGAAGAGTGACTTCAGTAGGAGAAAACGAAGAAAAAGCTAACATAATTCAACCCCCCCCCCCCCCCCCCCTTCTTGTGTTTTTCTCACCTTCAATTGGTATCTAGAGCCTTGGTTCTGTTGAGAACACTTAACAGTGTAACAGTCCAAGATCTGAGAAAAACATGTCTGCTGGTGAATCATTTATCTCTGGCTCTGGTGGTAATCATAATGTTGTTCCTTATGGAGATCATGAAGAGTTCTCCTGGTGGAAAACCAACTTCTACAGTTATGTCATGGGCTTAGATGAAAAGTTATGCGATATTCTGGAAGATGGAGTTGGTGACTTAGACCTTGATGAAGAAGGAGCTGTTGTTGATAGAAAGAAACATACTCCTGCTCAGAAGAATATGTACAAGAAACATCACAAGATCAGAGGTTCACTTGTTCTTGATATACCTTATGCAGAGTATATGAAGATGAGTGACAAATCTACTGCAAAGACAATGTTTGCTTCTCCCTGTGTAAACTATGAAGGTAGAAGAAGGTTAGAGAGACAAAAGCATTTATGCTTGTTCATCAGTATGAATTGTTCAAGATGAAGGATGATGAAAGCATTGAGGAAATGTACTCAAGATTTTAGACCCTAGTCTCTGGACTACAAATACTGAAGAAAAGTTATGTTGCTTCTGATCATGTGAGCAAGATTTTAAGAAGTTTGCCTAGTAAATGGAGACCTAAGGTTACTGCTATTGAGGAAGCTAAAGATTTAAACACTTTGAGTGTTGAAGATCTTGTCAGCTCTCTCAAGGTTCATGAGATAAGCTTAAATGAACATGACCCTGCTAATAAAAGCAAATCTATTGCTCTGCCATCCAAAGGGAAGTCATCAAAAGCTCTTAAAGTTATAGAATCCAAAGAAGAATCACCTGATGGAGATTCTGATGAAGATCCTACTGAAAAGATGGATATGCTTTCTAATAGGCTGCAATATCTGGCTAAGAAGAACAAGAAGTTCTTGAGCAGAAGAAGTAGTTAAAAAGGCTTCAGGAAAGAAGATCAGAAGGGTTGCTTCAACTGCAAGAAGCTTGGACATTTTATTGCTGATTGCCCTGATCTTCAGAAGGATAAATCAAAGGAGAAGTCCAAGAAATCAACTTTCAAATCAAACAAGTTCAAGAAACATATCAAGCAAAGTTTATTGGCAACCTGGGAAGATTTAGACAGTGAATCTGGATCTGATAAGGATGATGTTGATGAAGATGCAAAAGTATTTGTGGGGTTAGTGGCTACGGTGACTTCAGAAGTTGAACCTGAGTCAGACTCAGAACAAGAAAATGAGGTATATTCTAAAATTTCCAGACAAGAGCTTATTGAGTCTCTTAAAGAGCTCCTTACACATTTTGAACTTAGAACGAATGAGTTGAAAGATTTAAAAGAAAAATATGTTGATTTAACGAAACAACAAGAATCAACTATATTGGATCTGAAAGCTTCTGAAGAAGGACTTAGTGGCTTTGACTTCATTTGTAAAACCTATGAAGTAAAGCTCAAGTTTCTGTGTCAGAAGTTACAAGAAAAGTGTAATGGAAAACCTTTAAGTAAACATGAAATTGCTCTTGAAGATTTTATTATGTCTGGTATTGACAGAAGCAGAGTTGCTTCTATGATTTACAATATTTACAGAAACAATGGCAAAGGGGTTCGATTTTTAGAAGGTAAACCTAATGAAATCAATCTTAAAGCATGTTGTGAATGCATCAAGGAAGGGTTGAAAACCTTCTTTGTACCTGAAGGTGCTAAATTTGAAACTGTGGTTCAGTCAGAACTTGAAGCTTCTAGCTTTAAGGCTAAGATTACTTCAAAGCCAAAGAACTTTAAGCCTAAGGCAATGATAAGTTCTGACTCTAAGACCTCAAAGATCAAGATTCTGAAGAGATCAGAACCTGTTCCTAAGAGTCCGTTAAAGCCAGAATCTGGTATCGTAAAGTCTAAGTCTTAGAAAAACAAAACAGATGTGGCTTCATGTAAATCAGAACCAAAAGGTGATAAACCTAAGGTACTGATTAGTCAGAAGCTATCAAACCCACACCTCAGGGCGCAAGAAGTGAAGAGTAAAACTTCCAGCACTAACCTCATAGGACCCACAAAACAATGGGTACCTAAATCTGAAATTGTCAATACTGCAGAAATGCTTAAGAGTAAAGGAAAAGCAAAAATCATGGTACCTAGACAGAGGTTGCTCAAGACATACAGCAGGAGAGAAGTCTATGTTCCTCACCCTCACAATGAAAGAAGAAGGAAATGTGAAGTTTGGAGGCAACCAGTCTGGCAAAATCATTGGTATAGAAACTATTGGTAACTCCTCTATCTCTATTAATAATGTGTGGTTGGTAGATGGTCTTGAACATAACCTTTTGAGTATCAGTCAGTTTTGTGACAATGGTTATGATGTGATGTTCGAAAAGACCAACTGCACAATAATCAACAAGGATGACAATTCCATAGTGTTCAAAGGAAAGAGAGTAGAAAATGTCTATAAAATCAACTTCTCTGAACTGGTTGATCAGAAGGTAATTCGTCTTCTATCAATGAATGAGAAGAAATGGGTATGGCACAGAAGGTGTGGGCATGCTAACTGGAGATTAATCTCTAAGCTTAGTAAGTTACAACTTGTCAAAGGCTTACCTAACATTGACTATCATTCAGATGCACTTTGTAGTGCATGCTAGAAAGGGAAGATTGTGAAAACTTCTTTTAAAACTAAAGACATTATCTCAACCTCCAGACCTTTAGAACTGCTTCATATTGACTTATTTGGACCAGTTAACATTGCATCCTTATATGGAAGTAAATATGGACTAGTCATTGTTGGTGATTACAATAGATGGACTTGGGTAAAATTCCTGAAAAGTAAGGATAATGCGTATGATGTATTCAGTAACTTCTGCACTCAAATACAATATGAAAAAGAAATGAAAATTTTGAAAGTCAGAAGTGATAATGTTGGAGAATTTGAAAATGAGTCATTTGAAGTTTTTGTGAAAAACATGGAATAATCCATGAATTCTCTTCTCCTAGAACTCCACAGCAAAATGGTGTTGTAGAAAGAAAGAATAGAACTTTATAAGAAATGACAAGAACCATGATTCATGAAAAAAAAAATTGGCTAAACATTTTTGGGCAGAAACAGTGAATACAATATGTTATGTTCAAAATAGGATCTATATTAGACCTATCTTGGAGAAAACAACATATGAACTCTTTAAGGGAAGAAGGCCCAATATCTCTTACTTTCATCAATATTGATGTACATGTTACATTCTAAATAACAAGCTCTACCTAAAGAAATTTGATGTCAAGGCCTAAAGAGGAATCTGTGTATAATTCAGAAACACTCTGTGTTGAAGAATCAATGCACGTTAAATTTGATGACAAAGAGCCTGGAAATGAAATTCCATAGCAAGGTGAAAGTTTTGCAGATATACAGGTGCCCGAAAGTACTTCAGAACCTGATCAGATTTCTGAATCTGAAGAAAGTCCATAAGCTGAACCCACTCCAGAAGCTCAAGATGAAGTAGCTTCTGATGAAGCTCAAGATGGTTCTCAGCAAGCCTATCAATCCAAAAATACCTTCAAGTACAAGTCTTCACATCCTGAAGATCAAATCATTGGAAACAAAGAAAGCCCTAAAAGAACAAGATCATACTTTAGACAAGAAGAGTCTATGATAGGACTACTATAAGTAATAGAACCTACTACAGTTGATGAAGCACTATCAGATGATGGATGGATATTGGCAATGCAAGAAGAACTCAATCAATTTCAGAGAAATGATGTGTGGGATCTGGTACCCAAGCTTTAGCAGAAGAACATTATTGGGACAAAATGGGTATTCAAAAACAATCTGAATGAACAAGGTGAAGTTGTAAGAAACAAAGCTAGACTTGTTGCTCAAGGTTACAGTCAACAAGAAGGCATTGATTATACTGAAACATTTGCTCCAATTGCAAGATTGGAAGCAATCAGGTTACTTCTTTCCTATAAAGTTAATCATGGCATAATATTATATCAAATGGATGTAAAGCGTGCATTTCTCAATGGAGTGATATCAGAATAAGTGTTTCTCAAACAACCTCTTGGTTTTGAGGATCTTAAGCATCCTGACCACGTTTATAAGCTTAATATATCATGTTATGGTCTTAAACAAACTTCTAGAGCATGGTATCACAGACTAAGTAATTTCTTAATTGAAAATGATTTTAAAAGAGGTCAAGCTGACACAACTCTCTTCAGAATGACTCTTGAGAAAGACATTCTGGTTGTGTAGATATATGTTGATGATATAATATTTGGTTCTACTAATTCATCTTTTTGCAAGGAATTTTCTAAGTTAATGCAGGATGAATTTGAAATGAGCATGATGGGAGAATGGAAGTTCTTCCTTGGAATTCAAATTAATCAATGTAAAGATGGAGTGTATGTTCATCAAACAAAGTACAATAAGAAGCTTCTGAAGAAGTTCAAGCTAAAAGATTGCAAAGTGATGAACAGTTCATCCAATGCACCCAACCTGCACCTTAAGCAAAGAAGACACTGCATCAAAGGTAGATCAGAAGTTGTATAGAGGTATGATTAGTTCTTTGTTATACCTCACTGCATCTAGCCCATATATTTTATTCAGTGTATGCTTGTGTGCAAGATTTTAGTCAGATCCTAGAAAATCTCATTTAACAGTTGTATGCTTGTATCTGAAAGGAACAACAAATCTAGGACTCCTCTATAGGAAATCCTTATATTATAAGTTGGTTGGATTATGTGATGCTGATTATGTTGGTGACAAGATTGAAAGAAAATCAACCAATGGCAATTGCCAATTTCTGGACTATGTTCACAGCTTCTATTACTATGTCCACAGCAGAAGCAGAATACATCTCAGCTGCAAGTTGTTATACACAACTACTCTGGATGAAACATCAGTTAGAAGACTATCAAATTAATGCTAACAGTATTCCCATTTATTGTGATAATACTGCTGTTATTTGTTTGTCAAAGAATCCAATTCTACATTCAAGAGCCAAGCATATTGAAATCAAACACCACTTTATCAGAGACTATGTTCAAAAAGGAATTTTAGATATACAATTCATTGATACTGAACATCAATGGGCAAATATATTCATTAAACCTTTAATCGTGGAAAGATTTGATTTTATAAAGAAAAATTTGAACACGCACTTTATGTCTGATTGAAATTGCTTGCCTCTAAGTAGGAATTCAGGTTCTGAAGCTATAGTCCATCAGAAGCTCTGTACTGAGGTTCTGAGGAAAATGTGCTTCTGAAGATGACATCAGCATCTGAATTCCAAAAGACAAATAGTTTGCTTCTGAATAGCAAAATTAAACTGAGAAATTTTGACGTGGCCTAAATGTATTGGTGTATAGCGTAAGAGGGCTATGATGAATTTATGCTTTGAATGTACTATCTCGCGCCTCCTAAGTCATTAATGTTGTGTTTGTTTGTCTCCTTTCTGAATTTTAATCGTTTTTACTAAAAACACTCAGACAAAAACACACACTACTCACTTCACATCCTACACTTTCTGATTTTAGACAAAGTATCTGAAAAATCATCTCTTTCGAAATGAAAACCTAGAACCCTAAATCGCTCATCAGAATCTATGGCAACTTCAAGCTCGAATCAAGGAACCTCCATGCAAGTGGCTACTGGTGAAGCTTATCAGATTAAAGGGAGAACGATGAAGTTAGAAGGATGGCAACTAACTGTTCAAGTGGAAAGCCCAATAGATTTTCTTTCGCTAGCTCATCATGGATGTGAGCTCAAGAACTACTTTCATGCTCAAGGCATGGATGATTACTTCTGCATATTGAGCGGTCCAACTTATCTGAACTAATCAAGTACTTTTGGGTAAGAGCTGAAATCTATGATTGTCATGCTGCTAAGATGGAAGAGCATGAAAAGGTTTTGATTGATCCTAGTCTGGAAGGGAAGACTAAAGAACAACTTGGTTTGAAGCCATTCACTTGTACAGAGGTTCGCTCAAACATCATGGGAATCCCTGTTACAATCACAGAAGAGATAATTGCAAGGGCAATTAGGAGAGCTGCTGAAGGATCATATGAAGAGGGCCTGGACAAGACAAGTCCATGGAATGATGTGGTGAACATGACTATGTTCAACAACACGAAGAAAGGGAAATACAGTGATCTGAGAATGGAATACAAGATGCTACATAAGATCATGACTGAAGACTTGCTACACTTTCTGATAAATAAAGAGAAGACAAATGTGCCTAAATACATCTTCAATCACATAATGTGGGCACTGAAGAAAAACCAGAACACCAACAGAAGCTGGATCCCTTATGGAAGACTATTGTCTGAGATCTTTCATCCAGGAGGGATACTGAAGGCACTCTAGCTGTCAAAGGTGATAAATGATGATCAACTAGGAACAGTAATTGGGAAAATCATCAATGGAAGCACCCTGAGGAATATGTATCTGATTAAGAAGGAAGAATTCAAAAAGCTGAAGACTAACCATCAAGAATCATATGCAGTATGTAATCTAATGGATAACTTTCCACCAATCTGCAAACAAGATCCTCTAGATGTTCACATTTACTATATTCATGAACACCTAAAGACAACTGGAGAATACATCAAATTGGAGGATATACTAGAGGAGATGTATGGTGGTACTCTTCATGTTGCCAGAAAGAGAAAATCAAAGAAAAAGGGAACTTTAGAAGATGATAATTGTAACGCTCTAGTTGTTATTTACTTATTTTAGTTGATTTTTGTGTGTTTATGTGCTTCAAAAATTATTTATGTTGATTTATGTGAATTATTGGTAATTGTTATTTTGTTGTATTTTATTATATGGGAATTAGTAATGACTTTTGTTATTTAAGTGAAAATGGTAGAAATAATAGTTAATTTAGAAAAAGGGAAATTATCTAGAGTTAATGGAGTTAAGGAAGGGTTAAGGAGAATTAATAGAAAGTTAGTGAGGGAGTAAATAGAAAGAAAAGGGGGTTATGTTTTGGTTGGTAAGGAAATAGAGAGTCAGACAAACATATTGTACGTACAGTAAAGAAAAAAAAAACAGACTTTTTGGGAGAAAAGAGAAGAACCAAGAGGGAAGAGCTAGGAAGAGAGAATCTGATCTTTTGCTGTAGAAATTTGCTGAATTAAGGTAAGGGTGGGTTTACTCTTCAATTGTTAATGTATATGTATGTGTTTTCATGAAAATAGATTGAATTTGGTGATTGTTGTTCTAAGTTTAAGAAACATGATAAATTGCTCATTGTTGTTGAATTATGTTGTTGATGGTATTGTTATGACTTGTTTCTGTTGTTTAGTTGTGAATTGAACCCATAAACATTGTTTCTAAACCATTTTGGGTGATTGGGGAATCAAAAATGGGATTTTTGGATGATATAGGGTTAGAAAATCGTAGGTTTTTAGTCTGCCCAGATGAATTCTCGCTTAAGCGAGATAGCCGTCGCTCAAGCGAGTGGCACTTTTCCCTGTCCAGAATCGTTTCGCATCCATTCGCTCAAGCGAGAGCTAAGCGAACTCTAAGCGAGCGAAATCCCAACCTTCGTCATTTGGTTCGCTCAAGCGAAATTCCCGTCGCTCAAGCGAAGTCTGCCAAAACCTGTAGTAAGTGAGCGTCGCTCAAGCGAACGCCAAGCGATCCTCAAGCGAGGAACAACCTGACTTTCGTCATTTGACTCGCTCAAGCGAGATTATCTTCGCTTAAGCGAGATTGGTCCTGAACGACCATTTTGTGCAATTTTTCTAAGTACTCCTAACCCAAACCTAAGCTTTCTAAGATGATTATTAGATTTATTAAGAATTGTTTAGATGGTAAAAACTATATTATGAAGATGATTAAGATGGGATTATGTATGCTTATATGCAAATAATTATACTTGCTAAGTTGATTTGCCTTGTTGTTGTGAAGTAGTATTGTCCAGTTGGGGAGGGTATCCTAAGTTGTTGTTGTTGTTGGTTGCATGCTGATATGCTCCATTAAGATGTTGGGTTGTATGCAGATATACACCATAGAGTCATTCATACTCATTTGCATTTGTTGGGGGCTTATTGCCCTGGAATGTTTATCATTCACTGTTGGGGGCTTATTGCCCTGGAACGCTTTATCGTTCACCTGTTGGGGGCTTATTGCCCTGGGATGCTTTAACCATCCAAAATGTTGGGGGCTTATTGCCCTGGAATGCTTAGCATTCAACGCGCGTAGTTGGTACCACATTTGCATAATGCATTCGTTGTTGGAGTCTTGCATTAGTTGTCATAGGTGTGAGTTGACAGTTGTGAGTTGTTGTTGGTGAGGTGTCGCCACAAATGGTTGTTGTTGATGTTAATCAAAGATGAATCAATATGATAATGTTTAGTTGATGATGTTGATAATGATGCTGCTGATTGTTAATATTGTTGTTGTTTTCAATGTATTTTGATGAATTCATATAGTTGTATATTACTTTTGATTTGTGAACTCACCCCTTCTGCTGGAATTGCCGCCTCGTGGGCAAGTGCAGGTAGCGAAGACTAGTGATGTTGGCTCTTGTGTCTAGGGCTCTGATGCGTAACGGGATGGGAACATTGCATGTTTAATTCTTCATTCCTTATGTATCACTTGTTGAACCATGTTGTTAATTTCATTATTGGAGAATATTGTTATGTTGAGGCCTTTGTGCCAACGATTGATGCAGTTGATTTGAGATGTTTTTAAAATAAATATTCCGCTGCAGAATTTTAATATGATGGAATTTGTTGATGTTTTTAAATAGTTTTATATTCTATTTAAATAATTTTGAAAAGTAGATGTAATACTCCGTTGTTTTTTGAACTCTGATGATTGTTGCATATTATTATGTCATTTTGGGAAACGGGGTGTTACAATTGGTATCAGAGCAGGTCGGTCTGTCAGACCATTGGTAGAGTCGTGTCGAGCCAATAGTGTAGTGTGACAGGTTTTAAACTGTCTTTGTTGTTCTGATTTTTGCTGTTATGTAGAATTATCGAGATGGCTGGGAGGAATGATGCTGCTCTTGCTGCTGCTTTGCAAGCAATGGCTCAAGTTGTTGGGCAACAACAAGGTGCTGGTGGAGCTGGTGAAGGTGTAAGGATGCTTGAGACCTTCTTGAGGAATCATCCACCAACCTTCAAGGGAAGGTATAATCCTGATGGAGCTCAAACCTGGTTGAAAGAGGTTGAAAGAATATTCCGGGTAATGCAGTGTACGGATGTTCAGATGGTGCGGTTTGGCACGCATATGTTAGCAGAGGAGGCTGACGACTGGTGGGTAAGCACTTAACCCATTCTCCAGGCTGAAGGAGCTGAGATTACATGGGCTGTGTTTAGAAGAGAGTTCCTGAGGAGGTATTTTCCGGAGGATGTCCGAGGTAAGAAGGAGATAGAATTCCTTGAGCTGAAGCAAGGAGACATGTCCATTACGGAATATGCTGCTAAGTTCGTGGAGCTTGCCAAGTTCTATCCACATTATGCTGCGGAGACTGCTGAGTTCTCCAAATGTATCAAGTTTGAAAATGGTCTGCGAGCTGATATCAAGCGGGCCATTGGCTATCAGAAGATCAGAGACTTCTCTGAGTTGGTGAGCAGCTGTCGTATTTATGAAGAGGACACTAAAGCTCACTACAAGATAATGAATGACCGTAGAGGTAAGGGGCAGCAGAGTCGCCCGAAGCCTTATAGTGCCCCAGCTGATAAGGGCAAACAAAGGATGCATGATGAGAGGAGGCCAGCACGTAGAGATGCTCCTGCTGAGGTAGTTTGTTACAAGTGTGGTGTGAAAGGCCACAAGAGCAATGCTTGCAACCGGGATGAGAAGAAATGTTTTCGTTGTGGTAAGAAGGGCCATACTGTCACCGAATGCAAACGTGGAGATATTGTTTGCTTCAACTGTAACGAGGAGGGTCACATTGGTTCTCAGTGCACTCAGCCTAAGAAGGCGCAGACCAGTGGAAGAGTTTTTGCCTTGACCGGTACTCAGACTGATCAGGAGGATCGACTTATCAGAGGTACTTGTTTCTTTAATAGTACTCCTTTAATTGCTATTATAGATACTGGTGCAACACATTGTTTCATTGCTATTGATTGTGCACAAAGATTGGGTTTGATTATGTCTGATATGCATGGGGAGATGGTTGTTGAAACTCCAGCTAAGGGTTCAGTAACTACTTCCCTTGTTTGCTTAAGTTGTCCGCTGTCTGTATTTGGTAGAGATTTTGAGGTGGACCTTGTTTGTTTGCCGTTAGTGGGAATGGATGTAATATTGGGAATGAATTGGTTAGAGTACAATCATGTTCTGATTAATTGTTTTACGAAGACGGTGCGGTTTTCTTCTGCTGAAGAAGAGAGTGGAACAGAATTTTTATCCACTAAAGAGATGAAGCGTTTAGAACAAGATGGTGTGTTGATGTTTTCTTTGTTGGCATTCTTGTCGGTGGAGAACCAAGCTGTGATTGATAGGCTGCCTGTTGTGAAGGAATTTCCTGAAGTTTTCCCTGATGAGATTCCAGATGTGCCACCGGAGCGAGAAGTGGAATTTTCGATAGACCTTGTGCCGGGTACGAAGCCTGTGTCGATGGCTCCTTACCGTATGTCAGCTTCGGAGTTAGCTGAGTTAAAGAAGCAATTAGAAGACTTGCTTGACAAGAAGTTTGTGAGACCGAGTGTTTCGCCATGGGGAGCGCCGGTGTTGTTGGTAAAGAAGAAGGATGGTAGCATGCGGTTGTGTATTGATTACCGTCAGCTGAATAAAGTGACGATCAAGAATAGGTATCCACTTCCGAGAATAGATGACTTGATGGATCAACTAGTGGGTGCTCGTATTTTCAGTAAAATTGATTTGAGGTCGGGTTACCATCAGATAAAGGTGAAGGATGAGGATATGCAAAAGACGGCGTTTAGGACGCGTTATGGTCATTATGAATATAAGGTGATGCCTTTTGGTGTTACGAATGCACCTGGTGTGTTTATGGAATATATGAACAGAATTTTTCATGAGTATCTGGATCAATTTGTTGTGGTTTTTATTGATGATATATTGATTTATTCTAAGACTGAAGCTGAGCATGCAGAGCATTTGAAGATTGTATTGCAAGTGCTGAAAGAGAAGAAATTGTATGCCAAGTTATCCAAGTGCGAGTTCTGGCTGAATGAAGTAAGTTTTCTTGGCCACATTATTTCTGGTAAAGGTATTGCTGTGGATCCTTCGAAGGTTGATGCTGTGTCGCAGTGGGAGACACCAAAGTCAGTTACTGAGGTAAGAAGTTTTCTTGGTCTGGCTGGTTATTATCGCAGGTTCATTGAGGGATTTTCGAAGTTGGCACTTCCTTTGACGCAACTGACCTGTAAAGGTAAAGCATTTGTGTGGGATGCTCGTTGTGAGAGTAGTTTCAATGAGTTGAAGCAAAGATTGACGACTGCTCCTATTTTGATTTTGCCAAAGCCAGAAGAACCTTTTGTTGTGTATTGTGATGCATCTAAGCTGGGATTAGGTGGTGTTTTGATGCAAGATGGCAAGGTGGTCGCGTATGCTTCTAGACAGCTGAGAGTGCATGAGAAGAATTATCCTACGCATGATCTAGAGTTGGCAGCCGTGGTATTTGTTTTGAAAATTTGGAGGCATTATTTGTATGGTTCCAGATTTGAAGTGTTTAGTGATCATAAGAGTTTAAAGTATTTATTTGATCAGAAGGAGTTGAATATGAGACAGAGAAGGTGGCTGGAGTTACTTAAGGATTACGATTTTGGTTTGAATTTCCATCCTGGTAAAGCTAATGTTGTGGCTGATGCGTTGAGTAGAAAGACGTTGCATATGTCGGCTATGATGGTAAAAGAGTTCGAGCTACTTGAACAGTTTAGAGACTTGAGTCTTGTTTGTGAAAGATCACCTCAGAGTGTGAGGTTGGGCATGTTGAGAATTAATAGTGACTTCTTGAATGATATCAAAGAGGCGCAGAAGCTGGATGTTAAGTTTGTGGATTTGATGGCTGTTAGTGATCAGAATGCGGATAGTGATTTCAAGGTTGATGACCAAGGTGTGTTGGGGTTTAGAGGAAGAATTTGTATACCTGAGGATGAGGGTTTGAAGAAGTTGATCTTGGAAGAAAGTCACAAGAGTAGTTTGAGTATTCATCCTGGAGCTACTAAAATGTATCATGACTTGAGGAAATTATTTTGGTGGTCCGAATTGAAGAAGGATGTTGCCCAATTTGTTTATGCATGTTTGACTTGCCAGAAGTCCAAGGTTGAACATCAGAAGCCTGTAGGGTTGTTGACTCTGCTAGACGTACCTGAGTGGAAATGGGATAGCATTTCTATGGATTTTGTGACGAGTTTGCCGAATACTCCAAGAGGGCATGATGCCATTTGGGTTATTGTCGACAGGTTGACTAAGTCGGCGCACTTTATTCCGATCAATATCAGTTATCCGGTAGCTCAGTTGGCGGAGATTTATATCCGTGACATTGTGAAGTTGCATGGTGTTCCATCAAGTATTGTGTCGGATAGAGATCCGAGGTTCACTTCGAGGTTTTGGAAGAGTTTGCAAGATGCATTGGGTTCGAAATTGAGGTTGAGTTCGGCTTATCATCCGCAGACAGATGGTCAGTCGGAGAGAACTATCCAATCCTTGGAGGATTTGTTGAGGGTGTGTGCACTCGAGCAAGGTGGAGCTTGGGACAGCCACTTACCGTTGATAGAGTTCACCTACAACAATAGTTACCATTCGAGTATTGGTATGGCACCGTTCGAAGCTTTGTATGGTCGAAGGTGTAGAACTCCTCTATGTTGGTGTGAGTCGGGTGAAAGTGTTATATTAGGACCTGAGTTAGTGCAGCAGACTACGGAAAAGGTCAAGATGATAAGAGAAAAGATGAAGGCATCTCAAGATCGTCAAAAGAGTTATCATGATAAAAGGAGAAAGGCTCTTGAATTTCAGGAGGGTGAGCATGTGTTTTTGAGGGTTACTCCGATGACGGGTGTAGGACGTGCATTGAAGTCGAAGAAGTTGACTCCAAAGTTCATTGGTCCTTATCAGATTTCCGAGAGGATTGGAACCGTGGCATATCGGATTGGATTGCCACCGCATCTATCGAACTTGCATGATGTGTTTCATGTCTCGCAGTTGAGAAAGTATGTAGCAGATCCTTCGCATGTTATTCCTAGGGATGATGTGCAGGTTAGAGATAATCTTACTGTCGAGACTTTGCCTTTGAGGATTGATGATCGTAAGGTGAAGCAGCTGAGAGGCAAGGAGATACCTCTGGTTAGAGTTGTTTGGGGCGGTGTAACCGGTGAGAGTTTGACTTGGGAGTTGGAGAGCAAGATGCAAGAGTCCTATCCTGAGTTGTTTGTTGCTTAAGGTATTATTTCGAGGACGAAATTCTCTAAGTTGGGGAGAGTTGTAACGCTCTAGTTGTTATTTACTTATTTTAGTTGATTTTTGTGTGTTTATGTGCTTCAAAAATTATTTATGTTGATTTATGTGAATTATTGGTAATTGTTATTTTGTTGTATTTTATTATATGGGAATTAGTAATGACTTTTGTTATTTAAGTGAAAATGGTAGAAATAATAGTTAATTTAGAAAAAGGGAAATTATCTAGAGTTAATGGAGTTAAGGAAGGGTTAAGGAGAATTAATAGAAAGTTAGTGAGGGAGTAAATAGAAAGAAAAGGGGGTTATGTTTTGGTTGGTAAGGAAATAGAGAGTCAGACAAACATATTGTACGTACAGTAAAGAAAAAAAAAACAGACTTTTTGGGAGAAAAGAGAAGAACCAAGAGGGAAGAGCTAGGAAGAGAGAATCTGATCTTTTGCTGTAGAAATTTGCTGAATTAAGGTAAGGGTGGGTTTACTCTTCAATTGTTAATGTATATGTATGTGTTTTCATGAAAATAGATTGAATTTGGTGATTGTTATTCTAAGTTTAAGAAACATGATAAATTGCTCATTGTTGTTGAATTATGTTGTTGATGGTATTGTTATGACTTGTTTCTGTTGTTTAGTTGTGAATTGAACCCATAAACATTGTTTCTAAACCATTTTGGGTGATTGGGGAATCAAAAATGGGATTTTTGGATGATATAGGGTTAGAAAATCGTAGGTTTTTAGTCTGCCCAGATGAATTCTCGCTTAAGCGAGATAGCCGTCGCTCAAGCGAGTGGCACTTTTCCCTGTCCAGAATCGTTTCGCATCCATTCGCTCAAGCGAGAGCTAAGCGAACTCTAAGCGAGCGAAATCCCAACCTTCGTCATTTGGTTCGCTCAAGCGAAATTCCCGTCGCTCAAGCGAAGTCTGCCAAAACCTGTAGTAAGTGAGCGTCGCTCAAGCGAACGCCAAGCGATCCTCAAGCGAGGAACAACCTGACTTTTGTCATTTGACTCGCTCAAGCGAGATTATCTTCGCTTAAGCGAGATTGGTCCTGAACGACCATTTTGTGCAATTTTTCTAAGTACTCCTAACCCAAACCTAAGCTTTCTAAGATGATTATTAGATTTATTAAGAATTGTTTAGATGGTAAAAACTATATTATGAAGATGATTAAGATGGGATTATGTATGCTTATATGCAAATAATTATACTTGCTAAGTTGATTTGCCTTGTTGTTGTGAAGTAGTATTGTCCAGTTGGGGAGGGTATCCTAAGTTGTTGTTGTTGTTGGTTGCATGCTGATATGCTCCATTAAGATGTTGGGTTGTATGCAGATATACACCATAGAGTCATTCATACTCATTTGCATTTGTTGGGGGCTTATTGCCCTGGAATGTTTATCATTCACTGTTGGGGGCTTATTGCCCTAGAATGCTTTATCGTTCACCTGTTGGGGGCTTATTGCCCTGGGATGCTTTAACCATCCAAAATGTTTGGGGCTTATTGCCCTGGAATGCTTAGCATTCAACGCGCGTAGTTGGTACCACATTTGCATAATGCATTCGTTGTTGGAGTCTTGCATTAGTTGTCATAGGTGTGAGTTGACAGTTGTGAGTTGTTGTTGGTGAGGTGTCGCCACAAATGGTTGTTGTTGATGTTAATCAAAGATGAATCAATATGATAATGTTTAGTTGATGATGTTGATAATGATGCTGCTGATTGTTAATATTGTTGTTGTTTTCAATGTATTTTGATGAATTCATATAGTTGTATATTACTTTTGATTTGTGAACTCACCCCTTCTGCTGGAATTGTCGCCTCGTGGGCAAGTGCAGGTAGCGAAGACTAGTGATGTTGGCTCTTGTGTCTAGGGCTCTGATGCGTAACGGGATGGGAACATTGCATGTTTAATTCTTCATTCCTTATGTATCACTTGTTGAATCATGTTGTTAATTTCATTATTGGAGAATATTGTTATGTTGAGGCCTTTGTGCCAACGATTGATGCAGTTGATTTGAGATGTTTTTAAAATAAATATTCCGCTGCAGAATTTTAATATGATGGAATTTGTTGATGTTTTTAAATAGTTTTATATTCTATTTAAATAATTTTGAAAAGTAGATGTAATACTCCGTTGTTTGTTGAACTCTGATGATTGTTGCATATTATTATGTCATTTTGGGAAACGGGGTGTTACAATAATGTTGATGAAGCTCCTGAACCACAAAGGAAGAAGGCTAAGAAAGAAAAGCAAGCATCTCAAGAACAAGCTACTAGTTCTGATATACCATTTATTCAAGATGAAGTTCAGGACTTAGAACCTGCTAAAATTCTGAATAAGAGAACTAGAAGTGGTAAAACAATTGGCACTTCACAACTTCTACTTGCTCAACCATCCATTCCTAAGAAGAAAAGGAAGCATGTTGTCAGGAAGATGAAGGTATATCATCCTGAATAAAATCATTATTCAGAACATCTAAATGAAATAAAATCATCTAAATGTTCCAGAAACATCTTCAAATTCTTCATTTGCCTTAACCGGAGTGTCATCACACAAAATAGGATTGTCTTAATTTGTCGGTTGTTTAGGTGAAATTGGTCTATCTTGTTTCTCAATCTCCATGAGTGTTCGGAAACGATCGTGTTGATCCAAAAATTCATCCTCCAATGTTGCCGCCTCGTCGCTCTTGTGTATCTTCCACTTCGTAGATGATGGAGGTAGTGGACAATCATTTTTCAACAAAAGAATGATAAAATGACTTGGGATTAAACCAATAAAATGACTTGGGATTAAACCAATGCAAATCATGTTGCTTTTCAGGTTAACCGGAGGCTTACCTGTGGGAAAAAAGTCTCTGAGACTCCAATAACAAGGGTAGTCATCTCTAACACCGGCTTATTGTAACAAGATGCAACGATGTGTCCCATATCCAGCAATGTCAACCATTTATCGGAAGGTGCAAAACTACTGCCATTTTTCGGAGGATGCAAAGTTGGAATCGACGAAAGTGGATAAATGCCAAGGCGAGCACCTTTTCTTTTTTGGTTGTGAAGATTTTTTTGGTTGTGAAGATTGACTTTCCGGATGTTGAGAATCAATAGTCTCCCACAAAGATGGGATCTTACGTGTCGATTTTGGTGTAGACTTGATTTTTTTTCTTTGCTCCTTTGGTTAGTACATTTCTTGGAGGTGGTGACAACATTGTGGTCTCCGGAAATGCTAACAACCGCAAACCCTCTTTAATTTCTAGTTTCATTTGGTATGGAACTCTTTTGAGACGTTCTTGAATACCACTCCACTCCTCCTCGACCGAAAACAAATATTCATTACTTTCTTCTTCTTCACCCATATATCTTATGCCAATGCGGGTCTATCTCATCCAATCAAATGGGCATGTTGTGACGGATTTTCATAGAAATGAAGCATGCACAAGGTAGGCCATACGATGTCCTTTGAACACAACCGCAAGTTTTCTTGTCCATGCACAATTTTTTCCTCGCACGTTCCTATTCCAAAAAAATAAAATTCATGGCTTGTCTAGACATGTTACCCTCCAACCCGGAGTTCAAAAAGACATATTTGTATCTATGTTCCAACACTATAACACTCCTACCAAATGACGACTGTATCTCCCCAAATTGGATTGCCAACATTGTAACGCCCTCCTTATTTATTTAATTATTTTATTAGAGAATATGGTATATTATTATATATTATATATGATTTTTGGTGAATATGTGACGTATTTGTGATGTGTGACGTGATGATTATTTTATTGTTTAATAAAATAATATATGTGGCGTTTATATGTATATTTATATGAAAAATATAGAGATTGGTGGAGAAATATATTATTTTGAGAGGTGGGGTTATTTTTATAAATAGGAAGAGTTGTGAGGGTTGAGATAGAATTAGATAAGTTGAGAGGTGGTATAAAAAGGAAATTAGGTTAAGGAAAGTAATCAGAAACGCGTATCAGACATTTGGGAAAGGAAGAGAAACGGTTGAAGAGAGGAAGAAGCTAGGCTGTGATTTTCTGCATTTTTCCAGGTAAGGGTGAGCCTAACTTCAGTAATATTGATTATGAATCATCTGTTTTTGATTAGCCAAGAGTTGGGAAGAATTGGGATGAGTTTCATGAATTAGGGTTAGGATGATTTTGATGAATTTGATGTGAGATTGTGTTGTAATGCTGTAGAAACGTGTTACAGAACCTAGATTAATCATTAGGACAACATTGCTGATGAATTAGAAGCCTAACTTGAGAGATTTGAGATGTTTTGGTGAGAATTGGAGTGAACCCGTAGTGGTTCTGAGATCGCTCGCTTGTGGCGAGTGACCACTCGCCGTGGCGAGTAAGCTTTGATCGCTCGCGAGGCGAGCAGTGTAGCTCGCCGTGGCGAGCTTGTCCCTTAAACTTAGGATTTTTGCCAAACTTTAGATGGTTTTGAGTGCCTTATTATTTATAGAGACGACCTGTGAAGTTGTTTGGACCAAATTGGATTTAGGAAACCTTTAAACGAAGATTTTAGGCGAAAAATATCAAAAAGGCCGAGAGCACCCAGGATCACTCGCCTATAGCTCGCCCCCAGCTCGCCTTTGGCGAGCAGCCTTTGTGAGTGCTCGCCTGTGGTGAGCAGATCACTAGCCGTGGCGAGTTAGTATGGTACGGGACTGTTGTGTTTTTGCGATCTGTTTCGCATGGGACTTTGAGAGAACACCTTTGGGCAGCATTAGAGATGGTTTATGGCCTGAGAAGGAGTCTGTAATGAGGATCAAAGATGCACTCTTGCGTTGATGCTAAAGTGATGTATTGTTTGTGTTTTAATGACTTTGTAACATGATGCTAAGTGACTATAGTGATGATTACGTGTTGTGATATGTGTGTTTAGTGAGACGAACTTCTGCCATGTATTTATGATAGCTGCATGTGTCAGTCTTGATGTAGTTACGACGTTGAGAAGTTGTGTTAACTTGATTAAGTTATTAAGAGTCGAGTCCATGCATTTGCATAATTATGAGACGGTGGAGCTTTATGCTCAAAGCGACGGTGGAGCATTTGCTCAAAGCGACGGTGAAGCATATTAATGATTATATATATGGTACCACATGCATGATGTCAAGAGTTGCATTTAGTGAGTCAAATTGTTGACATATTATGAGACGATGTTTTGAGACGGTGATGTGATATTCAAGATGTTTTATGACGATGATTTTACCCTTGTATTTTAACATGTGATGTATGTGATGAGTTTATGATGTTAATCATGAGTGTTTGATTTATATATTAATATTTCTGTTGTGAATCTCACCCCTTCTGTTGGAATTGCCGCCTTGTGGGCAAGTGCAGGTAACCAAGCTTAGGTGCGCAGATGTGAGGAGTCTTGTGTGACGTAGGATTGCTCTGATACGTAACGGGATGGGGTCTTTATTAGAGTCTATTCCTTTATGTATCATGTTTGAACTATTGAATGATTTTATGTATCTTTGACGAATTTATGAGACGTTGATGGCCTTGGGCCAAGACTATTTATGAAGAGTTTGAAATATGTTTTTTCGCTGCTATAAAATTGAATACTTTGCGAAGGATAAATTATTATCTAATTTGCTTAAAGATGAATGTGACACTCCTTTTGCGATGTACTCTGATGTATGCTTTTATTTAATGAAATTTTTAAGTCAGGAAATTGAGGTGTTACAATTGGTATCAGAGCAGGTTGGTCCGTCCGGCCAAGTAGAGAGTCGAGTGACGTTGTCTTAGAGTTAGAATACTATATTTGTATTATTCTAACTTATGTGTGCTTTGTAGAGGACTAAGATGGCTGGTAGAAATGATGCTGCTCTTGATGCTGCTTTGGAAGCAATGGCTAATGTTGTGGGTAATCAGAACAATCCTGGAGGAAACGACGGGACAAGGATGCTAGAGACTTTTCTGAGGAATCACCCGCCTACCTTCAAGGGGCGATATGATCCTGATGGGGCGCAGACATGGCTCAAGGAAATTGAGAGGATCTTCAGAGTCATGCAATGTGAAGATGTTCAGAAGGTGCGTTTCGGTACGCACATGCTTGCTGAAGAGGCTGATGATTGGTGGGTTAGCCTCCTACCTATTCTGGAACAAGGCGGAGCTGAGGTTACGTGGGCTATATTCAAGAGGGAATTCCTTGATAGATACGTTCCAGAAGACGTTCGTGGAAACAAAGAGATTGAGTTCCTGGAGCTTAAGCAAGGGAACATGTCGGTGACCGAGTATACGGCCAAGTTTGTGGAGCTGGCTAAGTTTTATCCGCACTATACCCCTGAGACGGCTGAATTTTCAAAGTGCATCAAGTTTGAGAATGGCTTGCGTGCTGACATTAAGCGAGCCATTGGTTATCAGAAGATCCGTAACTTTTCTGAGTTAGTGAGTAGCTGCAGAATTTATGAGGAGGATACCAAGGCTCACTACAAGGTAGTGAATGATAGGAAAGCTAAGGGCCAGCAGAGTTGTCCTAAACCTTATGATGCCCCTAGAGATAAAGGGAAGCAAAGAGTTAATGATGAGAGAAGACCTCAGAAGAAAAATGCTCCTACCGAGATTACTTGCTTCACTTGTGGTGAGAAAGGCCACAAGAGTAATGTGTGTACTGCTGATGTGAAGAGATGCTACCGTTGTGGTCAGAAAGGGCATACTACTAATGACTGCAAGTTTGATGATGTTGTGTGTTTCAACTGCAATGAGCAAGGACATATTGGTTCGCAATGCAAGCAACCGAAGAAGACTAAGACCACTAGAAGGGTGTTCGCGTTGACTGGCACACAGACTGAGAATGATGATCGTTTGATCAGAGGTACTTGTTATATTGCTGATCAATCTTTAGTTGCTATTATTGATACTGGTGCTACGCATTGTTTTATTGCTCTTGATTGTGCTGCTAAGTTAAATCTTGTTGTATCTGATATGAATGAGGAGATGGTTGTCGAAACTCCAGCAAAGGGGTCGGTGACTACTTCCCTTGTATGCTTGAGATGTCCTGTGTCTATGTTTGGTCGAGATTTTGAAATTGATTTGATTTGTCTACCGTTGGTTGGGATGGATGTGATTTTGGGTATAAACTGGTTAGAATGCAACCATGTGCTTATTAATTATTTTAGCAAGACGGTACGTTTTTCTTCTGCTGAAGAGGAAAGTGGTGCAGAGTTCTTATCTACTAAGCAACTGAAGCAACTAGAACGTGATGGCTTGATGATGTTTTCGTTAATGGCTTCATTATCTATCGAGAATCAGGCAGTGATCGATAAGCTGCAAGTGGTGTGTGATTTTCCTGAAGTTTTCCCAGATGAAATTCCTGATGTGCCTCCAGAGAGAGAAGTTGAGTTTTCTATTGATCTTGTTCCTGGAACGAGGCCGGTATCGATGGCACCTTATCGTATGTCGGCTTCTGAATTAGCTGAGTTGAAGAAGCAGTTAGAGGACTTGCTCGAAAAGAAATTTGTTAGACCAAGTGTTTCACCTTGGGGAGCGCCAGTGTTGCTAGTAAAGAAGAAAGATGGTAGTATGAGGCTATGTGTTGACTATCGGCAGTTGAACAAGGTAACTATCAAGAATAGGTATCCACTTCCGAGAATTGATGATTTGATGGATCAGCTAGTGGGTGCACGTGTTTTCAGCAAGATTGATTTGAGGTCAGGTTATCACCAGATTAAAGTAAAAGATGAAGATATGCAGAAGACAGCTTTTAAAACTCGTTATGGTCACTATGAGTACAAGGTTATGCCTTTTGGAGTTACCAATGCACCTAAAGTGTTTATGGAGTATATGAATCGCATCTTTCATGCATTTTTGGATCGGTTTGTAGTTGTATTTATTGATGATATTTTGGTTTACTCCAAGACTGAAGAAGAACATGCTGATCATTTGAAGATTGTCTTGCAATTGCTGAAGGAGAAGAAGTTGTATGCTAAACTGTCTAAGTGTGAGTTCTGGCTAAAGGAAGTAAGTTTTCTTGGCCATGTTATTTCTGGTGATGGTATTGCAGTTGATCCGTCTAAAGTTGAAGCGGTTTCGCAATGGGAGACTCCTAAATCAGTTACAGAAATTAGAAGCTTTTTGGGACTAGCTGATTACTATAGAAGGTTTATTGAAGGGTTTTCCAAGTTAGCTCTTCCGTTAACGCAGTTGACGTGTAAGGGTAAGTCTTTTGTGTGGGATGTACATTGTGAGAATAATTTTAATGAGCTGAAGAAGCGTCTAACGACGGCCCCAGTTTTGGTTTTGCCAAAGTCCGACGAACCTTTTGTGGTGTATTGTGACGCGTCCAAGCTGGGTTTAGGTGGTGTTCTCATGCAAGATGGTAAGGTGGTAGCTTATGCTTCTAGATAGCTGAGAGTTCATGAGAAGAATTACCCGACGCATGATTTAGAGTTGGCAGCTGTGGTCTTTGTATTGAAAATATGGAGACATTACTTGTATGGTTCGAGGTTTGAAGTGTTTAGTGATCACAAAAGTTTGAAGTATTTGTTTGACCAGAAGGAGTTGAATATGAGACAGCGAAGGTGGCTCGAGTTATTGAAGGATTATGACTTTGGTTTGAATTATCATCCGGGCAAAGCTAATGTGGTTGCAGATGCCTTGAGTAGAAAGGTTATGCATGTGTCTGCTTTGATGGTGAAAGAATTTGAGTTGTTGGAACAGTTTAGGGATTTGAGCTTAGTTTGTGAATGGACACCTCAGAGTGTAAAGCTGGGAATGTTGAGGATTGATAATGATTTCTTGAAGAGTATTAAAGAGGCACAGAAAGAAGATGTTAAGTTTGTAGACTTATTGGTTGCATCCCTGACAATGACGAAATGAAGAAGATGATTCTTGAAGAGAGTCACAGAAGTAGCTTGAGTATTCACCCGGGAGCTACGAAGATGTATCATGATTTAAAGAAGCTGTTTTGGTGGTCTGGTTTGAAACGTGACGTGGCACAATTTGTGTATTCTTGTTTGATTTGTCAGAAGTCAAAGATTGAACATCAGAAACCGGCTGGCATGATGGTATCTTTAGATGTGCCAAAGTGGAAATGGGATAGTATATCCATGGACTTTGTGACGAGTTTGCCGAATACTCCTAGAGGGAATGACGCCATTTGGGTTATTGTTGATAGGTTGACGAAATCGGCTCATTTTCTACCGGTTAATATTACCTTTCCTGTAGCTCAGTTGGCAGAGATCTATATCCGGGACATAGTGAAGCTGCATGGCGTTCCTTCGAGCATCGTATCAGATAGAGATCCAAGATTTACTTCTAGATTTTGGAAGAGTTTGCAAGAGGCGTTAGGTTCTCAGTTGAGGTTGAGCTCGGCTTATCATCCGTAGACAGATGGTCAGTCAGAGAGGACGATTCAGTCGTTGGAGGATTTGTTGAGAGTTTGTGTACTTGAGCAAGGAGGGACTTGGGATAGTCATCTTCCGTTGATAGAGTTCACGTACAACAACAGTTACCATTCGAGTATTGGGATGGCACCTTTTGAGGCTTTGTATGGTCGGAGATGCAGAACTCTGTTATGTTGGTTTGAATCAGGTGAAAGAGTGGCTTTAGGACCGGAGATTGTTCAACAGACTACCGAGAAGGTGAGAATGATCCAAGAGAAGATGAAAGCGTCGCAGAGTCGACAAAAGAGTTATCATGACAAGCGTAGGAAGGACCTTGAGTTCCAAGAGGGAGATCATGTGTTCCTGAGAGTTACCCCTATGGCAGGTGTCGGACGTGCTTTGAAGTCAAAGAAGTTGACTCCGAGATTTATTGGTCCGTATTAGATTTCAGAGAGGATTGGGACGGTGGCATATCGTGTTGGATTACCACCACATTTATCGAATTTACATGATGTTTTCCATGTGTCGCAACTGAGGAAGTACGTTCCGGATCCATCTCATGTGATCCAAAGTGATGATGTGCAAGTTAGAGACAACCTTACAGTCGAGACTTTACCGGTAAGGATTGATGATCGGAAAGTGAAGACGTTGAGAGGCAAGGAGATACCTCTCGTTAGAGTCATTTGGGACGGAGCGACGGGTGAAAGTTTGACTTGGGAGCTAGAAAGTAAGATGCTGGAATCCTATCCAGAGTTGTTTGATCGAGGTAAATTTTCGAGGACGAAAATCCTCTAAGAGGGGGAGAGTTGTAATGCCCTCCTTATTTATTTAATTATTTTATTAGAGAATATGGTATATTATTATATATTATATATGATTTTTGGTGAATATGTGACGTATTTGTGATGTGTGACGTGATGATTATTTTATTGTTTAATAAAATAATATATGTGGCGTTTATATGTATATTTATATGAAAAATATAGAGATTGGTGGAGAAATATATTATTTTGAGAGGTGGGGTTATTTTTATAAATAGGAAGAGTTGTGAGGGTTGAGATAGAATTAGATAAGTTGAGAGGTGGTATAAAAAGGAAATTAGGTTAAGGAAAGTAATCAGAAACACGTATCAGACATTTGGGAAAGGAAGAGAAACGGTTGAAGAGAGGAAGAAGCTAGGCTGCGATTTTCTGCATTTTTCCAGGTAAGGATGAGCCTAACTTCAGTAATATTGATTATGAATCATCTGTTTTTGATTAGCTAAGAGTTGGGAAGAATTGGGATGAGTTTCATGAATTAGGGTTAGGATGATTTTGATGAATTTGATGTGAGATTGTGTTGTAATGCTGTAGAAACGTGTTACAAAACCTAGATTAATCATTAGGACAACATTGCTGATGAATTAGAAGCCTAACTTGAGAGATTTGAGATGTTTTGGTGAGAATTGGAGTGAACCCGTAGTGGTTCTGAGATCGCTCACCTGTGGCGAGTGACCACTCGCCGTGGCGAGTAAGCTTTGATCGCTCGCGAGGCGAGCAGTGTAGCTCGCTGTGGCGAGCTTGTCCCTTAAACTTAGGATTTTTGCCAAACTTTAGATGGTTTTGAGTGCCTTATTATTTATAGAGACGACCTGTGAAGTTGTTTGGACCAAATTGGATTTAGGAAACCTTTAAACGAAGATTTTAGGCGAAAAATGTCAAAAAGGCCGAGAGCACCCAGGATCACTCGCCTATAGCTCGCCCCCAGCTCGCCTTTGGCGAGCAGCCTTTGTGAGTGCTCGCCTGTGGTGAGCAGATCACTCGCCGTGGCGAGTTAGTATGGTACGGGACTGTTGTGTTTTTGCGATCTGTTTCGCATGTGACTTTGAGAGAACACCTTTGGGCAGTATTAGAGATGATTTATGGCCTGAGAAGGAGTCTGTAATGAGGATCAAAGATGCACTCTTGCGTTGATGTTAAAGTGATGTATTGTTTGTGTTTAAATGACTTTGTAACATGATGCTAAGTGACTATAGTGATGATTACGTGTTGTGATATGTGTGTTTAGTGAGACGAACTTCTGCCATGTATTTATGATAGCTGCATGTGTCAGTCTTGATGTAGTTACGACGTTGAGAAGTTGTTAACTTGATTAAGTTATTAAGAGTCGAGTCCATGCATTTGCATAATTATGAGACGGTGGAGCTTTATGCTCGAAGCGACGGTGGAGCATTTGCTCAAAGCGACGGTGAAGCATATTAATGCTTATATATATGGTACCACATGCATGATGTCAAGATGTTAAGAGTTGCATTTAGTGAGTCAAATTGTTGACATATTATGAGACGATGTTTTGAGACGGTGATGTGATATTCGAGATGTTTTATGACGATGATTTTACCCTTGTATTTTAACATGTGATGTATGTGATGAGTTTATGATGTTAATCATGAATGTTTGATTTATATATTAATATTTCTGTTGTGAATCTCACCCCTTCTGTTGGAATTGCCGCCTTGTGGGCAAGTGCAGGTAACCAATCTTAGGTGCGCAGATGTGAGGAGTCTTGTGTGACGTAGGATTGCTCTGATACGTAACGGGATGTGGTCTTTATTAGAGTCTATTCCTTTATGTATCATGTTTGAACTATTGAATGATTTTATGTATCTTTGACGAATTTATGAGACGTTGATGGCCTTGGGCCAAGACTATTTATGAAGAGTTTGAAATATGTTTTTCCGCTGCTATAAAATTGAATACTTTGCGAAGGATAAATTATTATCTAATTTGCTTAAAGATGAATGTGACACTCCTTTTGCGATGTACTCTGATGTATGCTTTTATTTAATGAAATTTTTAAGTCGGGAAATTGGGGTGTTACAAACATCTCATCTATTTTTCCCAACAAGTGCCCAAATTACCCTTGGAGGTGGACAAATATTCCTTCACTCTACCATGAGCTCCTTCAACTCTGTTTGTCATCCTGCACCCAAGATGTAACATACAAGCATCTTGCAATTCCATTAGATTACTTGCATACAACTCTTGAGTAGGAGATTCTCCCAATTTTTCCCATGCATGAAATATGGTATCAACTATATTCTCACTATGCTCCACCTCGTCGACAAGCTTCTTTTCCCCATCCACTATGACAACCTTTTGTTTCACTTTACAATCGGTGATGATATATGCTCTTACATTTTTCCCAACACGGAAATAACAAAGTAATGCACTACTATCAGAGAGAACATTTCCTACGGCCTTCATCATAGTCATGTCCCTATCGGTCACTACCACCTTAGGCATATCACTATTTGGATTAAGAAGTTTAAGCAACGCTTGTAAAGCCCAAGTAAAGTTATGCTCCTTATCCGACGTCATAAATGAAAAACCAACCAAATATGTCAAATAGGTTGCGGTGACTCCAACTATTTCAAACAATGGCATCATGTACAAGTTGGTTTATACATGGAATCCATTATCAAAACAGTTACAAAATTGCTAAACAACTTATACATGGTTCTCATCTTAATTTGACTTCAATCAGTAAACTTACTTGCTCTCTCCACTGTTCAATAACATATTATTCCGACTCTTACTTTATACAAGATCGAAGTACAGGAGAGATAATTGAAACAAGATCTCATAGGGTCTTTATTACCTTCATTTTCATCCATCCACAGTCTGGTGTTTCTGCATCTTCAGATATCATTCATCACTGTTTGGTCCATCCAAGTTAGGATAAGCTAAAGCCTAAAGGTGTTGATTCATCAACTTTAAAACTAAAAGACTCTTGGTTGTGAGTCTTGCCATCTTGGAAAACATGTTCGGGTGTCTTTCCCCATTAGTGCCAATAGAAGATCCTGGTCTTCATTTGATATTGTGCATTTTGATATTCTGCAATTTCAACCGCCTTATGGTGTGGTATGGTGGAAAACCCCGCCATATCATCCACCATTTTCCATGTCGATGAGGTCAAAATCCGCCACGCCATATTTCCATGGCGTCTCTATAACCGCCATTTGCTCCTGGTCATGGCGTCTCTATAAGTAGGTATTTTATTTTGGGGTATTCCAGAGTCCATCTACACATCGTTTTTATGTCTATGATGCAGATGTTACTTTCTTTGAGGATATGACTTTCTTTGCAACATCAGCTTCATTAGAGTCAACCACAAACGTTACTGCTCCCCGGGTTCTACCTATTCATCTTTTTGAAACATCTGCATCTACTCACATGTCTCCACAGTCGCAGATTGGCCTTGAGTGTCGTCGCTATGGTATTGCATATGAGGTGGTTTTGGTGATTTAGTTCAAGAGCCCTCCACTACGATTTTTAGTGATTTACGTTCTGTTTCAATCCTTTCTCCCGTTGTTCGTTAACTTACCTATTGCTCGTCATAAAGGTAAACTATCTACGTCTAATCCTCATCCTATTTGTTGAAATTACTCTATAACTTCAAAGTGTTTTATTTCAATGAGAATGATGCTCCTTTTATAGGAGAGAATACAACTAATCAATTCCTTAATTTAAGGAGTGACATAATGAAGAAAAAAAAGAAGACAATACAAAGTTGGTGCATAAAAGTCCGCATCAAAAGGAAACTATATACATCGGTTGGGTGCGACCTCAGATTGGTTGGGTTAAGCTTAATTGCGATGGTGCTTGGAAGGGATCTGGTACTCTTGCAGGGTGTGGAGGGCTCCTTCGAGACTCTGATGGCAGATGGTTCAAAGGCTACTTCAAGAAGATTGGAATGTGTGGTGCTTTTCATGCTGAAATGTGGGGCATGTATCTAGGTTTGGACTTTGCGTGGAGGGAGAATACTACTCATCTTATAGTGGAGAGTGACTCAAAGACCTTAGTCGACATGATTACTGAAAATTGCAATTTTGGTGGAACTACTCCTACCTTGGTCAAGCGTATTCGACAACTTTTGAGTTTAAGTTGGACTGTCAAAATTATCCATACTTGGCGTGAAGGCAACAGAAGTGCAGATTGGCTTGCTAATTTCAGTATTTCGATGGATTCTCTAGATTTTCATATTCTGGAGAATCCCCCTAGTGAGCTTCAGAGTCTTTTGTTTTATGATATATCCGGGGCTTACATGCCTAGGAACGTCCGTTTAATTTCTTAGTTTTCCTTCTCTTTGGGCTTTGGCCCTCTTTTGTACCAAAAAAAAAACAACCACTGAAATAATAATAATAATAATAATAATAATAATAATAATAATAATAATAATAATAATAATAATATGATTACACTGAATTATATGATTTTCTTAAATTATTAACGGTGTTGGCGTGTCGATGTCTGTGTCTGTATCTATGTTTCATAGTCTGGTGCATATGGAAGCTTGTTCCAGTTCCACCCAAGAAATTTATAGTCGGTTTCCAATGGATCTTTGCTATTAACGTAAGCCCTGATGGATAGGTAGATCGGTTGAAAGCTAGATTGAAAGCTAAAGGATATACTTAAATTTATTGTCTTCACTAGATTGATACCTTCTCCATTTGAAAATATGGTAGTTTGTATTTTCTTGTCAATGGCTGCTATGCCACATTATTACAGGAACATTAAGCAAAACAACATAATTTGAACCGAATGTACTCATATATGGGGAAAAATTACAAGTTTATGAGTTAATTTGACAACGAGGAGATGGTGTCAGGAGGTAGTAAGATACGAGCATGGATATATTTCAATGAATATCTGGTACAAATGCAAAAAGGCGCCCTGCTAAATACGACATCATCTCATGGTTGTGAACACTATTAAGAATAGTCAATCTCCAAACATTGTCTTCCCTGACGGCATATCCACGTAGCATGAACAAACACCCGCATTTTCTTGATCCTGTTGCTTTATGCTTCACTTGTCTCTTCAGTACTTTGTGCTCGCCGCTCCGTTCACAAACCAACTCCAACATAGCTTTTCTACCTTCACAAGATCTTTTAATGATGACCATAAATCCAGCCTTATTTGCTTCTCGACGAATCCAACCGAGCAATTCGTCTTTATATTTCCATGCATCTCGGGTCGAAAAGAAATGAGTTGTGTCCACTTCGTTGTCACACACACCGGAATTGATGCTTGATGTCTCAACTTTAACGGAAGCTTCAACCTTCACGGAAGCTTCGACCTTAACGGGAGCTTCAACCTTAATGGAATCGACAACACTAGGTTTTCGATCACCTGCATTCTCAACCATATCTATAAATAAACAACATATAATTGTTAAAATAATTAATTAACATGTATTTAATATCATATAAGAACATAAACAAACCAAAAAAAGGTTTTAAAAAGTTGTTAGGCAGTAGCACTGCCATTTGAAAAACAGTTCTAAGTACCTAGCGGCAGTTAACTACCGCTAACGCGCATGTCAGAACAAAAAAAAAACCAGCAAAATCAATAAAATGTAAACGAGTTTAACGTTGCAATACTTTTTTTTTTTTTTTTTATGTATATTGTGCATAGAAACATCCTAGCAATCCATCAGCAAGATTTTAACAAAAAAAAAAACTTGAAATGGGATTTTTTTTGAGGTATGGTACGGTGATGTAAGGTGATGAGCGAATAAGAGGTAGGGTTGTTTGGTTTTGGGGAAAAAAGCTACGGCACTTAACTATCGCTAGCCTCAACGGCAGTTAACCGTTTCCGGTTTGCCAAACGCTAGGGTATTTTTGGTTTTTCCATGTGTTATTAGGCAATTTTCAAGGAGAATAAGGGAGTGAGTTGACTTGAGAGTTGGTTTGGAAAGGAAGAATGGAGGAAGGAGTGAGGAGATGGGTGGTGGACATATCAAAGTGGGACCCGCAACCCCATGAGTTCTCCTCTGCACTCTCCCTCCTCCCTACCGAAGAACACTCCTCTGTTACCAGGTACTACACCTTCTACTCTCTTAATCTCGTAATACAAATTAATGGGGTTTTTGACTTATGCTTTTGCCAGGTTTTTCAAAATGGAAGACCGTAAAAGAGCACTTATCAGTCGAATGCTTCAATACGCACTTGTATATGATCTCATCAAAATCAATAAACATGATTTCGTCATTCAACGAACTTCCCAAGCCAAACCTTTTTTGGATTTATCGGTATCAATCAATCAACTCTTTTCATCATAATCATCATCATTCAACGCAGTTTATATGTGCCACTTGTATCATGATGTTTCATTTCAGGATTATGATAAATTGGGTCTTACATTCCCAAATTTTAATTTCAATGTATCCCATCATGGAGATTATGTGGCCATAGCATCTGAACCTTTATGCCTTGTCGGGATAGACATTGTCTCTTTTGATATACCTCAGGGAGAAACAGTTACTGAATTCATTCAGTTTTTTTCATCATACTTTTCAACTTTGGAATGGGATAACATAGTCAATGCTGGCACTTCTCATGATGTATTAATTCAATTTTACAAGTACGTATACTATGCTTAAGGCTTATACTTAAGCTATGCTGTTTTTGTCATTAGAAATAATTGTTTGTAGTTCAGAATTTAAATTAATTCTGTTCATATTTCTCTAATATCCGTGATAGTGTCTGATCTGATAAGATATTGTTATCTATCTATCTACCACCAAACTAGTAGAATTGGTTTTAAATGTAAAACGATTCTTTGAACCAAATAGGGGGCGTATTGAAAGTCAAAGGTGCACTTGTATTGCAGGTATTGGAGCCTAAAGGAAGCATATGTTAAAGCCATGGGGAGTGGACTTATTGAAGGGTTGAACAAAGTAGAGTTTTCTCATACGAACTGGACTAATATATCAGCTACGATGGATGGGAAGTTTATGGCTTTCTGGAGATTTTGGTTGATTGAACTTGGAGAAAGACATTGTGTGAGTTCCTCATTAACTTTTATCTGGGTTATTACCTATATGACTACAACGTTAAAGGGGTAGGGGGGTCGTGGATATTGAATGAATCATTAACAAATTGTATTGTCCTTCCCAATCACATGGTACTCCACAAATTTTTTTCATTACTCATGACATTCTTTTTGCATCAATAATGTTAGCATTCCATTTCCATTCCCTTGACTGAAATTAAGGGGAACTACTTTCATAATGGCATGAAACTTACACACATAGCAACAATCTACTGAATGGTGGATCATGTAGTAACAGGAATACTTTAGATTTCAATTACAGAGACAAGAAACCATTTTGCTGGATTTCAAGTTCAAATTGGTAAAAGAGTTGACTAAATTTCCATTGCCCTGTGAAGGCTATTAAGGTAGTTCAAACAGGTGATGTTGAATGCATTCTCATGCAAATTTCAACGCATGCATGCTCACGTGATATCTCTGTGGGATGATTTGGTTGAAAACTTATTTCAAGATGTTCTTGCAGTATCCAGTAGTAAACCTAAAATCTACTATCAAAATTAAGAATGGACTAAGCCTCATAAATGGGACAGAATATGTAGACTAATAGAAGAGGGGTATATGGATAAGAAATTTGAGATTTTTTAATTAGATAAATGACTGGAGAATAAAAAGATAAACAAATAGTTTGCATTTCATGGTGTTATTTCATAAATATGGATCAAGGTTGGAGGGAGTGAATAGTTCTAGTTCGTTATGGTGGAGAGAATTAAATTCAGTTGATATTGGTATGATATATATGTTAGAGTGGGCTGGTTGTATGGTATGTTAACAAAAATATTCGAGATGGGAGAGATACTTGGATGGACCCTTGGATAGAGGGGTGTGTGTTGAGAGACCGGTTCAGTAAATTTTACGGATCAGTGGTGGACAGAGAGGTATCCATTGCTGAGATGTATGGCAGCAATGAAAGGTGGGTGGGAATTTCAATGGAGGTGGAGAAGAATCTTATTTCAATGGGAGGAAAAGTTGGTAACATAGAAATCAGTGTTATTTGGTATGGAGTTAAAGGAGGGTGATAAGTAAAGGTCGGAATGAGTTGACGGATGTGGTAGTGAGTACTCAGTTAAAAAGGCATGCCAAATTCTTAGCAGTTGTGGAAGAGATTTTGAATTGGTCATTTTGGATATTCGGAATAAGGTGATGCTACTAAAAATCTCAGTCTTAGCGTGGAGGTTAGTCCAAAACAGGTTATCAACAAAGGACAACTTAAGTAAGTATGGGGTCAATATGAGTTTGTCAATATTTTGAGTGGGAGGCTGTGGTGAACTAGAAACTATCAGTCATCTATTCTTCACATGTCCTATATTTTTTCATGGTGTGGGGTAATGTTATTTTACAGAAGCTTGGCATTTAACAGCTTTGGTCAACTTAAAGGTTATTTTAAAGTAGGTGGGGATCACCTTGCCCAACTTAAAGGTTTGATGGAAGAAGGAAGAGTGATTCAACAAGAGATAACTGCCGTTTGGTTTGCTAGCATATGGATTATTTGAAAAACTAGGAACAATATGATATTTGTAAATGAAGATTTTCATGGGAAAAGGTAGTGGAGGTCAAAATTTTATCCTGGAAGGTACTGCGATCAAAGGTAAAAAGCTTTGGATACACAATAACTCAGTGAAGTGTGAATCTTTTGATGTGTCTCGGAGTTGTATATTGAAATTCCCATATGAATATCCTGTTTTATCTAGCTTGAGTGAATGTATAGAACCCAGCTATAGTAGCATGTGTTGAATCCGTTAAAGGGCCACAAAAATTATTGGAGTGGGCATTGCTTCTGTTTGGAGTAACGGGAGAAGATGAAGGGGGACAGTAGTAGGTGTTGTTTATGTGTAATGGGAAGGATGGTGACTATATGTAGAATTTGTTATGTACTGAAGCATCTCTTGTGCTTATATGTAGTGTGTTCATACATAAATTTCTGCCTTTTCAACAAAAAAAGAAGAATGGACTCAGCCTAGCTGCTAGTCAATATATTGAGCAGCCAAATACATAGCCTACGTAGAATCTTAACCCAAAATCTACTCTCATAAGCTGTACCAAATTAAAAACAAACCATTCCTAAAGTTATGTTAGGTGAAAACAAAAGCAATGGTATTTTGTCATTTCTATAACCACTAAAATTACAACTTCTATATCTATCTCTCCTGTCATGAATTTATGCATCTACTTGTAAACTTTTGCATCTTAAACTGAGTTTTCTTTTACAGGTGGCGATTGCGAGAGGTCCCCCAACATCAGCTGATATCAGTTATAAATCAACACTGAAGAAAGTAGGCTTTTCTGAAGACGAATATAATATAGGTCTTCATCTTCCAAATGTAGACTTTGTGGAACAAAGTGTAGAACAGCTTGTTTTAATTTTACAGAAAGCATTTGATTGTGAACATAGAGGTTAAAAATGCTATTGTAAATCTAAGAAAAATCGTTATACACACATCAATCCAAATATTGTTAGCTTTACTACAAATGAAATTTCTGTTAAAGAAAATGCTTTTGAGATGGGTTTTTCGAGTAGTGATATCTTGTGACAACTTTTTATTGGTCATATTTTATTACCATACAGGAAGGATGTAAATATAATTAATAAATCATGACAACAACATCCATGTTGTCATTCTTTTTTTTAAAAAAAAAAATCCATGTTGTCATTCTTGCGTTTCTTTTCATATACTTCATAACAATTGTCATTTCTCATAAAGAAATGGAGGTGGATCCTCTCCTTCTCTTTTCTCTCCTTCATTCTCCTAATCTCTCTCTTAATCTCACTTTCTCTCTTGATTATATTTTTCTTTTTTAATGAAATGATATCCACGAATTGTTTCGTTTGATAATATATAAGAGTATTTGTAATCCAAAACTAACAAGGGCTTTAGGGATGATATTATCCTAAGGGAGCAAGAAATTGACAAATCTCAATGTATTTTGTTAATTTTACCAAGTCCAAAGCCTAGAGCATTCTTCGTTGTCCAACAGGAGTATTGTATCAAAATAGCAGCAGAGTTGTTACTCAGTTCGTATGTTGCTAGAGATGGATTGGGAGGTTAGAGTTTGTCACTCTTACTAGGAGGCTAATAATTGTGCGGATACTTTGGCTAACATAAGTTGCGATGGAAGTGGATCATTGATAATCTATGAGCTACTTCCGGGTCAAGTTAGATAGTTGTTGTTAGCTGAAATTGTTGGAGTGTCTACTTCTCGATTGATTAAGATGTTATTTTGTTTTGTTTTTGTGCTTCAGCCCTATTATGATCCAAAAATAAATAAAAATATGATAATGCTACTAATTCATGTCAAGGCCATTTATAACTTAACTCAGTTTTTTGCAAGTGAGCGATGAGTAATAAGAGTTGCAAGTTTGTCGGCAACAAGCTACGACCGTGAGGTAAGAGAGGTTATACAAGGATAACAATATATGGCTTCAGTTAGATGAAGTATAGCACCATTTTAAATTGAAGGGAGATTTATTATCATGAATATATAATATACAATGAACAAAAGGAATGTAAAATTATTATACAAATACAGCCTGAAATAAAAACCCTTATTTTCCTTCGGATAACACTTCAGTCTATCTGTATGGTGGCACTCCTATCATTTGCTCCAAGGGAGCCAATTGATGTCGAAGAAATTTGTAAACAGATTCAGTTGTCACAGAAGCCACTCGAACAACAAGACCAATTTTCTGCACACAAAAAGCAGGTTGACCAATCATAGCATCTTACATTATGATGAAAACATGAGAGCAAATGATACATGATGCAAGGTAGGCATGAATTGAGACGAAAAAGGAACGGGTTTAGGCTAGAGATTATGTGCAACTGCAGAACTTAGATTTGTCTGGTATTTTCTGCATTCTCCGTTCATGCAAGAAGCTAGTCTACATTGTTTTGTCAGGAAAAAGTAAGTTCTTAACAAAATATCTGTTATATTTACATAATCTGTTCAGTGTTTCGCTCAGTCCAGTCTCTACCGAGCAGTAGAGAATATTTGAAAGGAGAGTTAAACAAGCCAATGGACTCGTTGTTCTTTTGTATTAAAACATGAACAAGGAAAGTTCTTAAAATTCTGTATTTAAATTTCAAGAAAAAGCCTTCGGTAGCAGACTACGAACTTTACATTACATGACCCTCCAAACAACACCTCTTTGAATTTCCAAATTATAACCATCATACCATAACTTGCCTAGCAAAACTTATCAGAAAGCAAGGTAGAAAATGTGCCTTGTAACACAGTTCTAGGCTTGCCATTCGAAACAATCAAGCCCGTAAGGAATCTTTGGGACTTACGAATTAAGCAGAACTTCAAAATAACACAATTCTAATCTTAAGTACTACTCATAATCACAAGTTTGAATAATAAACGAAATATGTAAAAAATAAAAACAATAACCCTGAAGTTAATTTATACTTTACCTTAGGACCAAAGACACTGCAAGAAGCCACGAAGGTTGGTTTTGTCGTGAAAAAGTCAGTCTTGTTTTTTTGGTGACTCAATGCAGCAGAAGGATTATGTAATTGCTCAGACATAATTCTTTTCACGTTATCTTGCACTACATTCTGGATATACTGCATCTTTGGCCTATAATAAAAATCATGTCATAAAAAGAATCATGATAGAAAACCCAAATCTAGAATAAGTAAGGGAACACCAATCATTCACCCTAGGAGTACAATCATTGCAACAACTTGGTAGTCCTGCATGTGTTCCTTTACACGGCCAAATTTGTCTTTCTCTAGTAACATCTGTTTGTGACAAGAAGCCAATTAATTAGAAAAATAGAAAGGATATCAATCCAAGTAAAAATGGACCATATTGCATTTTTCCAAAATCTCTTGCAACTATATAAATTCAAAGTTCAAGCAAGTGCAAGAGGTATGTTGTCATTTTAGCTCCTAACATGATGACATTATTTTGAAACGAGGTAGATAAAACACTCCGTATAGAAAGTTGACATTTCCTTTACAAGATCCCTCATTCCAACACAGGGTCTGAAATCTGAATGTTGTGCCTATCTTCTTCATTGAATAACAAGATCATGTTAGGAGCTAAAATGAGAGAATCCACATCTAATGCTGCCAGATTGAAAGGGATGCAAAACCAACTAGAGTCTTGAAGATAATTGATTAGGCCACAAAGGAATATGTGATAAGGAACAGTATAATGCATGCATTTATTAAAATCAGCCTAGCCGTTTAAGTGGCATCTTTGGAATTGAAATCTATTTAACACGTTTCACAAGGACAACAACAAAATAATTACCGTATCCAGAAACAAAGGTTGACCGTCATCGAAGAATATATTGTTTGTGCTTCTATATAAATCAAAATCCCATTTTTCTCCACTTTCATGGCGCCCACTAGTAATCCAATCAACAATGACCAAATTTGAGTCTGAAGACACAGTGAAGATTTGTTTCTGATAATATCTTGCAGTGGAAAAACATGTCACAGGATCTGGAATGATGGCTAAAAGCGCATTGCATCCTACTCTAGCCTACTACACAGATGAATTTAACTGTTGTCAGTTGTCACTTGGAACCAATAAACCCAGAAATAGTCAAATTTAACATTAAGTATAGTTTGCATAGAACAAATAACTATAATATCCAACCAAAATAGTCAAATGACTCAAACCCTAACCATAAAAAAAGAAAAGGAATAAAATGTAGAAGTGTATTATTATGCCATTAAAAATTAAAACCTCAAAATATTAGAATCTCAACAAAAGTATGCTCCCATTTCCAAACTATTGATGCTTTAGCCTTTTTCGTATTAGTAATGTTTTAGAAATCCAAGAACTGATTATTTTGTATTTTCCAATTATAGCTGGATCGATGACATCTAATTTACAGATTTTCAGAGGTTCTTATAGTGGATTGTTGATAGGATTTAAATATGGTATTTTTTTTAGTCAAGATATAATGAGATTCTTCAGTAATTAAATTTCTCTTAATCTATGCACACTAATTTTAAACATCAATAGTTACGGAACACAAGATGTGATACTTATGCGACAACTATAAATCTTACTGGCTATCAGGTACAGTAAAATGACTAGTCAAGTAAATAAAACTATAAAAGCAAGAAAATCAAGTGAAAGACACAGTGTCTTTACCTCTAATATTTGTTGAGAACACTTAGATCCCACAGATTTATAGACCTAAAAAATAAACAACAACATTATCAATAACATGAAGGTAAGCTTAGCTAAGCTAAACACCAGGGTGAATCCAAAACAAGCTATCAAAGAGATAATGTGATTGATATTCATAAGCATTTGACCCAGAAGATAGCAAAGTTCAAAATAAATCACTTAAAGAGAAAAAGTAGCAAATCAATAAAAAAGAGGAAAAAAAATAGCCAACCTTAGTAGAACCTTGGGTAGTTAAGACCATGGTGCAAGCATCTCCAACAGAAAACTTGCATGAAATTTGATCACCCTACACCTCACAAGCATGGTTATCAAAATCAAGATTGAATTTGTGAATTAGAAGAGCTATTATACAAATTGTGAATCAATATATTATTTTTAGTTTAAGACACATGATCAGATCAATAAAATATGGCCTTTTTAATTTGAAGTAAAAACAAGTGAGAGACACAAAAACCCTAAGTGAATATGGCTCGGTTTGGATAGACAGCTTATTTTGTGGCTTATAGCATAAATGCTTATCATATAAGCACTTATAAGTTACTTTTATCACACAAGATACAATAAAGTCAAACTGTTTTGTATAATAAATAAGTTGTTTTCATAAACTATCTTGGAGAGCTTATGACAATAAGCTGGAAACAAGTTATTAACAGTGTTACAAGTATTTACGTTAGTAGATAAGTTCAAATAGGTCAATCCAAACAGACCATATATCATATTTTAACTTCAAAGTAATTTGATATTTAAGTCATAAATCAAAATGACAAAAACAAAAAGGTTGGCTACACATACTTTACAAGATAAGTGATTGGATACACAAATTTAAGGGAAAAGTCTTTGTTTTCATCAGAATGAATCGGGATTGATGTTGCGAATATGATTTGTATTGACCGAATTCAATTTTATTTTGAATCGAAATATCATTCACATCTATCGTAAAATAGTGATGATCATACTCACAAAGCAAGCACAAGTCCAAAATAATATGCAACAAAAAAAATTCAAGGCAACTTAAAGGGTGAAAAACCAGAAAAGAGATGGAACTTACAGATACAATTCCACCTCCATAATTGAGAACATAAACCCAAACTGCATCAATTTTGGAAGGACCCACCTAAGCAAATAATAATAAAAAACATTTGGTCAACAACAATATGTACACAAATTAAAAAAAAAAAAACAAAACATGATGGTTGAGAATGAAAACCTTTTTAGGTGTGATGAACTTGAGAGGATATCTAGATAAGCAGGTTATGACTGATGATCTGCCGCCCACTTTTTCAACTACCACTGAACACATTTCCTTTTCTTTCTCTTCCTCCCCATTACTCATCTTTGATTCAAAAACCTTTCACACTTGAACATTAATTAAAACATAAAATGAAATGAAGTACGAGTCATAAACCTAATTGTTGACAAGGGCAGAGTTGTCAATTCCTTTCTTCTCTGTTTTTTTAATAAGAAGACAGCTATTTTGTCTTCGGAGGAACCAAAGTTGTTTCAACAAAAACACTTCTACAAACAACAACTTCAAAATGTAATTGAACCAACCAACCTTGTTCTTTTCTCTTCATAATCCCAAAATTGTGACAATGTTGCATCAATCACTTCTCCAACCTTGTTCCTTCTCCTTCTCCTCAAACCCATTTCATAAAACCACAAAACCTTCCTCTTTTACTTTCACACTTCGATGCCAAGCTAAGGATCCATCGCTTTCACATTCCGATGTTGTTGTCTCACCGCAAAAACAACCTCTGTCTGTGTCGGCGATGTCGAAGCTGATGGAATCAGAGAACAAGAATGGACCTTACCCAGGTGGGTTGGGTCCATTCACAGGAAGAGACCCGAATGTGAAGAAGCCAGAGTGGTTGAGACAAAAAGCTCCTCAAGGTGAAAGGTTTTCGAAAATTAAAGAATCTATCTCTCAGTTGAAGCTTAATACTGTTTGTGAGGAAGCTCAGTGTCCAAATATTGGAGAGGTTCTATTTTCTTCTTCTTCTTGTTAAGTTTTTGCTCTTTGTTGAAATTTTTGTTTTTGATGAATTGGGTTTGTTCAAATTTTTGTTTTTGATAAATGGGTTTATTCAAAATTTGATTTTTTGACCAAGGTAGTTGCTTCATTTTGATTCATATAAGTTACTTGTATCTTTCCCTTTATGCTATTAGTTTTTTCTGTGATAGGGTTTCTCAGCAAGTAATTTGGGGAAATAGACTACAAAGTTAAATATAAAAGCAAATAGTGGCGCGTAGATATGGCGCAATGAGCGATACTTCACATTGAAAGCTTGTCCGGTCTCCACCATGTGTCATGTTGTGTCAGTGTCGCGACATCAACGATTATAATTATATTCAACAGCTTTTATTTCTTAAAATTATTATTAGTTTCTATGTGTCAGTGTTTTAGCGTCTTTGTGAGTGTTATTGGGCATTTACATGCTTCTTTAATATTTGATTATAACTTTGGGGTTACCGGTGACATAGAGAGCCTGCATTATTTTTTATAAATACCCCCTCCCGTACTATATATAAGAAATAGTCAAGTCACCAAAAGTTAATGTATTTCGACCAAATTTTAGACCAAATGTATCAACTTTGTTCACTCAACTTTCTCTCATATATAGGACTGGAGGTAGTAGTGAATTTATTGAATAAGATATCTGATATAACATCGACGTAGACACAATCTACCCACCTTCTATGAAGGCTTGCAGAGGGTGTGCACTATCATGTACTAAACAAGCAAAATTACCACTAGAAACCATAGACCACAAGTCCAATCAAAAGAAAACCAAAACACCTACACCCTGACACATGACACACATATACCTGCATAACTCTAGGAGAAAAGAAGAAAACCCCTACCACATCTTTACAGACAATCACGCATTCATATCAGTAGAGAAAAGGAAAGAAAAAAACTGATACTAATACCCACCTCCATCATAGTACACGACAACATTCCTAACATACACCAATCCACTCCTAAGTAGAACTGAGACATCTGCATCAGTGCAAGATCAGACAGATCGGCCAGTGAAAGCAAGCTGGACTTACTAAACAGAGAGCCAATTTAACATACGCAGCGTCAGACACATGCTCAGGTGTGGGTACGGCATATGGAGCTTCCACAGGAGTATTGGTCAGATAGAACTCTGTTGGAAATTACTGGAGCTATAGCAACTCCTCTCTTAATTGACACAGCGACTCAAAACCAAGTATTTGAGAATTACGTGCGTGTCCTTATTGATATTGATTCTTCCCGCCGATTGTTTCATGAAATGATGGTAGAAAGGGAAGGATTTGCATTTCCCATTGAGGTGGCTTACGAATGGATTCCGGATTTCTGTTCTCACCGTCAAATAATTGGTCAGCATGTCTCCAATTGTCGATGGGTGCACCCTCAAAAATCTAGCAGGGTGGATAAAGGAAAACAGCAAGAAGTCGTAAAGAAACCGGTTCAGCGATGGCAGCATAAGGAGAAGGAAAATCCTGAGGGAATAGGTTCGTCGAGGGCTCTTCAAAAAACTGTTAGTGCACCCATTCCAAATGCAGTACCTATACCCAAGGTAGTCAGGAACGAGTCCCAGCACGTAGGATCGCACGATCTTACGTGCCACAACACCTCGACCGTGCTTCGATCCTACTTACGAACCGTGTTTTCTCTGTTTCACTCTGTTTCCTCTGTTTTCTTTGTTTTTTGCCGTTTTTCCTCTGTCTCCTGTTTTTCTCTGTTTTATTGCTTGGTTCCTCTGTTTTCCCTCTAATATCTCTGTTTTTATGCTTGGTTCCCCTGTTTTCCCTCTATTTTCCCTATATATTTCTCTCAATTCTATCGACAACCTATCGATCCTACTTACGAACCGTGTTACGTTCCTCGTGTTTACGTTCTTTCACCGGCCGACCGATCCTACGTAGGAACTCGTTCCTGACTACATTGTTTATATGAGTGAGTGGCAGAGGATGGGAGTTTCTTGGGGGTGCCGACGTAGTCGGGATGTCTAAGCTTCTCCTTGATGTTCTTCTCACTCATAGTTCACCAAAAAAAGTCTGCTCTAGTCTTAATTATTATATATTTCACATTTAGTGGTGCTATACCATTACAGTGTAGTGGAATTTGGATACATCGGAATTTGATACACCACTATTGTTTCACGATATGCTATTTGGTACAAAATATTGGCAAATAGCAGTTGTAGTGGCGCCATTAGCACTATTGTCTAGCGGAATTTTAACAATACTCTATTTACTGCTATCTGTGTTTGAAAACACCTCCATTTAACACAATTTTGTATTTTTATTTTATTTTATTTTGGTCCTGTTCTTCATAAGGTTGGTTGGAGTTTTAGACAGCAATCCTTCTGCTTGTAGTTGTACTAAACCACGGATTAATTGTCTACCATGATTAGACTATTTTTTGTTGAGGTCCATGGTTAGACTCAATAAGTAATCAAACATGCTAAACAATAGCTCTTTGAAACAACAGAAACAAACTACTTAAATGTAACTAATGACAAATGTTTTCTACTTTTATGTTTCTTGTCTAAATTGTTGAGACCTTTATATTCTGATGGCAGTGTTGGAATGGAGGCGATGATGGTATTGCAACTGCTACAATCATGGTTCTCGGGGATACATGCACTCGCGGATGTAGATTTTGTGCTGTGAAGACCAGCATAAACCCTGCACCTCCCGATCCTATGGAACCAGAAAATACTGCCAAGGCCATTGCCAGTTGGGGGTGTGTATATTACATATTAGTATAGTATATTGAGTTGCAGCATGATTTAACAATCTGCGCACGGAGAACACATTCATTCAAGTGTAGAGTTATGAATAAGCCAACCCAAACTTTGTCTTAAACGGGCCTGACATGTTTCCCAAACACAAGGATCTTGTAAGACAGAGGCGTGACTTATTTTACATAATAGTAATTTTTCAAGAGTTAAGACTATTAGACCTTTACATAAATTAACGGGCATAAGCTTTTATAGGTCAACAATTGAAAGATTTGTATGATACTGATGAAAATCTAACATGGTTTTTGTTTCACATTGTCCAAAATATTTTAGTAATTTGTACTATACTGATGAAAATCTGAATTAGATAAGCTCTGAAGAAATCATCTTGATGGTTTTTACTTTTTATTTCATTCAGTTCGTGCACACACACATTGTGCAACTCTCATTCTTACATGGAGCACGGCTATATGAAATTCTACTTACCAATTTTCTCCCATCTAATTCCCTGTTAATAGCATTCATTTGGTTCATATAACTGATCTCCTATTACTTACTTACAAAGTTCCTGAATTTTCAGCGTGGATTATATTGTCATAACAAGTGTGGACCGCGATGATATACCTGATGGAGGAAGTGGGCATTTTGCACAGACTGTGAAAGCTATGAAGGTGCATTGATATATAGTCCTATTGTTTAAAGATACATTATACAAAAGGTATACAATGCAGATTGTGAGTGGACAAGAGTTCGAGCATAATCTTTTTTTGATTTCTTTTGCAGAATATCAAACCTGAAATCATGGTTGAGTGTTTAACCTCTGATTTTCGGGGTGATCTTAAGGCTGTAGAAACTCTGGTTCACTCAGGTTTAGATGTTTTTGCTCACAACATTGAAACAGTCAAACGGCTCCAACGAATTGTTAGAGATCCCAGGGCTGGGTAAGTTACATAGCTGATTCAACTACTTTGTCGGAGAACCCTAAAATGTTGGTACTTACTCAAAAGTAAAATAAAAGCTATAAAATAAAATGTCTTTGGTGGTCGAATTAGACTAAATAAGTAAGAAAATAACTATTTCCATGAGAATTTTTTATTTCAGTACCAAAGAATAATGTAAATTTATGTGTAATGTATGAAATGATAATAAATAAATTTTAAAATGTTTATTACTTCATTATATATTGTAAACTTACAAAAGCCTTTCATGAGGGCCACTTTAAATGTGATAACTAGTTTGTACAAAATGATAATATGTTAAATATGAGGCAATCAAGCAAATAAGATATCACGGACTAAATGTATTAAAACTTCAACAGAAAAATTCATAAATTAGTTTTGCGTATCATATTCAATTTTCAACTGGATTTTCTAATTCTTTATATCTTCTTTGTTCACTTGTTAAGTAGGGAAGCATATCCAAAAATTATACTCATTTCTAACCTTTTGTGAATTATAAATTCCAGTAACCTTATTCTTCCATTTCATGTATAATTATATATTCTCCCGTTACCTCATTTTCTAATATTAATATCCCTAAAATTGGGGACAGGGGAAAGAGATGGAGGAAATTTCATAATAAAAGCCTATTGATTGTGGTTTGTTCAATTAATTCTCTACTAATATGAGTGAACATGGCTTAAAACTTACATTCTGTTTTTTTAGGCATGTTTTTCTTCATTTTGAATCATCATTAGTTCCATTTCTTAAGTGTAGTATGGTTGCAGGTATGAACAAAGCTTGGCAGTTTTAAACCATGCAAAACAAAGCAAGGAGGGTATGATAACTAAATCTTCGATAATGTTGGGCCTTGGCGAATCTGATGATGAGGTGAAGGAAACAATGAAGGATTTAAGGGCCATAAATGTGGATATTCTGACTCTTGGTCAGTATTTGCAGGTTAGTTTCTCATAACCTTAGAAAATGAACTTGAAAATTCAGTCCATGGTTACAGATGATGCTAATCATTCACATGATCTTACTATACATTGCATGTTTAATTTAATCAATGACCACATTGTTACGGGATATAATTTAATAAAAATGTTATTGTTGTAGCCGACTCCCTTGCACTTGACAGTCAAAGAGTATGTTACGCCTGAGAAGTTTGATTTCTGGAAAGAATATGGAGAGTCTATCGGTTTTCGTTATGTAGCCAGCGGCCCACTGGTAAGCTCTTAACAGACCCATTAAAATATTATTGCACCCCTTCTTTTGGTATATATGTCTCAATAACAATAGCTTACCTATGTGACGCGATTAAACAACAAATCTACCTAAATGGACTAAAACAATGTGCACTGTGCCTCTAACTGTCCTCTTGGATAGCTTTCTTGATCATATTGTCATCATTAAACTTTCGTCATTTTGATCATGAGCACTATATTTGTGTTGTGCAGGTAAGATCTTCATACCGAGCTGGGGAGCTCTTCGTCCAGACAATGGTAAGAGAAAGTGCCAAGAATGCAGATGGATCATTGTTGTAATTCTTTGCTATATGATTATGGATATATGGCAAGCAGCAAGAGATGTGAGATTTTTTGTTGCTTGTGCAATTACTGCACAGAAAGATGGTTAAGCTATACTGGTGTCTTCCATTTCTTTGGAGCGAAGATATCCACATTTTTTGTCAATTATATGAACGAATTTGTTGCAGTGAGAAATTATATTCAATATTCCCTAATTTATTATCACATGTTGTAAACTATTTAATACTCCCTCCGTCCTAAATTATAAGCAAAAAAAGATCAACTTTTATCATATTTAATTATGTTGTGTTAAAATATTATCTTTTTCAAAAGAAAATTAAATACAAAGTGCATTCAATTTGTTCTCTCTTTCATATTCTCAATAACCAACAACCAATGAAAATTATTTTTACATCTTTCTATAAAACTTATTTCAAAAATAACACAAAAAACTATGTTACAAACTGCTATGTTTTGATTTTCTTAATAAGTGTGATTTTTTTTTTTTGCTTACAATATAGGATGGAGGGAGTATTTGTTGTAGTGATGGATATAGTTTTTTTTTTTCCTTCAATACGATAATAGTGAATAGACTTAAACCTAGAACATGTTGTAAACTATTTAATATTTGTCACGCTGACTACTCATATTATGTGTTTTTTTAAATAGCAAAACAGACAAAAAAACTATAACCTCAATGACCGGCCGGTTGAACCGGTCCGACCGTGAATCGGTGTGGTGACCGGTTCAAGTTGCTCACTGGATCGGCCATGCTTTCAAACCGGCACGAACCGGTGCAATTCGGCCAAAACCGGATCGGTTCAATGCTCAAGTAGAAATTTATTTAAATTAATTCTAGTAAAAAAATGCTACATAGAGACTTGAACCCGCAACATACATCTGCTATCTTCTAAGCTTACCACTGCACCAAAGTTCCTTTTTGTGATTAAGTATTCGGATCATATATATAATAAATATATTTTCGAAGTTACTCCATCGCAGGTTTTTTTTTATTTTTTTAAGTTACGTCCATCATAGGTATATTAAGCTCAAATATATAATTTTTAGCTAGTAAACAACTCCTTTAAAAACTCTAAAAATAATAACTCCTTTAAAAAAACTAGCATAGAACTATACTTGAATAGAAAATGACTACACAATACAAAATATTTTTATAAACATTTTACTTGATTATAACTATTTTCTTTAGAACACTTGCTTTTTTGTATGTTGCACGTATAAATTCTGAAGTTAAATATTTTTTAATATTTATTTGAATATATACTTTATCTCATGAAAAATATATGCAATTTAAGGGGTATCTATAGATGTTTCTATTTATAAATGTAAAAGAAATATATAATTTTTTTAAGAGATCATCAAAGTCACGTGGTTCAGTCTAATTCAACATAAAGAATTTTTTTACATAGACCGAGTCATGTAACCGAATTATCCGATTCATTCCGGTTCAGTCATGCGGTTCAACCAATAAGCCAGTGGTTTGACCAATGACCCAGTACCTTTACCGAGTCGATCACCGGTCCGGTTTTTAAAACTATGATGGTTATTATTAATTTTTGAGATTTTAAGAGGCCGTTGTACGGTTTATTTTGTTAAAATAATGAAGTTATCATAGTATTTGTTACGGTATTTAACAACAATGTTGATGCCCGATCATACTCTTGCCTTACCAATATAATAATAATTTATTAGTTATAGATTAACGGGGTTTTCTTGAAATAGTCTAAAAATTGCTTCAAATACATTTTTGGTCGCTTAATCCCACCGACTTGGTCCCTTGATTAATTTTTTATTTTTTAGCTACATCATTCATTTCCTACTTTAAATCTTTGGGACAAGAATAGTAATTAAAGGCTCATATTTTTCCATCTCATCTATTATCACTTTCCTTAATTTCTACCAGAAACATTTTATGCTAATATTTTGGCATAATACATACCTATCAAATGTTATTCTCTTTTATTTAAGGTAATGTAAAGATGCAGCTAGCTTATAAGCTTATCCTTGCAATATCTTAAAAAAATACAGTTTAATATTTCCTTACTCAGTACTATGCCTGTAAACTTATCCTTGCTAGATCATCATTCATTTTCTTTCTATTCTCTTTCATCATATCACGAGTTTCTCAAACTCCATTACGGTTGTTTCTTGCAAGTTTCCAGCAACATTTTCATCTTTATTATCTCCTCCAGCCATTTCACTTGATTCTTTCACACTTTTAAATGAAGCTTCCAACGCTCTTTGAACTTCCTCATCCCCCTCTTCACCCGCATCTGAATCTACAGTAGTTGTAACATTGACAAAGATTATGACGTTGAGGAAAACATGTCAAAGACAATTTTACCATCAGTAATAGGCATAAGATTCTGGCAGAAAATATTTTCAGTACAAAACCAAATGAAGGATTAAGGTAGGTGGGCAAGGTCCATCAATTAACAAGACAATAAGGAAACCTTCAACACAAGCTGACCTGTTACTGAACAAGCCAGCAGCAAATAGAGATGAGCAACAAACCTGTCGATTTTGATGGACTGGAATTTCTTCTAGGAAACTTGTGAGACAAGGTATTGTTGTGATCCTTAGGACCAACATCAAGGAATGTTAGCAGACCCTAAACAAAGCACAAGGCTCGGCGAATCAGTAAGAAATGTTAAAAACAACAGAACCCAAGATTTAAGTGTGAATTATGTTTCAGTTTCCCTAGAAAGTGTTTCCATCACAGTAGCTATGAAGTTGTATCACATATCACATACTTCTAATAAACTTTCAGGTTCAACCATTCCGCCCCACGAGCGCATCTTTTTGCCAGTGATGGGATCAATAATAAGCACAGCAGGAATTGAATCCAGTCTGTAATCAGCGCAGACATTGTGGCCTTCAAATGTATCATCAAATACCTGTATAAAAACAATAAACAAATAAAGAACAAAATTGACAAAAGCAAATTGCATACAAGAGAATAGTATACAATAAATGATATGTTAAATATTAGAAACAAAAACTGGTTCAAATATCACAATATAGCCCAAATGAATGTCACAGCTACTCTCACTTTAAGCATTTGAAATACCAACAAATTAGAGTGATTGTACAAACAATAGCAGCACCAGAGCAATGTTTATGCAAGTCCAAATCATCAAGACCCGACCTTCCCTTCGTAAACCTAAAAACACACAATACCGACCAAACAACCCCTATTTTCTCTCCTATCCTGTCACACAAAATCATACATAACCACCTCAGTCCTTTGACTATGCACAACAGAACTTAGAAAAAGTTTACCTATGGGCGAATAAAATAACTTAGAAAAAATTGGTCCCAATTATCGAGGTTCCTAGATTGGAGAGCTTAGAAACCATTGGATCCAATATACTAACAATCTATGGATTACTCCCTTGATCAAGTCCCAACTGCATAATACCATACCATGATTCCATAACCAGTGAAGTAAGCTAACACGATATGACTCCAACATTTATATCTGCAAAACAGCTATTCCAAAATTAACCATCCGACTGAATTTGCGGTTTAGTATCTAAGAGAGTAGGATTGCAATCTGCAAACTCTATACAGAAGTTTAACAAGTCCTCCAGAATTGAAAATCTAGGGCATTCGTAGTTCAAGTATGTATAGGGATTGGGCGCCGGGGATGCCTTGATATTTTGATTTTCCTCTGTTGTTCGTTTTTACTTTTTGTTTTAAGGAGTGTCCATATTAGATGCTTAGTTAGTCTCAAATCTCAAGTGGTTAGGAAATGACATAAGATACCTACCATTCAAAAGTTAGACTCAAGTCTCAAGTGGTTAGGATATGACATAAGATACCTACGATTCAAAAGAACACTACAAAAATAAAAATAAAAATAAATTGACCACCAATAATCAGGTGAGTAGATTAACAAACTGACCTGCCAGAATATGAAGTTTGTACCAATGATCTGAGAAACAGCATCATTTGCCCATGTATCCCGATTAAGCTTTACAAAGAACATATTGTCGGCACTAGTGATAATGCTGAAACAAATAATCAAGAAAACTGGAAAATGGAGCAACAAGAATAAAATACAATGTGTGAGCTGAATTCCTTGGTAGATTGTATGTTCACCAATAACCACTTGTCCTGCATAGAAGCAGCACTTTTTGCCTGCACACAAAGATGAAACCTTGGTCACAATAGCATATCAGTTACATGTTTCACCATTTCACAATATATGTACTATCACCCATCTAGAGTGAACCCTACCACATATTATATGCAAGAAAATTTTACAAGACGACTATTAGGTTATGAGTTTCTGTTGTAGTGTTTTCTAAATGCACGTATAAATGTTTGTAATACTGCATTTGCGGAGCTAATTAGCTTGCTCATGCAGACGCTTCTAGGGGATTTTATATTCTTTTTTTTTTTTTTTGAACAGCCAATATTATTAAAACAAACAATTCCATGAGAAAGGAAATTGTTGTTGATCAAACGGTACAAATTCCCAGCGCCAAAGCATAGGAACAAGCGAACAGAAAAAAAAAAAAAAAAAAACCTCCCTGACAACCAAACTGTTGAAAAACGTGAGCCACCAGGAGGAAAAATCTTCTGCTACAAATTTAGTCTACAGCTGGCCAATACATGGGCACCTAACAAACCAAAACATAACCGAAGCCACATCCTGAAGAAAACACACCAACAGAAAGGACCCTCACCAAGCTATCTCAAAAGACATTCGCGGGGATTCCAACACCATTCATACAACAAACTCGGACCAATCTTAAGCCTATGTAAACTCCACGACCAAGAAAGCACTTTAATGTTCTCCACCACCCTCTCAACATCAAACGTCCCATTATTAAAAATGATGTCATTCCTCACCTTCCAAATCTCCCACAAAGCCGCATGCCAAATTAACCAAAAACCTTGTCTAAGTTTTTTGATGGACACCTCTTTCGACCAACAATCCAAGTGCACCAAAAGGTTATTAGGGATGATAAAATTACAATTAAGCCAAACCATTAGCTTTTTCCAAACCTTTTGCACCTCCTCACAATGCAAGAAAAGATGCACTTCCGTTTCATCCATCACCCCACACACAACACACCTTTTATATTCTATTAGTGGTTACTTCAAGTCGTTGGTCTATGTCTCGTACATTCAATCCAATCACTTCACAATTTTTTCACAACACATTTCATATACTCACATATCTGATTAGAATTCTCAAACTACTAGATAAGGCTTCTTTTACTTTTATGCAGCTACTTTTGTTCAATGGCAAAGTTACTGCTCCTGGATGACAGCACAAAACAACCAAATCCAAATAGCTGATAGCAAGAACAAGATAAATAATTTATACTTCATAGTAGATACACATTAATGCTAAGAAAATTAAAACCAAATAGATAGAAAAGGAATCCTTAGAAAATTAAGTTGATTGATATGGTGAATGAATTTCAGAAGGATACTGTTCCAGTTCCTCAGGCTTCTGTTGATAACTTGATTGATATGGTGAATGAATTTCAGAAGGATACTTTATCAACCAGGCTTGGATAACAAAGCAACTACGCTGCCTCACAGTATGCGTAATTTTTTGTATATGAAAATATTAGTAAATTAGTGATTTTGGTAGTTCTTCGAGATTGTGCCTCGACCTCTCCTTGTTAGAACTCTTTCAGTGTATCAACTCATCAACAGAGTTGTCTACTTGTAAGCAACTGAGTTGCCTGTGAAGATTTCTATGAAAACAGGATCAGACCAAACATCATTTCCATATATCAAAATTTCTGATTACAGCAGAATCAGATCAAACATCATTTCCATATGTTCTGAGGCACATGTCCTTTAACTCATCAAATCAGCACCATCGGAGTTGAATAATAATGCCAGAGGCTACCAAATCAGCACCATCACGGTTGGTTGTATTGTAGCACCATCACAGGACATTATTAGAATATATTTAGGCAAAGCATCAACGGTAGTTCTTGGAGATTGTCCTTTAACTCATCAATAGAGTTGTATACTTCGAACCAACTGTCGCACTCCTTGTGAGGTAAACTGAAAACTTGCATTTAACATCAATACCGAACAGTTGCAACTTTACTTCCAAAACAAATCAAACCAGAGTTTGAAATAAAACACACCACATGTCTCCATTTTGATGGCCACTGTTGTTTTCCCTTTTTTTCCCCCCTCCTACAACCGTGTCTAAAACAACATTCTCACCTCAAAGGGTACATAGTTTCTTAACGCTAGAGTTTATCAACATCATATGCAAAATCATACGTTGGAGTGCATTCACGTGAATATTCTACACATTGTTAAAGTTGTTTATAAAAATCAAATTAGGAATCTTACACAACAGAAATTATAACATACATAAAGATCAAGGAGTGCAAGCACTTTAAAGGACAAGAGAAAAACGGGCATAATTGATTACTAACTAATCGCCAATAATTTATATAAATTGCATAATATATATATATATATATATATATATATATATATATATATATATTGATGTATTTCTGAAACTTAAGTAAAGCAAAATCACTGTTAAAAGGAAACAAGCAAGATAACTGTTTGCATGATTACTGATACAGATAACAAAGCTTAGTGATTCAAAATGCAAGGAAATCAGCAGAAAATTATAATGGAAATAAATAAACTCAGAAAATTCTGCATTATTATGAATAAGCTTTCATGACAATACAATATGATCTTTCTCCTTCTCAGCCAAATATGTCAGCATCGTCTTTGACCACCAATAAACTCACTTCATGATAAGGTAAGTGTTGCCGATGCACATCAACCGTCTATCATCATATGCTGAAACAATACAAAAGTATAAAACAAAGGCATGATTGAATTAAACATTATAACAAAGCAAAGAAAAAATATCATAAAAATAAAAGAGAAATATGAATTCAACTTTTATATGTTAGCATGAAGTATGTTGAAGAAAACATGAAATTAACAGTGTAAGAAACAAAACCTTAAAGATTTTTGTCTTATCATTCAAATCTTGATAGATCCAGAACTGAACACCAAATAATTACATAAAAATACATCAAACTCTTTAATAAAAACTTTTGACTATGTTAACTTCCACCAAAAAGAGCAACATTGAAGGTTAAAGAATCTGTCAAAACTCTATAACTGATAAAAATATAGCACTAGAAGTATTGTTTTCAATATTGTTGTAATCGGAAAACCAAACAAATTCCAAGACAGAGATCTCAATAAAAACAGATCTCTTCATTGTTCTCATCATATTAAATGCACAACTTATAAAACAATGAAAATATTGAACCTCTGCAAAGTTTGATCAAAATTGAAAGTTTGCATTTAGCATCATTAATTCATTAAACAACTTACATATCCATAAATATACATTTTTAGAATACAAACTATTTCTCATAGAAGTAAATCTGAAAACAATAAACAACTTACATTTTAGAAAATGATTAAGCTTTCTGCAAGAAGATTCTCTCTGTTTTGCTCAAATCCAAACCAGATGGAGCTATTATCTTTCTCAACAGTGGCCTTAAAAATAACATTGAGTCAACGGCATTAACATTCACTTTATTACAAGCCCTTAAACTGATCTCTCTTAGTTTTGTGCAGTTTTCTAGCACATGTTTCACACCCTCCTCTGTGACATGAAAACATTCTTCCAGTAACAATTCCAAAAGCCCACAACAACTCTTTGAGATCACATAGAGTGTTTCATCATTGACAAATGTACGTGACAAGTTCACCACCTCCAATTTACACACTTCAAAGTTCATTCCAAATAGGTTCACTACTAAACAATTGGATAAGTTCAAATGCCTTATCTTACAACATCTCCTTAAAACATCACAAACACTGTCTTCAGAAATGTTACGACAATAACTTAAATCAAGCAGTTGCAAATTGGGGAACATGGAAGGAAACATTTTGATGCTTTCATCTGTTATGCAAGAATTTTTAGCCAAATGGAGAGACTTCAATTGAGGGCTTACAACAAAATCCTTGAAAGAATTAGAATTCTCTACAATCTCTTTCCCAATTTGTGTGAGTTCCATTTTGATCTCACTAAGTGAAGCACAGTTCCTAATGAGTGCAAACAAGGCTAAATTTGTGAGTTGCCCACACTGATTAAGGTTTATAAACTCCAAATCACCAAGAAACAAGGACAAGTCAACAACATTTTGATTAGTCAAAAAACCAGCATTTTGAAGATCTAAATGTTGGATATGTTGACACTTGGATAAAAAACAAGATATTCCAGCATAACCATAGCCGATACAATTTTGGAGGACAAGCTTTCTCAAAGGAATAGCTTCCATTGCAATAGAGGAGAGCAACATATCTGAGATACGTGAAGACTGAAAATCAAGACAAGTTAAGCACTTCAAACACATCATCGAGTCAATAAGGTGTGAACTAATGCCATGCTTTTTCTTTGACGGCCATCTAATGGAGAGAGACCTCAAAGATGGTCTCACACTGATAGCAGAAGCTATGCCATCATTAGTTAGGGATGGACTCCAACGGAATGAATGGTCTAACATCACAAACTCTTCGAGAAACTCACAATTTTCACACAAGTGAAAAAGCAATGAGTCATTTATATAGTAATGACCAGATAAATTAACCTTGCGGAGCTTAGGAAGAGCTGTTGACATAGCCTTTACCCCAACATCAGTAATATCAATAATATCTTTAGGGTTACTGAGGTCAAGTTCTTCAAGAAAAGGGAAGCAACCAGATATACAAACCAGGTCGTTGTTACGGAGAGAAGCAATGTTGGAACAAGTGAGAGAGGTCAAAGTTGTAATCTTTCGGGCGAAGACTTGCAAGCCCTTTGTGGGAATGAAGGGTTGGTTAGAGAGATTGAGCGATGTAAGGTGGTTCAATCGAAAACAAGAGATTACACATAGAAGCTGGTCGAGATCACCACCAAAGCAAGTGAGGTTAAGGGAGGCGAGGTTAGTAAATCTAAAGAAGAGGCAAGGAAGAAAAGGGCGTGTTTGATTATAGACGGTGAGTGAGGATCGAAGACCGTTGGTGATGGAGAGAAACTGTTTAGAGACGACAGAGAGAGACTTCAAGTAAGGATGATTGCTGACTCCATCGGTTAGGAATGTGATGACAGATTCCCAGCAATCATCCGGTAAAAGTCGTGTTTCAACCATTGTTTTTGTTCTTTTTGGAAGAAACATGCTGATACTACTACGGTGAACGGTGAAGCAGATTAGGTTTTATAAGGTTTTAGGATTAGGGTTTTTTTTTCCTTTTCTCGCGCAAGGGTTAGGCTAGGTTAGGTTAGAATTATTTTTTTTATTATAGGTTAGATTAGATTTATATAAAATTCGAATCAATTTTTTTTTCAAGTAGCCTATTAATTAGAGCTCACACAATTAATTATGGAGAAGTGGGTGTCCGGGTTCGAACCCCGGTCCCTACATATAATATGAAATATCCCTACCAATTAAGCTAAGCTCACAGGGGTTCAAATCAAAAAAATTATTTGAACAAATTAAAATATATGTTCCTTAAAAAATAATAATTATATATTCCGAAGTTTGTTTAACCGCTTTTCTACTATATACTCCCTCTGTTCCTTTTTAAGTGTCTTTTTAGCGTATATTTTTCGTTCCTATTTAACTGTCATTTTTGTATTTTTAGGGTATGATTTGTCAATTATACTCTTTTTCAATTACTCTTAACTTTTTCAATAAATCTAATTAATGTTATCTATTTGGAAAGCTAAAGTTTGTTTTTTTTAAACAAAGTTTGTTTCTTATTATCTTCAAATTTAAACAAAATTTTGTTACAAACAATGGTTCAAAGAAGAGTTAAAATTCTATAAATAAGATGAATAACAATTCTATAAATTTAAAAATTCTATAAATAAGATGTCGCACAATGCGAATCTAGCATTGGTTGAAGCCATAGTTGAAGTCTTAACTTTGATTAAAGGAGTTGGAAGGAAGTAAAGTTTTTCTTAGTTTTTGATTAATGTGAAGTTGGAATAATTTTTATATTGACTTATAATAATTTAAAAGATGTGCGAAATATTTAAAAAATTGACAATTGTTTATTTTGGGAGAGAGAGCGCGTAAAAAAATAGGAATTTGTTGGAGAAAAAGATAATAACTAACAACTGTTTGTTACGAGAAAAAGATAACATATTAAATTTATTGCAAAGATAAAGTGTGTGCAAAAAAATATGAATTTATTGTTGAATTAAAAGGAGGGTGCTAAAACTGCTATTAAGCCAAAGATTTATCAACATATGTCTATTCCACACACACACACTCCCTATGTTCATTTTAAGTGTCGCTAGGCTATGGATTTGACGTTCCTATTTAACATTTTGATGTTTTAAGTATATGATTTGTCAATTATACATTCTTTTCAATTTGTTTGGAAGAAGCATCCCCTTTCTCAATTTTTTTTTTTGAACGACAAATTTTATAAAAAAACTTGATAATTGCTCAAGATGAACGTATATCGGTATAACAAAGACTACAGAACAAAGACGTCGTATATAGGCGGAACACCCAAATGAAACACGATAAAAAACACCAATACACCTATCACCCACCCATTAGAACAACAACCACCTAAACTATCTTCACCACCTAAATTAAATTCCATCGCAAACAACCACTACAAATGAAATCCATAAACCACCTTCGCCCGCTACTCACCCAAAAAAACACCACTCTAGATCAAACATCCTCTTCTCATCTCAATAGGTGAGCCACACCCTAAGAAGTTCTATATCAACACTTAGTCAGGGTCCACCACAACAAATCTACCTAAATGGACTAAAACAATGTGCACTGTGCCTCTAACTGTCCTCTTGGATAGCTTTCTTGATCATATTGTCTTCATTAAACTTTCGTCATTTTGATCATGAGCACTATATTTGTATTGTGCAGGTAAGATCTTCATACCGAGCTGGGGAGCTCTTCGTCCAGACAATGGTAAGAGAAAGTGCCAAGAATGCGGATGGATCATTGTTGTAATTCTTTGCTATATGATTATGGATATATGGCAAGCAGCAAGAGATGTGAGATTTTTTGTTGCTTGTGCAATTACTGCACAGAAAGATGGTTAAGCTATACTGATGTCTTCCATTTCTTTGGAGCGAGGATATCCACATTTTTTGTCAATTATATGAACGAATTTGTTGCAGTGAGAAATTATATTCAATATTCCCTAATTTATTATCACATGTTGTAAACTATTTAATACTCCATCCGTTTTAAATTATAAGAAAAAAAACACATTTTCTTTGTCCCAAAATATAAGTAAAAAAGACCAACTTTTATCATATTTAATTATGTTGAGTTAAAAAATTATCTTTTTCAAAGTAAAATTAAATATAAAGTGCATTCAATTTGTTTTCTCTTTCATATTTTCAATAACCAACAACCAATAAAAATTGTTATTACATCTTCCTATAAAACTTATTTCAAAAATAACACAAAAAACTATGTTACAAACTACTATGTTTTGATTTTCTTAATAAGTGTGATTTTTTTTTTTTTTGCTTACAATATATGACGGAGGGAGTATTTGTTGCAGTGATGGATATAGGTTTTTTTTTTCAATACGATAATACTGAATAGACTTAACTAGAACATGTTGTAAACTACTCCCTCCGTCCCTTAATATAGCCACCTATTGCTTTTTTCACATTTCTTAAGAAATGTTGTTGGTGTAGTTAATGTGTCTGTTTTATAGTACAATTTTACAAAATTACCCTCATTAAAGAGATAATGTGAAAAGTCAATTTATTGTAATTTTAGAATTAGTAGTAGTATTAAATAAGGGTATATATGAAAAAAAAAAATTAATGTGTGTTGTAATTTGAAAAGGAGGTTATATTTAGGAACAAAAAGAAAAACAAAAAGGGGGTTATATTAAGGGATGGAGGGAGTATTTAATATTTGTCACACAGACTACTCATGTTATGTGTTTTTTTAAATAGCAAAACAGACAAATAACTTAGAATATGTCATATAACCTCATTTGACAAAAAACTACAATAACGATCACTTTCTCACATAACTTAGAATATGTCCTATAACCTCATTTGACAAAAAACTACAATAACGATCACTTTCTCACAGCTTATATCTTATTTTTATGAGCTTATAGCAGGTTTTGATAAGCTAATCCAAGTAGCTTATAGTTTATCACATTTTATCTCAATTTTACCCCTGCAATCTTAATTGAAAAAATAAATAACCGAGCTATTTTCAATAAAAAAAAATGTTTCAAAATAATTGAGCCATTTCACTTTTCAATACAATCTTAATTACTTTTTCTCCTTTATAACTGTAATTAATACTACTTTCATCACCCTCAATTCAATATATTCTACTTTGTATTTATGATAGTGGAGAATACACAAATATACTTAACAAGAGCACTTAAAATCATTTTCCTCTCTCCTTCACTACTAGTATGTGTACCCGTTCCAAGCGCGGGCTAGAATTTCGCCATACTCAAAAGAGTGGATATTGTGATTTATCAAATGTCAGTTAAAGACCAACATTGAATAAATGATTGATGGTTGAACAAAACTTAAGGATGAAAGCATGATATAATTCTATCACATGTGTGGTTGGCAACCCCGTAAATTCCAACAATAGTATAATATCTCAGTTCAACATTATGGTGGAGCGAGAAATGGTTTTTGGTGGTGGATCACGTACACGGAGAGTCTCAAACTTACCGCAGAGATGTTAATTGTCAAATGTGAGTTGTAATTTCAAATTGGAAACCCTTTTGGGTTGACCTGGTTGTGTTGACTTGCGACCTTGGAATGCACATCTCTCAAGGTCTCAAGTTCGATTCTCCTTGACGTCAAATTCGGTTGGCTAGTTTGGCTTCTTGAAATAAAACTGCATTGGATGCTAAAGTAGATGTTGAGGCACATGTAAGTGAGATGACCCATATTCCTAAGGCCTTAAGACTTTCGATGAAAATGTGATGTTAATCTCATTTGTGTGGTTGCTCTTAGTCTAAGGTGATGCTACAATCTAATGTAGGCTCCACAAAAGTTGCAACATTATGATAATTTATTTTATTAGTTTTTGGGTATTTTTTTTATCTTAAATTTTAGTTTTGGGATGTGATTTGTTTTTTGCAATTTTTTTATTCAAGATATTTTATTTCAAATTCCTTCAACATGATCATTGGAGGATATGACAATGAAAAAATGTATATGTGTTCTGCTGAGTTGACAAAATACATGTTTATTATCCTTAAAAAAATACATGCTTATTAGATATTTTAAATTTATTAGGCATTTTCTTAATGAGTTCAATATTTTAGTAGCATAATTATCTAGTAATCTTCATTTTCTTCAACAAATCTGTAAAATTACCAGCAACTCGTTATTTCATATACTCTCACAGGTAAAAATACACACTTCTTATTTATTTTTTCTCTTATCATTTCTCTCATGTTCAAATTCCTTTTCCAACTTCTTCTTTTTTTCTAATTTATTTTCTCTCTTCTCATGAAATAGAGGAACAAAAACACCCCTTATATGAAACCGTTGTGAACCCACCTTTTTTACCAAAAGAGATGTGAATGTGTATGTGTGATTTAAACTTCTATCTTAAATTCAAGAATAGACTTTGAACAACGTATAAATGTCATGATCAATATACCTGATGTCTTAAGGTATTTGATGAAGATGTGGTGTCAATATCATTTTTGGGGTCTCTCTTAGTCAAATGTGATAAATCAAACCATTTTAGCCTCCCTCATAACTCCGGACATTATGATGGACTGTTTTATTAATTTTTGGATGTCATTTGCTTTATTTGTTTTGGTGAATATAATTTTTTGGGTGTCGGTCTTTCATGAATTTTTTTAAGCCAACCTCTACTATTTTAAACACTTTCACTTTTTGTCTTTGCTGGGATCTAACGATGAAAAAGTGCAGACATGTTATTATGATACATGCTTATTAGACATTTTAAAATAATGTGGTATTTTTTTTTAATTGATTAAAATAATGTGATATCAAATTTCGTTTTCATCTTTTTTATTTTTCTAATTGTCTTTCTCTTTTACCTTGAAAATGGAACATGAATCTCCCTCCATTAAATTACAGAAACCTACCTTTTTGAACGTGTTGTACCTCCCTCTGTTTTACCTTATATGGTTATGTCCATTATGTGTCAAATATGAGTTGAGTTTTATAATAGATGGAATAGTATCTTGAATAACATATAAGTAAAATGAACTATATACATGTGCCTAAATTCTTTGAACGAAGATGTGATGTCAATATCATTTGTATGATTTCTCTTAACCTCATGCGATGATACAATCCAATGTATGCTCGAATAGAAGTCGCAACATTATGATGATTTGTTTTGTTAATTTTTGGGTGTCGTTTGTTTTATTTTTTATCTTAACTTTTAGATTTTGGATGTCACTCATTTTCACGCAATTTTTTTGTCAAAGCAATATTTTTTTATTCAACCTCTATTATTTTAAATTTCTTCACTTTTAGTCTTTGGTGTGATCTTACAAAAGAATAATGTAAATGTGTTATGTTGAGTTGACAAACTACATTATCATTTTGAATTGATGTGACATTTTTTCAATGAGTCTAATATTTTAGTAGAATAATAACAAACTCATTCACTTACCAACAACCCACTATTTTCCCTAATTGTTTCTCTCATGTTCAAATTCCTTTATCATCTTATTTCTTTTTCTAATTTACTTTTTTTTTCTTCCCATGAAATAAAGGAACAAAAACATCCATCTATGAAACTACCACGAACCCACCTATTTAGTTTTTAGATATAATAATCTCACATGTAGCATTGACAAAGTTCAAAGGCATTGTGCGTAAAATAACTTTATAGTTTTTTTTTAAAATATTTTACAACTACTTTTATTTTTTATGAAGTTGTTTATAAAATAAAAAGTATAAAATAATTAAATTTTTTTGTAAACAATCGATATTATAAAAAAAAAAAAAAAGAATAATGCATTTAATTTTTTTTAACCCACAATTAAAACATTTGAGGGAGAAGGGGAGATGAGAGGAGGTGGAACACATTAATAGGAATTTATGCCCCATAGATAGTTCATTTTTTAATCCATAATTTTCGGTTAATTAGTTTAGTACCAAAAGGTTAGCTCATTATGTGTTAAGGTGGATAGTGATTATGAAATAGTGATGATATTTAGATGATGAGGCGTACACCTATATTAGTGTTTTATGATGTTTAACACCAAAGGGTGCCCAATGTACTTTTACAATTTTACATGCCAAATGTTTATAATAGAGATAAAGATACATTATCTTGATAAAGATAAAGACATTTAATCTTATGAATTTGTATCGTATAACAGAATATGAATAAAAGTTCCAAAAAAAATATTTTTCTCACTTATATTTTTCTCTGTTAACCCTCCGGTTCATAGAATAAATGGACCAAAGTAATATCGAATTTTCCCAAGAGATAAACAAAATCTAATAAAAATTGATTCCTCCTAGAGACTAAATTAGGGTTCTACCAAACATTTCATACATTTCTCTATTTTATCAAATGTGTATGATATATTTTGAATCAATATGTTTACAAAATTTCTACAAATTTTTAGATCCATTATTCTAATATAGTATTTCACTCTCTACTTTGATCATGTGAAAATCCAATATGAATAATATCATATGTCTATTGCTTATTGTATTACATACACAAACTCCATATTCCTTCATTGATTTATGCTCGAGATACAAAAATCAAAATTCTAAAAATTAAGATGATATAATAACGTAAAATGGGAGGGGGAGAGAGATAAAGAGAGAGAGTTGATGAATAAAAAAAGTTATAAAAACCTCATCAACTAACACTCAACAATGGTCTACATAAAAAACACCATAGAAAACATGGTTTTTTTTTTTTTTTATAATGTGCATGCAATCATTAGAACTATATCCCGTACGAAAGGGTGCAAGTCACAATTTAAGACGCGAATGAACCAACCTCGTCTGACTATTCTCCATAATTCATTGACTCAATTGACATCTTTAATGATAATTATTTTTATTAATTACTATTTTATTTTTAAAAAAGTTAGAACTAACCTTATTAATTACATGCCTTTTATATGTATTTTGTTATAAAAGTAAGGAGATATAAAGAGAAACAAATTTAAAATGAGTAACTTATTTTATCTTTTTGGGAACTAATCTTTTAGGACCAATGTAATATGAAGTTTTGCATAAAAAATTATTTCACTAATAGATCAAACTTAGGTTCTACCAAATGGTTTTTTTTTTTTTTTACAAAAGGTTCTACCAAATGGTTAAGATTCCATTACCCCTGTAAAAAAAAAGTTAAGATTTCAACCCTATAATTTAAAGATTCTTTCAAAATAGACCCTGTAATTTGAAGATTCTTTCGTTTTAGACCCTGAGACCATCTGACTGTACAAACCTGATGACGTGGCACGCTGAGTCAGCGTTTTTGGACGATGTGGCACGCTGACAGTATAATTAATTTTGTTTTTAATTTTTTATTTTCATTTATATTAATTTAAAAATTAAAAAAAAATAAAAATAGAAAAAATTAAGATTATTTTTTTCAAAATTGAAAAAATCAGATTATTTTTTTTTTGAAATTTACAAAATTTGAAAAATCATAAACAAATTCAAATTTATTTTCAAAAAATAAAAAAAATCTGAAATTAAGATTTTGAAAATTAAAATAAAATAAATTTTTCGAATTTCTTATCTCGATCTGCAAAAAAGGTATACTTTGTAATTTTTTCAATCGGAAAGAAAGAAAAATACAACTAAAGAGGACAATAAAAGAAATTAAAGTAAAATAGAAAATGAAAAAAAATTATTTTTGGAATAGTTCTTTAAAAATTTATTTGTTTATGGAAGAGTTCTTTAAAATTTCAATTTTTTTTCAGATTATTTAATTTTCAAAATTTTATTTTCATATTTTAACCTAAATTATAAAAAAAAAATATATTTAGATTTAAAAAAAAAAATCCAGATTTTATTTTTGTAGAAACAATTTTAAAAAACTTTTTTTTTGGTAAAAAATCTGTACTTTTTTTTAATTTCAAATTTGTTTTTTTTATTTTAAAAATTTAATTCCAGAATTTTTAGTTTTGGTAGAAAAAAAAATTGAAAAAAATACTAACTTTTTTTTAATTTCAAATTTCTTTTATTTTAAAAATTAAATTCCAGAATTTTTATTTTTGGTAGAAAAAATTTTAAAAACTTTTTTTTTTTCGAAAAAATCTGAACTTTTTTTTTAATTTCAGATTTTTTTTCCCTAAATTTTGTTGTTTTTTTATTTTCAAAAATAAATTTCAGATTTTTTAAATTAATATAATTTCATTTATATTATTTTTTATTTTAAAAAAATAGGCGAAATGCCACATGTGCCCTTAAAAAAATAAAAAAAAACAAAATTAATTATACAGTCAGCGTGCCACATAATCAAATATGCACAGGTAGCGCGCCACTCAGCATGCCACGTCAGAATTTTGTCCAGTCAGATGGCCTCAGGGTCTAAAACGAAAGAATCTTAAATTACAGGGTTGGAATCTAAACTTTTTTTTGACAGGGTGGTAAACCGAAACTCGCCTAAATTACAGGGGGGTAAAAACATATTAACCCTTTTTTATATTATTGAATGTTCATGATATATTTTAAATCACTATATTTACAAAATTTCTAAGGATTTTCCTTCAAAAAAAATGAAAGGATTTTTGCAACCACTTATTTTAATATGATCACACTCGTTATTTTGATCATGCAAATAACCAATATGAATGATATCATATATCTATTGCTTATTGAATATCATGTACAAACTCCGCATTCATTCGTTGGGTTGTGATAGCAATAAACAAAAATCAACATGAATTGTCATAACATAAAAATAAAGAGAGACGTGATTTTTAGAACCTCGTTATTTTCTTTATATATAGACAACTTAGTAAGACGTTGAAGAAGGAAAAGTATCTCAAATGAAACCTCATCTGTAACAGCCCGATTTTTCGTTATTTTGTTTTTAATTATTTTATGTGTGTTTATTTATGCTTGTATGTGATTATTTACTCTTGGTTGTATTTTCGTGGGTTTAGTGATTAGAAGGGTATTTTGGTCTTTTGGTGAACAAGGGTAAAATAGTAATTATAGTCGAGGATTAATTGTAGCGTTTTAGGTGAGGACCTATTGTTTAGTAATTTGTTAGTTTGTTGTAGTAATTAGAATTAGTGCCGGTAGTTTCTAATTATTTTATCATTAGTAGGTTAGAAAACTAGTAAGTGAAATAATTAGAATTGAGCCCAATTAACATTTGGCGGGTTAGGCCCAATGAAGTGTGACTATATAATCCAACCTTTAGAGAGAAACTAGGGTTAGAAACATTTGTTCATTTCACACAAAGAGGCTAGAGAGGCTAGAGAAAGGGTTGAAGAGGAGAAACTTGGGGAGGGGAAGATTTTGGAGCAAAAGTGAAGCTTAGGATTTGATTGTTGAAGATTAGAGGTAAGGGGGCTAGTCTTCTACCATAATCTCTTTTCTACCCATTTCTCATAAGCGATTAAGTGAATAAGTGATTTTGGGATTAAGTGATTATTTGAATTTAAGTGAATGATTTCATGCTTAGATGTTGATGTTATGAATTATACATGTGAATTGAATGATTAATTGTTGTTGATAATGAATTCATATGCCAAAATTCATATATGTATATATGTTGTGTTGTTGTGAAAAATTGATGAATAATGAAGTTGTGGTTTATTGAATTTGAATGGATTCATGATCAATTGTTGTTGATGATGTTGTGAAACATGTTGTTGGTGAATTGGTGTAATGATTATGCCTATTGGTGAATTGATGATAAAAGTTGTTGTTGAATATTTATGAAAGTTTGGTGAATTATTGAATTTTGACAAAATGATGTTTTAATCTTGAGCTTTGAGCATCATTTGGTATGTGTTCATGTATATGACCTATAAACATTATTTGGGACGTGTTTTGAGTGTGGAAAGATCAAAATTTGAGTGTTTGGTAAAAAGGGTTTTGAAATTTGAAGTTTTTATTGTGAACACATGAGTGTTCGCTTAAGCGAGCTCTAAGCGAACCTCAAGCGAGCGTGCCCAGGTCGCTTCTGGACACAGTTCGCTTGAGCGAGCTGTGAGCGAACAAGAATGTTGCTTCTGGACAGAGTTCGCTTGAGCGAGCGGTAAGCGAACCCTAAGCGAACAAGCCCAAAAATGCTACTGAGACCTGGTCGTTTAAGCGAACCAGCCTTCGCTTAAGCGAACAACACCCTGTTCAGCCACACTTGATTTTTCGTTTCGTGTACTTGAGGCCAATCCGAACTTTCTAAATTGTTTCTTTAGACTTGTTTAATCAGTACTTATGTATTTAATCCTATGGAAACATCATTTGTATGGATTTGGACTTAGTTTTATAAATCATTCCTAATGTTTGGAAAAACGTCCAAGAACATTAATTTTCCGAAAACTTGTTTCCTCAAGTGAATGATGTAGGATTACATATGTATGCTGTGGACATGATTAATGACATGGTCTTGAATTATTTCGTTGAAGACTGGAATGTTTTGCTTTGGAAATGAACTATATTTGGAAAGTGACTTTTTGAGATGAACTTTGTGATTTTTGAGAATTCATTGTAATTGCCCGGTGAAACACTCATGTAAGTACACCTACATACATATGTGACTAGTGTACTCGCTTAGTGGAGGCAATTGAGTCGTTTGACTTTGTTTTGGTTCATTGATCCCAATTATTTAAGTTGTGAGTTATATTATACGAACTTAGTTGAAAATATTCATTGGACTCATTTACTTTGAAATTCTCTCATGAATAGTTGATATGCTTATATATGTTGTATGCATATATGTTGTTGGTGGTATTATATGTCGTGTGCATATATGTTGATTGATGATTATATATGTTGTGTGCATATAAGATGTTGGTGATTATGTATGATATGTGCATATTCGTTGTTGGTGAATTTCTTTACATGCTATTGTTGGTGAATTGTTGGTGTGAGCATGTATTGGATTATGTTGGTGTGGACTTGTGACATTTGTATGAAGTATGTTTGGTTGTTGTCGAGTCCTAGTTCACACACACAGTTGTTGTTGGCTTTCATCTCCATGTTGGTGTTGGATACTTATGTATTCATTATGCGGGTTGTTATGCGGGTTGTTATGATGTGTGTTGCATCAGGGGCGACGGCCTCAGAGATGAAAATTGGTACCACACGCACCTAGAGTTGGTCTAGACACGTTGCATGTTCTAGGAAGAGTCGTGTCTGCTTATGTGTTTGAGGTGAATATGTGGTTGGTGCATTTGTGTGTTCTGTGATTGATTACAATTGACGAAACTTATGCTTGTACATTTATTGATGAGAATAATCTATGTCCATGCTTATTTATGAAAGATTAATTATTATTGCATGCTTGTCCTGTTTATCTTTGATTATGATTGATGTGAAACTAACCCCTAGTGGTCTGTGGTGGACCGCTTACCTATTTGTATGAATGGGTAGACGACGTGCATGATTAGTTGATTGCTTTGCCTTGGTGAGTGCTCGAGGATAGCGGGAGCTTCCTCCATTTATTTTCGCTCGTTGTGTCTTAGAGGCTCTGATCTAGGACATCGTCTATCTTTATGTCTTGGATTTATTTTATTTGGAGTTGTATCTATGTTGGGATTATTTATGAGTTGGTTTCACCTTATGGTTGATGACATGACTATTGTTGAGATGTATTTGATTTTCCGCTGTGACTTTTTATGTTGAGTTATATTCATGCATTGATTACTTGGTGATTTATTCGTAGACGTGACGACTATTTCTTATTTATTTATTGTAATTGCATGATTTATTGCTTAAATAGAAATATGGCGTTACACCATCAACCAACACTCATACAATGTGTCATCGTGATTTTTGGGTGTCAAATCATTAATTGGATTTGAACCTTTCGATCATTGATGTCTCTATTTTTTTGGGGGAGGTAAAATCGAGAAAACCTCAGAAATCCTAAGTTCGGGGCTGATTCCATCGCGGGAAGGTATTAGGCACCCGCGGTGACTATAGTATCCTATAGGAACCGTTTTACTACGCTTTACGTTTATGCGTTGCTTTTATTGCTACTTGTAAAAGAAATTGGTTTTAAGAATGAGAGGGAGAAGATGAGATTTTATTTTATTGGACTTGGAGAGATTTTGAGTCTCTTGCCTACATACCCTTTTAAGGGATCAAAATTCCATGTAGTTCTCTTCCAAAATGTTTTTGTGAGTTTAATTTGTTTTATAAGTTTGAAAAAAGATTTTAAAGAAGGGAAAGAGGCCGTATAGGCATTGGAATTGAGAAGAAAGAGAATACATTTGGTTGGTCCAATTGTTAACGAAAACGGTTAAAGTTGGAAATTAGTTGCATTTTGATTTGATTAAGAAAATAAAGGGAAAATCCTTTGGAGTTTTGACTCCAAGGTTTGTTTGAAAAAGATTTGAAGTGATGGAAGTGGTTTGTTTTTCAAAAGATTGATTTTCTCTAAGCATCGCGCATCCTAAACATACACCTAAGCGATAAACATACAACGTGTGTGCGTGTGTCGGTGCATGTGTCGGTGTACATCATCATAGTCCATAGTCTTTTACATCGGGTCCTATTTTACATTCTATAGTCTTGCAAGAAATTAAAATAAATAAACTACCTAAACATTGAAAAATTGAATGGAACCTAAACTTAAAGGAATGGGGATGAAGTGGAGTACTCAATATGCATGAAACATAAAATGGTTAGTGAAGCAATATGAAATGATAATGAAAAATGTTAGGCAACAAAAAATAACAAAACATGGAGGGATAAATGTGTGCAAACTACCGTGACTTACGAAGCAAGAAACTAAAAGAACTAAACTTTGTAAAATTGGAAGTTAGCACCTAAACTTGCAAGACAAAAGCTAATCAATTATACCAATCAAGATTGAAAATATTGTAAAGTTTGTAAACAAGAATCCAATTTAACAAGATTGAAGAAAAATTGTAAAAAATGGTAAACACACATCAAACTAACAACATTTGGACATATTGTAAAAACTTGCAAACAAAGATCAAACTTAACAAAATAGAACATATTGTAAAAGTGGTAAACAAAGATTGTAAGAAATGGTAAACAAATGTCAAACTAACAACATTGAATATATTGCAAAAAATACCAACAAGAATCTAACTAAAACAATTGAAACTATTGCAAAATTGTAAACAAAAATCTACTAACATAATTGAACGAATCAACACTAAATCAGAGGTAAACTCATCATAAAATTAAACACCAAGCATCAGCATCACATGACACATTCGGATAAAAAATTGCTCAAGAAAATTCACGAGAAATCGCACAAAATATACGAATCAAGAATGAAATTGACACATATTATTTCCATCAGTTCTGAGCATGTGAAAATATCACTAATCAGCCAAAAACATATCAAGAATACATAGTAAAAATTTTGGAATTTCCGCAAGAAATTTGGCATGCATATGGGTTCAGGTAGCAGAAAATAGGAATAAAAATAGCAAAAACACACAAGAACTGAAAAGAAAATCAAAGGCCCAAGCACTCAGCCCAATACCCACGCGGATCTGTGGATCCGGATCTCCAGAACGCATCAGGGGCGCTGGATTGATCCGGATCTAACGGGCTCTAGATCTAAAGGTCCAGGATACTGAGCGCTGGATCGGGTTCAACCCGAACCGATCTAGCGCGTCTATATAAAGGTTCAGGACCCGGTTCGCTCATTCTCTCAATCCGTTCCTCTTTCTTCTTCTTCTCTCTGGCGCCGTTCTCTCTTCTTGCAAACCCTAACCCTAATTCGCGAATCTTACCCAGAACTTCAAATTTCATGGCTTAAACGCTTTGTCTCGTGGTTCTGATCACGAATCCATCATTGAAACTCACGGATGGCCACGGAAACGATGTAGATCTTGAACTTTCATTCGTGGATTCCGAACCGTTTTGGTTCTGGTTTTGGTTCGAATCTTCTTCTGTATGTTTTCACCGGTCGATTCGTTGGTTTACAACGATGAATACACGTTGTAAACCTTGGAATTTTGAAGGTTTTCTGAAAAATGTTAGGGTTTATGATTCCGAACCAAAACTTCTTGAATTCGTATTGATCTACATCGTTTCTGGACTCATTGTTGTTCTTGAATCAAAGCAGAGAGGTAAGCTTGTGATTTTACCTGGTTTTATTTCGGAGATTTGATTTGGATCTTCAGAGATCCTTGAATTGATTCTGTTGTTGATTCTGAGATTGAAATCCGGAAATTAAACCGTGGTCCTGCTTCCTTCTTCTTCTTGAATGGTTCGGAATCCGTGAATTTTCGTTTTTCTTCTTCTTTCCTTCACTGAACCGGTTCGGAACCCTTGGGATTCTTTCCCTCTTTTTCTCTGATGCGTCTCTGTGATCACGCTTGAGTTTGCTGCTCCTAGCAGTGAATTCGCGTTGGAATTGCAGGGAGAAATGACTCAATGATGAAGACTCACCATTGTTGAATTTCTGAGAGCTTGAAATTCTTCTCCCTAACTGAATTCTGTTATGGTTTTTGATCTAACTGACATGAGAGAGAAAATTCTGATTCTGTTTGTGAGTTGGCACTGATGTGTATCTGAGTTGTGAATTTCTGACACTGTGTGCCTTTTATAGCATGCCATGTGTGCCTGCGAGCCAGTAGGGGACTGCCACGTGGAATTGAACACTTGCGTGGCCTTGGACTGAATTCTGAGAAAGGACTTAAAAGCAAATTTGTAAAATTTGGGACTGTTTTGTAATTTTTAAAAGATTGGACTGTTTTTAAAAGAAATGAAAGAATTGGACTATTTTCAAAAGAATTGGGACAAACTTGCAAAAAAACAAAATATTTGGACTGAATTGCAATTTCTAAAAATGTTTGGACTAAAATGCAAAAATAATAACTAAAACTGGTAAAAAAAGTAAATTGAAAACAACGTAAAGTGAAACATTTAAAACTGACAAAACGGACTAAAATGAACAAACTACCAAAAATGAGGTATTTTAAAATACCTCTCTGTCCAAAATTCAAATAATGTGAAAAGACTAAAATGCCCCTGGGGCAAAAACGACTCAGGCTGACTCAGACTGACTCAGATGCAAAACTAAGACGATTTTCAAACAGAATTTGATATATGATTCATGCAAACAAACAGAAAAGACTCAGGGACAAATCGTAGGGACTAAAATGGGTTCCTTTGTAGGAAATGACCAAAATGCCCTTTTGTATGATTTTATGCAAAAATTTAAAGGACTGAAGCAGTAATGTATGCAGTTGAAGCACAGTAGAAAACATGATGAATTTGAAAGTATTAGAAAATAGCAGAGGAATTTGAGTGAGTATTTTTAGGTCCAAAATGAGGGTATGACAGCTGCCCCTATTTAAGTTTCTTCGTTTGGAGAGTCAAGAGACGGAGTCTTTGGCTTGACGTGACGAAGATACTTAAATATCGACATTAGCACTGATTTTGGGCGTAAAAATACATTTGTAGATGCTATGCATGCCATGCAACATTTGTGTTATGAATGCAAGACAAACTGAGAATTGAATTTAACAGAATATGTCGTATCCATTGCGGGATTGGTAGACATTGACAGAATAGCAAACAACAGAGTATGTCGTATCCATTGCGGGATTGGTAGACATTAAAAAAAAAGCAAAAAGGAATATGTCGTATCCATTGCGGGATTGATTGACATTAACAGAATAGCAGATAACAAGACTCACTGGGGAGACTCGAAAGCAAATTGACAGGTACAAGCTGTTCTTGTATGCGAACTGGCCACTTGACCGGGGATATTGACAACAAAGGCGCAAGCTGCTCTTGTATTTGAGCTGGTCACTTGGCTGAAAGAAAACATAGAAAGCGCAAGCTGTTCTTGGACACGAACTGGTTACTTGGCTGAAAGGAAAATGTAGGAAGCACAAGCTGTTCTTGGACACGAACTGGTTACTTGGCTGACAGAAAACAAAATAGAAAGCACGAGCTGTTCTTGGATCTGAACTGGTCGCTCGGCGGATATCAAAAGAATAGGTACAAGCTGTTCTTGGATGCGAACTGGCCGCTTGACCGATAACAGAAGCAAATTGACAGGCACAAGCTGTTCTTGGGGTGCGAACTAGCCACTTGGCCGTTAACAGAAACAAATTGTAGTTGAAAAAGAATTGAATTTGATTGACATAACTGCAGGAGCTTGAATTTCGACAAGAATGTTGACAAGACTGTTGAATTTTGAAGTTGACATGACAGTAGACATTTGTTGTTAGCAGAAGAAATTTGAAGTTGACAAAATTGATTTTGATTGAAATTGACATAGGAATTGAGAATGCAGATGCGTATGAATAGCATGACAATTTTATCAAATGCATGAACATGTAAGATGCATGATTATGCATGTATGAATGTTTTGGAATGCATGATGATCGGCAATTTGTAGACATGATTTCGCAGAGATGGACAAAACATTGGAATATTGGGGACGTAACGGCTCGTGCTCGGACATATACTTGCAAAGGTTCTCCTTCTGGTGTTGCAGTCGCTTGAAGATACATCGAGACCATCGTTGAAGGCAGGAAGTTGTAAAATTATAGAGAAAGACAGTTTGAATGGTATTGCTGCTTGTTGGAACAGTCGCGTAAGTGCTTTGGACATCGCATCTGTGGTCAATGCTTTGCATGTTTGTTTTTTATTATTCTTTTTCATTTCTATTTTCATCATCCCATTTTTGCCTGGATCGCCCTTTCGGGTTTTCGACCCACCGGGGAATAGTTTTTTTGTGTTGCCCCTGCTCTTGCCTGAATTGCCTTTGAAGGTTGTCAATCCATCGGGGTGCTCATTTTTGCCTAAGCCGCCCTTTCGGGTTTTCAACTTAGCGAGCGTATTCATTTTTCATGCTTTTCATTCTGTTTTTTTTCATTCTTGCCATTGACCACAGACCGTCACTGGGAGGAAGGCTTGCTAGTAACTTGAATTGGAACTGATATCAACGTGGATTTGTTCATGCATGTTCATTTGAATGCACCTAGCTGTTCAGGCTTGTTTTCAAAATACTCAAAAAAGGTTTTCAGTTTTCAGAATGTTCATTCCAGACATGCATCATTATTAACATAGAAAAAATCTTTTTGTACAAAGCTTTGAAAATAGAATAGAAAAATAGAGTGCCAAACAAAAGCATAGGCTCAAATCACTGTATAAGGGTGGTAATCGGCCAAAAGCGCGACCCCACAGATTTACAAATCCTGGAAAATGGTAATCTTATTGGTTGGTGGTACATTGAACACAGTAACTGCTATGGTATCTGAAACTCTTGAATCCGCAGGCGTCGGAACCTCGGATGAGAACAGCCAAACATCAATTGCAAAGATCCCAAGGGGACTGGTAATTTTCCAAATATAGTCAAATGTCTTTTATTTCAATCTCATTTTTGCATGAACCGCCCTTTCGGGTTTTCGGCTCATCGAGATGCTCATTTTTGCCTGAGTTACATGTAATCTCAGCGAGCTTTTACATTTTTGTTTCTTGTCCCTTATTTTGCCTGGACCGCCCTTTCGGGTTTTCGATCCACCGGGAAGCGCATTTTTGCCTAGGCTGCCCTTTCGGGTTTTCGACCTACCACGCTGTCCTTTTCATATCTAGACAAAGTATTTCTTGACTATATCGGCATTCACAGGATTCGGAAGTTCTACACCATCCATGTGTGTGAGGATCAGAGCACCGCCAGAGAAAGCCTTCTTGACAACATAAGGTCCCTCGTAGTTAGGCGTCCACTTGCCCCTTGGGTCGGGTTGCTGACTCATTCTTCTTTTCAACACGAGTTCGCCCTCCCTGAATACCCGAGGACGAACTTTCTTGTCAAAAGCATTCTTCATCCTTGTTTGATACATCTGACCATGAGCCAAAGCATCCAGTCGTCTTTCCTCAATCAAATTCAACTGGTCGTACCGACTCTGGCACCACTCGGCCTCGGACAACCTTGCTTCCATAATCACACGGAGAGACGGAATCTCTACTTCCAATGGGAGGACTGCTTCCATGCCGTATACAAGAGAAAAAGGTGTTGCCCCGGTTGAACTACGGACCGCGGTGCGGTAGCCGTGTAAAGCGTAGGGCAACATCTCATGCCAGTCTTTGTATGTTGTTACCATCTTCTGCACAATCTTCTTGATGTTCTTATTGGCAGCCTCAACTGCACCATTCATCTGAGGTCTGTAAGGAGAAGAATTGTGATGTTCAATCTTGAATTTCTCACATAAGGCTTGCACCATGTCATTGTTCAGATTGGTACCATTGTCAGTGATGATCTTGCTAGGGACACCATACCGACAGATGATATTGTTCTTGATGAATTTGACTACTACTTGCTTAGTCACGTTGGCATATGATGCAGCTTCGACCCATTTGGTGAAATAGTCGATTGCTACCAGAATAAAACGGTGACCGTTTGAAGCTTTCGGTTCAATTTTTCCGATCATATCGATGCCCCACATAGAGAAAGGCCATGGAGAAGACATAACATTGAGAGTGTGCGGAGGCACATGGATCTTATCAGCATATACTTGACACTTGTGGCACTTTCTGGCGTATTGATAGCAATCGCGCTCCATGGTCATCCAGTAGTAACCAGCTCTCAACAACTTTCTAGACATAGCATGCCCCGATGCGTGGGTCCCAAAGGTACCATCGTGCACATCGTGCATCAGCTGTTCTGCTTCACATTCATCAACACATCTTAACAACACCATATCGAAATTCCTTTTGTACAGGACATCACCATCCAGCAGGAACTTACTAGCCAACCTGCGCAACGTCTTCTTGTCTTTATTGGAAGCATCTGGCGGGTACTCATGGCTTCGTAAAAATTGTTTGATATCATAATACCAGGGTTTGATGTTGACTCCGCCTGAACATGTCTGTACAATTGCATCACTGACAGTAAACACATGAGCGGGCCGATCCAAGCGTTGTACTTTGATCATCGGCACATGATTCCAATGGTTCACTTGAAGCATAGAAGATAAGGTAGCAAGAGCATCGGCCATCTGGTTCTCCTCTCGGGGGATATGGTACAACTCGACCTTTGTAAAATACGTCAACAGACGCCTCGCATAGTCACGGTAAGGGATCAGATTAGCATGATGGGTTTCCCACTCTCCCTTTATCTGGTTGATGACTAATGCAGAGTCTCCATAGATGTCCAGATGCTTGATCCTCATATCAATGGCTTCTTCAATTCCCAGAATACATGCCTCGTATTCGGCCACATTGTTGGTGCATTCAAACACAATCCGGGCTGTGAAAGGGATGTGATGCCCCTGTGGAGCCACAATTACTGCGCCAATTCCTCGGCCATAAGCATTAACAGCACCATCAAAGACCAACCCCCACTTGCTATCAGGGTCTGGACCTTCACCGACCAGTGGTTCTTCGCAGTCTCTTGACTTCAAGAACATAACCTCTTCGTCGGGGAAGTCGAACTTCAAAGGTTGATAGTCATCAAGTGGCTGGCAAGCAAGATGGTCAGCCAAGATACTCCCTCTAATGGCTTTCTGGGCTTTAAACACAATGTCATATTCTGACAGTAACATTTGCCAACGTGCGATTTTTCCAGTGACAGCCGGTTTCTCAAAGATGTACTTGATTGGATCCATCCGGGATATCAACCAAGTTGTATGATTTATCAAATAATGACGCAGGCGTTTGGCAGCCCAAGCCAAGGCACAACAGGTTTTCTCGAGCATTGTATACCGAGTCTCACAATCGGTGAACTTCTTGCTCAAATAGTAGATTGCATGCTCTTTCTTTCCAGTTTCATCTTGCTGACCGAGCACACATCCCATGGACTCATCCAATACTGCCAGATACATGATCAAAGGCCTTCCTTCCACCGGCGGTACGAGGATAGGCGGTTCTAGCAAATAACTTTTGATGTTGTCGAAGGCTTCTTGGCATTCATCATTCCATACCACAGGCCGATTCTTCTTGAGTAACTTGAAAATCGGTCCGCAGGTTGCAGTCATGTGAGATATAAATCTAGAAATGTAGTTCAAACGTCCGAGGAACCCTCTGACCTGCTTCTCAGTTTGGGGGGCCGGCATCTCGCGGATGGCTCGAACTTTGTCAGGATCTACTTCAATGCCCTTCTGGCTGACAATGAAGCCTAGCAACTTCCCTGATCTAACACCGAATGTACACTTGTTTGGGTTCAGCCGAAGCTTGTACTTCCTCAACCTTTCAAACATTTTAGCCAAGTATTCGACGTGTTGTTCTTCATCGCTCGATTTGACAATCATGTCATCTACATACACTTCAACCTCTTTGTGAATCATGTCATGGAACAAGGTGGTCATCCCCCTTTGGTAGGTAGCACCAGCATTTATTAGACCGAACGGCATTGCTTTGCAGCAGAAAGTTCCCCACGGAGTGATGAACGACGTCTTCTCCCTGTCCTTGGGTGACATTTTGATTTGGTTATAGCCAGAAAAACCGTCCATGAAGGAGAACACCTTGCACTGGGCAGTATTGTCAACGAGCACATCAATGTGAGGCAATGGGAAATTGTCCTTTAAGCTTGCTCTGTTTAAATCTCTGTAGTCAACACACATCCGAACCTTACCATCTTTCTTTGGCACTGGCACGATGTTAGCAACCCACTCGGGATATTCAACCGTCATGAGAAAACCCGCATCGATCTGTTTCTGCACTTCCGCTTTGATCTTCAGAGCCATGTCCGGCCGAGTCCGTCTCAACTTTTGCCTGACAGGAGGACAGTCTGGCTTTGTCGGTATCCGATGCTCCACAATCTGAGGATCCAAACCTGGCATGTCTTCATACGACCATGCAAAAATGTCCGAGTATTCCCGGAGAAGCTGAAAGATCCTTTTCTTGACCCCTTCCTCCAATGCAGCACCGACTTTGATCTCTCTTTTGTTATCTTCGGTACCCAAGTTGATTAGCTCGATCTCCTCCTGATGAGGCCGAATGGTCTCCTTTTCTTGCTCAAGCAGTCGGGCGATCTCATCTGGTATGTCATCACTATCCTCATCTTCGGTCTCGAATACCGGGGATTCAACAGTTCGGAGAAGCATAGGGTTACTGTGTTCAACGGGCTTATTTTGGTTCGATCTGCGTGACATGATTGGATGATTTTAGAAAATAGTTTTCATGCAGATCTTTAAAATTAATAAGAAAATGCAGATGTTTTGGTTTTTTCTGGCATTACCATTATTTCCAAGGGAAAAACACTAAAGAAAGAAAAAGAGTCGTGAAAGAAACGACCTTTTTTATTGATAATGGTGATGTCGGAACAAACATGCCCTTTACAAAAGAGTCACTTCCGTCTCGGGCAAGGCGGAAGGATTGTCATTTTGAAAATAAAGCCTAAACAGCAAGACATATTACTTAGAATCATGCACAAGCACAGGGAGATTGATAACGTTCCAGTTCTTTGCAATGCCTCCTGGTATCACAAATGCGGGTCTAACCCCTCTTTCAGCAGCACCATCAAGAATTGCATTGGTAAATCCAGCACTACGGAACATTCCAGTTGACATGCCTGACATCGGAGAGAAACCGAGACCCTCTTTGAGTTTGTTGTCCTGCAGCTGTATCAATTGGCCCCAACCAGCGGCCTGACCCTCCTGAACGGCTCTCTACGCATCTCTTAATGAAGCCATGGCAGCACTAGCTCTCTTGGGCTCCGTACCCTCGATAGTCAAACCCTGGAATGCAGTTCCTTCGGCAGACTTAGCCTCGATACAAGAGAAGGATGATAACTGACTGACCAGATAAGCTTCTTCCCCATGCACTGTCACAAGTTTGCCATTCCTTACGAACTTTAGCTTCTGATGGAGGGTAGAGGTGACTGCCCCAACCTCGTGTATCCACGGTCTCCCGAGCAGGCAGCTGTAAGAGGCATCTATGTCCATAACCTGGAAAGTAATCATGAATGTTTCAGGACCAATAGTCATGGGGAGATCTATCTCTCCGAGCACAGTTTTACGGGAACCATCGAAGGCCTTGACTAGGAAAGTACTCCTCCTTAAAGGAACTCCTCGGCAACCCAACTGATCCAAAGTCGATTTAGGCATCACATTCAACGATGACCCAGTGTCTACTAACACGTTGGACAGCATATCTGTTTTGCAGTTCATGGAAATATGCAGGGCCAAGTTGTGGTGCTTTCCTGCCTCCGGAAGCTCATCTTCACCAAACCAAAGGTTACTGCAAGCAGTGATGTTGGCCACTATTCCGCCAAATTGATCTTCTGTGACTTCGTGGTCAACATAGGCTTGTTCCAACACTTTCAATAACACATTCCTATGAGCCTCCGAACTGAGGAGTAGGGCCAAGATGGATATCTTCGAAGGAGTCTGTAGCAGCTGATCAACGATCTTGTAATCGCTTTTCTTAATTATCTTCAAAATCTCATCCAGATTGGAATCATCAATGGAATGGCCTGGGCGGCTGGTACTTTCAACAACATGAGGGATTGTTAATGGAGTAGTCTTATCAGCAGGAATTGTAACTTGCACATCATCTTTCTTCTGGAATAAAAGTGGTCGGACCTTGCCGCTCCTCAAAGCTGTCACTTCCGCGATACTGCCTACTGTGCTTGAGGGCACCAAAGGTACTTCTTTCCCGTTTTCCAACATAGTCGCACTGTACTTGTACGGGATGGCTTTTGCAGAAGTATATGGCACTGGACCAGGTAACCGTATGACCAACGGTTCAACATCCTTCCTGACGGGCGTGCCCTTGACGGGAGTATCATGGAAGATCGGCACTATCATACAAACGTCACTGGTAGTCAAGTAGTTGTCATTCATCAATCTTTGGACATCAGTCTGGACTACGTTGCAACCCATAGGGTTCTGAAGGCATTCACAGCAGGCAGCGTGGTCGTGGTTGAACAATGAAGCTTGGCATAGCTTGATATGTAGTGGCACCAGGGGTGTAGCAACATTACGGACACTGAGATGAGGGATTTCTTCACAGACTTCGATCACATTTACAGCGGCATGGTTGGGGAGTGGATTGTCAAGCACATGTGGGACATTGTTTTCAAAGGACAGCTTTCCCTGGTCAATCAACTTCTTCACAATGTATTTCAGAGTGTAGCAACCTTCTACGTCATGACCTAGGGCGCCTTGGTGGAAATCACATCTGAGATCGGAGCGGAATCTGGGAGGCAGTGGGTTTGGCGGAGGCTTGCCAGGCCTAGTGGTGCAATACCCCTTATGTAACAGAGTTGGGAGTAGTTCGGCATACGCCATTGGTATCGGCGGGAAAGATGGTCTAGATTGAGGACCTTGTTGTTGTTGTTGCAGTTGTTGAGCTAATGGTTGTTGTTGCATTTGTTGGGCGATGGCATTAACGGGGACCTGAGGCTGGCTCGGTAGAGGAGGGTATTGATGGTAGAACGGCGGATAGAACGGGTGTTGGGCATACGGTAGGTACTGATACGGTTGAGGCAGTTGTGTAGCATTGACAGGAGCGGCAGTGGCAGATTGATTAGTTCCGGCAGACACCATTCCAACCTCTGACTCCTTTTTCTTATGGTGACCATTGCCGTACTTCTTCGGTGCATTCGAGGATTCTCCTTTCTCAAACACGATGATTCCTTCTCGGACGGCTTCCTCCAAGCGGGTTCCCATAGTGACCATCTCAGAGAAGTTGCTTGGGGCAGCAATAATCATTCTTTCAACATAATCCTTCTTCAGGGTTTTCAAGAATGTTTGAGTCATTTCTTCCTCGTCCAAGGCGGGGGTGATACGGGCAGCTGCCCCTCTCCACCTCTGTGCGTATTCGCGGAAGCTTTCGTCCTTCTTCTGAGAAAGAGACCGGAGGAATTCCCTGTTCGGCTTGAGCCTGGTGTTGAACCCATAGTGGTTCTTGAAAGCAGTAGCTAGATCATCAAAAGTGCGGATATCATCCTTGCTCAAACCGGTATACCACTCCGCGGCATCTTCCATTAGGCTATCCTGGAAGCAATGGATCATAAGTGAATCATTATCTGCATGGTTAGCCATCTTCCGGACGTATTTGATGATATGGTTCTGGGGGCAAGTCAGCCCGTTGTAACGGTCAAATTCCGGGACCTTGAATTTCTTGGGAACATCCACCCTCGGCACTAAACAAAGGTCGTGGGTTCTGACGAGGTCACTGCTCCCACGGTTGGCCTTGATCTCGCGACGGAGTTCTCTGGCAAGTTCTTCCATTTTTTCTTCCATAGTCCCCAACACAGGAGTTTTTCCACGGTAATCATCAGCATTGGCGCCCTGAGGCGTAGGGTGCACAATCGGCACTGTGAAGACCGTTGACTGAGGCAAGGTAGTGTGAAGAGATGTGAAATCTGGTGGAGGTACCTGACCAACATTAGCAGCACCTGAAGTCGCGGTTCTTGAAACACCGGCTGCAGTGTCGGGAGCGAAATAAGGTGGGAGTCCATACGGGAATCCTCTTGGCATGATGAAACGGCTGTCGAGAGTTGATATTGGAATTGCCTCAGTGGTCTCTGGAGCAGACGAGGCTGGTTGCTCTTGAGCGGCTACCAGAGCGGTCATGGCGTCGAGAGCTTTGGCTAACTCTTCTCTCACAGAAGCTAGTTCAGTGCGGAGCTGTGCATTCTCTTCTTCCATAGCTACTTGATTTCTCCTTCTGTACTGTCTGGTTTGATGTACTCTGGTAGGTTGATCAGTCCTTCGAGCACGAGCCACTTTTCACTCTGAGGCAGAAGAAACCAGGAGGCAATGAGCACTTGGAAGTTTTTTTTTTTTTTGTGACCGATGAATGATGCATATGATGCATGATATGCAAATGCGGATGCAAAAAATGACTCTTTTATTACCAAAGGGTTTTCTAGACAGATTAGAATTCTTTGCAAACATTATTGGACCAACAAATTATTCAAAGCAAATCGTTTTGATACATTGAGCCAAGGGAGTAGGCTTCTGAAACATAAGCTGAACAAACAACATAACCAATAGCAATATAACCAATAACAGTCCTATCATCCAGAACTAAGGAGTGACTGGGTAGTATTCGGAATCCGAGTCTGAAGCTGAACCACAATGACTGGCGAAGAAATCTCGACGACCTCTGACTCTCCTGGAGTCTCTCCTCAATAGATCGTCCTTTTCCTCAAGCTCTCTCCTAACTCTAGCTAGCTCTTTCTTCAACATTCGGTTCTCGTGATCCTTCTGTTCGTCCCTGCCATCCAAAGTCATGATCAAGTTCTCAGCCTCACTGTAACGGGCTTTCCATGCTCGCTTCTCCTCACTCTCCATAGCTAGATGCTCCTGATACATCTCCTGAGTCGCGGGAAGCAATGGTAATGGTCTAGACGGAGTAGATGCAGATACATGCCTCATGGCAGGGTAAGGCATGCCAATCTCCTCAGCTCGGTCTATCACCCACTGCATATAGGCTTCATGAGCGATACCGGATCTCACACCCAAATGTTTCACATCTTTCCGACGAACCTTAGACCAAGCGTCTGTAAAAGCTTTCCTTTGCCTGGTGGGAGCGTTGGAATAATAGAAGAACTCCTGTGATGTAGCAAGGTTAATGGGCTTCGCTCTCATGGGAAAACCAAACTGTCTCATGGCTAACTCGGGGTTGTAGTTGATTCCTCCCCGGGTACCGAGAAGAGGTACATTGAGGAAATCTCCACAACCAGTGATAATCTCCTTGACTCGAGCCGCTGGAGTAATCCAAACCACCTCATCGGGAGTAAGAGCCATAATCCGCTGCGAATAAGACCAATTCTCCGTGTTGTCATGGAAAGAACTCGGGAGGTGAGAAATAAACCACCTATAAAGAAGAGGTATGCAGCAAAGAATAAATCCGCGGCCCTTGAGAGTCCGATCATGGATGGCATGGTATGTGTCAGCTAACAAAGTAGGAATCGGATTCCTGGAATGGAAGATCTCAATAGCATTCATGTCCACAAAGTTGTCGAGATTCGGAAAGAGGACGAGCCCGTAGATGAGTAGTGCAAGAATAGCCTCAAGAGTGTCCTGACAAGTAGATTCGAGATTAGCCTGCTCAAGTAAGTACTTTGAAGTGAAACCCTGGATGTGAGACTTGGTGATAAGATTCTTAGATACCTCGGAAGTCTTGAGATAAAGATCCTTAGCAATAACTAGAGGAGTAAGAGAAGATCCTGGGCCCGTGAAAGGTACCCTCTCAGCTATAGGCAAACCCAATAAGCAAGAATAAGCCTCAAGCGTAGGAACCAACTGAAAATCCGGGAAAGTGAAGCAACGGAAAACCGGGTCATAGAATTGTACTAGGGTGTGCACCAGCTTCTCTTCTACATTAGTCCGGAGAATACCAAGCAAACCACCGTATCGGAGACGAAACCCAGTCGGATTCTTAACCTTGAGTGCCAACTCCCTTAGGCTAGCCAAATCAACTTCTTTGAACTTGTAAGACTTAGTCCTCTTCATGCCTGATCATATTTGCAAAGAATTTTAGTTTGTCTATACCCTTTGATAAATGCATGTAAAAAATTATGCATGAATGCATGTATGCATGGTTTTAATAAAGAAAGCACGGTGGGCTAAGGTAACAAGTAGACACGGTGTCCGGTGAAACTAAGGCTTTGATAGTAGTAACCAAGGTGCTACAAAGTTCCCAAACCACAACCTCTCTTGCGTATATCATGGTAGTACAAAGCGACGCTCGTCCATGATTATCCGTAAGAAGGTTTAGTTTGGGTGTAGTATCGCGTGACGACTAAATTTCGAGACAACGCTCGGTTTAGCCACCGCACTACGTCCTAAGAAAAGGCCAAGGATGGGTTTGGTAACTACGGTTCATAGCCTTCATCGGTCAATCGGAAGTAAAGTGTCTAAGCATGACAACACACGCCGACAATATCACCTCCAAAATGCCTCAGCTATGTGAGATTGATCGCGTAATCCAATGCACGAGGCAACCCCCGGAATGGATTGTCGATTATATCTCTTCCTAATCTTAAGTTCACTCAGCCCGGGTATAGGGCTTTTGATATTCTTACCCCACACGTACACAAGAAAATTTTCACATGTAGCAAAAAGCAAAACATAAATATAAAGCATGAAAAACTAGGCGTAGCCCTACGATTCCCCAGTGAAGTCGCCATTTCTGTCATCGTGATTTTTGGGTGTCAAATCATTAATTGGATTTGAACCTTTCGATCATTGATGTCTCTATTTTTTTGGGGGAGGTAAAATCGAGAAAACCTCAGAAATCCTAAGTTCGGGGCTGATTCCATCGCGGGAAGGTATTAGGCACCCGCGGTGACTATAGTATCCTATAGGAACCGTTTTACTACGCTTTACGTTTATGCGTTGCTTTTATTGCTACTTGTAAAAGAAATTGGTTTTAAGAATGAGAGGGAGAAGATGAGATTTTATTTTATTGGACTTGGAGAGATTTTGAGTCTCTTGCCTACATACCCTTTTAAGGGATCAAAATTCCATGTAGTTCTCTTCCAAAATGTTTTTGTGAGTTTAATTTGTTTTATAAGTTTGAAAAAAGATTTTAAAGAAGGGAAAGAGGCCGTATAGGCATTGGAATTGAGAAGAAAGAGAATACATTTGGTTGGTCCAATTGTTAACGAAAACGGTTAAAGTTGGAAATTAGTTGCATTTTGATTTGATTAAGAAAATAAAGGGAAAATCCTTTGGAGTTTTGACTCCAAGGTTTGTTTGAAAAAGATTTGAAGTGATGGAAGTGGTTTGTTTTTCAAAAGATTGATTTTCTCTAAGCATCGCGCATCCTAAACATACACCTAAGCGATAAACATACAACGTGTGTGCGTGTGTCGGTGCATGTGTCGGTGTACATCATCATAGTCCATAGTCTTTTACATCGGGTCCTATTTTACATTCTATAGTCTTGCAAGAAATTAAAATAAATAAACTACCTAAACATTGAAAAATTGAATGGAACCTAAACTTAAAGGAATGGGGATGAAGTGGAGTACTCAATATGCATGAAACATAAAATGGTTAGTGAAGCAATATGAAATGATAATGAAAAATGTTAGGCAACAAAAAATAACAAAACATGGAGGGATAAATGTGTGCAAACTACCGTGACTTACGAAGCAAGAAACTAAAAGAACTAAACTTTGTAAAATTGGAAGTTAGCACCTAAACTTGCAAGACAAAAGCTAATCAATTATACCAATCAAGATTGAAAATATTGTAAAGTTTGTAAACAAGAATCCAATTTAACAAGATTGAAGAAAAATTGTAAAAAATGGTAAACACACATCAAACTAACAACATTTGGACATATTGTAAAAACTTGCAAACAAAGATCAAACTTAACAAAATAGAACATATTGTAAAAGTGGTAAACAAAGATTGTAAGAAATGGTAAACAAATGTCAAACTAACAACATTGAATATATTGCAAAAAATACCAACAAGAATCTAACTAAAACAATTGAAACTATTGCAAAATTGTAAACAAAAATCTACTAACATAATTGAACGAATCAACACTAAATCAGAGGTAAACTCATCATAAAATTAAACACCAAGCATCAGCATCACATGACACATTCAGATCAAAAATTGCTCAAGAAAATTCACGAGAAATCGCACAAAATATACGAATCAAGAATGAAATTGACACATATTATTTCCATCAGTTCTGAGCATGTGAAAATATCACTAATCAGCCAAAAACATATCAAGAATACATAGTAAAAATTTTGGAATTTCCGCAAGAAATTTGGCATGCATATGGGTTCAGGTAGCAGAAAATAGGAATAAAAATAGCAAAAACACACAAGAACTGAAAAGAAAATCAAAGGCCCAAGCACTCAGCCCAATACCCACGCGGATCTGTGGATCCGGATCTCCAGAACGCATCAGGGGCGCTGGATTGATCCGGATCTAACGGGCTCTAGATCTAAAGGTCCAGGATACTGAGCGCTGGATCGGGTTCAACCCGAACCGATCTAGCGCGTCTATATAAAGGTTCAGGACCCGGTTCGCTCATTCTCTCAATCCGTTCCTCTTTCTTCTTCTTCTCTCTGGCGCCGTTCTCTCTTCTTGCAAACCCTAACCCTAATTCGCGAATCTTACCCAGAACTTCAAATTTCATGGCTTAAACGCTTTGTCTCGTGGTTCTGATCACGAATCCATCATTGAAACTCACGGATGGCCACGGAAACGATGTAGATCTTGAACTTTCATTCGTGGATTCCGAACCGTTTTGGTTCTGGTTTTGGTTCGAATCTTCTTCTGTATGTTTTCACCGGTCGATTCGTTGGTTTACAACGATGAATACACGTTGTAAACCTTGGAATTTTGAAGGTTTTCTGAAAAATGTTAGGGTTTATGATTCCGAACCAAAACTTCTTGAATTCGTATTGATCTACATCGTTTCTGGACTCGTTGTTGTTCTTGAATCAAAGCAGAGAGGTAAGCTTGTGATTTTACCTGGTTTTATTTCGGAGATTTGATTTGGATCTTCAGAGATCCTTGAATTGATTCTGTTGTTGATTCTGAGATTGAAATCCGGAAATTAAACCGTGGTCCTGCTTCCTTCTTCTTCTTGAATGGTTCGGAATCCGTGAATTTTCGTTTTTCTTCTTCTTTCCTTCACTGAACCGGTTCGGAACCCTTGGGATTCTTTCCCTCTTTTTCTCTGATGCGTCTCTGTGATCACGCTTGAGTTTGCTGCTCCTAGCAGTGAATTCGCGTTGGAATTGCAGGGAGAAATGGCTCAATGATGAAGACTCACCATTGTTGAATTTCTGAGAGCTTGAAATTCTTCTCCCTAACTGAATTCTGTTATGGTTTTTGATCTAACTGACATGAGAGAGAAAATTCTGATTCTGTTTGTGAGTTGGCACTGATGTGTATCTGAGTTGTGAATTTCTGACACTGTGTGCCTTTTATAGCATGCCATGTGTGCCTGCGAGCCAGTAGGGGACTGCCACGTGGAATTGAACACTTGCGTGGCCTTGGACTGAATTCTGAGAAAGGACTTAAAAGCAAATTTGTAAAATTTGGGACTGTTTTGTAATTTTTAAAAGATTGGACTGTTTTTAAAAGAAATGAAAGAATTGGACTATTTTCAAAAGAATTGGGACAAACTTGCAAAAAAACAAAATATTTGGACTGAATTGCAATTTCTAAAAATGTTTGGACTAAAATGCAAAAATAATAACTAAAACTGGTAAAAAAAGTAAATTGAAAACAACGTAAAGTGAAACATTTAAAACTGACAAAACGGACTAAAATGAACAAACTACCAAAAATGAGGTATTTTAAAATACCTCTCTGTCCAAAATTCAAATAATGTGAAAAGACTAAAATGCCCCTGGGGCAAAAACGACTCAGGCTGACTCAGACTGACTCAGATGCAAAACTAAGACGATTTTCAAACAGAATTTGATATATGATTCATGCAAACAAACAGAAAAGACTCAGGGACAAATCGTAGGGACTAAAATGGGTTCCTTTGTAGGAAATGACCAAAATGCCCTTTTGTATGATTTTATGCAAAAATTTAAAGGACTGAAGCAGTAATGTATGTAGTTGAAGCACAGTAGAAAACATGATGAATTTGAAAGTATTAGAAAATAGCAGAGGAATTTGAGTGAGTATTTTTAGGTCCAAAATGAGGGTATGACACAATGGACTACATAAAAAACAAAAATAACTAAAATAAAAATAACTAAAATGAGGTTAACTAAAATGAATCACATCAAAATAAATAGCATCAATTATTCTAAGAAAACATGGTTTTTCGTAATTTACATATGGATGCATCCATCAAAACGATATCTAGTAAGAACATATGCAGGAGTCACAATTTACGTCATGAACGAAAATTGTTGAACATGTACAACCCACATGACAATGCTCCATGATTCATTGACTGGATCGATCTTAGCGATGTTATCGAATTTTAATGTGATTTTTGAATTTAGTAAGAATGTGTGAATGACATAAACATATGAAAATGATGTAAAACAAAACAACTATATATAGAGAAAAAAGAAGCTAACAAATTATGTTTGAACCTCTAACTCTAATATAGTGATTTGATGATGAAAATATTACACATGTTAGAATCTGATTGACTTACATATCAAACTATGACGCATGTTATAATTTGATTGATTTACAATTTAAAAAGTGACTCATGATATAATTTTATTGGCTGAATTCAAGTAAGAAATTAAAATCTCATGATGCAAAAAGTTGATGACATATAATTGACATGATATGTTGAAATAAATTTTTTTTTTAATATTAATTTTTTTAGAGTTCCTCTTAATATTAATTAGTCAATTGTAGTCTTGTGAATTAATAACAACGTGATATCATATAAAAAAATTCAAGGATTAAATTTCAATAAAAACTAATTGCTTAAATAAAACAATGTTAAAATATTTGTGTATATTAAATCATTTATATTAATATGTAGTATTGTATATAAGTAAAATATTAGCCCTTTAAAAAAAAACATTAATATAATATTATATAGATAATAATAATAAGATGATAGCTAAAATTTATGATATATATTATTTGTCAAATTTAAATGTTATATACAATTTATTTTTATCATATTTGAACTCTTCTATTTATTTCAATTTATATTGTAAATCATATTAAGTTACATAAAAAATCATATTATTTGTGACTATGTATCTATAATATTTATAAAAAAATCAATAACATATGTAAAAGGTTATCATTCATAATATAAATTTTTAAAAGTAAAATTAATTTTCCCTCAAAAAAAAAAGTTAATTTATAAATTATTGTATTTTTTAAAATCTAAAGTACAACCAAATATTTGTGCCCCTCGTTTTAGGTCCTTATTCTTGTCAATATTTTCATAAAAGGAATCACCTTCTTTTTTTTTTACAAATAAAAGGAATAACTTATAAGAGTATACATTTTTCACTTATTATGAATTTAAATTTAAATAATACTGTATAAATTAATTCTTAAAAATTTCATTTATATTCTATTTATTCAATTAAAATATTTATGAAATATTTCATTGAATTATATGATTAATAGCTAGTAATTAATGCTTGTATGAAAAAGAAGTTGCCACGTGTACTATTACTCATATAAGTAAGCTTTTGTATTATATAAAGATAAAGATACCGTTGGAAAAAAAATACTATATAAGTAGAAATATATAGTTGAATTGTTTTCACTACAAAAAACGCGCCTGGATTGCGGCGGTTTTTTTTCCATTTTGCGGCGGTTATTAACCTCCGCAAGATGTTTTGTGGGAGTTTTCAAAACCCCCGGTTATACTAATCCCACAAATTATCTGCAGGGGTTTTTGCCAACCGCTGGTATTCGTATCAAAAACCTCCGCAATATAAGTGTTTAATTTGCGGGAGTTTTTAACCTCCTTAGATATATTGTTAGTAATTTTTTTTTATTTCGTTTTTGTTTGTTTTGTGGGGGTTTTTAACCTCCTCTAATACAGTGATGATATAAATTTAATTTATTTTATCGTTTTTATCGTGTACAGATAAATTATTGTTAATGAAAACGACTATAATTCAATCTTACACTGAAATTATATGTATAACACTAATAATTTGTATGTATAACACTGAAATTAACACTTAATATCCAGCTCATAAACAAACAAATCTATAACACATTAAGTTAACTCAAAAACAGAGGAACAATGAGACAAGCATGTGCAGCTGCTATAGCAGCAGATCATGTGAACACAACAATCAACAAATCCAAAATTACAATCCAAAATTACAATCCAAATCCCTAAAATTACAATCCAAAATTACAATCAACAAATAGCTCAAAACCATAACCAATAATGAAACCCTAATCCCCAAAATCCCCAAAATTACAAGGCATGAGAATTGAAAAGGGAGAAAATACCTTTGAATAGAGATGAGCAGAAGACTTCGTGTGAGAGAGAAGGGTGAGTTCTTCGTGTCAGAGAGAAGGTTGAGTTCTTCGTGTGAGAGAGAGAAGGGGGGTGTGCGACTGATAGACCGAGAGAGAAAGAAGGAAGTTCTGAGTGTGAGAGAGAAGAGGGTGTGAGCCTGAGAGAGCGAGAGAGCAAGAAGGGAGGTCTGAGTTTGTTTTTTGAGAGAGAAGAAGATTGTGAGACTGAGAGCGCGAGAGAGGAAGAAGGGAGCGTTCTGACTTTTGTGAAAAATGGCAAATAAAATTAAGATGAAATAAATAGTGGGAAAAGGAAAAAAAAATTAGAAAATGAGGAGTGAAATTGGAAAAAGTGGCTTCAATTTGTGGGGGTTATTAAACTGCCATTGAATAAATGCCTCATATTGTCTCATATTCCCTATTTCACTAATTTGCGGGGGTTTTCTAAAACCTCCCTAAAATAACCGCCGCAATTGAGCGCGTTTTTTGTAGTGTTTTTTACAAACTTATACTATTAAACAGGATTAAAAGGCTTACTTATTTTTAGAAACATTTAGAAATATATACTTATTTGTTTCATACCATTAAACATAATTGATTGAGATGATATATACATTTAAATTAGAAACCGACATTTTTAAGGGTTAAATTTTTTCAGAGAGAGAGAGAGAGAATGGTTAAATTAGAAACTAATATAATTGATTGAAACATATATAACATATAATATGCACTCATTTACTAAAAAAAATGTAATATGCACTTAAATTGAGACATTTCTATAAAAAATTGATACATATAATTTTTTTTTAAAAGCAATCAATTAAATACTTCTTTTTTCCTCTATTAGAAAACGAATTGTATAATACTCTATTAGAAATATATATAAAATTAGTCTTTATATTATATTTAATTGGCTTATTTTTTTTATGCCATTAAGAATTATTATTTTTGACATACCATTAAACCAAGTTTTCGTTCATATCATTTTTGTGGTAATTGAATTTTTGTTTTTTTTACCATGTTAAATTTTCGTCTCTATAACATAATACAGTTAAGATAATTTTTTATTTTTTTTGAAAAGATATAATTTAAGGTAATCAAATAGTATATTAGATATTATTTCAATTCAAAATAAAAATTGTGGAGATTTTTTTTTTAATTCCCTATGATTAATGTTAAATTACATGGACATTGTCTTCTCAAATGGATCATATGTGTAAACAATTTTTATGAGATGAATTAGACATTAATGCTCATTAGAAAAGAGAAGAGACACGTCTACTTTTTAAAATCATGAAGCCAAATGTTTATAATAGAGATAAAGATTGTTTGGAGTATAATTATTCTCAATTAAATTATAAAAATATAAATGTTTTTGAGAGCACTCACCTAGTCACACTGGTCGTACATTGGCAAATAAAATCACTGTAATTTAGGTACTTTTAAATTATGTTTAAAAATTGAATTAATTATATATAAAACTGATTACAAACCATGGACATGTATATATACACATCAAAATATAAAGAAATTAAACAATAGATCGTGGATAGAAAAATATTTGATCTTAGTGTTACAATGACAACCAAAAGAAAATAACACAAAATCAAAATCCGACATGAAATAAGGACAAATGGGAAATATAACACAACCACTGCAGAATCTCACAAAATATTCAAACAGAATTGACCAATGATCTAAAGGCAAAATCTCAATAGAATATGGAACCAAATATTCACATATATTAAAGATGAAAAAAACCCAACAAATTGACATTCTCTAAAAAAAAAATATTACATTCTCTTTTTTCTTGGCATATAATCATTTCAAAATCTTCGTTATTAGATCTTTGGTATATCCATGTCATATGTCGTTAGAACTTGAGACTTGAGAGTATCATAGGGTGAATATGTGAATTTGTACAAAATACATGGATATATACAACAAGTAGTGGAGTAATATCATAAATTGAATCAATTTTTGAAATTAAAGTGATGAAAAAAGATATGTTAAAAAGAAAAGTGTTTCAATAAAATAAAAGAGAGATTTTGAGAATAATTTTAAAATTTTAGTGTGAATTCTAAATGATGTGAAAATGTTGAGACTGACAAACATTATTTATAGAAAAAAAGAAGAAAGTAAGTCACATCAATTATGCCCTTAATTTAGTAATGAAATTAGTAACACATTAAATAGCAAAAAGAATTTGAATAAAATATTCCATTTATTCTTTTGTCATTATAAGCCTTTTAATTATAAGCCTTTTAACCAACTTGCATAATCATGTCAGTTACATAAGTCTTGCACAAATAACATGATATGTACCAATTGCACAAAACATTAAATACACCTTTTAATATAAGGTTGTCACGTGTACTATCAAAATAAAATAGGGGAAATGTTTATAATAGAGATTACATTTTTCTTAATAAGTGTGAATTGAGCAAAATGCTCATTTAAATTGGGATGGAGTGTTGAAAAGTGTGTTAAAATGTGTGTTACTAACATTCCTCATAGAGTGTATCAAGTGAGATGGCTTTTTTTTTTTTTTTTGGACTAAGTGAGAGGGCATTTAATGAGATATGAGAGCATTCATTAGTGACTTTTGGATTAAAATTAACGTTTGAGATCTCATTTTTATTAAAATAAGAGTGTGTGATGCATCTCCCTCTTTCCTTCCTTTACATTATCTGAATTAGCGAGAAAAGAGTGGAAAGATCTTTGTGGTTAAATAAAAATGAGATCTGAATGATTTATTTTTATCCAATGGCTATTATTGAATGCTCTCATCTCTCATTTATTTTTTTTGACAAAGCATCTCTCATATTAAAAGCTATCTCACTTGATACATCCTATATATATATATATATATATATATATATATATAAGGAAAAATTCCAATACTTCGTTGTAATTACTAGTAAACCCTCCGTCCGAAAATCATTTTTTTAATTGTAAAAGAAATGTTTTAACCGTTTACTCATTCTAACTTAACTGACAAAATAGCTTGGATTAAAAAATAGCATTGATTAAGTGGGACTCGATTTGTTTACCTCAGGAGGACCGAGGCTTGGGAGTCAGGAGGGTGGGAGCTTTTAATTTATCTTAGGAAAGTGGTGTTGGAGGATGTTGGTGGATAAAGAGGGGTTGTGGTATCGGGTGTTAAAAGCTCGGTATGGGGAGGTAGGGGGAAGAATTAGGGAAGGGGATATATTTGCTTCAACGTGGTGGAAAATGATTTGTAGGGTGCGTGATGGTGTTGGTGAGGGGGTCGGTAGGTGGTTTAATGAAAACATTCGTAGGGTGGTAGGCGACAGGCGGAATACCTTATTCTAATAAGGGGATATTCCGTTGCGGTTTAAATTCCCTAGGTTGTTTGATTTGACGGTGGATAAGGAGTGTAACTTGGAGGAGATGAGGCGTCTGGGTTGGGGCGGTGATGGTAGGTGTAGTACCCTAATTTTGTCCGGGCAAATATCAAAAAATCACAAAAATATGTTTCAATTTGTTTAATTTTATTGTTTTCCATTGATTAATAATTTCCTCCAAAAAAATTCTTAAAAAAAAAGAGACATAAAAGGAGTTTTGCTCTATCAAGAAAGATCTAGAGCATACACCAGAACATTCTCTAGAACATTCTCCAGAACGTTCTGGTCATATTACAAATGAAACAAAGTGACATCATCATGCCCCCTCATGTTGCCACCAGATCATAGCTGTTTTTTTACATCATATGTGGTTGTCTCCAAAAGGAAAGGAACAACAAGAATGTTTTTTACAACTTGGACATTCTTGCTCTCCAAGCAACAAAAACACAAGCACATGGGCTGTTTCTAAGAAGGGGATCACAGCTGTTTTTTTTGCAATCACGTGTGAACTTTTTTCTCTTTGCAAGCTGGAAGTTCCGAACGTTCTGCATGAACAAAATTCACATTTTTTTCTTGCACATCAAGCAACAAAAACACAAGCACGTGGGCTGTTTTTGAGAAGGGAGACACAGCTGGTTTCCACGTGTTGCGGTCTCAAAAGGCTTAGAAAGAAGAGAATGTTCTTCAGAACATTCTGCACTTGTTAAATTCACATTTTTCTCATTCTTGCACACCAAGCCACAAAACCATAAGCACATGGGCTCTTTTGAAAGGAAAACACAGCTGGTTTTTTGTCTGTAAAACTTGAAGACTACAACCTCTATAAATACAAGCACATAGCAAGGGGGAAAAAGGAGCTTACACCAAGAATGAAATCTCTCTCAAAGTAAATGTTCTCACTACTTCCAAAAGCTCCTCAAACAACAAAACTCTTCCCTTTCTCATCATCATCAACAAACAAAAATCAAACCAAAAAACACCACAAATTCCACTTTCCTTCAAACCAATTCTCAATCCTTCTAACATTAATGTGTTCATAAACCCATCAATCCAAAAAAAAACAACCATTTAAACCAATATCACAGTGATTATCTCTTTCTTTTTTTTCTTTACCGATTCCTCTCTCTCTCTCTCTCTCTCCATTTTTCTTTACACTAAATACGCACCTCTTAATCCAGAGTGCTCTGGTCCTAAACTAACTTTTAATATTATGTTTTTTTGTTTAATATAATTTTTCTCCAGAACAATCTGGTCCTTGTTAATTAAATTAATCCAGAGTGCTCTGGTCCTAAACTAACTGTTAATATTATGTTTTTTTTGTTTAATATAATTATCCTCCAGAACAATCTGGTCCTTGTTAATTAAATTAATCTAGAGTGCTCTGGTCCTAAACTAACTGTTAATATTATATTTTTGTTTAATATAATTATTCTCCAGAACAATCTGGTCCTTGTTAATTAAATTAATCCAGAGTGCTCTGGTCCCAATCAAATCTTAATGTTATTTTGCAATTAAATTAAATCACTTTCCAGAATAATCTGGTCCTAATTAATAATCAAATCAATCCAGAGTTCTCTGGTCCAATATTTATCAATGATATTATTCTACTATATTATCTCTTTTATTCTCCAGAATATTCCGGTCCGTATTAAACTAACTTCATAATTCAGCTTAACATCATTTTTCTCATTTTGTTTATATAACCATTCTCCAAAATATTATGGTCCTATAAATATAATATTATTTATTTGTTGGACTAACCTTAACCAAAAATCTTCTTTTTCACGCCCACGCGCGTTTAATTTTTCTCAAATAGATACCATCGCCCAAGTGCGAATTTTCCCTTTTTTTTTATTTTATCAAATCTTCTTTTTCACGCCCATGCGCGTTTAATTTGTTCTCAAACAGATGTCATCGCTCAAATGCGAGTCCGTCCCCCCTTTTCTTTTTTTTAAGCAAATCTTCTTTTTTACGCCCATGTGCGTTCAATTTTTTCTCTCAAACGGATACCATCGCCCAAGCGCGAGTCCGCCCCTTTTTTAAAGCAAACTTTTTCGCCCAAGCGCGACTAAATTATTTTCATAAATAAAATCAATCAACACACAAACATTTTCTACCCAGAACTACGTAGCTTTGATTTCTCCATCGCACCCGGAGATATGTAGGAGCAAGATCAAACTAACACCTAATTAAGCGCTAAACTAATTAACGGTTCTCGTTGGATACAACGGATGCGATGGGTGCTAATACCTTCCCCTCGCATAACCGATTCCCGAACCCGAATTTTGGTCGCATTGACCTTGTTCTCGTTCTCAAAGGGGTTTATCGACGTTCCCCTTTTCAAAAATAAAACTTCGGTGGCGACTTTACTATTTAGAGAGAGCTTTACGCCCGCGCATTTTTCCCGCCTCTTCAGCTGCCGACTTCATTGGGGAAGTAGTGAATCAAACCTAGTTAGTTAGTTTAGCTTTTAGTGTTAGTTCATTTGTTTTCCACGTTTGTTTATCCTTGATCTTATTTGCTTTATTTATTAATTTATTTATTTGTTTTTGCCTTTATATTATTGTGCTATTGTATCGGGGATGTGCTATTCAAAACACTTTTGAGTGGAGCTCTACACCCGAGCTTAAAAAAAACCTAGGTTTAGGATTGTGGTTGCATAGTATTGGCTTTCGAGATAGACATCTCGTTTAGTCAATATGAAGACCCCGCTTAGAGTTGGTCCTCTTCGTGAAAGGTCGTCCGTATAATGGTTAACACATTATTATGGCGAAATTCTGAATTGGACACATAACTCTAAGGACCTTCTTTTTAGAACCTCTTCAAACTTTGGTGTTTGTATTGGCTTTCGAGGTAGACATCTCGTTTGGTTAGTACAAACCCCACTTAGAAGAGACGCACTTGTGAAAGGTTATCGTATAATGGTTAACCCGTTATTATTACAAAATTCGGAGATGCCTCCATGACTCTAGGTACTCCTAACTCAAAAAAAAAAAAACTTTAGAACTATCCTTGGTGAGAACCTTGATATAGAAAGCACATAATACTAAGCCCTCATAGGGAGCCTTCCCTTTAGGTTTTGTTCCCCAATTATCCATACCCACACAATACATACATGCATTGCATCCTCATGCATAAAATCATTTTCTTAACATACAAGTTTGCTTCAGGGAATTGCATAGGCTAAAATCATGTTGCAAGCGGCTAACAAATTGAACATGGGCTCCGAGAAAAGAAGAACTTTGTCATTTAAAGTCGAGCTCCCAAATTTGGAAAGTCTTAGAGACTTGAGCGCCGAATTAACAACAATCCCAAAGAATGCTTTTGTCTTCAAGTATGGTGAAATCCTTGACCTCTTGTTCACCAATGTCCAGGTAGATGCTATCACAGCGTTAGCACAGTTTTATGACCCACGCAACATGAGAAGTTTCCTATTCCAAGACTTCCAGCTAGCACCCACGCTTGAACAATTCGAAAGGATTGTGGGCATTCCTTCGAAAGGCAATGGTCCATATGTGGAAATCGACCATCCACCAAAAGTTCGGCCATCCACCAAAAGTTGAAGATTTGGCTAAAGCTCTAAACATCGAAGTGTCCGGATTGGCCAGCAATGTGAGGACTAGAGGGAATTCTCTTGGTTTCCTCCAAAGTTATCTAGAGAGAAAGGCTCGTGAGTTCACTGCGTCCTGAGATATGAAGTCCTTCAACAACGTGCTAGCCCTCCTTGTTTATGGTTTGGTACTGTTTCCATCAACCGAAAACTTTGTTGATTTTGCTGCAATCAGTGTCTTTTGGGTTGTCCTTACGAAAGACAAAGATCAAGTTCCAGCACTCTTGGCCAATGTGTACTACACTCTTCACATGCGCCACGAGAAGCAACGTCGCAATATTATTTGTTGTTTGCTTTTACTCTATCGTTGGTTCATATCTCACATGAGCAAGGACCAATCACAAATGAACAAGATGGATAAGGATGAACAGTCTCAATTTTTGGCATCCCTTACCTAAAATATGATATGTTGGTATCCAATGAAGCTCAACATCAAAGAAATCATCATTAGCTGTGGGGAATTCCCAAATGTGCCACTCATAGGATCCAATGCATGCATAAACTATAATCCAATATTGGCTCTAAGACAGTTGGGACGTCCTATGTGGGAGAAGCCCGAAGAGAGATCCTTGGAATGTCTAGTGTTACATGACATGGGTACCAAAGACCCTGTGATGTTACAAAAGATTATTCGAGCTTAGGGAAATATTAACAAAAAAGGAATTGATTATAAACGCAAGGTTGGCACCAACAAAGAGATTTATCGACTGTGGGTCAAAGAAAGAGTCCAAGAGGTGAAACTACCTTTCATTGTCAAAACCCCTATTCCGCCTAGGTTCCCCGAGCCTATTCCTATATCAATAGAGGAAGCAGATGATCTTAAAGCAACCATTGCACAACTCAACAAAGCAAAAGAGGAGATGCAAGCTACTCTACTCAAAGCTACTCAAGAAAACTGCAAGCTAAAAATGGAAGGACTCCGAAAGGACAAAATCATCGAGAGTAGCAACAAAAGGTTAAGGCTTGAAGAGGACGAAAAACGCAGGGTGCAAGATTGTTTGGGAGGAGCAAATTCTCAGCTCAAGCATAAAAACAAAGAGCGGGATGAACTCTTAGATAGAGCCCACTAGTTGAGAAAGTTATGGACAGAATCCCAATTTGAGGGAAGAAAGCTAAAGGAAGATCTCGAAGATGCAAAACAACATCTCAATAGCCTGGCAAATGAGTATGAGGGATATGTGTTGAGTGAGAGACTTCAAAAGGAAGCGTTGGAAAGAGCACTTGTAAGGAGTCGACTTGAGTTGAAAAGGGAACAAGAGAATCTGGAATACTTCCAGAAGTTCACTGACCGACAAGGAGAAGCTTGTGAAGACCTCAAAAGAAAAAATGAAAGGTGGGAGCATCGCTATATTAACTTGGTTAACTTGGTTGAAAACGGGACTCTTTTTCGAATACTCCGTGACGAGGGTGTGCATTGGAAGAATATATTCTTAAGACTAGCAAAGTTGGCCAATGATGTGATTGAAACCATCCCTAGGGAGTTGGAAGCAGCCGACGCAACAATGCATCCCTTCAACACTCCTTCTGACATCATTGCTTTTGTTGAATTCTGTAAAACTATGATAAGATACTTTAGGAAGAAGATTGAGGCAATCTAAAAAGTTTGTAACTTGCCTGTTTGTATGACTCTTTGATTACTAAGAAAAAAAAACTTTTTGCTTTTCGTTTACTTATGTCGCTCTGCCTTTACAATTGGTAGATACTTATTGTAACACCAAAGACCTTGCAGTTCCCTAAAGCTAATCACAAAAGGAAAAAGCATTAACATCATACGTAACATGCATACATTTGTTTTCATACCCAAAACTCATTCCCTTTATTATTACCTGGAATTCCCACAACCTAAACTGATTCATCGGCATTCGCATTACACTCAAAACAACGCGTGAAGGATCATGGAAGAGATTGAACAAAACCAAGAAGTCATGAGACAAGACATCAACCAGCTGAATGGGAAGTTGGATCGGCTCATGGATATTCTCCAAGAACTTGCAAACAGAGAATAGAACCCGCATCCTCCAGTAGTGGAAAATGTTATTCCCGAGCCACAACCAACTTCTGCAGCAGTTGTTGGTTGGCCTCCATTTGGTCTTCCTCCAGGCTACACGCCTCCACAGTTGGAGAACCCTACTGAAAGTGGTCTGTCTCAGCCTCGTCCTGCTCAAGCATCAGTACCTCGTCCAAATGGAACTCCTGTGATGCAAGAGAATGTTGATATTACCGCAGTATTTCCAATACCTCAAGGTACAATAGAAAATCCATTGTTGGTGTATCATTCTTCCAACCTGTCAGGCCCTCATAGGGAGCATACTGAGCCTTCTTTAGATGGACGACCACCTGTAGTGGTTAAAAATGAAGAATCTAAAGGGAAAATTCTCGCTTTAGAAGAACGAGTCAAAGCAATGGAAGGAAATAATGAGTTCGGGTTTGATGCGCTTGATATGTGTTTAGTCTCAAATGTGGTGATTCCCCCAAAATTCAAAATACCGGATTTTGAAAACTCTAAAGGTTTGACTTGTCCTCGCAATCACTTGATTATGTATTGCCGAAAGATGGGTACAGCTGCTCAAGATGATAAGCTCCTCATCCATTTCTTCCAAGATAGTCTCAGCGGAGCTGCTTTGAACTTGTATATGCATCTCGAGAAGAGTCGGATCCGGACTTGGAAGGACTTAGCTGAAGCCTTTGTCAAACAGTACAAATACAACATGGGTATGGCGCTGGATAGGATGCAACTGCAGGATATAACCAAAAGGGGAACCGAAACATTCAAGGAATATGCACAACGGTGGAGAGAATTAGCATCGCAAGTTGAACAACCTTTGTCCGAAAGAGAGCTTGTACGAATTTTCATAGGCACCCTACAAGCTCCATACTATGAAAAGGTGATAGGAAGTGCCTCATCCGGTTTCTCCGAGCTTGTCATTATTGGGGAAATGGTGGAAGTGGGTTTAAAGAATGAAAAGATCCCGAATGCTCAAAGTGGTCAAGGTGCTGCAAGGAAATTCCCGACCTCTTTTCCAAAAAAGAAGGAAGGAGAAACCAATGTCGTAATGGCTGATCCTCGAAATTCCTATCATCCACCTGCAAATGCTTATCATTCCTCTATTCTTCAAGTACCATACCAAGATCAATATTATGTTGCCACAACAGCACCTGTGCAATATCAACAACAATCACCTCAAAAGCCTTAGTATCAGCCTGCTCGTCCAAATCATTGGAGTCAAAACTCAGGTCAGAATCAATATCGACCTCCCAACAATTAGCGACCAAGTCAGATCGACCCGATCCCTATCCCGTACAGCCAGCTTTGGCCGCTCTTGATAAAGAATTCTTTAGTAATGCGTCAAAATGTTAGACCTTTGGAACCTCCATATCCACATTGGTATAATCCAAATGCTAAATGTGAGTTTCATTCTGGACCAATTGGCCATTCCATTGAAGATTGTAGAGCACTTAAAGAGACGGTGCAAAAGCTAGTTGAGAACAAGAGCCTGTCCTTCAAAGAGAATGGGCCCAATGTGAAGAGCAATCCTTTGCCGGGTTATAATGGGCCAAACGTCAATGATGTGGAGGAAAGTGAAAACTCTGACGAGATTAAAAGAGTTGAAGAAGTAAGAACTCCTTTGTTGATGGTCCATACCAAGCTAGCTAAATGTGGTTTGATTAAAGGAACTCATGACAATTGCGAAGAATGTGCCATAAGCCCCGAAGGTTGTTAGTTGGTCAAAGAGCAAGTGCAAGAGTTGATGAATCAAGGCATATTGCAAATCAGTCGAGCAGGAAAGATGGAAGATGTCTCAGTTATTGAGCCGCATTTTGAAAACAACACAAAAGCCCTGAAACCTGTCGAGATCCTTTATGAAAAAAGAGACATTAATTCATTGATGAACCAGAGGCAGCTTGTTGTCATTTGTGTTCCATCACCATTTCCATACAAAAGCTCCAAAGCAGTACCTTGGAATTATGATGCAACCGCCTTTGTCCATGAACCAGAAGAAAGAGCTAAGGACGAACCTACAAAGGCGATGAATGGTGTTACTCACATTTCCGAAGGAAGTGGAATGACCCGAAGTGGTCTAATCTTTTCTCCCAATCAGCTTAGAAGAGAAAGCAATGAGGCAGCAGTAGAAGCTCAGAAAAGGAAATAAGCTCCCAGTCAAGACAAGGGGCAAGAATTCGGTGATCAGTCAGCATCAAGGGAGGATGATGAGTTCCTAAAAATCATCAAGAGGAATGAATACAAAATCTTTGATCAACTAAACCAAACTCCTTCCAAGATATCCATCCTTTCGCTACTACTGAACTCTGAGGCGCATAGGAAGGCATTGCTGAAAGTATTGAATCAGGCGCATGTAAGCCAAGATGTTACGGTAGACCATTTTGATGGGATAGTTGCCAATATCACTGCTAGTAGTTGTTTAAGCTTTAATGATGAAGACTTACCCGCAGAGGGGAAAGCCCACAATAAGGCATTACACATATCCACAATGTGTCATGAAACTGTCCTTGCAAGAGTGTTAGTTGATACTGGTTCATCATTGAATGTGCTGCAAAAGTCCACTCTCAACAAGATGTCTATTGATGGAGTCCATATGAAGCCCAACTCTTTAATTGCGAAGGCTTTCGACGGGTCTAGAAGATCTGTCATTGTAGAGGTATGCCTTCCAATCCAAATAGGCCCGCACACCTTTGATATCACTTTCCAAGTGATGGATATCAACCCAGCCTATAGTTGCCTGTTGGGACGCCCATGGATCCATGCGGCTGGTGCTGTGACATCTACCTTACACCAAAAACTAAAATTTGCGGTGGGTGATAAATTGATCACCGTTGCTGGCGAAGAAGATATCTTTGTAAGACATCTATCCTCCTTCCAATATGTGGAAGAAAATGAAGGATCTTTGGAAACTGCTTTCCAAGCTTTAGAGGTCGTCAACGCTGTGGCAGTGTATGATAAAACTTGTGTTAGGAAACCTAAAGTCCCTGCTACTTTTTGGAATGACGGTAAGCTATTTGATAAAGGAGGAGGCTCCAAAGGTTGTGAACAGTTGTGGGATATGCCTATAAAAAGACAAGCATGGAGTGGGGTACAAACCATTCATTGAAAATAATGATGTTGTGAAGATACCCATGGATAACATTCAAGAAACTTTCCGTGGTGTGGGTTTTGCTGATGAAGATCAAGTAGCTGCCATTGAAGATGTTCTAGAGGATAAGGAGATACCTTGTTTGGTCTACCACTGCTCTCCGAATGCAAGCCTCAACAACTGGAATGTCGTTGAAATCCCAGAGATATTTTCAAACTAATTTTTATCATGTTTTTAAAATCCTTTTGCTTTGCCCAAGGCATAAGGATAACTTTGTTAGGGCACCCTTTTATTTCAGATGTTGAATCATCATCAATAAAAAGCTTTGTTTTCCATTACTCTCTATTCCTTCATTTATGCATTTATTTTTTCCAAAATGGCAATCTTTTCCATTCTTTTGTTTATTTTTGTTTTGTTCATCCTTCTAAAAATCATCATAAAAAACATGCAGATCCCCGAATAAACCCATTGAACATGATACCACTACAATCCTTCATAGCCTTGAACTCCCCATCAACAAAGCTGAAGAGGATTGTGAAAGCGTTTGTGAGCTTCCTGATGAGTTGGCAAGATTGTTAGAGCAAGAGTCTAAAGAGATACAACCGAGTCAAGACCCTGTGGAGGTGATAAACTTGGGAATGACAGAAGAGAGGTCAAGATTGGATCGTCTTTGAAGGCAGAAGTGCGTGAGAAGTTAGTCGAACTCTTGAGGGAATATGCAGATGTATTCGCATGGTCATACCAATAAATGCCGGGATTGGATACCGCGATAGTTGAGCATAAGCTGCCGCTTCGGCCAGAATGTCCACCGGTAAAACAGAAGTTGAGAAGGACAAGACCAAACATGTCACTCAAGATCAGGGAGGATGTAACACCCCGTTTTCCCAACATAAAAATTTCTCAAATAATAATCAGAGTATTACAACTTAAACGGAATGCTACATTTCTCAAAAATCACAAATGGAATAAATAATAATTTATCCTTCAAAATATCTCAATAAATTCTTAAATCTCTTTGCAGCGGAATTTAATTCAAAAATCTTAAACAACTTTGGCACGAAGGCCTCAACATAAAATCTCATCAAAATACTCAACATCATGTTCATAAAATCTCATAAATAAATACGTAAAGAATAGAAAACATTAACAAGGTTCCCCATCCCGTTACGTATCAGAGCACCTAAGGACACAGTGAGAGGTAGCCACTCACAACAGCAAAATCAACAGCTAATTTTGATCACTTGCAAGTTACCCATACGAAGAGCAACATTTTCAAGCAGAAGGGGTGAGATTTCACAAACATTAAAGTTAAGCATATAATTCATCAATTACAACTAACAACTTAAAACATCATCAAATTAACATATTCTTCAACAAGTACAATCATTAACAACTCATCATAATTCGTCATATTCATCAACCAATATAATCTTAAACATTTCATCACAATTGATGTATAGAAAACATCTTAGCACCTTGACAACTCAACAACTTGACAACTCGACACGACTATGCAACTTCATCTTCTTAAACATCTTAACATCTTATATGCATGTGGTACCATCCGGGGCATGAGCCCCCTTCTTTAAGAGCATAAATACACTCACAGGGCATAAGCCCTCAACATAAAGAGCAAAAGCTCATAGGGCATGAGCCCTCAACGTATTGGAGTAAATACCCCCAGGGCATAAGCCCTCAGCAATGAGTATGCAAATGGACTCACAACTTACAAACATCTTAGACACTTCATACGACTTGACTCCTTAGACAACTTCATCATATATCTCATGTGCAATCAATTAAAAAAAGGAATTGCATATCAAATCACAAGTACTTGAAAGACAATTCAAATACCAGCAAATCACATATTCATATCAAAACTCAATTCATAATCAAACAACTCAAAACAGCACATGAATCCAACTAAAACAATCTGGAAAGGCATAGCTCGCGAGGTGAGGGATCTACTCGTTGTTGCGAGCAACTCAGCGTCGCTCGCGAGGCGAGAAGGTTTGCTCGATGTGGCGAGCAACTTAGCGTCGCTCGCGAGGCGGGAAGGTTTGCTCGCTGTGGCGAGCAACAAGGAGTCGCTAGCCAGGCGAGGATCAACGCTCGCTACGGCGAGCGATGAACAGCAGCACATGCAGAAAACCTAAAATCACCAAAACTCACCTAATCTCATGGTTCTAACCTTAAAACTAATCCCAATTAACATCCTATGGATTATCTAAGGTCTGTACATCATTTTTACATCAAATTAACAACTTTACATCATTAAACCATCAAAACCATCATTAACTCTAATTCTCAAAACTTTCAAAACTAATCCCTAACATGTTAATTTGTAATCTCAGCAATCATACACTTAATTTTAATGAGAGTTAGTCTCACCCTTACCTTAGTTAAGCAAAATCGCAGCTCTCCCTTGGTTTCTCTTCTCTGGTTTTCTCCCTTTCCAAAAACATTACGTAAAAACTCTACTGACCTAATTTCCTTATTTAAACTCCCATCAAATCTTATCTTATTTACTCTTTCTCCCCCAAAACTCTCTAAAATCTCAAAACAGCCCCTTATCTCTATATTTATTTTATTTTCATATCTTATTCGATTAAATAATAAAATAAGTCACAACATCTCATAAAATCACATAAATCGCATAAATCATACTTCTTCACATCTCATAAATCATATAAATATATACAAGACTCCACAATTATATTAAATAATTAAATAATTCAAACGGGCGTTACAGAGGAGGTCAAAAGACAATTTGATGCAGGATTCCTAGTCATGTCAAAGTATACACAATGGGTTGCTAACATAGTGCCAGTGCCAAAGAAAGATGGTAAAGTGTGAATGTGTGTCGACTACCGAGATTTGAACAAAGCAAGTCCCAAGGATGACTTCCCATTACCTCACATTGACGTGTTGGTAGACAATACAGCCCGATTCTTGATTTTCTCATTCATGGATGGTCTTTCCGGCTATAATCAAATCAATACAGCCTTTTGGCTTGAGGAACGCTGGGGCAACCTATCAAAGGGCAATGGTGGCTCTCTTCCATGACATGATGCACAAAGAAATAAAGGTCTATGTGGATGACATGATCGCTAAGTCTGAGACTGAAGAAGACCACATTCTTCACTTGAAAAAGCTATTTGTACGTCAAAGGAAATATAGACTACGACTCAATCCAGCTAAGGGTACCTTTGGTGTCAGATCCGGGAAGTTACTTGGTTTCATCGTTAGTCAACGAGGAATCGAGGTTGACCTTGACAAGGTACGTGCAATCCAAGATATGTCGGCTCCTCGTACAGAAAAAGAAGTCCGTGGTTTTCTAGGGAGATTGAACTACATCACTAGATTCATTTCTCATCTCACCGCTACTTGTGAACCAATATTCAAATTTGTACGCAAGGATCAGGCCATCATATGGAATGAGAATTACCAAAAGGCATTTGAAAAGATCAAACAATACTTGCAAGAACCACCCATCTTGATACCTCCCATTCTTGGAAGACCTCTCATTATGTACTTAACAGTATTGGATGAATCCATGGGATGTGTGATGGGGCAACATGATGAAACTGGTAGAAAGGAGCATGCCATATATTTCTTGAGCAAAAAGTTCACTGATGTTGAAACAAGGTACACCCTTCTAGAAAGAACTTGTTGCGCCTTGGCATGGGTTGCCCACTGTTTGAAACAGTACATGATTTGTCACACAACATGGCTGGTATCAAAGATGGATCCAATCAAATACATCTTTGAGAAACCCGCTCTAACTGGAAGGATTGCCCATTGGCAAATGTTGTTATCCGAGTATGATATCATGCATGTAACTCAGAAAGCTATCAAAGGAAGTGTGCTAGCAGATCACTTGGCTCATCAAACAGTGGAAGACTATCAGCCCATACACTTTGACTTCCCAGACAAGGATATTATAGTTGTAAAAGACGATGAAATCATAGGAGATGATGAAGGACCCGAGCCAGGAGCTAGATGGATGCTTGCATTCGATGGTGCATCTAATGCCATGGGGCATGGGGTTGGAGCCGTTCTGATCTCTCCAAAGGATGGTTATATCCCCTTCACAACAAGGTTATGTTTTGACTGCACAAATAATATGGCGGAATATGAAGCATGTATCCTGGGCCTTAAGGCTACCATCGACTATAGAATCAAGATCTTGGAAGTGTATGGAGATTCAGCCCTAGTCATTTACCAAATAAAAGGAGAATGGGAAACTCGTCATCCCAAGCTAACCCTGTATCGTGATCATGTCTTGAAGCTAATGAAATAATTTGACGAAATCACCTTCCATCATATCCCTAGAGAAGAGAATCAAGTGGCAGATGCTCTAGCTACGTTATCATCAATGTATAAAGTTAAGTTTCACAATGAAGCGCCACTTATAAAAGTGGAGCGCAGGGACGAGCCAGCATTCTGTTTATCAATTAAAGAGGCGTCTGATGGCAAGCCATGGTACCATGACATCAAGGTCTACCTCGAAAATCAAGAATATCTTGCAAACGTCTCAAATAGGGATAAGAAGACCTTGAGGCGGCTAGCAACTAAATTCTTTATGAATGGTGATGTGTTATACAAAAGAAACCACGACATGGTTCTTCTCAGATGTGTGGACAAACATGAGGCAAACTTGCTCATCAAGGAAATCCACGAAGGGTCCTTTGGTACTCATGCCAATGGACATACAATGGCTAGAAAAATCCTAAGGGATGGGTACTATTGGATGACCATGGAATCCGATTGTTTCAGTTACGTAAGGAAGTGCCACAAGTGCCAAATCTACGCTGATAAGGTGCACGTTCCACCAACTCCCTTGAATGTGATGGCATCACCTTGGCCGTTCTCTATGTGGGGCATCGACATGATTGGACCCATTGAACCTCGAGCTTCAAATGGACACCGGTTCATCCTAGTTTCCATCGACTACTTCACCAAATGGGTTGAAGCTACTTCATATGCCAATGTAACAAAGCAAGTGGTAGTCTGATTCATCAAAAAGGAGTTAATATGTCGCTATGAACTCCCCAACAAGATCATCACTAACAATGGTACCAACTTGAACAACAAAATGATGAAAGAGTTGTGTGAAAGTTACAAAATCGAACACCATAACTCTTCACCATACCAACCAAAGATGTACGGAGTCGTGGAAGCAGCAAACAAGAACATTAAGAAAATCGTTCAAAAGATGGTGAAAACATATAAAGATTGGCATAAAATGCTCCCTTTTGCCTTACATGGCTATAAGACTTCGGTTCGCACCTCGACAGGGGCAACCCCGTTCTCTCTGGTATACGGCATGGAGGCAATCCTCCCCATTGAGGTGGAAATACCCTCAATGAGTGTAACACTCTAGTTTTAATTGTTTATTTTTTTTAATTAATTTTGGGTGCTTTATATGATCTTTGGTTGAAATATGTGATTATGTGGAGAGGTGTATTTTATTATATGGTATTTATTTGATTATGTGAATATATGGTTGTTTTTACTATTTAATAAAAATAAGTAAGAAAATAGTATTTATTCAAAATGTTGGGAGTTATTGTGAGTTAAAATGTATTAAGGAGGGAGTTAAGGGAAATAATAGAAAATGAATAGGGGGTTAAGAAAAGAGTAGGAAGGAAAAAGTCAGAGCATTACTTTTCACGTTCAGTGAAAAGAAAGAGAGCTTTTGGGAGAAAAAGGGAGAGAGATCAAGAACAAGGGGAATTAGCCAAGAGGAGCTTGATTATTGTTGTAGCTTGTGTTGTTCATCTAATCAGGTAAGGGTGAGGCTAGCATTCGATTATAATATATATACATGATTCTGAAAATTGAATTGAATGGTTGTTTGGTTAGGTTTTTGAAAAGTATGTGAAATTGCAAAGATGTTGATGAATCTGTTGTTGATTACATGTTTCTATGATGTGTTGAGTGATATGATGTATATAAGACCTGTAAACGTTTTTGTAAATCATTTTGGGTGATTGGGGGATCAAAATTGGGTTTTTGGATGAAAATGGGGTTTGAAAATCGTAGGTTTTGAACTATACAGATGGTACATCGCTTAAGCGAAGCTTCCGTCGCTTAAGCGAGTAATCATGTAGTTGCCCAGAATTCTGAAAAAAAGCCAGTTCGCTTAAGCGAGCGTCAAGCAAGCTGCAAGCGAACAAAAACCTGACTTTCATCATTGTGTTCGCTCAAGCGAAGTTCTCGTCGCTTAAGCGAGCGACCCAAATTCTGCCCAGAACCTGTAGCATGTGAGCATCGCTCAGGCGAACGCCAAGCGAGCCTGAAGCGAGATACTCCCAGACTTACGTCTTTTAGGTCGCTTGAAGCGAACCACGAGCGAACTTTGAGCGAGCGAGAACCAACCATTCTGTGAAGATTTCGCTTGAAGCGAGATGGCCTTCGCTTGAAGCGAGATAGGCCCTGTAAGACCAATTTCTGAATTTTGCTACGTGCACTAGGACATTTTTCTGAGCATCTTAATATGTTTATGGGATCTATTAAACATTGTTTACATGGTAAAAATTATGTATGAAGGTGAATACTGTGAATTTATGTACGTTTACATATAAACAAATTAATTATGTTGAGTCGGTGATTGTCGTTGATGTTGCTGGGTCGTGTTGTCCAGTTGGGGAGTGTGTCATAATTATTTAGGCATAGGTGTTGATGTTGTATGTAGATATACACAAGTGGAGTCCATTGCATAATACATAAAAGCGGTGAGGGCTTTGCCCTGGAACGCCTTGTCGTTCAAAGCGGGAGGAATCATGTCCTGGAACACTTTGTTGTTCAAAGCGGTGAGGACTTCTGTCCTGATGAATGCTTTAACCATTCAATATCCGGGTATTTGGTACCACATGCATGTGCATTGCTGCATTGTCATAGTTGTCGTGTTGGGTTAGTTGTCGTTGTTGTGGATGTGTCGTGGAGTTAAGTTGTTGTTGGTGTGTTGATACCATGTATAAAATTGATGAAGATTAAATATGATTAAGTGGTTGTTGACAATAAAGAATAATGTTATATTTTTATATATATGACTTATCGATGTGTTTGAGGTGAATTGTTGTTGTTTTCATTGCAATTGATGACTTATATATATATTTAGGAATGTGTTATTAATTTATGAATTTTTATTTATTTATCTAAGATATTCTTTACGGATGGTCTATTTTGTGTTATTTCTAGCTGTTTATTCTTGAAATCTACTATTCATTATCCTTAAGGATAAGGTTTAAGATTTGGAAATCTGAAACAACTGTAGCAATAATTCCCCTTGTTGGGTAATAAGTCTCGATTTAAGTGTTTAAGATAACCAAATCTAAAACTAAGCTTTTTAACGTCAATAGTAGGTCTCAGAATAAATTAATAGAATAATATAACTTGGATCAACTCTAAAGAATATTTTAGAGAATAAATACTAATTCATATTTTAATAATTATATTTCTAACTAACCAAATGATGGCACTGGTATTAATGGGTGAGGAAAATTTATATTTTCAAATTATGCTTCGATCATTTTCCTCACGCCTGTCTTGTAAATCCTCTCAGCCCTCGTCCTCTATTACTGATCATCAATCTCAATCTTTTTCAAACAAAATCTTCAAAGAAGAAATTCACTTTGAAGACATTAATCAAGAATTAGATAATTGGGAGATACCTAAGATACCCCCAAAAGATTTGTACAAAACAAGTAGATCCTTCTTCCAAAAATCTGACTATGTTATTAGAACCGTGGAACAAAAATTTAAACTAAAATCTGACGATGAAGAAATTCATCTTCTCTCACAAAAAAGTGTTAATGAACATATAAACAAAAAATACAATTATTTACATATCGGTAGTGTCCAAGTTGGTCTTAAGTCTCTCACGAGGGGCTCTCTTGACGTAGCTGTTCTTCTCTGTTTAAGGGATAAAAGACACAATAGATTTCATGATTCCCTCTTAGGAACTGTTGAATCCAGCCTGAGTCATGGACCTATCTTTTTCAATTGCTTTCCAGATTTAACTGTAAGTTTGGATGACAAAAATATCCTTGATGTCTTATTTCTCAATGTCAAGCTGCATGGCTATGACATGAAAGAAGGATATGTCCCTATAACTTTAGTTTATAGAGTTCAATACAAGGTTATGAATTCCATTACTTCCAATTTCCTTAAAACAAAATGCGATAAATCGGGAGAAACAACTTTGTTTCTTACTGATGAAACCAAAGCCAATGTTATTGTGCCAAAAACAATCCAATGGAGCGATATCACTCTTCCTGAAAAATGGGCTCTTGAAAGAGCAACCCCAGCCTTACCTCGTGTTACTCCTGATTTTCATGATATAATCCAACATCAAACTGGAAAGGTGGAATTAGTCTTTGATAGAAGAAATTCGTTCTCTATTCACAGACCTCTTAAAACTAATGACCTAACAATAGATGATTTTAGATGTAATACCTCTAGAAGATCTTTTTCAGTTCATAGGTCTGTTTCCCAAACTGAACCAACCCATGATGGGTCAACAATCCACTTACAGGGAATTGAAACCACAACTCCTGTTAGAGCAACTTATCAAAAAGACGAAGAAGATCAAAGATCTATTCAGTCTCCAACTTTCTCCTCCCTTAATGAACCTTATGATGTTATATAAGTTCACTATCGATAAGGAATCCCTTAAGAAAGAATTCTATTCTGAGGAATGGTCTCCTCAAAGAGAATGGTTCTTTCGCCAGTACAAGGGAAACAAAAGGAGTATGTTACAAAATGAATTTTACAAATTTTTAGATAAAGTAAAACTTAATATCCCATTTTTTGACTGGTTTCATGCTTATACCATCAAAAATAATGTTGATTATCCTTTTCAAACTGATCTAATAGGAAATAGAACTACTAATGTTATAAGTAGTTGGCATTTGAAGGATGATAAAACTATCCAATCTGAATTTCCTCCAGATGCTCCCTTTAAGCTAAAAAGTAAAAGTGATAATCTTGTTTTGGCTTCTCCTTTCAAAACTAAACTTGAGAGTGAACCTATAAACTCAACTGATATTAAAAATCTTATGGAGCAATCTAATTATACTAATAAATATCTTCAAGCTTTAGGGAAAAATTTAGGAACAAGTCAAATAAATCAAGCCTCGACATCCTCTTCTAACCTAATAGAAAAACCTTTATTCAAACCTTTTAAATTGTCTAAACAAATCAAAAAGGAGTTGCAAGACTCTAACCAAAAACTAAAATTAAAGGAAGAAGCTAAAAATGAACTTCTCGATATGGTTAATAAACAATTAAAACTTTACCATACGACTATTCCTGATACTCCCCAAACTCCTCAACAGTCTTTTACTAAAGGCCTCAATATGATACAGACACAATCTTATTCTGACAAAGATGATAATTTTGAGATGAACATCAATCCTGTCATTACCAGCCCTAAGGTTAATTGGAAAAACCAAACCAAACTCTATTATCCCAGGGCAACTGCTCCTAATCTTCTCTTAGAAGAAAAAGATTCTAATTTCAAAAGTTTCAGTGCAAACAATGTTTACGAATGGAACATAGATGGACAAAATGAGTATTCTATCACCAAGGTACTCCAAAATATGACAATGGTAGCTACTGCTTATGAGACTTCTAATAACTGCCCGGAAACAGTTATTGTTGAAATCTTGGTTGCTGGATTTTCTGGCCAGTTAAAGGGTTGGTGGGATAATTACCTTACTGAAGATGAAAAATCTGCAGTTCTTACTGCAATTAAAACAGATTCTGACGGTAATCCCATTCTTAATGGCAGCAAAACTATCCCTGACGCCGTTAACTCTCTAATCTTTACTATAGCCCAACACTTTATTGGTGATCCATCTTTAATTAAAGATAGGTCTGGAGAATTACTATCTAATCTTAAATGTAAATCATTAGGAGATTTTAGATGGTACAAAGATACTTTACTTACTAGGGTTTACACTAGAGATGATAGTCAACAACCTTTTTGGAAAGAAAAATTCTTAGTTGGGCTACCTAAGTCTCTAGGAGATAAAGTTAGAGAAAAGCTTAGAGGCCAAAACCCTAGTGGTGATATCCCTTATGAACAATTAAGTTATGGCCAATTAATTGCTTATATCCAAAAGGTAGCTTTAAAGATCTGTCACGATGATAAGATCCAACAACAACTTGCTAAAGAAAAGGCCCAAAACCGTAAAGACTTGGGAAGTTTTTGTGAACAATTTGGCCTACCTCCTTGTTCTAAAAATTCTAAACCTAAACCAAAAAAGGATTTACCTAAACCAAATTATTATAATAATAATCGTAATAAACCTTATAATAAAGGTTACAATAAACCGTATAATAAACCTTTTCATTCTGAACCTAACAAACAGCCTAACTTTGGCTTCCCTTTTAGTAATGTCCCTAGGAAACCTAGGACAGGGGCTGGTTGCTACAATTGTGGGAAGCCGGGCCATCATAGTAAATATTGTAGGTTGCAAGGGAAAATTAAATCCCTCAACCTTGATCAAGAAGTTGAAGACCGTATTAATAACTTGTTAATTGAGTCATCTGAAGATGAATCGCATAAAGAATCTTCTGAAGATTTAAATCAAATTCAGAATGACGATTTATCTGAGGAAGATTCAGGTTCCTCTAGTCAAATTAATGTTCTGACTAAGGAGCAAGACCTCCTTTTTGAAGCCATTAATGCTATCACTGATCCTGTTGACAAGAAATTTTATCTTGAAAAGCTAAAGTCAACTCTTGAAACTAAACCTACTAGAAATCCTCTTGTAAATAATAAATTCAATCTTAAAGATACCTTTAAAAGGCTTGAAAAAACTACTATTAAACCTGTAACTATCCAAGATCTCCAACATGAGATTAACAATCTGAAAATTGAAATAAAAGACTTAAGACAAACTCAGAGCAATCATGAGTTCATCTTAGGACAATTACAAAGCTATGAAAGTTATGAGGATAACACAACTGATGTTAATCCTCCTGTCCAAAATAATGTTAATACTCCTGTCCAGAATTCTAGCCTCCTTGAAAGACAAGAAGATGAAGATTTTTTGGGCTTAATTAATCAAATAAAAATCCAAAAATTTTATATCAATATTAGGATTGTCATAAAAGAATTTATTCTTGAAACTACATCCCTTTTTGACACTGGGGCTGATTCAAACTGTATTTTAGAAGGATTAATTCCTACTAAGTATTTTGAGAAAACTTCCGAACAGCTTAGCACTGCTAACGGGTCTAAATTAAAAATTAATTATAAACTTTCTACTACAACTATCGAAAACCAAAATCTTAAGATTGAAACTCCATTCCTTTTGGTAAAAAATCTTAAGAACAAAGTAATCTTAGGCACACCATTCATAAGATCTCTCTTTCCTTTACAAATTAATAATGAAGGAATCATTACCCAACACTTAGGACAACCTATAATCTTCAGGTTTATTAAGAAACCAATTATTAAGGATCTTAACTCAATCCATTATAAACAAAATCAAATTAATTTCTTAAAAGAAGAAATTTCTTTTAAAAATATTGATTACCAAATAGAACAAACTATAACTAAGCAGAAAGTCCAAGCCCTCCTTGAACAGATTCAATCTACCATTTGTTCTGATCTTCCTAATGCCTTTTGGGAAAGAAAACAACACATTGTCGACCTTCCTTATGAAAAGGATTTTCAGGAGAAACTTATACCAACTAAGGTCAGACCTATCCAAATGAATGAAGAACTTCTTCAAATCTGTCAAAAAGAAATCAAAGATCTTTTAGTAAAAGGATTTATTAGAAAGAGCAAGAGTCCTTGGTCTTGTTCAGCCTTTTACGTCAACAAACAATCTGAAATTGAAAGAGGTGTTCCTCGTTTAGTTATAAATTATAAACCTCTTAACCAAGCCTTAAGCTGGATTCGTTACCCTATCCCTAACAAGAAAGATCTCCTCAATCGTTTAAATGGTGCTAAAATTTTCTCTAAATTTGATATGAAATCTGGTTTTTGGCAAATCCAAATTAAAGAAGAAGATCGCTATAAAACAGCTTTTACTGTTCCTTTTGGACAGTATGAATGGACTGTTATGCCTTTTGGGCTAAAAAATGCTCCCTCAGAATTTCAAAGAATAATGAATGATATTTTCAATCCATTGTCAAAATTTACTATAGTATATATTGATGATGTGTTGGTTTTCTCTAAATCTCTAGATGAACATTTTAAGCATATAAAAATTTTCATATCCACAATCAAAAGAAATGGTATTGCTATTTCTAAAACTAAAATCAACCTTTTTCAAACAAAGATTAGATTTCTTGGTCATAACATTCACCAAGGGACTATTATCCCCATTCATAGAGCTATTGAATTTGCTGATAAATTCCCTGATCAAATCATTGACAAAACTCAATTACAAAGATTTTTAGGATGCCTGAACTATGTTTCTGACTTCTTTCCCCAACTCAGTAACATCATTAAACCTCTCCATGATAGGCTTAAAAAAGATCCTCCTCCTTGGACTGATGTCCATACAAATGTTGTCAAAATTATAAAAGGTCAAGTCAAAGATCTTCCTTGCCTTTATCTTCCTATTCCTCAAGCATTTAAAATTGTTGAGACTGATGCTTCTGATATTGGTTATGGGGGCATTCTTAAACAAAAAATCTCTGAAAAAGAACAAGTCATTTCTTACTTCCAAACATTGGAATCCTGCACAACAAAATTATTCCACTGTTAAAAAAGAAGTTTTAGCAATTGTTTTATCTATTTCAAAATTTCAATCTGATTTACTTAACCAAAAATTTTTAGTTCGTGTTGATTGTAAGTCAGCAAAAGATATTTTACAAAAGGATGTTAAAAACCTAGCTTCAAAGCAAATTTTTGCCAGATGGCAAGCAATATTAAGTGTTTTTGATTTTGAAATTGAATATCTCAAAGGCTCAGATAATGCTCTCCCTGACTATCTCACTCGTGAATACTTACAGGGTAAAGAGTAGGATGCCCAAAGCGGCTAGATCCGCCTCCTCTCGGGGAGGTAGGACTTCAGCAGATCTAATAATGGCAGAACTAACAACAAGGCAAACAAGACAATCAGGGTCATCCACCCTTGGGTCATCTACCCAGAACCAATCTCTTGGGTCATTAACCCATAACCCCCAAATTGGGTCATCTACCCAAAAACTTCAAAATCAAACTTCCATTGAAAAAACCTCCATTGAAACATCAAAACAAACTAGAGCAGATTATGCTATCCCAATCCAAACTCTTTTAGCCCTCCAAGAACAAGGTTTAGTCAGTCTCCCAAAAAAGACCTGGGCAGATATTGCTGATGAAGAAGAGGAACAAGAATCCTTAGACCTCATCATAAACAACCTCAAAAATAAAACTTTACAAACCAACCCACAAGCTAAAAATAATCAAATTCAGGAAGGAACAACCCACACACAATTCCACAACAACCAAACTACCCAGTTTCAATACACTCCAAAGTCAAAATACCTACCTGTTATCCAAATGGAACCTGAATTTTGGGATAGAAACCCAAACAAAGTTTATTCAAGGATTTTTCCACCAGGATTCCACCACCAGCCTATAGCCTTCAATAAGATACAACAATTCTATGAATTTATCTTGGTAGATTCAGACTCAATCTCCATCAAACATTATAAAGATGCTAAAGATGCATCAAACATTACACATTCAACAAGTCAAATCCTCAAAGTTCTTACGCCCGCATCTTTTGGGCAAAATCCAAACAAAACCAAAAAAATTTCTCAAGCCTTTGATCCTATCGGCTACAATTATTGGGACTATGTCCAAGCCTGGACACACGTCTTTTGGAAACAAAATAAAGCCGGGAAACACTCTTGGCTGATATACTTCAAACACGGAGTTAATTATACCTTTCCAAATTGGTTCCTTCAATGGTGGGACTACTTTGGACCAATCCATCAAATTTTTCCCCTCGAAGTCCAAGAAGGCTTTCAAGTTTTTAACAAAAGGTTTAACAAAGACCTTGACAATCTTCCAATAGAACTCAATTTCTTCACAAAATTCTCTCTAACATGGATATTTTCATGGCAATACAAATACGTGCAAAACTCAGACCATAAGGTTTTTCCAATGCTTCAAAGACAAGCTTTTGTCAAATGGTGGCCCCGTTTTGATACCACAAAAGCGACGGGAGAAAGTGTTACCATATGGTTTAAAACTAACCCAAAATTTTTGCAGGTTGCAGATCCTGAAACCTGTAAATTTCTCAATCAAAAGGCGAGAATTACAGCTGCCTTAGCAGCCGCATCATCTGAAGACGATTTTGTAGAAAATCTACAAGATGTTCTTAAGCTCCTAAAACAAGACAAAGAAAGCAAAAAAGGGAAGAATAAGCAAGATCTACCTTCCTGCTCATCATCTACAGCAGATTCCTGTTCAAATGAAGACGACTGTTACGGAATCTACTCGCCAATCAATTTAGCAGACGACTAGAAATGACTCTGCACAAATCATCATTACAAAAATCAATAATTTATCACCTTGTACTGTAGCTACAGTAGCAACTTTTTACTGTAGCAATATTTGTATTTTTTATTTTCGCAAAAAATGGTAAACCGTTCACTGTTGAAATAGTTCCGGTTTTATACCTGAACTGTAGAAACAGTATCTTTTATTTTTCTATTTAAGGGAATGCCATTCCTTGTTAGAAGGAACCCTTTGTTTTCACAATCTTAGAGAGTCTTAGAGAGATATCTGAGCATTCTGATTTTCTCCTTTGTAAGCTTTCTACAATCTTTAATCAATTTAATACAATCTTTCTTCAATCTTTCTTCAATCTTTCTTTGAGCAGTTCAGTTCGGCTCTGCCGCGTTCTGTTCTTCCTTTTTCTTTATTTATGCTTTGATTATTCTATGTTTTAATTTGCTTATACTTGGTTTTATGGAAGGCTAAGCCTCCTCTTTATTCCTGCATAAGTTTTCTGCATTCTATTTAAACTAGTTTTACTAAACGAACAGCAGTCTGTCTACTATCCTACTTCTCATTTAGTCTCTTTATATTATTTTTTATCTGCTTCCGAACCCCTCTTGGTATATATATATATATATATATATATATATATATATATATATATATATATATATATTATTTTGTATGTGAATCTCACCCCTTCTGCTTGAAAATGTTGCCCTTCGTATGGGTAACTTGCAGGTGATCCTGAGTAGTAGGTGGTGGCTCAATGTCTAGGGCTCTGATACGTATGGGATGTGATTTTTATATTATTTTCATTCCTATGTATCAAATTTGAGACATGATGATGTTGTCTTTGTTGGATTATTTTGATGAGGCTTTTATGCCGGAATTATTTAAGTATGGTTGAATAATTATTGTTGGTTGAGGCCTTGTGCCAAGATTATATCTGAGGATTTATTATGATTGAAAAGAATATTCCGCTGCAGTTTAGTTTTTATAAATTGGTTGTTTAAGTTTAATAGTTTCATTTTTCTATTAAAGAATTTTTATATAAGAAGTGTAATGCTCCATTTGTGGTTTAACTCTGATTGTTATATATTATTATGTTGTTTTGGGAATCGGGGTGTTACAATGAGAGTCTTGATGGAGACCAAACTGGAAGTGTAACGCCCGTTTTGAACTATTTTATTTATTTAATTATTTGATTGAGTTTAGAGTCTTTTTAAATAATTTATTTGATTTATGGTGATGTGTGTTATTTTTGTGTTATGTGTTGGTGTTTTAGTAGCATATTATATTATAATATATATGTTATTTGGTGTAAAAATATATGTGTTATTTGGTGTAGAAATATATATGTTATTTTCTGTAAAAATATATGTGTTATTTGGTGTAAAAATATATATGTTATTTGGTGTAGAAATATTGTGTTATTTGTTATAGAAATATGTTTGTTATGTAGAGATATATTTGGTATAGAAATATGTTTGTTATGTAGAGATATATTTGTTATAGAAATATATTTGTTATTTGGTTTGAAAATATATTTGTTATTTTGTGTGGATATATATATATATATATATATATATATATATATATATATATGTTATCTAGTATAGAAATATATTTATTATTTGGTGTATTATTATTATTAAGTGGGGGAGAGATATATTTAATTTAGAAATGAATAAGATAGAGGAGAAGAGATATATAAATAGGAGAAGCTACCTTAGAATAGTTGGAACGTAAAAAACAGTTTTTGTGAGAAAAGTAGCCACCAAAGAGAAGAGAGAAAGCAATTCCCGTTTTTCTGAAATCTGTCTCAGTAAAACAGCGATTTCTCACTCGTTAACCGTTGGATCGTGACGATTTTTGGACACAAGGTTCACAACACCTGGGTCTACCTTTTCACCGTTCGGATCGTCGAAACAAGGTCGGAGTTAAGAGAAACCTGTCGCGCACTGCAGCAGTATATTTGGGTGTTTTCACCACTTTTGTTCTCTTTCGTAAGCTTTGTTCATCTGAATTAAGGTAAGGGTGAGACTAACTCTCATTAAAATTAAGTATATGATTTCTGAAATTGCAATTAGCATGATTAGGTGTAGTTTTGAAAGTTTTTTGAGAATTAGGGTTATGAGAGAATTTAATGATTATATTTGTCGATGAAGTTGTTTAAATTTGATTCATGTGTTGTTTTGTTTGGCTTTGATTATGATTTGAGTTTTGTTATGATTATGTGATAATGTGAAATTGATGTGTTATTTAACGATGTGAAAATAATGTGTTATTTGACGATGATGTTATTTAAAAGGTGTGTTATATAAAGATGTGATATTTGAAGATTGTTGCATTTGAGTCGTGTCGCTGCATTTGAGTCGTGTCGAGTTGTCTAAGATGTTGAGACGTTAGATTTGTTTAAGTCATAAGATGTGAGTCCATGCATATTCATTTAAAAGCGACGATGGAGCTTTTGCTCAAAGCGACGATGGAGCTTTTTGCTCACTAGCGACGAGGGCTTATGCCCTGGGAGTATATTTATGCTCAAAGCGACGAGGGCTTATGCCCTGGATTGGTACCACATGCATATAAGATGTCTAAGATGTTTAAGATGTTAGAGTTGCATAGTCGAGTTGCATAGTCGAGTTGCATTGTCAAGTCGAGTTGTTTAAGATGTTTTGTGATGATGTTCTTTGATGAAGTTTAAGATGTTTTGTGATGATGTTCTTTGATGAAGTTTAAGATGTTTTGTGATGATGTTCTTTGATGAAGTTTTTCTATATGATTAATTTTGATGATGGTTTCTATCTGATGAATTTGATGATGCTAAGACGTTTCTATACATGGTTATGATGAGTTGTTTGAGATTATATCTGTTGATGAATATGATAAACTATCTGTTGATGTGAGTGGACTCCTCACGTGTCTAGGTGCTCTGATACGTAACGGGATGGAGAACTTTGCTTATGTTTTCTATTCTTTACGTATTTAACTATGAGATTTTATGAACATGATATTAAAGAATTTGATGAGATTTTACGTAGAGGCCTTCGTGCCAAAGTTGTTTTTAAGATTTTTGAAATAGATTCCGCTGCGAAGTGATTTAAGATTTGATTGAAATATTTTGAAGGATAAATTATTATTTATTCCATTGTGATTTTTAAGAAATGTAGCATGCCGTTTAAGTTGTGAAACTCTGATTATTAATTTACGAAATTTTTTATGCTGGGAAAACGGGGTGTTACAGGAAGAGGCAGAATGGGTCAAAGCGAGGTTTGATCAGCTAAATCTCATCGATGAGAAGCGGTTGATAGCACTATTCCATGGTCAGTTATATCAAAGCAGACTCAGGAAGGCATTCGACAAGAAGGTCCATCCTCGAGAGTTCCAAGAAGGTGACCTAGTGCTCAAACAGATCTTACCCATACACAAGGATTCAAGTGGAAAGTGGACCCTGAACTATGAAAGCCCTTATGTAGTGAAGAAATCCTTCTCCGGAGGAGCCTTGATACTCACAACAATGGATGGCGAGGATTTTCCACGTCCTGTGAATTCCGATGCAGTCAAGAAATATTATGCCTAATAACAAAAGAACGCCCGCTAAGTTGAAAACCTGAAAGGGTAACTTAGGCAAAAAGGGGCATCCCGATGGACCGAAAACTCGAAAGGGCGGTCCAGACAAAAGTTAGGGATATAAAAAACAAAACAAAAATGCTAAGTCGAAAACCTGAAAAGGCGATTTAGGCAAAAGTTGGGAAAAAGAAAAAAGGCTGGTAACTGCATACGAACAATCTGCTCCTAACATCAACTGAACAATTCATGTGCTATCCCTAGAAGCAGGGTATTGAGGGTTTAGGGTTATTAAGAAAGTAGCGGTTGTCATGACTCAATGGGAACTCACAGTGTTTTCCCTATTGCCATTTTTATTCATTTTTGTGAAGTTACACCTTTAGTGTGCTACCATTCCATGTACTAAGTCATGTTTGACCATCAATATAATGCATCTTTCTATTTATTTTTGTCTTTTTCTTTTCTTTTCCTCTCACCCCTAATAAATGCTATTTATTTTTTATGATACAATTTTGAAATAAAAATAATAACATCAAGTTTTTGAACCATGATCACTTTGATTTAAAAAAAAAAGAAATATATCCGAAGGAAATTGACGATTCCAGTGAGATGTTGTATCTCGCAAATTCCTCAGAGCAACAACGAGTGATTTCGCTTATGTAGCAGAATCAATAGCTACACAATATACAAACTGCCCATGCAAGCACAAGATGTTGAAAGCTCCGTCAGCAGCCATTCATTTGAAGCTTCAAGAGCGCTTGGTGTTGCGATTGTCGAAGGATCAGAAACCCCTAAATAATGCACCTTAACCATTTTTACCCCATAAAATTCCCAAAGCCCGATCATGCTCGGCACCCAATCACAATTGAAGCCCAACATGTCATCGGCTTATCCCAAGTGTCAGCATACTCCATGCATCATATTATATGCATTCATTAGCATGCATCTCATATTGTATCATACTTTCCCCCCTCTGAAATCCCTCCACCAGTAAGGTTCCTTACAATCCCTAGTGAGTTACCTAAGTTCCCCAGTGAACCTCAATCAAACACTCATTAGTGAGTAATCCTAGTGTTCCCCAGTGAACCTTATTCAAGAACTTCCTGTCGCGTCATTTTTTGGGAGGTCATCGCTATTTGACTAGCTTTGACTCACTATTTTTTATTCACGACTGAACCTTTTAATTTTTTAAAGAAAGGGGGAAAAAGTTCAAATTACCCATTTGAAAGAGATTTGGGTTCGGGGGTTAGTTATATTTAGGGAAGGTATTAGCACCCTAAATATTCGTAGTACTCTACGAGAACCTTTTGACTTTACTTTTACTTTTTGTGTTATAACTTGCTTAACTTTGTTTAAAAGACGGAATTAAAAAAAAAAAAAGATTTGAAAGAAAAAAGAAGCCTATTATCTACATTTTTTATTGATTTGAAAGGACGAGCGTCCTTTGCCTACGTACCCGTGAGGGATCAAAACCTCGTAGTTCGGGGTAGAAATTGACGTTTGATTGGTTTTGTGTTTTTTTATGGGTTTTGAAGACGGTTTTAAAATAAAAAGCCAAGTGGCGAAATAAGCTTGTTTGTGTTTTTTAATGTTGAAGAAAATAGACTTGAAGTAGAATTAAACTGATTTGAAATTTGATTAAGAAAAGAAAATAGAAAGAACGATTGCTTGATGAAAAATCAAGGTTTATTATGAAAATATTTTTGTGATTTTGTTATTTGAATGTTTTTGTTGTTTTTTTTTTATATTATTGTGGTGCAGGAAAATGTTTTTTGAGTTTTTTAATATTGTGCTTATAAGAAAATGTTTTTGGGTTTTTTGTTGGTTTAGCAAAATAAATAGTACTATATATATATATATGGGACCAGAACATTCTGGAGAATGATTATATAAGCAGAATGAGAAAAATGATGTTAAAATGAATTCTGAAGTTTTTAACACGGACCAGAATATTCTAGAGAAATATAAAATAAAAAGTAGAACAATATTACTAATAAATATTGGACCAGAGAACTCTGGATTAATTTGATTATTAATTAGGACCAGATTATTCTGGAGAGTGATTATATTAAACAAAATATAATATTAACAATTAATTTAGGACCAGAACACTCTGGATTAATTTAATTAACAAGGACCAGATTGTTCTGGAGAAATATAGAATAAACAAGAATATAATATAAACAGTTAGTTTAGGACCAGAACACTCTGGATTAATTTAATTAACAAGGACCAGATTGTTCTGGAGAAATATAGAATAAACAAGAATATAATATAAACAGTTAGTTTAAGACCAGAACACTCTGGATTAATTTAATTAACAAGGACCAGATTGTTCTGGAGAAAAAAATAATATTGACAGTTAAAGGGGACCAGAGCACTCGGGATCAAGATGTATGAAAAAGAAAATTTAGATATGCATATGATAATAATAGTAGTAATAGAATATAATGCAGAATAATAAAAAATGCATGAAAGATGTTAAAATTAACATGTAAAAGAAAAGGTTTTTCAAAGAAACAGGGGGGTGCAGTGAGCATGCAGGGGGGTTTGTAAGTAAAACTGTAGAGAGAAATTAGAAAGAAAGGGAAGAACTAGGCTTAGGTGGGAGATCCGGTTCGGTTCACCTAGGTCGGTTCAGGATAGAACCGAACCGGTTACATTAATATAAAAAGGTTTGATGTTTTTTTTTTATTCATTTTTTAGTTTCTTTCTCTCTCTTCTCTCTTTCTAGAGAGAGAGGCTCTGCCCTCTCTCTAGAATTCTCAGTCCGGCGCCACCTTCTTCTCCGGTGAGCAGGCCGGTTCCAGCGCGGTGGCCGGCGAGCCATCGCGGCTGCGCCGCCGCGCCGGAGTTAAAAACTCCACCTTTTTTTATTTTTTTTTGGCTCTTTCTCTTCTACTCCCTCTCCTCTACTTATATCTGGCCTTAGTTTCCACAAAAAAGTCACAGTTTGGCCTAGATCTATCTTTTTAGGATTCGGATTTTAGAGAGAAAAACTACCTTCTTCCTTCTCAGTTATGTCTGTGTTCGAAGGGGTCCGGTTCAGTTTGCTTCAGTTTGAGTTGGTGTGGCCTTTAGGGACCTTGGGCCGAGTTCGGTTTTAGTGATGTTGGATTCGGAATCCGAATCTGTGATGTATGTTTGGTTCGGATTTGTGACGTTTGTGAGGTTCGGATTTGTGACGTTTGTCATGTGGTTGCGGCTACTGTTATTGTTCTTTGCTGGTTCTGATTGAAAGAAGAAAAAGAGAATGAAAATGGTCTGGTTTTTGTGTGTTGCCCCCCCCCCCTGTTTGGCTGTTTGTGTGCTATTTATAGACTTGGAGACAGAATTTGCAAGCTGTAGTGAGCTGCAATTTCAGCAGAACATTCTGAGAATGTTCTTGCTGTGTAACCTTGGACATAAAAAAGGGACTAAAAAATAAAAAATGAAAATGCTGCAATCTCAGTAGAACATTCTTGAGAATGTTCTTGCTGTGTAAACTTGGACATAATAAAAAAGGACTAAAAATAAAAACGAAAATGAGATAAAGATAAAAAATGAGTTTGAAGTTAATTTAAAATGATTTTAAATAAAAAGATGGACACTAAAAATTAAATAAATAAATAAACAAAAAGTGAGAGAAGAGGGCCCGACTCGGAACCAAATATGAGGTATTTTAAAATACCTCCCTGCCGAATTTTTTATTGAAAATCAAAGACCGGTCGGGTTAAAGGACATGTGTCAGTGCAGTCTTGGGTCAAAAATTGGGGTATGACACTTCCCAATTAAGTTTTTCTTAAAAAAACCCCAGCGAATATCTTCTCAAACTATCCCAATCCCCAGTGGACTTGCTCACATCCACTAAAGTTCCCTAGTTAAAAATTCCCCAACAAGTCTACCCCAATCATATCATTATCGTTTCACCAACATCAGATTGGTGACGATCATATCACTTCATCATATCATTATCGTTCCACTGACATCAGATTGGTGACGATCATATCACATCCTATCTTTATCATTTCCCGAAGGCCCACTTGGTGGTAATCGGTCTGTAACACCCCGTTCCCAAAAATACGTAATTTAAATAAAATAATCAGAGTTAAACCACAAACGGAGCATTACACTGCTTATAAAAATTCTTTAATAGAAAATAAAACTATTAAACTTCAACAACCAACTTATAGAAATTTGCAGCGGAATATTCATTTCAATCACAATTAATCCTCAAGTAAAATCTTGGCACAAAGGCCTCATCAAAATGTTTCAACAAAAGCTACATCATCATGTCTCAAAATTCAATACATAGGAGTGAAAGTAATATAGAAATCCCATCCCATACGTAACAAGTCCTAGACGTTGAGCCACCACCTACTACTCAGGATCACCTGCAAGTTACCCATACGAAGGGCAACATTTTCAAGCAGAAGGGGTGAGATTCACGAACAACAATAATATATATATAAAGTTCATCAATGCATAGAAACAACAGTAAATTCACATCAACAACATCAATAAGAAATATACATATAAATATAGCATCATACTTGATTATCAACACTACTCCAATTATATTTAATTCGAAACCAACTTCATTCTTGATGACGACACACCGACAACGACTTAACACCAACGACACATCAACAACATCGACAACTCACCCAACACAACAACTACGACAATGCAACAATGCACATGCTTGTGGTACCAAAATACAGGGCAGAGCCCTCACCGCTTTGAACAACAAAGTGTTCCAGGACACGAGTCCTCCCGCTTTGAACGACAAGGCGTTCCAGAGCATAAGCTCTCACCGCTTTGAATGACATTGCATTCCAGGACCGAGGTCCTCACCGCTTTTGAACAACAAAGTGTTCCAGGACATGAGTCCTCCCGCTTTGAACGACAAGGCGTTCCAGAGCATAAGCTCTCACCGCTTTGAATGACAATGCATCAGACTCCAACTGTGTATATCAACATACAACATGACAACACCGACAACAACCACCAACCAACAATGCATACATCTACGTATGACTTACACCACGACAATTCAACATCAACAACTGTGCCTAATTTATTTATGACACACTTCCCAACTTGGACAACACAAAACAACGACAACAACCACCAACCAACAATGCATACATCTACGTATGACTTACACCACGACAATTCAACATCAACAACTGTGCCTAATTTATTTATGACACACTTCCCAACTTGGACAACAACCACTCAACACCATCAATGGCAACTCAACAATACACCGTATATAATTGTACATATATAAACATATATATTCCCACATATCAACAACAATAGCAACATATACATTACTCAATTACATTCATATCAAAGTCCAAAACATCCTTCAAAAGCAAACCAAGTTTGATCAATAAGACATAAGCTAAATACTCATAAAACACCTCAATTAAACCTCTAATACTTAAGTTTGAAGTTTGGGAACTAACCATAGGTTTTGGACTAACTTGGAATAAGTTATACTAAGTTTCCTTAAAGTTTTCCTCAAGACCCACTTGGAGTATTTTCATCATAACTCAAAATCCATAAAACATTTTCAAGTCAAACCAAAGCCATTAGAAAGCTAACTCAATTATCTACAACTTTCATGTTTACGTCAAAAGCCAATTCGGAACAGAAATGGGTGAAAAAGACACAAGAACACAAAACAGAGGATGTTGTACAGGACCAGAACGCTTAAGCGTGCAAGTGGACGCTTGAGCGTGCGGAATGACGAAAGTTGGGTTCTGGCTCGCTGGCTGCACGCTTGAGCGTGCGCTTGAGCGTGCGGTCTCAGTTTTCAGCAAAAAGGTTGCGATTTCAACATGGTTTTGGCTCAAAAATCCCAACTTTGATCCCCCAATGACCCAAAATGATTAGAAACAATGTTTATGGGTTTATGGCACAACAAAACAACAGAAACAACTCACATAAGCATCATCATCATCATATAATTCATCAATCATGGCATTTCCATATTCTTAACCCTAATCCAACAAACCACCATTTTTCAATTCAATTCATGAAAGCATACATATATACATTAGCAATTGAATCATAAACCCACCCTTACCTGGATTAAGAAGAACAACTACAGCAATTTAATCTCCCCTTTAGGCAATTCCCCTTGTTCTTGGCTCTTCTCCCTTTTCTCCCAAAAAGCTTAGTTTTCTTTTCTTACTGTACGTACAAAAGTGTGTCTGACCAATTCTTTCCCATTCTCCCAAAACATAACTTATTTCCTTTCCCTTAACTCCCTTAATTCTCCTATTTACTATGTAACCCCCACTAATTTTCTTTTAACTTCTAATTAATTATAATAACTCCCCTTTAACCAAATAAATACTATTTTCCTCCTAATTTTATTAAATAAAACAAATAACATTCATTTAAATAAAACACAAATAATTATTTAAATACACACACCACACCAAAAGGTCATATAATTCACATAAATCATATATATCAAATAAAAATACTCAAACACCAACTAAAAATAATTAAATAGAATTGGGGCGTTACAGGTCAAACATCCTTTTTCCCAGTGAATCGACCTTCAGTGCAGGCGGTTGAACAAGATCACCTTCTTCCCCGGGTATCGACCTTCAGCGTAAGCGGCTGAATAAGATCACATTTACCCTTCAGTGGATCGACCTTCAGTGTAAGCGGCTGAATAAGATCACCTTCTTCCGATTAACCTTTAGTGCAAGCGGCTGAATAAGATCATTTTTTCTTCCCAATGAATCAACCTTCAGTGTAAACGGCTGAATAAGATCATCACCTTCTTCCGATCTACCTCCAGTGCAAGCGGCTGGATATGATCAATGTAACGCCCGTTTTGAACTATTTTATTTATTTAATTATTTGATTGAGTTTAGAGTCTTTTTAAATAATTTATTTGATTTATGGTGATGTGTGTTATTTTTGTGTTATATGTTGGTGTTTTAGTAGCATATTATATTATAATATATATGTTATTTGGTGTAGAGATATTATGTTATTTGGTGTAAAAATATATTTGTTATGTGGTGTAGAAATACTATGTTATTTGTTATAGAAATATATATGTTATTTTGTGTAAAAATATATAGTGTTATTTGTTATAGAAATATGTTTGTTATGTAGAGATATATTTGTTTTAGAAATAATAAGATATGATGATATAATATAATATATATTTTGATGATGTGTGCTTTTATGTATTTTTAGTATTATCTTATTTGATTTATAATATAATATATTTAATTAAATATGGGTTGTTACATAATTTTAGATAATTTGAGGGAAGGAGTAGAAATAAGATAAGATGAGTAAGAGAATATAAATAAGAGAATTAGGGTTAGAATTATTTAATACGTGATATAACTTTTGGAGAAACCTAGAGAAAAAGAGAGGAGGCGCGAAGGAGAGAAGAAAAACCTAAGAAGAACGCAGCTTGATTCAGGAGACCAAATTAAGGTGAGGGTGAGCCTAGCTTTCATTATATTAAACTTTAATTCAATTCAATTATGATTAACAAGAGATGGATTAGTTTTTGAGAGAATTAAGAACTAGGTTAAAGTGAATGAATTAAAAGATAAAGTTGAAAGGTGAGAATTAAGGAAAACTAGTTTAGGTTTCGAATTGAGTTTCTAGTCTTAAAAAGAGTGGATAATTTAGTAGGTTAATGAATAATTAATGTTCTAATGATAGGATAATCATAGGGTGATGTTTAAGGTCATGTTTTCAGGGTATTGGATCGAAAACGGAGTAGAAAAGGTTTCCCCAAGGCGAAACCGCAACTGAACTGCGATTTTGTTGTCGCTGTGCAAAACACGTTACTTGTTGTCTCAGTTTGACAAGTTTAAGTTCCGAACTGGGTTTAGGAGTCTTCATGAAAGTTGTAGATATAGATGTTAGCTTTCACTAGCCTTTGGAGTGACTCAATTTAAGCTTTTATAACTCTAGATATGATTAAAATACTACAAAGGGGTCAACAGGCTCGTCCTCTTTTCGATTTTCTGTAACCGAAAAACTAAAATAAAAACTGGGACTTTTCTGTTCATAATTAGCTTTTGATGTCTTCACGAAAGTTGTAGATAATTGCGTTAGCTTTTAAATGACTTCAGAGTGACTCAAAAATGTTTTGTGAATCTTGAGTTATGATAAAAACACTCCAAGTAGGTTTTGGAAAAAAACAGCATTCTCTGTTTCGCGTTCTTGTGTATTTTTCATACATTTCTGTTCCGAAATGGGTCTTGGTGTAAACACAAAAGTTGTAGGTAATTGAGTTATCTTTCTAATGGCTCTAGAGTGACTAGAAAATTATTTGTAGATTTTGATTTATGATGAAAATAGTCCAAGTAGGTCTTGAGAAAACTTTAAGAAAACTTAGCATAATTAATCCCAAGTTAGTCCAAAGACTTAGAGTTGGTTTCCAAACTTCAAACTTAGGTATTAGGGATTTAGTTGAGGTGTTTTATGAGTATTTGACTTATGTCTTATTTAATCATACTTGATTACTTTTGAAAAATGTTATTGCTTATGAATTATGAATGATGAGTGCATAATGTGCTATACTTGTAAAGTTAATGTGATGATTTGATGTTGTTGATAATGATTATGAATCATATGCATTATGTGAACTATATTGTAATATATGTGATGCCTAAATGATGAATTTTTGATGTTGTTATATGATTGATGATTTGCTGCCATGTTGCTGTTATTATTTAATTAAAGCTGCATGAGTTGGTCTATGATGTGAGATGTTGTCCAATTTGTTGGAGTCATATGAGAAGTGTCGTGATGTCTAAGACGTAAGTGATTGAGTCTCATGCATGCTCATTCAGAGATGAGGGCTTATGCCCTGGAGTTTTTACTCACCAGCGACGAGGGCTTATGCCCTAGGAGTATATTTATGCTCAAAGCGACGAGGGCTTATGCCCTAGGAGTATATTTATGCTCAAAGCGACGAGGGCTTATGCCCTGGATTGGTACCACATGCATATAAGATGTCTAAGATGTTTAAGATGTTAGAGTTGCATAGTCGAGTTGCATAGTCGAGTTGCATTGTCGAGTCGAGTTGTTTTCTACCCATGTGTTGTTAAAAAAGTACCTATGAAGATTATACGATATTTATGATGTGAATTATATGACGTTGACTAAGATGTTGCTATATTGATTATGATATTTTTATGTTGCTATGTTGTTTAAGATACTGATTATGATATTGTTATGTTGTTATGATGTTGTATATGATACTAATTATAATGTTATAATGTTGTTTACGATGTTGATTATTATAGTGAGATGATGATTACATTGAGTTGTTTTAAATTTATTAGTGATGATGATTACATGATGATATCTATGAGTTGTTAAGTGTATTTGATGATGTTTAAGATGTTTTGTGATGATGTTCTTTGATGATGTCTAAGATGCTTTGTGATGATGTTCTTTGATGATGTCTAAGATGCTTTGTGATGATGTTCTTTGATGATGATTAAGATGTTTTGTGATGACGATTCTTTGATGATGTTTAAGATGTTTAGTGATGATATTCTTGATGTTGCTTAAGATGTTATGAGATAAATATTTTAGACGTGCTTATATGTTAATTGTTGTTAAACTTAATTGTTGAATTATCTGTTTATTATATTGTTTGTGAATCTCACCCCTTCTATTGGAATTGCCGCCTTGTGGGCAAGTGCAGGTAACCAAGATTAGGTGCAGTCGTGTGAGGCATTCCTCACTGTGTCTTAGGTGCTCTGATATGTAACGGGATGGGGAATCTTGTCAAATGCTTTTCTGTTCCTTGCATGTCAATTATAATTTTATAAAGACTAATTTTAGATGAACTTTTGAAATGTTATGAAGAGGCCTGTGTGCCAAGACTTTTAAGATTCCGCTGCAATGTTTTGAGAAGTTTAATAACTATTTTTATGATGAATGAATTGTTATTCAATTCCTTTGAGATGTTTTAAGAAAGTGATACTCCGTTTATGTGAAAACTCTGATTTAATTTACGAAATTTTTACGTTGGGAAAACGGGGTGTTACAATCAACCTCCCCTCAGTGGAGGCATTTTGTCTGTATCGTTTCATCAGTGTGGGACTGGCAACAATCAGACCCGTTTTGTCTAACCAGGATCCAACTAGTGACGATCATTTTCATTCATGTCGATCTAAGTACCAGCCATGCCTAGAGACGATCATTTTCTTTCAAATCTAAGTACCAGCGTCAGCCTGGAGACGATCATTTTACATGCTTTCACATCAACATTTTACTAACTTTTTCATTACCAATTTATCACATTTCTTATTATCTTGAAGGACAAAATTCGAATCCTTATATTTACTTATCTTTTACAACGATAATTTGAAAACCATTGTTTTTCATATTTTCTAGTAAAATATAATTAAATAGGGGCAGTTGTAGTACCCTAATTTTGTCCGGGCAAATTTCAAAAAATCACAAAAATATGTTTCAATTTGTTTAATCTTATTGTTTTCCATCGATTAATAATTTCCTCCAAAAAAAATTCTTAAAAAAAAATACATAAAAGGAGTTTTGCTTTATCAAGAAAGATCTAGAGCATACACCAGAACATTCTCTAGAACATTCTCCAGAACGTTCTGGTCATATTACAAATGAAACAAGGTGACATCATCATGCCCCCTCATGTTGCCACCAGATCACAGCTGTTTTTTTACATCATGTGTGGTTGTCTCTAAAAGGAAAGGAACAACAAGAATGTTCTTAAGAACATTCTCCATATGGAAAATTTTAAAACTTGGACATTCTTGCTCTCCAAGCAACAAAAACGCAAGCACATGGGTTGTTTCTAAGAAGGGGATCACAGCTGGTTTTTTTTTTTTTTGCAATCACGTGTGAACTTTTTTCTTTGCAAGCTGGAAGTTCCAGAACGTTCTGGAGAACATTCTACATGAACAAAATTCACATTTTTTTTCTTGCACATGAAGCAACAAAAACACAAGCACATGGGCTGTTTTTGAGAAGGGAGACACATCTGGTTTTCACGTGTTGCGGTCTCAAAAGGCTTAGAAAGAAAAGAATGTTCTTCAGAACATTCTGCACTTGTTAAATTCACAGTTTTCTCATTCTTGCACACCAAGCCACAAAAGCATAAGCACATGGGCTGTTTTGAAAGGAAAACACAGCTGGTTTTTTGTCTGTAAAACTTGAAGACTACAACCTCTATAAATACAAGCACATAGCAAGGGGAAAAAAAGAAGCTTACACCAAGAATGAAATCTCTCTCAAAGTAAATGTTCTCACTACTTCCAAAAAGCTCCTCAAACAACAAAACTCTTCCCTTTCTCATCATCATCAACAGACAAAAATCAAACCAAAAAATACCACAAATTCCACTTTCCTTCAAATCAATTCTCATTCCTTCCAACATCAATGTGTTCATAAACCCATCAATCCAAAAAAAAAACAACCATTTAAACCACTATCACGGTGATTATCTCTTTCTTTTTCTCCTTTACTGTTTCCTCTCTCTCTCTCTCTCTCTCTCTCTCTCTCTCTCTCTCTGTAACACCCCAATTTCCCGTCTTAAAAATTTCATTAAATAAATCTCATAAGTCAGAGTACTTCTCAAAAGGAGTGTCACATTTCATCTTTAAAAACAACTTAGATAATAATTTATCAAATTACAAAAATATTCAATTAAGCAGCGGAATTCAAAAGTCTCATCTCATAAATAGTCTTGGCTTAAAAGCCAGCAAAAACGTCTCAAAAATTAATGTTTCAACATCACTAAAAATCAAACTTAAACTAACAAGATACATAATGGAATAGACTCTACAAAAGACCCCATCCCGTTACGTATCAGAGCAACCCTACTTCCCACAGACTCCTCGCATCAACGCTTCTAAGACTGGGTACCTGCACTTGCCCACGAGGCGGCAATTACAGCAGAAGGGGTGAGATTCACAACAATAATATTAGTATATAAATCAAACATCAAGATTAACAATCATAAATCTATCTCATAATCATATACGTTATAGCACATCATAACATCATCATAAACATCATCATAAGCAACATCAAAACATACATCTCAACGTCTCAAACATCATTACATATATATCATAATTGACTCGACTAAATGCAACACTTAACGTCTCAACATCATGCATGTGGTACCATATGATTATAGCATTAATATGCTTCACCGTCGCTTTGAGCAAACGCTCCACCGTCGCTTTGAGCATAAAGCTCCACCGTCTCATAAATATGCAAATGCATGGACTCGTCGTTTAACAACTTAATACACCGTCTCAAAACCATCATTCATAATGCAAAACTGACACATGCAGGTATAATAGTTACATGGCAGAACATCATCTCATTAATCATATACATCGCAACACGTAACATCATCATAATCACATATCATCATATTTAAACATCACTTACTATCAACAATACATCAATTATTCACAACATAAAAGAACCATCAGCAATCTTCATTACAGAATGCATCTAAGGATATAAAACCTCTCCAATACTACCCAAAGGTCTCCTCTCAAAGTCCCATGCAAAACAGATCGCAAAACGGAACAATCAGTCCTGAACCATCTAACTCGCCACGCCGAGTGATCTGCTCGCCACAGGCGAGTACTCACAACAGCTTACTCGCCAAAGGCGAGTTGGGGGCGAGCTGCAAGCGAGAAATCCTGGGTGCTCTCGGCCTTTTTGACATTTTTCACCAAAAATCTCCCTTTTAAGGTTTTCTAAATCCAATTTGGCTAAACCAACTTCACAGGTCATCTCTATAAATATTAAGGCACTCAAAACCATCTTCAATTGGGCCAAAATCCTAAAATTAAGGGACAAGCTCGCCACGGCGAGCTATACTGCTCGCCTCACGAGTAACTAAGGGGTACTCGCCACGGCGAGTGGTCACTCGCCACAGGCGAGCGATCTCAGAACCCACATGGGTTCAGACCAAAACTCACCAAAACCTGCCAATTCTCTCCAATCAAACCTCTAATTCGTCTGCAATGTCGTCCTAGGGGATAATCTAGGTTCTGTAACCAGTTCTACAGCCTTATAACTCAATCTATCATCAATTCATCACAATTTCACCAAAACCCTAGTTCATAAAACCCATCTCAATTCCTCTCAAACTCTATGCCAATCAATAACAGATGATTTACAATCAATATTAATGGAGTTAGGCTCACCCTTACCTGAAAAAAAATGCAGAAATGCAGCCTAGCTTCTTCTCCCTCCTTGAACCGTTTTCTCTTCTTTTTCCAAAGTCTGTAACGCGTACTCTATTTCTTTAACCTACTTCTCTTATATACTCCCTCTCAACTTAATTAATTCTATATCAGCCCTCAAAACTCTTCTTATTTATAAATATAACCCCATCTCTTAAAATTATATATTTTTCTAACAAATCTCTTTATTTATCAAATAAATATCCATATAAACATCACTTATATTATTTTATTAAATAATGAAATAATAACACGTCACACGTCACAAATACGTCACATAATCATCAAAATCATATAATATATAAACATATACCATATCATCTAATAAAATAATTAAATAATTAGAGAGGGCGTTACAACTCTCCCCCTCTTAAAGGATTTTCGTCCTCGAAAATTTACCTCGCTCAAACAACTCTGGATAGGATTCCAGCATCTTATTTTCTAGCTCCCAAGTCAAGCTTTCACCCGTCGCTCCGTCCCAAACGACTCTAACGAGAGGTATCTCTTTGCCTCTCAGCGTCTTCGTCTTTCAATCATCAATCCTCACGGGTAAGGTCTCAACCGTAAGGTTGTCCCTAACTTGCACATCATCGCTTTGGATCACATGAGACGGATCCGGAACATACTTCCTCAGCTGAGATACATGAAAAACATCATGCAAATTCGATAAGTGCGGTGGTAATCCAACACGATACGCCACCGGCCCAATCCTCTCTGAAATCTGATACGGACCAATAAACCTCGGAGTCAACTTCTTCGATTTCAAAGCACGTCCAACACCCGTCATAGGAGTCACTCTCAGGAACACATGATCCCCCTCTTGGAACTCAAGGTCCTTTCTACGCTTATCATGATAACTCTTTTGTCGACTCTGCGACGCTTTCATCTTCTCTTGGATCATTCTCACCTTCTCAGTAGTCTGTTGAACGATCTCTGGTCCTAAGACCACTCTTTCACCCGACTCAAACCAGCACAACGGAGTCCTGCATCTCCGACCATACAAAGCCTCAAACGGTGCCATTCCAATACTTGAATGGTAACTGTTGTTGTACGTGAACTCTATCAATGGAAGATGACTATCCCAAGCCCCTCCCTGCTCAAGTACACAAACCCTCAACAAGTCCTCCAACGACTGAATCGTCCTCTCCGACTGACCATCTGTTTGCGGATGATAAGCCGAACTCAACCTCAACTGAGATCCTAACGCCTCTTGCAAACTCTTCCAAAATCTAGAAGTAAATCTTGGATCTCTATCTGATACGATGCTCGAAGGAACACCATGCAGCTTTACTATCTCTTTAACATAAATCTCCGCCAACTGAGCTACAGGAAAGGTAATGTTAATCGGTAGAAAGTTATCTTGCAATTAATGTTATCTTGCAATTAAATTAAATCACTTTCCAGAATAATCTGGTCCTAATTAATAATCAAATTAATCCAGAGTTCTCTGGTCCAATATTTATCAGTGATATTATTCTACTATATTATCTTTTTATTCTCCATAATATTCCGGTCTGTATTAAACTAACTTCATAATTCAGCTTAACATCATTTTTTTCATTTTGTTTATATAACCATTCTCCAGAATATTCTGGTCCTATAAATATAATATTATTTATTTGTTGGACTAACCTTAACCAAAAATCTTCTTTTTCACGCCCACGCGCATTTAATTTTTCTCAAACAGATACCATCTCCCAAGTGCGAATTTTCCCTTCTTTTTTTTTATCAAATCTTCTTTTTCACGCCCATGCGCGTTTAATTTGTTCTCAAACGGATGTCATCGCTCAAATGCGAGTCCGTCCCCCCTTTTCTTTTTTTTAAGCAAATCTTTTTTTTACGCCCATGTGCGTTCAGTTTTTTCTCTCAAACGGATACCATCGCCCAAACGCGAGTCCGCCCCTTTTTTAAAAGCAAACTTTTTCGCCCAAGCACGACTAAATTATTTTCATAAATAAAATCAATCAACACACAAACATTTTCTACCTAGAACTATGTAGCTTTGATTTCTCCATCGCACCCGGAGATACGTAGGAGCAAGATCAAACTCTTGTCAAGCACACTAATAAAAAAACTCATTTTTGGTCTTTAAATCATTTTTTTTCTTTTTTCTTTGCAAACATTTTTTCATAATGATAAGGAAACAAACATAAAACTAACACCTAATTAAGCGCTAAACTAATTAATGGTTCCCGTTGGATACAACGGATGCGATGGGTGCTAATACCTTCCCCTCGCATAACCGATTTCCGAACCCGAATTTTGGTCGCACTGACCTTGTTCTCGTTCTCAAAGGGGTTTATCGATGTTCCCCTTTTCAAAAATAAAACTTCGGTGGCGACTTTACTATTTAGCGAGAACTTTACGCCCGCGCATTTTTCCCGCCGCTTCAGTAGGGCGTGGGTGTGGAGGCGTCGTCTGTTTGCATGGGAGGAGGAGGAGAGTGTGAGGGAGTGTGTCGTTCTTTTAAGTAACATTGTTTTGCAGGATACTGTTCATGATTCCTGGAAGTGGTTGTTAGATCCGGCACGAGGATACTCAGTGAAATCTCTATACAATTATATTACAAACACAGGTGAAATTGCAGACAGGTCTCAGGTTGATGATGTTTGGTGCAAGCATATTCCGTCAAAGGTGTCGTTAATGGTGTGGCGACTTCTCCGCAATCGGCTTCCTACAAAGCAAAATCTCGTCCAAAGAGGCGTTCTTCTCCCGACGAATGGCACATGTGTGGCTGGTTGTGATGATATTAAATCAGCTACTCACCTATTTTTGCATTGTAATACTTTCAGCGTTCTTTGGACTCTTGTGCGGTCTTGGTTGGGAATCTTTTCGGTTCCATCTGGTGAGCTTCGACATCATTTTACTCAGTTTATCAAGATGGCGGGTATGCCAAGATCTTCTCATATATTTTTCACTGTGATTTGGTTTGCAACTGTTTGGGTGATTTGGAAGGAGCGAAACAACCGTGTCTTCCAAAACACGACCGCTACTCCATATCTTCTCCTCGAAAAAGTCAAGTTGAATTCATTTTTGTGGCTCAAATCAAATCAGGTGGCTTTACCTTACTCTTATACAGACTGGTGGAAAAACATGTTGCTTTGCATGGGTATGTTTTTGTAATTATTTTTCTTGGCTGCTCCTCTAACAGACAGTTCGACAATGTAATTATGTGACATTTTGGTGGTGTTTCCTCTTTGCGCATCTTGTGCGAATGGAAGCCCTTTTGAGTATCTATATATATCATTTTGATTTGTTCAAAAAAAACTTAACCGACAAAAATGTCAAAATTATAAGGATAAGCGTCATGACCTATATTTGAACCCTCATGCCTTTACTTGTGTGTATGTGAGTGTTTTATGACTTTGTCATTTCATCTATATATTAAAAAAAACAAAAAAACAAAACGTGTCAAACCCATACAAGTGTCAAACCCATTTTAATTTTCAATACAATAATCAATAATGTAACTAGTTTTGAGTTTAATTATAATGCCCTACCAATATACAATTATAATTTTATGAGTAGTGATATATGCACAACCATTTGTGACAACTTTGATTACAACTTTTATTTTTATTTTTTTATTGGTCTAAAAATATAATATGAGTATGAGAGAGAAAGTTGTTATACAGTGGTTGTAAAACAAATCATTCCTCTTTTATATATGAAGTGTTGCCACATCAAATCAATGAGTATAACAACTAACTTGTTTTATAATTTTTTATTTTTTTTTTCAAGTAGTTTAGTGGCTAAATTTACACACATTATGTGTGGAGAAGTGGGGAATCCAGGTTCAAACCACAGCCCCTACACAAATTATCTTTGGTAGCTGCCAAATGAGTTACACTTACGGAACAACGTGTTTCATATTTATTAATTTACATGATCACAACATATCATTGAACTCTTTAAAGAAAAATTATTATCAGTAGAACAAAGTATGTTAAATGAATGTAAGAAAAAAAAAATCCTTCATTTTTCGACTATATTATAAAGCAAGTCAATGTGCTGAAACTACTTTGCTGCATTTGGCTCTTATTCTTAGCCAAGTTCTATATCTTTGTCCTGTGTTGTGAAGTTGAGGTCACACATTGTTTATGTCCTATATCTATGATGGTAGTGAATGTGAAAAAAATATATCATGACAATGTTAAGCTATACCAATAAACAACATTGATGTAATTAAATTTAAGGGTTAAATATGTTTTTGGTCCCTATAAATATCTCAAGTTTTTGTTATAGTTCCTCTAAAAAAATTCTTCAACTTTTAGTCCCTAAAAAATTTCTCATCTTCACTTTTGGTCCCTCTTTTAAAGTAAGCTCATATGTAGAATTCATATTTTTGTATAAAATTTTGCAGAAAAATTCAAAATATTATAAGAATCTCTCACAAAAAAAAAATTAGAATTTTTTAACAAAACATGAATTTAATATGAATTTTTATATTTTTGACGGTTAAAAATTCATATTTAATTTATGTTTTGGTAAAAAATTCTAATTTTTTTGGGGATTTTTTTTACAATATTCTACACACTTTTGCACAATTTTATTAAAAAATGCAAAAGTTAACTTACAAATATGGACCAAAAGTAGTGATAGAAAATTTTATAGGGATTAAAAGTTGAAGAAATTTTTTAAAGGGACTAAAACAAAAAGTTAGCTTATTTATAGAAACAAAAAACATATTTAACCCTAAATTTAATTATCTCCGTAATAAGTTGGTGAAAATGCCATTGGAAGCATGAAATACTATATTTTGCCACTTAGACACTTTAGTTATAGTCCTTGGATAGTGACCTCAAAATTCATCACAATGTCTAATTATCTAATAGTAGGCAAGCCATATTTATCTAATAGTAGGCATGCCATATGCAAATCTGAAAATGAGAGATATGATTTTAGTATCGTGGACTAGAGAATCCTGAAGTACAAAAGTGGTGTGCTTGATTACTACCATCTAATTAATAAATTAAATTTTTATATAGGGACGATGTAATATTTTTCACACATGCATCAAATACTTCATTGTGCCACTTTTTTAGCGGTTTCCTAAAATATATTTATAAATATCTACTTGATCTAGTCTAATTAGTTGGATGTACGTGTAATTTTTGTTACACGTCGATGCATAATTGGCAATTTAATATCTTCCATATTTGATGTACTAGTAATAATGAAGAATATTTTCATTCTGGATTTACCTCCCACAATTGACTCCTTTCCTTGCTCATTCCAATCATTGACACACGCACACCATGTCACACTCACTCAAATGACTTCACATTGACTCAGCAATATATAAATTCCCCCGAAATTTTCGTACATTTCCATTTCCATTTCAGTTTCTGAACTATAAAACATTACTTTCTTGCTCTCATGTTTCCTCACTATCATTGTCCGAGATTCAAACCTAACCCTTTTCTCTTCCACATCTCATTGCTTCGTACACATCTTACTCCGATCATAGTTCTTTCGGTTTTCTAAGACGATCATCATCTTCTCCACCGTTTACTGGTAACAATCACTCATACTTTGATCACTTTTTTTTTAGTCTAATTCTGTTGATGAATGATGATTCCTCATATGTTGTTTGTGATATACGACACATTATAGAACTCTATTGAGAGAGATAAAAAGATACTATTTTTTATGTTAGGAAAATAAAAATGGTATTTTAATATATTTGATAGTTTGTGCTCATATATAAAATGTTGTTCATGGTTTAGTGAGAGACAAAAATTCATGTCGTCTCCTTGATATTTGTTTTGTATAGTCCAATTTATAGTTTCAAAATCAATATGATTAGTTTATAGTTTCTAAATCAACTAAAGTAAAAAAATATATATATAATTGTTCAGACTTTTGCTTTTTTAGAAAATCAAACACACCCCTAGAGTTATATTTATGGATAATTTCAATTTTCTATCATGTGCTGCATTGTTTATGAGAAGTTTACAGATATGTTTAAAAGAGGTGTATACAAATCATGTAATTTTTTTATTCAAATAATACAACTATTTCGTCCTGTTTTGTGATTTTGTCTTACTAATTTAAGGAGCTTTTTATTTGTCTGTATAATTTTATTTTTTTTAAGGAATTTGTCTGTATAATTTGTTTCGTTAATACTTTGATGCGTGTATTTATTGAATAATTTGGTATCAATGTGTCTGTTATGGCATGATAGTATATAGTTTGTTTGTGGAAATTCAGGGTTAATTTTTTCTAGCATATAATAAATCATGTACTATTTTGATGAATTGCTCGAAAAATATGTTATTAATTATTATAATCTAAAAGCGGTAACTTTTAAAAATTCCTGAATACACATTGGTCGTGAAATCTCATTTTACAAAGGACGAGATGAAGAAGTTCCGAATTTTTTTTAGAAAAAAATTATGTTTCGACATGAAAATATTGATGTGTGTCCTATGATTTTTTGTACGTAATTTAAAATTGTATGAAAGTGTAGAAGATAAAAAGTAGGAGTGCGAAGATAAATCCGATTTGTGTATTTTGATTGATGTTCTAAATTCTAATAGTATAGCTGATTCTTTTATGGTTGTTTATGTCCAGTTAACTGTAGACGTTTCAACTTTCAAGGATATGGAAACACTAGCTGTTAATATCAAAGACTCTTTTCCCAGTTTACTGGTACTTGCTTCTCACAATGACTCTGAAGGTTTTAAGCTTCTTTTAGACAGAGAAGGAGCTTCTTCAATTAACGAGGTGGGGATTTGGTATACTCGACAAAATGGTACTACGGAGATTGTTCTTGAGCACAAAACTCCTTTGATGGTTGCTGCCACTTATGGTAGTATTGATGTTATGAAGGTTATACTCTCGTATCCGGAGGTTGATGTGAATTTCGCTTGCGTGGTGAACAAAAGTACCGCCCTTCACTGTGCTGCTTCTGGTGGGTCTGCTAATGTTGTTGATGCTGTGAGGGTTCTTATATCCGCGGGTGCAAATGTTAGTTGTGTCAATAGCAATGGAAATCGTCCTGTTGATGTCATTGTTGTTCCTCCTAATATGCAAGGCTTCAAAGTAGTTCTTGAGAAACTTCTTTTCGATAATGTCTCTGATAATAGATCTGTTGGTGACTTCTCTATTTCGGCATCTATTGATTCTTCTAGTTCTGGTTTGCTTGAAAATGGGATGTCTTTGCCACACTCTCCTTTAGTGTCACCACCTTCTCCTGTGGTGGATTCGAAATTTACTGAGAAGAAACAGTATCCAGTTGATCCATCATTTCCTGGTATAAAGAACAGCATGTATGCAAGCGATGAATTTCGGATGTTTTCTTTCAAGGTCCTTCGTTGTTCCCGTTCACAATCTCATGATTGGACTGAGTGTCCATATGTGCATCCCGGAGAGAAGGCTCGGAGGAGAGACCTTAGGAGGTTCAATTACAGCTGTGTGCCTTGCCCTGATTTCAGGAAAGGGGCTTGTAGGCATGGAGATAAGTGTGAATATGCTCATGGAATATTCGAGTGCTGGCTACACCCAGATCAGTATCGAACACAACTCTGTAAAGATAAGACTAGTTGTAATAAAAAGGTGTGTTTTTTCGCACACGATGAAAAGGAATTGAGGCCACCACATTCATTAACTGGATCTGGCGTTCCTTCACCATGTCCATCTGCTTCTGCTTTTAATGCGATGGACATGGCTGCTGCAGTGAATCTTGTGATTGGTTCACCCCCATCAGTCTCTTCATTGCATCCGTCTAATTTTTCCCAACATATGCCCCCTTCTGGAAATGGCATTTCATTCTCAAGTACTGCTTGGGCACAGCAAAATGTTCTAGGAAGCAATTTTCAATCTAGTCGGTTGGGATCTTCTCTCCATGCTTGCAACATTCTTCCTGAAGACTTCAATGTGCTGAGCTATTTAGATGGGCAGCAGCACCTTATGAATGACTTGAGCTGTTTCTCACAACCCGGTCCTAGTTCTTGTCGGTCTACGGCACTAACTCCATCAAATCTTGAAGACCTCTTTTCTGCGGAAATTTTGTCATCTCCTAGGTATTCTAACCCAGCAATGGCTTCTGTTTTTTCCCCTTCATATAAATCAGCTGCTACGAATGAGCTTAAACAACTTCAAAGTATGTTATCGCCTTCAAATACTAATATGCTGTTTCCCAAGAATGTTGAGCATCGTCTTTTACAGGCTTCATTTGGTGTCCCTTCATGCAGTAGCATGTCACCTAGAAGTTTTGAACCAATCTCCCCACTAATCCCTCAAATGTCTGCATTTCCTCATCGCGAGAAACAGCAGCAACAGCTGCAGAGTGTTAGTTCCAGGGAACTTGGTTCCAAAATCCCTTCCTCAGTTGTTGGATCACCTACGGACCCATGGTCTTATTTGGGATCTCCTAATGAGATGTCTGATTGGTCGGTAAATGGAGACGAACTAAGTCGCCAAATGCACAATGCATCCTCATTTGAACATAAAATCATTGGGAAAGAAGAGCCTGATCTATCATGGGCCCAAGTCCTAACGAAGGTTTCCTCACCTGAGATGATTACAGAGAAGTTTGCATCTTCTGGACCTATCACATCTTCTGCAAATATTCGGTTTTAGGAGCTTGGCTTGAGCAAATAAAACTTAAGTTAATTTGACACTTCATATCTTATTGAGATAGTTATTTAAGTTCTTAAGGTACATATTCTTTTGGTGGAATTGTTTGGAAGAATACAACAAAGAAGAGTAGTGGTGATGGAAGCAGGGTTGGCTACTGAGCTCATGAACCATATCTATTTTTCCATGAATAATAGTTTTTCATTCAATATTTTTCTAGGTCTTTAAATTTTCTAGGTATTCAATAGGTATTAACGCCCCATTTCAAGGATTCTTCCTTTTTCCATTTTATTTCCCTTTGAAGAAAGCTAGATGGTTTACAAAACAATAAAAGAAAATAGTTTCAATTGATTACATGTTTTTTCTCAAAGTTGTTTGTGCCTCTGTATATTCTTTTTATCGGTGAAGTAGCCTATTGGCTAGACTCACTCATCTTAAGTGCGGAGGTATCCATCTATTTAAATTATTGAATTTATCTTTCGGAAGGAATAATTTCAGGTAATCTGCATTGCTGAATAATTGCTGCAGATCACAATGAAATATTAATTGAAATATTTATACTTTTGACAGTATGTTATGTGCTTTACTGTCTTGTGTTTTTTCTACTATTTTTCTTGTAACAACTAGAATTTGGATGGACTATTTAAAGTGATCAAGTAATTTAATAGTATGAAGTATTACTTGAACAAGGTTAATGCTCTTTTAAATTAAGGAGATATGAAAGTGAGAAAAATTGAAAGTTCTATTGCAATAAGTTTATGATTTGATATTTATCTATTCTTCATGATCTATATTAACCACCTCGTATAACCTAAAATTTAATTAAAAGTTAAACTCAAAACCAACGATGAATTTGTTTTAGTAAGGGACTTAAACTTCTTAAGTAGAATTCACCTTGTCCTACATGTAACTCAAAACAAGAAGTTAAATTCACAAATTTTTTTGACTCAGCTAAATTCAAAACCTTAGATAATCGTGTGCCTTCTTCCTTCCGATCGATAATACATGTAGACATCAAATCATGGATGCTAGTGATATATTTACAAAATGGTAGCAAGAGGTTAAGCTTTTCCTCTTTTGACTTGAAAAAAAAAACTTTTTCTCTATGAGATTTGTTTCATACATAGGTTGATTTATTTTTTTTTTGAGGGAAGGTTGATTTTCTTTATGCAATCATACATAATAAGTTGATGACATGTGAAGATGTGGACCAATTTTTATAAGAAATTGTAGAGAGATGAGAGAGAATATATTTAAATAGATCCCTAGATAAAAATTATTATAATTAGATTCTCCTATTTTTTTATTTTAAAAAGAAAATTTTATTGAAGAATCAATACAGGCACAATGCGGGCAAGTATAGACAAAAAGGACAAAGATGGTGAACATACGCAGTACAAAAATACCAAACAATACATAAGAAATATCGGACACCACTGATAACAAAGGTCAAGAACTAAAAAGGTCCAAACACCGTGAAACACCAAAACTAATGATGTCGAGCGACACAATGCACGACTCAAGTAATTTTTAAGGAGATGTATTTATATAGTCTCAACTCCAAATAAAAATCATTTAAGCACTTGAGTTCGTCGAGTGGTGTTGCAGAGGACCTTGGAGTAAATTCATAGTCCACTCAAAGTGTTAGTTCGATTCTTTATCTGGTGCCAATTTCAATAGACTAGTTTGACTTCTTAAAAAATCACTTAGACACACATTCATAGATACATATCATTAAATTACTTCAAAAGTATATATTATTTAAAAAATTTCTTTTATAATTTTTCATTTATATTTCTGGTCTAAGTGGATTTTATTTTAGCTTCTGACCAGACAAGTATATCTCCTTTTTAAGACAATATATGATGCAACTTACTAAACTGATAATAGACTCATGGAAAACAGAAAACCACACACCAAAGCCCCCCTCCACCTACAAAGAACTCCACCAAACAAAGAAGGTATTGAACCAAAACTAGCACAACTTTATGCAGGAAAAAAACCACACCACCACCACCACCACAGCAGAACGCCAACCAAGTTGCAGAATCCAAGATACACAAACCAGACTGCAGCAGCTTTGACACCTCCATCAACTTTTAATCCTCCATGTTGATTTCACGTTCATCTTTACTCAAGAAAGTTGATGATTGAAAACTAAATCATACTCATCCTATATGGTTACAATGCTGCCAACTTTAGGTCCTTCCATTACATGTTGACTAACGGTCAAAGGGAAGTGTAACAGAAGGACCTAATTACAAAAAAGTATATTAGTTCAGGACCTAATTACAAATGCTATTAGTTTAGGGACATATTTAACATTAAAATCTATTACAGTCAAAGCAGCGCACTCAACATCTCATTCCAAATATCAGGCACACCAGGGAGGCACCAATGACTGCAATCAGAGGAATGGCCTATTCTTTGTTTCTCATCTTGGCTGGTTGCCTTCCTATACACTGAAGGATGTCCATCTCTGCGTAAGGCAGTCATTGTCGTAATATCTTGCAGGTATACCGGAAACCTCATTTTCTTCAGCACTCCTTGGAGAACAACTAAAGGTTCAGGAGCATGTTGTTGCAGGCTGAAAAATGGTAGAGGCTGTTTCTGATTGTCGCATTTCCAACCATTTTCCCTACATAAAAAACCCAATCGCAAGAGATAGTGAAATGCCAAAAACAAAACTATAGGCGAAAAAACTGTTAAGAAAGAGTTAGAGCTCAATGGTTGGTTTGGGTATAAACATGATTTCCGATAGAATATTATGGTGTCGTTGGATCCATGTGATCAACTTCTCTTAGTGAAATATAAGACTTAGTTGTTATAAAGATAAACAAGTTTTAGGCATATAAAAGAATATATAGTACCTGTTATGCCTAGGTGACATGCTTCTGAAGATGACTTTGGTTTTTTGAGGGTTTAGATTTAGATCCACCCACCTTGCCCATGTACTCAGTCCTTTTTGATAAGCAACCATAAGATTCATGTTTTTTATCAGATTATTTCCCTCCTTGTAGTAATCCCACCTGTATTAGTCGAGAAAGAAGCATATAAATGTGAAGCATTTATTCAAAATTTAAGATTAAGCCTCTTTTAGAAAGTTTATCGAAGCAACTTATCCCATGTCCATAAGCTGTTTTTTGTTTATTTAAAGTCAGATTGTTTTTATATCTTAAGAGGGAAATTGAGAAAATGGAATGATATGAAGAGAAGGTGGAAAATTAATTGACAAAGAATCTTCCTTACGAGCTTGTTTTATCGGAGTGAGTCCACCACTGTGCTGAATCAAATACAAGGATATCAACTCCTCTCCAAGACTTTGCATTTTCTTCAATCAAATCCAAATGTAAAACTCTCTTGTTTTCTGGACTTTTCTTCAGTTCTACTAACAGTGGTGCCCAGAAAAACTCAATTGATGTATCAAAATCCTACCATAGAAAATTGTGATGTCAATAATTTGCAAAGGTAGAAAAGAAAATGTGTTTGATGAATGTCTTCATTACCATTGAATGGAAAGCCATTGCAGGTCCATGGTAGGTCACCCTTTTTCTACCAGTTGGTATTACACCTTGTACTAAGCATACTAAAGATTCCCACTGATTTCTCATTATTGAATCACCCACCAACATTATTCTCTTCCTTCTCATTTTTCCAAGAAACCTTAGTGCATCAAACCTACAGAGGTAATTAACTAGTTAAGTTTACAAGCACGAGTTTGTTGATAACAAAGTGTTGAAATTCATTTACTTAAATAAAAATTTGGCTCTTGAAATTGTAAATATTTGTCGCTTTAGTCATGAAATTGTGAACATCGGTCGCTTTAGTCCTAAAAATAAGTAAAATGGAAGTTGGTTCAATGGCTAGACAAATAGTCTTTGTAAAATTTAACCACATTAAAATGAACCCACAAATATTTTCAGACAAAATGGTCCTTGTGACTTGGCAATGTGTGGCGTCTAGCTCATACCTTCTGACAGAAAAACTTCAGGGACTAAAATGACTGACATGTTACAAATTAGCAGACATAGTTGCCTTTCATGAAATTTGGGGACAAAAATGACTAACACTTACAATTTCAAGGATGAATTAGATCATCTACTCCAGTCACAAACTCACTATCAACAAACTTACCTTATCCGTACAAATTACAATAACGCAAACTTAGGAGATGGGGTTAAAAACTTAGATCAATGGAGGGTTGGAATGACATAGTAACATCCCACATTTCAACCCTCCATTGATCTCAGTTTTTAACCCCGTCTCCTAAATGCATAACTTCCACGGTCGTGGCTTTTGCGTTATTGTAATTTGTACGGATAAGGTAAGTTTGTTGATAATGGGTTTCTGAATGGAGTAGATAAATCTAGAATATATTCCCCTCAAAAATCTAGAATATACAATCACTACTTGTGTCAGGTAAATACTCAAATTAATTAACTAAAAAGTCCAACCATGTTTTTTTTTTAGAACTCATCCTCGGATCCAAAAGTCGACTAATCCGAGAGTTCCAATCTCACCGTTCACCTGCGGGGCTCATTTAAAGTAAAAGCAAATCTCTATATAAACTAGTCCATCGAAATTGTAACCAAAGAAATCGATCATGAGACCTTTAAAGGAACACGCTCTAAAATCTCAAACCAACACCACTAAATCATGTTTAATTAGTAAACTTTGTTTACCATTTAAATGGACGCAGAGCTATTGATATTTTAAGGGTTATGGTAACAAGTGTCATAAGTGTTCCAAGGACACTCGTTAAAGATTAAAGATTAAAACTATTTTTTAAAGTTTTGTTGTGTTGAAGACATCATTCTTTAGAGAAAAATTATATTTTGGACTTGCACTAATAGCACGCGTTAACATTTCTCAAATTTCAATTGTCTGTGTGTAACAACGATGAATCATATATATACTAAATATTAAAAAATAAAAATTGATAAATAAATAAATAAATATTGAGTAAAGTGAGTGTATAGAAGAAAACAAAAAGGTGGCAATGTGAACAGACCTTGGGATGGAACAAGCACTTGGCTTCCACTTCCACTTCTCATAATCGGAATCTGGCCTCCCATTCTTTTGACAAGTAACTGCAGTACTGAGATAAGGGCAGTTAGGATCATAAAGAGGGTAAGATTCATCATAAACCCATTTTCCAACTGAAAAGTCACATCTCTTGCTATTGTTTTGGAGGATGTTAACATCATCAGGTTCAACTAGAAACCCAACATCATCTTGTGGGTCCAGAAGAGATAATGTGCAGTGGAAGAAGCTGAACAACAAGAAAAAAGAAAGCAAATGAGTCATTGGTGTTGACATGGAAGAAGACCAAGGGAGTGTGAAGTGGGTTAAGGAAGAGTAGGGTTATGTAGAGGGAAAGGGTTGGTATTGAAGTAAAGTGTTTCATTAAGGCATGATTTGCGGGGTGGTATGGAGTGTGGACCATACACATATGTTACTTGTACTTATTGCCTGACTGGAGTAGTTGATACTAGAGTATTTATTTAAAGAGGAGAAATCATACCACGAATTGTAACATGGTCACAAACACAAATAAAAAGTTGGTAAGCACACACACATAAATCTAAAAAATTAAAATAACAATATAATTGAATGATTTGACTAAATTCTTTCTTATTTATTTTGTTTCATTTATGTGAGTGTGTCTAAACACATTTCATTTATATTTGTGTTCAAGTAAGAATAGCTCAAATCATATTTGTACTAAGTTTTTTTGAGAACTTTCTTTTCATATTTATATTATATTTTTACTTTTTCTTTATATTGTTTTGTTTTATATGTTAATACCTAATTTTTTTTTGTAAATTTATGGCACTAATTATTGTAATATCACATCTCTTTTTTAAAAGGTTTTGCTATCTTGTGTCTTAAGACCGTTCACAATAGAAGTGTCTTCTTTTTAAAGATCGGTGCGTAAAAAGTACTCCTATTGTAAAAGAGGTGCTATATTAAACACTCTCTTTGTGTAGAACACACATACTTTTAATATTAGAATATTAAAATGTAATTATGTTGAGTTTTTGATAGATGATTAATGAGTTTCATATAAGAAATTTATATGAGATTATGGGTTAGGGAGATTTAGTGCTTATTAGATACTACTATTAAAAAATTATAAAGGAGTGATGTATACAAGTGAGACCATTTAAGTATTTAAAATAAATGTCTCCATTATAGATGTTATAATGAGGGGTTTGAAATGGATTTCTTCTTAGACATGTCTCAAACACATCTACAAAACTTAAAAATATGTATGAGCAATGCCGATCAATGACGGGTTCAAATTAGAAAGTCTTAGATGAACACAACCCCAAATCAAAATGATTTGAGCACACTTACAAAACATAGAAAAATATAAATGAGAATAAAATTAAATAATATTAATTGATGTGACTGATTTATTTTTGTTTTAATTTTTTCATTTTATTTGAGTGTGCCTAAATCTTTTTGGTTTAGGGTTGTGACTATATTAGACTTTCTCGATTCAAAGACATTAATTTTGATATAACATTCCCAACTATTTTATAATAGATGAACAAATAAAAAGTTAAATATCTTATCTTGTTTTAGAACTTTTTGAAATGAAATAAATTGTCCAATTTAGATACACATGTATATGTTTTGATTTTTAATTTTGATCTTTTAATATATATATATATATATATATATATATATATATATATATATATATATATATATATAAGGAATTTGCTAGAACACACCCACTAGTTTTTATGTGGGAGTGTTTTAGCAAACTACACTTTAAGGTGTATTTAACTACTTTTTAGTTATAACTCTCTAAATCACACCTTTTAAAAAATAAGTGGGTGTATCCTAGCAAATGCTTATAGGAGTTGCTAACATACACCAACTTATTTTTTAGAAGGTGTGTTTTAGCAACATTCACCTTAAGGTGTATTTAACAACTTTTTAGTGTCGGTGTCCTCCGTCTTTTAAATTGGCGGTGTCTACATGTCGTTGTCTTTCAAATAAATAGTATCGACTTGTCATTTTTGTGTCGGAGTTTGTGTTTCATGGCTCAAAATCAATTCTTATCACAATCAAACAAATTGCACATTAGTGTCCCCTTCAATACTTGCTCTAGGTGAAACAAAAAATTGGAGTGTCAACAAAACCTTATCGTGATAATAATTTACTGAAAACAAAAGTTAATTGGATTTCAATAATTTGAACTGTGGTTTGGTGCTAAGCAAAGTCAGGATTTGAGCAAAAGTTTTGCATCTTGTGCTTAAAACCACTTTCATGTAGAAGTTTAACTTTTGAGATACATGAACATATTACATGAGTATACGACATGAAGTATACAAGATTGATGCACAGAGCACTGAAATAGATACCTAATACAACAGAAACTCAATAAAAATATCAGTTTACTTATCAGTTTGTAGTGTTTTGGTTCCATATCTCATTTTACTTGTGCTTTCATTTAGAGCTATACACCCATAATTTGTCACTCTTGTATTATAAACTTTGAGATAGTAAGCTAGCTAGTTGTGTAAATGACTGCAAAAGAGTCTTGTCTTATCTTCAAGAGGAGTACTACTGGACATAGTGAAAATTCGACAACATTTAGATGTGACTGAGGCGAACGACATATGTCGTCTGAGATTGATTTCTTTATCCCACTCTGTTATTATGTTAAGATGTTTGTTTGATAGTGTTACATATCACTTTTGCAAAGAATCATGTTTTCCATAATCATAATGTTAATGACCAAAAAACATGTACTATTATTGTATCCACGAATGCTTTAGAGTTGGAAACTATACACATCTTCATCTTGCTAATCAATTTCATGCTTAGGTTAGCATAATATTTGTGTATGCAATACTGGATTATAAATGCAAACTATAAGATTGCTCAATTACTAAATAGGTTCATGTTTAAGTTGAACTTCAGTGCATGTTTGTTTCAAATTTTGGTAAATGTTAACAGTAAAATGTCACTTCCAATTTGAGTTTTTAAGGGAGCAAAACACTATCGATCCGAGAATCTAAAGCAAATTAACAAGCCTTTAAATGTTTAATTAAGAACATTACCAATCCCTCACAAAAAGAAAAATACCAAAATTAACAACGGTGGCTTAACTTCGTGCACTATTTCGTATCCATCAACTGTGTTCTGAGGATTTCTGCACTCACTTCCTCGACATTTGGAAACAAGTGTCCAGCACCTTGCAATTCATGGTATTGAATCCATGGAAGTTTTTGAGCAATATATCGTTGCAGCGTAGCAGGGACTAGCTTATCATCAGCACCTTGCCATAGATGAACTTTGATTGTATTATCCGGCAAAGGGTTGTCAAGATCAAGTGGATCAAAATCCCAAGTTCCAAATCCAATTATCGTGTCACGGCAAATAGATTCGTGCTCACCTTGTTGCGTCACTTGTGACTGCATTAATTTTAAGTAGTCGTTAGATCAGTATAAAGATATTACAATGTCGATCAATCATAATCATTAGATTATATATATAAATTAGTGCAGTATGTACCCGATGTTCTTTGTTAACAGACTTGTTGAAAACAATTGATAAATCTTGGGGAGACAAAACAGCAGAATTGCCTTGTACTATACTTGATGTAGGAAACCAGTTTTGAGTAAACCACCAGAATGTAAGCCATGGAACATAATGAGCAACTCGAAGTGCCCATTGGTCTTGTGTAGGTTGCTCATAATAGGCCTTTGTGGACAAGTTGTAAGGAAGCCCACGCCACCAGTAGTTTACCACTGGAGTCATCAATGTTGCCCCAGCAAGTCTGTTGTCATAAAACCACTATTAATTTACTTTTTTTAAGTAAAATAAAGTATACAATTTTTTTTCCCATGGTTACTTTTTGCATTTTACTTTTGTCAATATTTAAATACAAATTCCCTCAAAAAAAAATACAAACATTTTTTTTTTGGAGTAATTTAAATACAAACATTTAAACACTTTATATTCTCCTACATTTATTTCACACGTTATCATATCTCTTTTTCTTTTAAGATGTATACACTCAAATGAGTGTACACCAAACATTTCTCTTTTAAAAATTGGATTAGAGATGAATTCGCAAGCATTTATACCATTGTTCAATTGGTTCAACTAAGGTTAGTATCTCAAATAATCTCTGTATTACTTTAGAAGGACAACCCATCAAAAAATAAAACACATAATTCTAACTTTATAATTTTTTATTTCTCATACTTTAACCTCATGGTGTTAAAAAATATTTGGGTGTAGTTTGAAATAGTCTTCGGTAAAATGTTAAAACGTCTGAAAATAGCTCCTCCTATAAAGGATTAAAATATGAAGAATCTAAAATCACAGGATGAAATATGTTTCTATTTTATAGTTGTTATTTTCAAATCTCACCAAAATTACAAAAAATTATTTAAAGTATTCACACGTTCAACTATGATTGAACTAAATGACAAATAAATAAATAAATAAAGTATATTGATGTGGAAATGGATTTTAATTAGATTAATTTACTTTTAATACTATTGTTTTTTATTTGAAGGACTGTTTAAATTTTTGTCACATTTTATCTAAAGATATTTTAAATTGATTTAAATTCAATACTGGCCCCACCTTTTTGTTTTTTGAGGAACCGAAACAAGATTTTAGTCATCTATTTTTACAAGTTCTAGAAACATTATCATTATTCAATTTGAGTTTTATTTGTAATGACATGTCACTTTCATCATTCATGTAAATCATAGCTGTTTTTTGGTTGAGTGGGTGGGAAAACGATGATCAAGGTTAGGTAGAACAATAGATCCCTGAGTTTTGGTTTTAAGGAACTTTTTCCATGAAATATAGGTTTTTAGATATGTATGATGAAGATTTAGATTTGTTTATGAATTTTGTTTTTTTTAACAAAAAATAATAAAAAAAATTGACATTTTATAACATAAAAAATTAAACTAAAATAACAGTGTTATCTAAAATTAAATCATTGCGACGAATTGTGTAATTTGTCAATTTTAAAATATTGTTTTTATGATACACTAAAAAAAAAAAAATGTGTGGTATAGGAAAGGATAGAAGGAGCATTAACTGTTGAGTTACCTGTGAGGAATGAATTTGAGGCAACCCCAAACAGCTTGGCCCCCCATAGAAAATCCCATGACATAAAACTTAGATCCCAATTCCAGCTTATCTGCAAGTTCCTCAACATCAAGAGCCAAACTCTTTACACTTCTTTTAGGATCAGCATCACTTTCTCCATACCCTGGTCTATCAAATGACACAACATATGCTCCCAATTCTTCAAGCAACCCCTAACCAAATTTAAGAAATACTAAATAATTATCAAAATCAAACTTAATCAACTAAACCAAGGTTAATATATGCTATATGTTAATTAATTATTACCTTAGGAAGGTTTGTTGCAATCACTGCATCATGTCTAGTAGAACCAAACCCATGTATGAATACAATCTTCTTGTTAGCTGCTTCTCTTGGAACACCATATTCTTTGTAGGCCATATGTCTTCCATCTCTGAGCTTTATCCTTGGTGCTGTTATGGGTGGACCACCTGGTGAACCACATGTTTTTGGGGGTGGAGGTTTAATGGCTTCATATGCTAAACCCAAAATTCCAATCAACAAAATTGATGCAATTCTTTTCAACATTTTCTTTGGGGAAATACAGAGCCGGTCAAAATTATGTTAGTGCCAACCCTCGAGTGAACATATATATACTCCATCTTTCCCATCGTAATTGTCATATTTACAAGAAAAAATGTTCAAAAACTTGTAATTTTTAGTTTTAAAATGATTATCAAAATACATAACCCTTTATTGATATTCATTTTAAACAAATTTTTTTCTCCAACATAGACACTCAATGTGAAATGGAGATAATATTATTTTCCATTTTATATTTATGATAATTAAAATAATCAATATTAGTTTGATAATTAACTTTATTATTTATATACAATTTTTTCTCAATTTGTGATTTAAAATTCATTTTTTAAAGTGAATAAATTGTTGGAACAAAATGTGTTTAACTTTACCCTTAAAAGTTTTGAGTGATAACAAAGTATTAAAAAAATTGTTAATTGGATATGCTAATATTTGTTCAAGTATACAGACCATAGACAAAAATTTTGAGACCATTTATAGGTTCTGGATGAACAAAAGAAAGCAAAGATTTGAACAAAAAGGAAGCTTAAAAGTATCTGAAGAAGAATTGCTCCTGAAGACATAGCACTTCTGAAGTGATGACGTCATCAGAAGCTAAATATCACTAGAAGTTTAAGTTCATCAGGATATGCAAACTTAAATATTCAAAGGTTGTTCAATGGATTCAATGTCGTCTTAATATTGCGAAAGAGTGGAAAAGAGTAACAACGGCTAACTCAAAAGGATACAAAGGCATTGGCTGCTTGTTTCTTTGTTAAGCGTTGACAAAGTACAAATTGTACGAAGTGTACAACCACTACACAGAGTTTGTCTCTGCTACAAGACAAGGATAACAGCTCTGCCTGCAACAATGTTCCTTCATACATGGAATGCATTTGAAATTGATCCTTCATAGGACAATAACCATATCAGGCAATGAATCATTGATGATTGATCAAAGCTTCAAACGACTCTTTTTAGATGCGTTGGCAACTCAACGTTCATTTCACACCTCTATATAAAATAGTGAAGACTTGAAGAACAATAAGACTCTACAACAATTTAAAAGCGCTAAAACTCTGTCAAAATTGTTCAGCATCCAAAAGTTCACTTAGAATTTCTTTTCAAAGTTCATATCTTAGAAATTCTAGAGTCTCAAAGAGTTTGTATCTGATTTGTATTATGAGCACCTCTGATTGTATATCAAGTGTTCTTTGTCAAACATTTTTCTTGTAATTCTGTTTGATTAGAAGTCTCTTGCTTGTGTGTTTGAGCATAGAAGTCTCTTGATTGTGTTCTTGAGCATTGGAAGTCTTTTGCAGTTGTGCTTGAGCATTTGTAATCAGATATTACATTTTAGTGAACTCTCCTTGGAATTGCAAGAGGGACAGGACTACTTCCGGTTTGGGTAAAGAACTTGTATAATTGTTTTGTGTCTTTCTTCTCTCTCACTGTTTTATCCGCTGCAACTTAGTTCTGAACATCACTTCAGAAGTTGTTCTTAAACTGCTTATGGTCTGTGTGTTTCAACTTAAGAGAAAACGAAGAAAAAGCTAACACAATTCAACCCCCTTCGTGTTTTTCTCACCTTCATAAATTAGTGGTAGAAAATTGAACTATTCTCATGAAACATTTAATATAATTTAATATGACATTTCCTTTAGAACCGTGAGTATTAAACTCAAACTGTGCATGTAATAGCTTATACTATAAAAATAAAAAATAAAAAAAAATAAAACGAGCATGTTATCTCTTATTCATAAACCTAACCCTGTTGCCCTAATTTTAACCTAAAAATTTTGCCAAATTTTCCTCCTCTTAAACCTAACCGTGATTTCCTAAATTAATGCATCTCTTATCACTTACTCTTAAACCTAACTCTTTTGCCCTAATTTTAACCTAAAAATTTTGCCAAATTTCCCTCCTCCTAAACCTAACCGTGATTTCCGAAATTAATGCATCTCTTATTCATAAACCTAACTCTGTTGCCCTAATTTTAACCTAAAAATTTTGCCAAATTTCCCTCCTCCTAAACCTAACCGTGATTTCCTAAACTAATGCACCTCATATCACTTATTCATAAACATAACCTTGTTACCCTAATTTTAACATAAAATTTTTGCCAAATTTCCCTCCTCCTAAACCTAACCGTGATTTCCTAAATTAATGCATCTCTTATCACTTATTCATAAACCTAACTCTGTTGCCCTAATTTTAACCTAAAATGTTTTCCAAATTTCCCTCCTCCTAAACCTAACCGTGATTTCCTAAATTAATGCATCTTATATTCATAAACCTAACTCTGTTGCCCTAATTTTAACCTAAAAATTTTGCCAAATTTCCCTCCTCCTAAACCTAACCGTGATTTCCTAAATTAATGCATCTCTTATCTCTTACTAGACTTTTGGCCCGTGCGACGCACGGGTCTTCTCGACTATAATAAAGACCAATAAATAATCTTTACCCCGTAAGATCATTGGTCGATCAATAAACGCAAATTATATTATCACAGATACAATATTACAATCAAATGATAATAAAAAAATTACAAAGAAAAAAGATAAAAAAGAATACAAAATTATATTGTTGCACGGGTAAATTTTATTTATTACTTTTATAGTTAAACATAAAAAATTAATGCAGTTCATGGTTCCTAACAAATTATTTAGGGTAGCCGAGTTTGCATGAAAATTAAGGTATTCTGTTTGTAAACGTATTAAATAAGTGTACAACAACTTGTCAAAAAAAAATCTACAGAAACAATAGGTAAAGTTGCTGCAGGCCTAATAAAATTAATAAATAATAAGGATAAGGATTAAGATATCTATTAAATTATTGCTTTGAAAAAAAATATTCACGGTTATTAAAGAGAGAAATGAAAAACATATATGATGCAAATTTAGAGCCAAAATTTTAAGATAGAGTTGTTGCAAACCTAATAAGGGATTAGTGGAGGGAAAAAATTAGGTTAAGACTTAACAAAATTAATAAATAAGGATTCATAAACCTAACCCTGTTGCCCTAATCTCTTATTCATAAACCTAACTCTGTTGCCCTAATTTTAACCTAAAATTTTTGCCAAATTTCCCTTCTCCTAAACCTAACCGTGATTTCCTAAATTAATGCATCTCTTATCTCTTATTCATAAACCTAACCTTGTTGCCCTAATCTCTTATTTATAAACCTAACTCTGTTGCCCTAATTTTAACCTAAAATGTTTTCCAAATTTCCCTCCTCCTAAACCTAACCGTGATTTCCTAAATTAATGCATCTCTTATCTCTTATTCATAAACCTAACCTTGTTGCCCTAATCTCTTATTTATAAACCTAACTCTGTTGCCCTAATTTTAACCTAAAAATTTTGCCAAATTTCTCTCCTCATAAACCTAACCGTGATTTCCTAAATTAATGCATCTCTTATCACTTATCACATATTCATAAACCTAACCATGTTGCCCTAATTTTAATCTAAAAATTTTGCCAAATTTCCCTCCTCCTAAACCTAACCGTGATTTTCTAAATTAATGCATCTCTTGTTCATAAACCTAACTCAGTTGCCCTAGTTTAACCTAAAAGTTTTGCAAAATTTCCCTCCTCCTAAACCCAACCGTGATTTCCTAAATTAATGCATCTATTATCTCTTATTCATAAACCTAACACTGTTACCCTGATTTTAACCTAAAAATTTTGCCAAATTTCCCTCCTCCTAAACCTAACCGTGATTTCCTAAATTAATGCATTAGATGCTATTAATCACATATATTAAATCCTATTTAATTCGCAGAAATTTTTCTTGGCATTATTTTTTCTTGCTTTGTAGTCAACTGATTTTCCTACTTCTTTAGAAGCGATTAACTATCCTATTTAATTCCCATAATTTTTTCTCACGTAGTCAACTGATTTTCCTGCTTCTGCGATTAAGTTCAACTTATTTGCCTGCTTTTATGGAAAAGATTTACTTCCAGGGATATTCTCCTTAATCTTATATTGATTCATGTTTCCCTCATATTTCCTCCCTTATCAAAACCAAAATATTATTTCTCTGGGGACAACAATATTCAAAACACATTTTCTACCTTTTAGTAACAATTACAGACTTTTAGTAACATTATTAGTAACAATTATCTGCTTTTAGTAACAAACCATGGCTTTTAGTAACATGAATCAAATAGTAGATTTTCAACAAATTAATTGTCTTATTCCCTTCGCATCAATTTTCTTTTTCTCTTATATATCATGAAATTCAATATTGGTCACTTGCTAGCAATTAATTTATGAAACATTTGGCAATATGTTAAAATTTTTAGACCTATTGTTTAACCAATTATATACCAAATTTTTTATAATATCGAATAATCCACGCCGTAAAAAATTTAGAATATCTTAAACAACCATAATTATTTCATGCTCACTTCAAGTCCTTCCTGTTTTTATGGTAATTATAAACAAAAATCGTAATTACTCTGATTCAATCAACTAAGAGATTTCATCATCATCTAATTTTTTTTTGTTGCAGACAATGTGCTCCGCTTCCTCTATTTATGACAGCAAAAAATCCAAAACCTAATCTCTATGATTGAATCAAGTAGTGGATTTCATCCACATTTCTTGCCTAATTAGTTGCAGGTGATATACACCTCTTCAAGATTGTTTTTGTCATTACCACTTTATTTTATTCAAATATTAAGTCAGACTTTGGAAGTCATTAATTCTGCGTCCCCTCCCTATTTACACGTCAATTATAAAGTCAAACCAATTCCCCCAACAAAATAATAATTTCATATTTTCTATATTAATCTTTATCCTAAAATGTTGGGCATTTCCTAATTTTATTCCGCATCAGTTTTGGAATTATCGTTATAAGCAATACTCCTTATTTTAACCATCAAACTCTACTCACACGTATTACACTTTTGTTAAAGTAACATGAACAATGTACTAGAATTATGGAACAATACCAACGTCTATGGTAATTAACATCATGATTTGAGTTACGACAATTTTAACATTCAAACGAACTACATTGTTTTATTTTTAACGATGAATATTAACTTCTTAACGCACGGGTCAATGGTCTAGTTAGTTCTTAAATTACTTAAATTACCTTAAAGGAGGGTGGCAAATACAACAAAAATTAATTAGAATATACTATTTTGACTTTGTCTAAATGTTTACAGTATTTGTCGTTGTATATATATTTTTTGTCAAGCAATATTTGTTCTTTTTATCTAGAGGAGATAGCAAAAAATTATTAAAAAAAGACTAAATTATCTAACACCGTATCTAACTGTCTGTTTGTAAAACATTTCTCCGCTATCACGTCGCCACTATCCAATCTGACATCATGTAAATGTCGATTTTCTTTTTTCTTCTAGATAAAAGAGAGAGAAATTGCTTAAAATACACTGGAAAGAAAAGTCATTATCACCAAAAAATTATAATAAAACTCTTACAAATAAACGTGTATGCATATTTTATAAAAATTATGTCTGGAATTTTATTTATGTATTAATTTTCTAAAGTTAAAAAATGACCAAGCAATCCAAAAAAAAATGTACAACCCTTATCAGCAAAAACTTAAGTTTATGACTTTTTTTATATATATATTTGACTTAATACATCATTTGTTTCCTTAATTTATTTTTGGTTTTCATTTTGGTCTTTTAATTATAAAATATTTTAATTTGATCCCATAAATTTTCTGTCGTTTACTATTTTGGTCTTCTCCATTAATTTTTTGATATTTAGTATTTTTAATAGAATTATAACAGTTTGATTGCAGATCCATAGTATATTACAGTGAACCATCCATATTGGATTTTTTCCTTTCTCTTCTCCTCCTTCCCTATTCTTCCTCTTGATCTTCATTATCTTCAACATTGCTCATATCAAACCCACAAAAACTTTAACAAATAACTTTTCTCTTCTCCCATTTCCAGTTTCCAATTTCAAACGTATGCAACACAACAACATTAACTCTTCTTCTCTCATCTACACATACATAACACACAACCTATCCTAAAAACCATTTTTCATTCTCTTCAATTTAATCTCACACAAACCATCACGTATACCACCAAAGTCTCTCCTAAAACCACCAACAATTTCAATTTTAATTATGATTCTCCTAGCCACACAAACAACACACTAATATGATTCACCCATACCACCACCACAATCCCTCTTAAAACTCATCAACATGTCCAAAGTCCAAATCTTTCAACTCAAATCTCAACTCACCACATATTGAAAATAAACTGAAGCTTATTGAATTCCATTGAGGTTGTTGTTGTTGAATCTGAAGTCCGAAGTCCACTCCCTCTTCTTCCTTCTTCATCTTTTTTCTTCTTCTTGCATGTCATACACTAATTTGAAAAAAATTAATTGAAGTTGTGGTTGTTGTTATTATTTCTGGGTTCAGTTGTATTTGGTTTGCTTTTTGGATTCAATAAATTGTAATGGGTTAAATCGAAAGTGATGGTGGATGCTACTCAACCATCATCTTCGCCGGATTCAATTTTAAGATCGTATGATGTTGATGAAATTTTGAACTCAGATTCGATTTTGAACTTGGATAGTAAAATGATGGAATTCCTCCTTCTTCCTTCCTCTCTCTCACGATTTGTTCCTCTTTCCTTTTTCTATTCTCTTTTTTTTTTTTTTTTTAAATTCATGATGATAATAATGAAAGAAAGCAAAAAGTGTTGAATTTGATTCGGTATTGTTGTTGCTACTGTTGTTCATGTGTTGATGAAGATGGAGAAGAAGATGGGAGAAGAAGATGAAGAAATGTGAGAATTAGGTGTTGGTGGTTTACAATAAAATACAATAGACCCTACATGATCCAACAATCCTCTTTTAAAGAAAAAATCAAAAGGTTAAAATTTAAAAATTTAATAAGGTCTATGCTGGACCATCTTTAAACATGGATCACCTTAGACATTTGATGTTAAAAACTAACGGAGAGGACCAAAACAGTAAACAACAGAAAATTTATGGGACTAAATTGAAACACTTTATAATTAGGGGAACAAAATGAAAACCAAAAATAAGTTAAGGGACCAAACGATGTATTAAGCCTACATATTTTATATTACATTCAAAACATTTGAGTGTATCAGTACATTAAATTCTTAAATTAATAGTTAAATGAGTTATTTTTTTAAAGAAATAATATTTTTTATTATTTGTGATTATAATAACTTTAGAAAATTATGTCCCTCTGATCGTGAGCTTACCTCAGTTGGTAGGAATATTACATAATTTATGCAGGGGCCGGGGTTCGAACTCCTGACATCCCACTTCTCCACATTTATAATGTGAGCTCTAACCACTAGACTACCTGACAAAAAAACATTTAAAAAATAATAATAATTAAATCTTATTTACCAAAAACGTCAACGAAATAAAATTGATTTTTTTTTTTTAATTTGTATCACTCATAATAGGGAATATGATTATTTTTATGATAATATGTAAAAAAAAATTTACAATGATGCTTATAAACAATTAAATGAGGTGTACCATGCTTTTATTTCCTAAATCTATAAAGTAACGATAATTTTTTATGATGTAGAAGTTCTATTTTTTAATCAAACTTTGCAGAATTTTAATTAGTTATTTGCTATTTCTTATGAGTTGCGGAGTGGAAAATCTAAGATGGTACAAGGATCAAGGTGTAGAATGAAGATGGGTTGCCGGAGAGTATTTTCCTCCTTCACTCCGCTCCATTGACATGATTTCAATAACTAAATTAGAAAAATTAAGAATGTCGGTAAAAAGAAATTGCAGAAAAGGAAACATTTCAAAATTGTTTATTGTTAGACTCAAAATCTAAACTTATTAAAGAACACATAAAATAATACAAGAACCAATACTTGACTCTTCTACCTTACCTTAGTATCAAGTGCATTCCTTATGAGCATGTATTTGGATTAATACTTGGCGTTCTCAACAAAATTATATATCAAATCAAAATCAGTGTACTTGCCAAAAGAACCATATACATTTTGTCAAAAAATAAATAAAACCATATACATTCCTTTCTGATACTTGAGTCAGGAAATGTGCAAGTTTACCATGTTTTTCGAGAATAATCTTTGGATAAAAATATTTAACGAGTAACTATATCAAAAATAACAGAGAATGCAGAAACAAGATGAATAATGTAGTAAATTTAAAATTGTTAATTAATTATATTTATATAATGTTATCATATTAAAATATTAACTTAGCTGCCACATGGACATTAGTCATTTTGAAGGACAGTTCATAATAATAATAATAATAATAATAATAATAATAATAATAATAATAATAATAATAATAATAATAATAATAATAATAATAATAATAATAATAATAATAATAATAATAATATGTGAAATAAGTAATTAGCAATATATTTGTCAAAAAATAAAAAGTAACTAGCAATATAGAAGAAAATTTCTGCATGAACTCAGTGATTCATATTTTGCAGTGATCAAAATATATTTAACTCAAATCTAATTAAACTGAAATAATGAAAGGAACTTATATACATTGCTTTTCAGAAAAGCCAATAATGAGTGGTGGATGTGTTAGCCAATTTTAAGAGTACAAGGGACATACAAGAGTCCAAATATGCTATCAACCAACTTCCATCAGAGGAACTGCTTACATGATGCCTTGGTATAAGGACAGAGAAATAAATACAAATCCACCATAAGTGAATAGAAATCAGAGATTATTTCTACCATATCCATTATATTGAACTATATGCTGGGACGGACTGAAAATAAAGATCGGAAACAGTATGCTGGGACGGACTGCCAGAATGAACAATGTACAAGAGCATACTAATTTTGGCAACTCATGGTGGAAAATGAAATGCCATGCAAATTATTAACACACTTATATTCCATGCAAATTAATACGTGCAGCTTGATGTGTTTCACGATATTCCAGCATATCAATCCACAGACGACAATCAATGATGACGTTGACTAAAATTTCCTCTCTTAAGCAACCTTGGCATTTCTGGGATTGTCTTTGCGACGCATGAAGTTGACGAGAAAAGAGTCCACAATAATCTACAAGGTGTTCTGGGTTAGCATGAGGATAATATATTTAATGTCCCCCCCCCCGGTCTCTGTATCTTTTTATTATTATTTTTTTTTAATATATTTATCTTTTCGTCTAAAAAATATATATATATTCAAACAAACTGTTAAAAATAAACCAATCACCTGGATTAGATGTGTTGCAATACAAGGAAGAACCAGTAACCCAGATTCTCCAAATGCACCACAAAGTGGCTCTATAACCGCTACCATTACTGGTAATGTTTTCTGAAAGATGTGAAAACATGTGTTTGGAGATAAGATCAAATGAAGGATAACTTTTTCATGCTAGATTCTGTCAGAAAGTGCCTCTTATGTCGCAAACTGAACTAATTTCATAGGTGATCAATCTTGAGAAAGTAATAAACAACTAGTTGAGTTTTCACCTGGCTTGCAACTAGTATGAGTGCGTTGGCATTTTCTTCACGGGAAAAGGTTGATTTTCTACCACCAGAGATAATTGAAAGACTCCGGACAGCAATGCTATTGAATACCAATAAGGTTAGATGAAGAAGTCTGCAATGCACCGCGAAAGTCAGTGTTAGTTACCATAACTTCATGTATGCTGGATGTCCATTAAAACAACGAATCCACAGTGACTAATTCAATTAAATTGCATACTAGTGTCCCCTCGAATACTTCTAACGAATTATGTTGGTAATCAGAGTGTGCCATAGCTCCAAATTATATGCATATATGAAATGTAAAGAACACAAAATCTGAAGGTAACATTGTAATTGATAACATGTAAATTATACAATGGATGATCTTATGTATAGAGCTAACTATGCTAACTATCTTCTTAACTTTCTAACTGATTTACTAACCTAACTAAATAACCAATCCTAAGAGTAGCATCCTGTAGTAAATTACGTCAAAGAAAAGACCGGAGTATTATTAAACAAAACTTAATGAGATCAGAAGACTAATATGCATGTGCAAAAGACCCCCATAGGTCAGGTATTACCCCCGTGAAAATAGAGTTAAGCATTTACAGGCAATCAGAAAATAGTATGTAATTGAAAAGGATTTGGCTCATCTAAAGTAAGCAGATAATAAAGTGAGCAAATAAAGAGTTGTTATTTCAACAAACATGTGATTTGGTATGATGTGCCTCTAATATTAATCATTAATTACTTTATCAACAGATGATATTAATTATTTTAGACTCCAAAGTGAGTGCCGCTTTAGAGTGGCTGTGGTCCGTATGTAAAAAATGACAGCACCAGGCAAACAGACCGTCACACATTTTGATAAACTATTAGTTGTAGAATGAAATGCATAGTATGGGTAATTTTTTTTTTCCACTCAATTAATACTTCCAAAACAAACAATTAATAAATTGAAAATTAATGACAAACATATTGCAGTTATCACATGATGTTAACAAAAATGTAAACAAACTCAAGCATGCTAGACGTACGCTCCCAGTCCAATAGCTACAAGAAAAACTTTGGGCTTCACCATTAACAGAAGTGACCTTGACTTGCTCACTTGTATCCAAGGTACCTGCAGGAAAATATTTTGATTAAACCATAATTTTTCAGTAATACCTGAAGATAAAACACCGAACCAAATAGAATGATTCAAACAGCACCCACCAAAACCTTCTCCCGCTACATAGACTTGACTACATTGATCAAACAACATAATAATATCCTATTACAACTCAGGTTTAACGATAGACCATTTAAATCTTTTTTTTAAAAATGTTCAGCTAAATATAATAATTCAAGAGAAGGAAGCAAATTCCTACCAGGCTAAGGAAAAATGCACTGATCCCTGAGAAAAGCTTACGGTTTCTGTCAACAAAGTCAGCAACATCTGTAAAGCAAGTTTGATCAAGACAAATAGTTTCTACAAATATCATAATTTTTTTGATTGATTTTACAAATATCGTATTATTGCATAGAAAAATAGAGAAACAACAACAAAAGAGAGCAAGACATTCCTTAAATAAAGAGCAAAAAAAATAGACTACTAGTATATGTCTGGCAAATAAAATCACAGCGAAAACCTGTCAGCTGAACACCCAAAAAAAGACATAAAACAGGTTTTACCATTACAAGGGAAAAGGTAAATTTTCCATGAGCTCAAACAATTCTAATTTGTTCTTTCACTTACTGGTATATTTACATATACATGCAGTAGGGAAGCGATATCGTGTAATCACATCCACAATGGTAACTAACTATGAAACTTACCCTATTTAATCAAATATAAAATAAAGTGTACTAAATCTGACTCACCAACTCCACATAAAAAGAAAATTAATCAGCTCAAAGAAGCAGCAATGTAGGCTATGAAACACGGACACTGACACGCCGACACCGCTAATAATTTGAGAAAATCACATAATCTGGGGAGTGTCGGTGTCGTGTTGGTGTCGGACATGACACGTGTCCAACACCGGGACACGCCTAATCCGAGGAGTGTCCGTGCTTCATAGAATGTAGCATATAGGAATGTCACATTCCCAACATTCCTTTATGCATATACTTATCATTCTTTTGTCTCTTACACCAGAAAGTGATTACGTTGAGGCAGTTAACTGTATATCTATATACGGGATGGTAAAGGAGTCATCACGCTGACACCGGGATGATTATATAACTGTATATATATGAATGAGGCCGAGGGGGAAAAGTGAAAGTGAATGAGTGAATACGCTATGATTTTCTCTTTTGCAGCATTATAATAGAAAACAACTAGTCTAGAAGAAGAATTAAGGGAAGATCCCTGTCTACAATGTGAAAAATCCCAAAGTATTCAAGAGACTTTGGACTTCACCAATTCCTAAAAGGCCACAAGTCTATACGTGTCATTGGCTTTTGGTGTCATTGGTGCCTTTAGTGTATTTTAGATGAGACAGAATGATGGATGAATGATTAAAATAAATTATTTAGATGAGAGAGAATGGTTGGTTAAGAGAGATATCGAAACAAAGAAACCAAAGACCAATGGCACCTAAGTGAAACCTCTAATCCCTCTTCCTTATTTATAGGCCATATGCCTTATTATTTCTATTACTAACTCGGCCAAACTAACTAACCAACTTAATCTCTCTTCAGAACGACCAATACACCTTTAAAAAAAACGGTTAAATATTACGGGTATTTGTGAGATTCCTCCCGTGAACCCTAATCAAATACACAAACATGGGATTGCGCCCCGAAGACGAATGTGATGTTGATGTGATTTGCGGCTGCGACCGCCACACCTATTGAACGTGTCAAGCTGGTGGAAGATGTTGCTATAGAGGCGCGATTGACAACATAGACACCCACTAACTAACCCATTAACAAATTAACTAACAAACTTCTTAACTGCAATAACAAGCCTATCGATCTATCTTTGAAATTTATCATCAAGCACTTCCATATTTTTAAGGAGGCTTCTATGGTCATGATTTTAAGATTAGGTGCACTTAGCTTTTATAGTTATACAGTATAACAAAGTACATAACCTTTCACTTGACATCTATTCTACATGGATTATTATATTTTATCAGTTGTTATGTATTATGTTCTTAAGTATTGAGGTATTATGTTGACCAACTTTCGCTTGACATAATGGTCAAATATGAGGAAATAATTACAAGTGAAATGGAAGCAAATAATAATACAAAATTACTTGCCCATAACTATTGTATACTGCTTTGCAACAAAGACTTATAGAAAACGGCATTGTATTCATTTTCACTACTTATCATTTCTTCACATAACAATGAGAATCACTTTTTTTCCTGTCAAAACAAGTGACAAACAAACTGATCAAACAAGCATAGAAAATAGGACCCACCTTTAAAAGATTCACGTAGAACCTGCCCATTCAAAGCAATAAAAAAATATTAAAATACTTTTAAAAAACTGAGTGTAGCACGATAATTTGAGTACAGACCTCAGACAAAATTTAAACAGTTGACAAGATATAAACAAAATGCATACTACAACCAGGGTTTACAACTCCATATATTTCTGACGAAATGAAATGATGCTACAAAATTAATTTGGTCAACAAGTAAAAGATGAAATACCAAAAACTATAAATACAATCAAGAAAGAAGAAATGGCAAGATGGGATATTTGAAGAGTCATTTTAAATAATATGGCGAATAAGTTGGCTCAATTATTGAACTTTAGTTTGGTAACCTATATACAATTTAACACCCATGCCCGATCATATTGCCTATTACTTGCTATAATACCTGTTGTCTCTGAAGAGAATTATAGGTCATTTTATGAGCATTCAATTTCAAAAATTCATAATCCATAAAAATAGTAGGTGTTAGATAAAAACTATCCATGTGCTTTCGCGTAATAGCTTAAATTTTTGGGATATTTGACTCATGACAAGATATCAAAGTTTAAATCAAAAACATTTCAGAGTTTGCTCCTTGTGGACCCCAGGCCCATTCTTCTAAGTAAGAATTTCATCAAAAGGTTTGGGTGTTGTGTTTAAGCTGTTCACACTTTAAGCCCAAAGAGCTCTTGCAAAGTGGGGTGTTAGATTTAAAACCACTCACGCACTTTCATGAAACAGCCTAACTTTTGCGATGACTCATGATAGTAAAAGAAACAAATAATTTCATTACATAATATCATAGTCAAACCACATCATAATTGCGAAAATCAGCATTACAATTTTATAAAGTGAAACAACCTCATAAACCACATCCTTTCTGAAGTATTAAAAAAATAGCATATTCTGTATCAAAGATATGTGAAAGAGAAAACTCAATTACCTTTCCCAAAATAAGGGGGATTAATATGGTAAGAACAAGACTTTTAAATAACTGCTTGGTGGGTAAAGTCACTCCAACTCCACTAGCTACAAATTTTGTGATGGAAAATGGAATCTAGAAGAAGATGAACTATTGTCAAAAAATACAACATTGAAAACAATAAAAAGATTAGATTGAGAAAACAATATGGAGACAAAGTTTCACATTGTTCAAAAAGATAGAAAAGCAAAGAAGGATAAATAAAATCACAACTAAACCAGTTGAAATGATAGAAACTTGATGTCAAACGAGAAAGAGAGACATAACATTATTAATGTGAAGATATGACATGTATACAAGGTTGATGCAAAACGCTGACATAAACTCTTGTTTATACTAATTGTTAAAGAAAATCATGAGAAGAGAAGAATACAAAAAGGAATGTTTGACTCATTATTTTTAGTCTCCCTGTGTCTATAAATAAAAATCCATACAAGGAAGATAGGTTTTCCGCCCAACAGTATAAAATAACCTAATAAGCTTATATATAAATAACTACGCTCGAATGCAAAGTTAGGTACTAGGTACATGTATAAATAACTGTTAAACTCTAATAATGGTTTGGTCTAGCTTGAAAAGCTGGATATTGTACCACAAAGCTGCCAACTATACCAAAGGTTTGTCCCAACAGCTTCCAGGCTGTATAAAGTTCTAATGTTTTATTTGATCAATCAGAGGAGGGATATTATCCATTCCTTATCAGCTTGTAGTTGTTTCCTTGGCTCTTTTTACTAGTATAATCCACTTTTAACTGTTATTAGAGCTATGCACCAAAAATTTGTCACTCTTCGATTATAAACTTTGAGATAGTAAGCTAGCTAGTTGTGCTATAGACTGTGAAAAAGTGTATTGTCTCGAAGAAGCTACCTCATGAAAGAATACTTGACCTATGACCCTGAAAAAGGCTGTGGATTAAAGAATACTCGATAGTAAGGCCTGAAAAGGATAAAGAAGCTGTAAAGAGTACTTGACATGGTGAAAATCCTACTGAATTTAGTGGAAACTAGACGTGACCATGGTGGACAAGGGCAATCACTATATGTCATCTGAGTTTGATTTCTTTATCCTTCTCTGCTAATGTATGTTTGAAAAATGTTGTTTAGTACATTTGGAAGAATCCTGTTTTCCATAATCCAAATTGCAATGACTAAAAAACCTGTGTTTTATAAGAGTGGTGCTACTTGCTAGCAACACTTTCTCTAACAATCACTCTCTTATTAGCTTAAATCAAGGTGGGTCTCACACTTTGGAAATGGGTCTCACTTAAAATGGCGGGACATACATTAATTTCATCCGATGAGAGGGTGAGTGTTAGAGAGAGTGTTGAAAAGAGAGTGTCCCTAGCATTCCTCATTTTATCATTCAAGGCAATCTCAACATCAGATTTCATATTATCATATCAAAGGTTCACATAAAAAATATTGAGCTAAGGTTTTGCGTATACAAAGATCAAGTTAAGGGTATCTTCATGTAGATGAATCCTAATTGCTAACAATTGTGTTTTTTTACTTTTGTGATAAACTTGAAGCTCTCGACCTTTGGGAGTAATAAGGAAGTTTTAGAGGTTATTTCTGATATTCCTAGAGTCGTGTTTCAAGTACATAAATCCAAACACTAGTTCATCAATCTAACTCGGAATTACTTCCTTAAACATGTGTTACAACTCTTGGTTTTTCTATATAAGTATTTTGTTAAATGTACAAGATTCCTTTCATCTTTTTACTCCTAAGATCCTAAGCAAGGCACTCTTAAGTTTTTTGTGCAGGATCCAATATTTTCTATCAATATAGATTCTCACATTTTTCTTTCCATTCAATTCCTAAAATTTAAACATAGGATATGATTATTCTACAAAAGAACTTCGCAAAAAAACGCAAAACAAATTTAAAATTGAGATGATTGATAAATAAGAGACTATTCAAGACTTACAATTAATATTCCTAACAAGTTAGATATTACTGTCATTGCAAGAGCCAGTGCAGAATTTGCTCCAGCAAGCTGCAGAATCAAAGTGGCAAAACTCAGATAAAAACCAACTCTATTGCAGGTGCTAGAAACAAGCTATATAAAATTTATAGGAAAAGAAAGTAAAAACAAAAAAAGTAACTGAAGAAAGAAGAGAACATAATGATTACCTGGGTAAGTGCGACACCACTCGATAATGTAGTTGGCATACAGCAAAATATGGCTAGCCCTGTAGAAAGCCAGAAAATCTGTATCTTGAATTGCATGAAAATTGGTGACTATGAGATCAATTATGATGGAATAGTACATAAATTAGAGACCATAAGTCGTTGGATATTTGCAATATATGAGAACAAAATTGAGAGAAAGAGATATTGTTTGAGCTGTTATAAAAGTTCTGAAATTATCTTCCACCTTTCCAAGAATTGAGAGATAGCACAGTAGTACCAAGGTAGTAACTTACCGGGAAATTTTATGGTCATAGCTGTTTGGCAATTTGAGGCACAGGAGCACTCAACATAGAAATCATTTACCTTTTCCATGATTCAGATTTTTTTAGAGTAAAGCATAGGGGTGCCCTTTTTGCAAGAATTTGGTGGGAAATTTGGTTTTCAGCATTTTGGGATTTTTCAATATATAGAGATCGACAAGGCACGTCTAGAGTGTGTGTGGCTGTAATGTGCAGAAGAGTGCATCCAAACATAATTTAAAATAGATCAAGTACTTAAAAGTTAAACCATTAAAATTCTAGGGTGTATACACCTTATGCACTTTACAGACAATCTTAATTTAGGAGTAGTTACTAGAATGGCAAACATTGCAACTTGCAAGGTTATTTGTATAGCCATGCCTCCGCAACCAGATGTCAGTCATAGGCCTACTAAACTACTACTATAATGGATTTTAAATAATAATAATGATATTTGGACACCCAAAATTTCCATACACGAATTCAACACCTCGTTTTTTTCTCTAACTCTCTCTTCCTATCAAATCATCAATTTTTCACATCTATCACATCACTTTCTCTTACCTCTATCTCTCTCAAGGTGTATACACCGTTGGGGTGTCTAGTAAAAATTTCCTTTAAATAATTTTGTATTTTGTGCTAATCAGTGCTCACTTCATAGACCTATGACAATTTTGAGCTGGAATTTGATTTAATAAGAAGAAGGAGCCACTGAACAAAATCAAATATGAGCCTTTTTGGAGAAATAAACAATCTAAAGATTTAAACTGTCAGCTTCAAGCAAAAACTGTTTTTTATGTATCAAACAAAAGGGGATATTTTCAATGATGTAGAATCATTTGAGTTTCCAATTAACAGTTAATGCTCGCAAACATGTAATAGCTCTTTCACATAGAAGTTAAATAATATAGGCAATTATTCTACAAGGTACCACAAGGAAGTCAAAATTCAAGTACAGTTTATTCAATTTTAAAAAGATCCAAGGTCAGAAATTTCCCAATGAGGGTACACAAGCTCAGAGCAATCCAACAATATGACAAAAGAAGTACTATGTAAATGGCTAACATTATCTTATGCTTAGAGTACAATGTAAATGGCTAAACCTGTAATAAATTCTTGGGGTTGGAGATGAATTTGCAATATTATCCTAGAAAAGTATGGTGTAAGAAATAAAATAGATACCTGCATAAAGAACAAAAACGAGACATTAAAAAGAAAACTTAGGTTAATATCCTTGAAACATGTGCAAACATAAAAGAACAAGTTTTGAGATGATCCATATTTGATAGCACACAATGGTTTAGATAGGTATCCAAATCTTGAAACTGTTGATCAATAGTCATGTGAAACCAAGGTTTTCAAGAGTAGGCCCAAAGTTAGAAATATGAGTCTTGAAATCATACACGCTGAATGTCGGAGGGGAATTGCTCAAGAAAGTGAGGTTCATGAAGCACGAGGGTGAGTTAGCTATGATATTGTGAGAAGCAATATATCATGTACTGGGTGAATATTCTGATAGTTTTGGAGTGAGAGGCTGTATTGTATCTGTTGTTGAGAGAGAGCGTCTCTCCCTAACGAGCTGCGTTGTTTATTTGTTCTTGTCTTTAACTTTCTGTATTATAAACAGATCACCCGCTATATTTCTATTTCCATAGAATCTGTGTTTTAGGAAACTAACATGTATCAATTGAGTGATCCAGCGAAACCCACCTAGAACCATGAAGCTTAATAGTTGCTATTGTATTTAAAAAAAGATGCATACAGGCATACAACAATTGAATCTTACATGTCAAGAGATTTATTCTTAACCACAAAAGTAAAAACTCAGAGTCGCCATTATAAGAAATTCCTTAATTTCCTTCCTTGCACAAGATTGCTGATAGTGTTTGATAGGGTGTAAAAAATCAAAGCATAGGGGTATATATAATTTGATCATAAATTTGGAGCAACATCATGCAACACTCCAGTTAAACAACGAGAGTATACGTCGATCAAATCTACGCAAGCATTTCAAAACAAGGCAGTAGTGAAGTAGTCTACAAATAAAAAATGAAAGTTGATACATACTAGCCCAAAGAGTCCAACCGGCCATGCTTCTACAGCTGCACCAATTTCTTCACTTCGCAACACCAAGCCTACAAGATAAACCACGCGGTAGAACACAGAACACCCACTTAAATACTCGCTTGTCATAAAATCAAAACAACAAATAGATGCAAAAGGTCAGGCTCCAACATTAACCTGAGATAACAAAAATTCCAAACGGCCCAATTTTGGATACATGATATTTGTCAACAGCGCAACCAAGACTGGGACATGTCAATCCTAACGTCACGGCAGAAATCAAAGCTACAAATTTCCTCAAAAGAACACGAACACCACTGTTAAGTTACCCCTCATAACATAATCAAATGAAGTCACAAAATAGGAACAGATTAATCAAATGAGTAAAAGACTCAATTTGGTCCTCACAATTATCTTGCGGCCCAACTAAGACATTGACAAAAAATGGTACCAAATTACGGATTGGGATTCAATGACTTTAAAGTGGGAAAGTCAACGTGACTTTCCCGCCCTAAAGTCACTGAATCGCAATCCCCAAATTAGTCCTTCGTACTTCCATAACAAATTATTCCTGACTCATTTTGATACTAATTTGTTCCAAGTATGAAAATGTCAGAGACTAATTTGGTGAGAGACAGTTGGGCGGCAAGAAATATATTCTAACAAAATAGGGTATTTTAGTCTAATGAAATACAAAATTTGAAAAGCATTGATATAGAGAAAGAGGCACCTAGAGGTAAGACATTGCCCCTAGCAAATCTCAAAATGGGTTCAACCCAACTCAATCCTTTTGACTCTTTGCTTCCACCGCCACTACTATCCAGCTGATGGGATTGAGCGCATGGTCTGAAGGGAGTGGGGCGGTGGTGGCGTAGAGTGAGGGATTTAACGGCGGAGTGAAGATGACGAGGGCGGGAAGAAGGGAGAAATAGAAGGTTTGGACGAGGGAATGAGGAAGAATGCGGCGTGAGGATGAGTAAATTGGCGGTACCCGCCATGACCTCCGTCGAGTGAACTGGGCAGACCGTATTGGCGACAATTGCTAGTTGACGGACATGACACTACCGTCCTGAAATGAATGGTAGTATGTATGATGATGGTATTGGTGGTGGGAACAATGATCAAATTTTGATTTGTGGTCAAGTGCCAACCAACCAAATTTTAATTAATTTATAAGAAAATGGCAACAACAACAACAATAATAATAATAATAAAATTGTGACAAATCCAACTATTAGCAAACACTCTATCTCAATCTATTAGCAAACACTAGCTCAATATTGTGTAGAGTCATGTGAGTCAATAAAATTGATATATTTTATCTATGTTATAAATCAAATATATCAATTTTTGTTAGATTTATTGATCTCTTATGTAAGAAATTGGATGAAGTGTTAAAGAGTGTTCTTATGCACAACATGATATATGTCTAACAAAGAATGTGAAATAACACGTATATCTTTAACATTCGTTATATTATTGGATGAATCTCTTTGTGGGTTATACAGTGTTATATAAGATCGATTTCTTAAGTTTGAGATCCGTAATGGTTTTATCTAAAAAAAAAGTGAATACTATATAGAGTGTTACATAACATTAACACATCCATGTTCAATGAATTAGAATTAGACGGCTCAAATTTCAATCCAAATTGGATTTGTTTTTTAAATAATCACCGAACTTAAAATATGAATGGTACAAATATTGATTAAATGACTTTAGTTTAATCTCACTAAAACTTTTAGTTGGGCTAGTTGGAAATAAGCATGATTTAGATATCACATTACATGAAATTTTCATGTCACTCATCCACATTGATCTATGTAATCAAGTGTAATGATACAATGGTCATTGGGGTTCTGTTACGTTATATAGTTGCAACAGTCACAATGGTCTCGTTATTAATGTATGAGGTGAACCAGATTGTAATGGAAAAATCTAAAGATAAGTAACATTCTAATGCACGTCTAAAAGATTCTAATGTAATTATTAACATATGTTGCTCAAGTGAGAGATTGTTAGGATATTTTATTATTTAATTATAAGTCAATTTCATTATGTAGGCAAATATCTTTATAATAATTATATTAGTTATTTATCCGTTTGGAGCCTTGATTAATTAGTGAACAAATTAAGCAATAAGACTAATTAGATTTCTATTTAGATAATTAATTAATAAATATGAACTCAATATGGTTGGATGATTCGATGACTCATTAACGGAATAATGGAAAGGTTAAAATATGGTTTTAGTCCATGCAAATATGCCTCATTTTGGTTTTAGTCCCTGTAAAAAAAATTTGTAGTTTTTGGTCCTTGCAAAATATTTTGTTTTTTAAAATGGTCCTTGGAGGGACTGTTTTCAAAAACAAAATATTTTGCAAGGACTTTTTTAAAAAACAAGATATTTTGCAGGGACCAAAAACTATAAAATGGATTCAGTCATCATGCGTCATATAAATCATCACAAAAGTATGGTCAGCGACTATTTTCAAAAACAAAATATTTTGCAGGGACCAAAAACTATAAAAAAAAAAACTTACTGGGACTAAAACCAAAACGAGACATATTTGCAGGGACCAAAACCATATTTTAGCCTAATGGAAAACCATAATTGATCATCACACTGTAAGAGGATATGGTATCCAATACACCATACACATCATACCCTTTATTATCCCCATCTTAACATAACTTGAGGAATAAAAGGAATAACCAAACCATCTACCACTAATCTTTGTTGCGTGTTTCAAATCACCTCCTATCTATGTTTAAGATTATTGTTGTTGAGAGGATTGTCATGTATGTAAGCTTTATCCAGGTATTCTTAAAACCTAATTATCAATATCATGGTAGATTGAACATGTTGTAGGTCCAATCTTATTTATGTTCAATGTTTTATTTGTTTCCGCTAATGATTCATAATTATTTTGTATTAAACATGTGTTTATAAAATTTGTTTGGCTTAAATATGTCATTGGTACCTACCCTTTCACTATTTTTTGACTCTGGTTTCTACACTTTAGTTTGGCTTAAGTCCCTGCACTTTGTAAAAAAATTGGCATTGGTCCTTTTGTTAACCTCAAGTTAAAAAAATTGTTAAAACTAACGGTGTGCCACGTGTACCAGTTATTTCACGCCATGTAGCACACTAAAAGACCAAATTTTCATAATTAAAAATAAATAGAATGAAATCATTATTTTTTTTATAGGTTTTGTATTACTACATTATTATTTTTTAATTAGAAATAAAAAATTAAAAAGAAAACAAAGAAAAAAAAAAGAAATGAAATGCATAAACGCAATGCATAAGCTTTTAGAAAAGGGGAAAAGTGGCTTGCAGGGTTTCAACTTGAGCCAATTCGACTTGTTGTCGTGCCTTATGTTTCGATTTCAACCTCCACTTATCAATTTGATCTCGACCTCCATCATCTTTTAATAGTTTGATTTCGCATTCTCGTTTTAGTTTTTGTTCGCATTTTCATTGAATTCATGTTCACTATGACTTGTGTTTTCTGTTGGAAACCTTTGTTTTCGTTTTGAGTTGGTTCAAGTTAAAATCCTACAAGCCATTTTCATTTCTTTCATTCTTTTTATATTTCTTCCCCCTTCATTTCTTTCTCTCTCAAAGCCTTCGTTATTCTTTTTTTTTTCTATATATTTTCTTTTTAATTTGTTATTTCTAATTAAATAATAATAGTAATATAAAAACTATTTAAAAATCAATTATTTTATTTTATTTACTTTAATTATGAAAAATTGTCTTTTAGTGTGTCACGCGGCGTGAAATAACTGATCCACGTGGTATGTAACAATCTGAAACCCAAATGCAATAAAACATGCAAATAAATCATACTAGACTTTTGACCCGTGCGACGCACGGGTCTTCTCGACTATAATAAAGACCAATAAATAATCTTTAACTCATGAGATCATGGATCGATCAATAAACGCAAATTAGATTATTAGAGATACAATATTATAATCAAAAGATAATAAAAAAATTATATATATATATATATAAAAAATACAAAATTATATTGTTGCACAAGTCAATTTTATTTATTACTTTTATAGTTAAACATAAAAAAAACTAATGTAGTTCATGGTTCCTAACAAATTATTTAGGGTAGCTGAGTTTGCATGGAAATTAGGATATTCTTTTTGTAAACGTATTAAATAAGTGAACAACAACTTGTCAATATATATATATATATATATATATATATATATATATATATATATATAAACTGTAAGTTAAGTTGCATAGACCTAATAAAATTAATAAATAATACGGATAAGGATTAAGATATCTATTAAATTTTTGCTTCGAAAAATATTCACGGTTATTAGAGAGAGAAATGAAAAATATATATGATGCAAATTTAGAGCCAAAATTTTAGGATAAAGTTGTTGCAAACCTAATAAGGGATTAGTGAAGGAAAAAAATTAGGTTAAGACTTAACAAAATTAATAAATAAGGATGTTCAAAGAACGGATAGCTTATAAGCTAACGGATAGCAGATAACTTATATCTGATAGTTGATGACTGATAGCTTATAACTGATAGTTTATTATCGATGACTGATAACTGATAAGCTAATTAAAATGTTTGGTAAAATTAGTGGTTCAACTAGCTGATAAATGTAAAAGGACATTCTTAATTCGTAATAAAATTTATATCAATTAATATTTAAAATTATTTTTTAATGTAATATCTAATATGTATAGAATTCAGTCATTTAAATTTATTAATTTAATATATATTATTTTTTCCACTGAAACTTTATTTTATATTTAAGTTTATACTTTACAAAATATGTAACAATAAAATATGTTTCTATTTATATATTTTTTAAAATCATTAACCTAACAACAGACTACCCAAAAATGATAAAAAAAAATCCCAAAAAAACGTATATATAAACTGATGATGAAAACTATAAACATAGCAATATAAAACGTAACTTGTGACAGTAACGTAACAAGGTACTCCCTCTGTTTCAAAATACATGTCCATTTTGAAGATTAATTTTGTTTCACAATACTTGTCCATTTCAAGTTTCAATGCAAAATTAATTATTGTCTTGTCAATAATACCCTTATATATTTATTATAGAGAGAGAGAGAGAAAAATAGAATGAAATAATAAATGGTTAAGGGTAGTATAGAAAACACACACATAATTTCATAAAAAATAACAAAATTTATTTGGTTTATGTCTTTAAAAAAGTAAATATAATTTATTTTAAGCATTTTTTTTTAGGGAAAAGAAAATTTTTAAGCATTTTTACCTTAACTAATAGTAATAAATTATAAAGAGGTATAAATGGATTTTAGATAAATTAATAAGGGTAAAGATGAAAAAAAATATGATAAGCTATAAGTTACTAGCGAAACACGGGCACTTCGTACCCGTCTTTCTGCTATTTTTATTACGCTAACGTTTGAAAATTATGAACGATATTTTTTTTATGTAATTTTGATTTTGATTAAAAGTAAAAATATAAATGTTTGTTGCTTTTTTTAATGACACGAACAACAATCTTTATTATAGAAAAAATTGTTTAAGAGTATAATTGAGATAATTAAAAGGCAAGTAAAAATATACTCATCTAGTTTGTTATATTTTTCAAATAATAAAGGAAAAAAAACAGATATACATGTATTCATATCTTGTTTGTTACATTTGTTATAATATTTAAATTTATTCTTATCTATTTGTTACATGTGTTACTTGTATTTAAAATTAAAGGTATTTTTGGAAATAAAAGTCAAACCCAAAAATGTGTTGAAAGGGGTAGTTACCTTTATATATAGTATAGATAAGCTCAAACGCTACTTAGAATAGCATCTGAAAAATAACTCATAAGCTCGTGAAATAAGGTATAAGCTCGTTGTAAAAAACCGTTACCAAACAGAGTTTTTTTTGTCAGACTATCTTATAAGCCATCCGCTATAAGCTATAAACTTGTTTTTTGGCCATGCCAAACAGAGCCTAATATGTCACGTCATCATTTTCCCAAAACATGCAAAAATACGATTTTCATAAAACTCGTTACAGAAAATCATCATAGATAAATATCTCAGTCACATGTAATAATCGTCAAGTACATAAATAATACTCCCACCGTTCCTTTTTAAGTGTCTTTTTAAAAAATTTCCATCAAAATAGCAAAGTGTATTTTTTCACATTTTCTTCCAATTATACCCTCCTTTTAATTCAACAATAAATTCATATTTTTTTGCACACACTTTATCTTTTCAATAAATTTAATATGTTATCTTTTTCTCGTAACAAACAGTTGTTAGTTATTATCTTTTTCTCCAACAAAATCCTATTTTTTTACGCGCTCTCTCTCCCAAAATAAACAATTCTCAATTTTTTTAAATATTCCGCACATCTTTTAAATTATTATAAGTCAATATAAAAATTATTCCAACTTCACATTAATCAAAAACTAAGAAAAACTTTACTTCCTTCCAACTCCTTTAATCAAAGTTAAGACTTCAACTATGGTTTCAACCAATGCTAGATTCGCATTGTGCGACATCTTATTTATAGAATTTTTAAATTTATAGAATTGTTATTCATCTTATTTATAGAATTTTAACTTTTCTTTGAACCACTGTTTGTAACAAAATTTTGTTTAAATTTGAAGATAATAAGAAACAAACTTTGTTTAAAAAAAACAAACAAACTTTGTTTAAAAAAAACAAACTTTAGCTTTCTAAATAGATAACATTAATTAGATTTATTGAAAAAGTTAAGAGTAATTGAAAAAGGGTATAATTGACAAATCATACCCTAAAAATACAAAAAGGACAGTTAAATAGGAATGAAAAATACACGCTAAAAAGACACTTAAAAAGGAACGGAGGGAGTACATTTTAACAAATTTTTCTATAATAATGTTACTACCTCCGTCTCTAATTATAAGACCCTTTTAGAAAAATAACGGGAATTAAGAAAATTAAAAATGATAATAAATTTGTTTGCAATTACTATTATTTTTACAAATTTTTCCTTTAAGAGAGAGAGTTGGTGTATGTTTTCAATGTAATATTTAATATTGATTGAAGAAAAAGATATAAAATAAATAGGGGTATGTTAGTAAATAATTAATTAATGTACTTTTTTTTAAGGGATTAATTAATGTACTTGAAAATAGCAAAAGGGTCTTATAAAAAGGGACAAAAAATTTCTCAAAAGGGTTTTATTATTAGAAACGGATGTAGTATATTGTTTTTATATATTATTAAAAAAGATAAAAAAAATACTTTGTTATATTATTGTTTATATTTGTTAATTTTTTTTAGGGAGATTTGTTATATTATAGCTGTCGGATCAATGACATATTTAGATTTTTTTTTTTTTTAAGGAACATATTTAAAGTTTAAACCTTGTTATTAACGTCCGCCATAACTCTAATGTTAATAGTTTTGAGCTTTCGGCGTTCAATCTATCTTCGTTGATAGCTATTGGAGTTCCATTTATGATCCTCTCATTCTTTTTTATGAGACCAATTTAGACCAAGTGAAAATAATTTCCTCGAGCTATCAAGTCTTTTGTAAGAGTTAAGAACCAAGGAGAGCTTGAATAAAACCCCAAATATATTTTTCCACATGAATATCCGTACCGTAATAGTGAAGCTGGCAATTTTTAGAGAATATATATATGAGGGTCTGTCTACGCATGATAGTGTGGGTAAAGCACTTTCAACAACATCATGTATAAGATTTCTCTTCGAACAATTGGAAATCTAGAACCTTAGTTTGTGTTTGGTTTGGCGGCAGCGAGAATTGATTTTGATATAATTGAGTTTGAGAGAATTGATTTTGGTTAAAAGTAAGTTTAACGTGAATTGGTTTATGTTTGGATACATTCATATAAAAGTGATTCTTATGAATTGATGTTGTTTGGATAACTTAAATTAAAATTGATTTTGAATGGATAATGACAAAACTATCCTTTTAATTGCATTTAACATTAGCCATCAAATTCTCATTTTTTATAATTATTTGAACTTATGTTGAAATTATTCATATACTTTTGTACGATTGGATTGCTAAATTTAATATAATTGTATAAACAGTTTTTAAATTAAAATGAAAATTATGTTAGAAGCAATTTTTTTTGTCAAATTATATTATAAAATTACAATTTAATCAAATATAAACCAACAAATAAAAAAAAGTAAAAGCCATGGTTTTCTGAGTAAAAAAATAATATATAAGTTTGATTCTGTGAGTCAAAAAAGAAGATAAACATGGTCTTAGAACCTCTAAAAAGGTATAAAAAATACTCCCTCCGTTCCTTTTTAAGTGTCTTTTCAGAAAATTTCCATCAAAATAGCAAAGTGTATTTTTTCACGTTTTCTTCCAATTATACCCTCCTTTTAATTCAACAATAAATTCATATTTTTTTGCACACACTTTATCTTTCCAATAAATTTAATATGTTATCTTTTTCTCGTAACAAACAGTTGTTAGTTATTATCTTTTTCTCCAACAAATTCCTATTTTTTTACGCGCTCTCTCTCCCAAAATAAACAATTGTCAATTTTTTAAATATTCCGCACATCTTTTAAATTATTATAAGTCAATATAAAAATTATTCCAACTTCACATTAATCAAAAACTAAGAAAAACTTTACTTCCTTCCAACTCCTTTAATCAAAGTTAAGACTTCAACTATGACTTCAACCAATGCTAGATTCGCATTGTGCGACATCTTATTTATAGAATTTTTAAATTTATAGAATTGTTATTCATCTTATTTATAGAATTTTAACTCTTCTTTGAACCATTGTTTGTAACAAAATTTTGTTTAAATTTGAAGATAATAAGAAACAAACTTTGTTTAAAAAAAAAAAACAAACTTTGTTTAAAAAAAACAAACTTTAGCTTTCCAAATAGATAACATTAATTAGATTTATTGAAAAAGTTAAGAGTAATTGAAAAAGGGTATAATTGACAAATCATACCCTAAAAATACAAAAAGGACAGTTAAATAGGAACGAAAAATACACGCTAAAAAGACACTTAAAAAGGAACGGAGGGAGTGAAATCTTAACACCATGTCTCAGGTTTCATATACATAACAATAGATCAAGACACAAAATGCAAAAGTTTCGACACTCTTAATCAGAGTCTAACAAGACTCCAAACGAAAGATAAAAGAGATAGCTCCAAGCTTGTAACGCCCTCTTTATTTATTTAATTATTTTATTAGAGAATATAGTATATTATTATATATTATATGATTTTTGGTGATTATGCGACGTATTTATGATGTTGTGACGTGATGATTATTTTATTGTTTAATAAAATAAGATATGTGGTGTTTATATATATTTATATGAAAAATAAAGATTTGTTAGTAAAAATATATAATTTTTAGAGATGGGGTTATATTTATAAATAGGAAGAGTTGTGAGGGTTGAGATAGAATAAGATAAGTTGGGAGGAAGTATTTAAGGAAATTAGGTCAAGAAATAGGCAGTACGCGTATCAGACTTTTGGGAAAAAGGGAGAGAAACGGTTGAAGAGAAGAGGTGAAGCTAGGCTGCGATTTCTGCAATTTTTCCAGGTAAGGGTGAACCTAACTTCAGTAATATTAACTGTAAATCATCTGCTTGTGATTAGCTAAGGGATTGGGAAGAATTGGAGAGAGTTTCATGAATTAGGGTTATGATGGATTTGGTGAGTTTGATGTGAGATTGTTGTGAATTGCTGTAGAAACGTGTTACAGAACCTAGATTATTCCCTAGGATAACAATGTTGAAGAATTAGAGGCTTAGCATGAGAGATTTGAGACGAGTTGGTGAGAATTGGAGCAAACCCGTAGTGGTTCTGACATCGCTCGCCTGTGGCGAATGACTACTCGCCGTGGCGAGTAAACCTATATTGCTCGCGAGGCGAGCAGCATAACTCGTCGTGGCGAGCATGACCCTTAAACTTGGGATTTTTTTTGCCAAACTTTAGATGGTTTTGAGTGCCTTATTATTTATAGGATTGACCTGTGAAGTTGTTAGGACCAAATTGGACTTAGGGAACCTTAAAACGAAGATGTTAGGAGAAAATGTCAAAAAGGCCGAGAGCACCCAGATTGCTCGCCTGTAGCTCGCCCCCAGCTCGCCTTTGGCGAGTAGCTTCTTGAGAGAGCTCGCCGTAGCGAGCAGATCACTCGCCGTGGCGAGTTAGTGCATTTCTGGACTGTTGCTTCGTTTTGCGATCTGTTTCGCATGGGACTTTGAGAATACACCTTTGGGTAGTGATAGAGATGTTTTATGACTTAAGATGCATTCTGTAATGATGATTAATGATGGTTCTCTTATGTTAATAATAATGTGATGTATTGCTTATATTTAAATGATTTATAAGCATGATGTTAAGTGATGTTGATGATGTTATGTTCCTTTGTATATGTGTTAAATGAGTTGAACTTCTGCCATGTATTTATTATAGTTTGCATGTGTCAGCCTTGAGTTGTTAACGATGTTTGGGAAGTTATGTTAACTTGTTTAAGATGTTATAGGGTCGTGTCCATGCATTTGCATATTATGAGACGGTGGAGCTTTTGCTCAAAGCGACGGTGGAGCATTTGCTCAAAGCGACGGTGGAGCATTTGCTCAAAGCGACGGTGAAGCATATTAATGCTTATATATGGTACCACATGCATGCTGTCAAGATGTTAGAGTTGCATTTAGTTGAGTCAAATTGTTGACATATTCTGAGACGATGTTCTGAGACGATGATGTGCTATTTGAGATGTTTATGACGATGATGTTATCCTTGAATTTTAATATGTGATGTATGTGATGAGTTTATGTTGTTAATCATAAATGTTGATTTATATGTTAATATTTCTGTTGTGAAATCTCACCCCTTCTGTTGGAATTGCCGCCTTGTGGGCAAGTGCAGGTAACCAAGCTTAGATGCGCTGTTGTGAGGAGTCCTTGTGTGATGTTGTAGGGATGCTCTGATATGTAACGGGATGTGGTCCTTTTATGAGTCTATTCCCTTATGTGTCATGTTTGAACTATTTTAATATTTGAGATTTTCGATGAACTTATGAGACGTTTGTGATGGCCTAGAGCCAAGACCTTTTTGAAGGATTTTGGATTATGATTTCCGCTTCTACGATTGAATATTTTGCGAAGGATAAACTAATATTTATTTTGTTTAAAGATTTTATTGTTGAGAATGTGACACTCCTTTGTGATGTACTCTGATATATGCATTTATTCAATGAAATTTTTAAGTCGGGAAAATGGGGTGTTACAATTGGTATCAGAGCAGGTAGGTCCGTCCGGCCAAATAGATAGTCGAGCGACGTTGTCTTAGAGTTAGAATACTATAGTTGTATTATTCTAACTTATGTTTGCGTTGTAGAGAACTAAGATGGCTGGTAGAAATGATGCTGCTCTTGCTGCTGCCTTGGAAGCAATGGCTAATGCTGTGGGTAATCAGAACAATGCTGGTGGAAACGACGGGACAAGGATGCTAGAGACTTTCCTGAGGAATCACCCGCCTACCTTCAAAGGGCGATATGATCATGATGGGGCTCAGACATGGCTCAAGGAAGTTGAGAGGATCTTCAGAGTCATGCAGTGTGAAGATGCTCAGAAGGTGCGTTTTGGTACGCACATGCTAGCTGAGGAGGCTGATGATTGGTGGATTAGTCTTCTACCCATTCTGGAACAAGACGAAGCTGAGGTTACATGGGCTATATTCAAGAGGGAATTCCTTGATAGATACTTTCTAGAAGATGTTCGTGGAAAGAAAGAGATTGAGTTCCTGGAGCTTAAGCAAGGGAACATGTCGGTGACTGAGTACGCGGCAAAGTTTGTGGAGTTGGCTAAATTTTATCCACACTATACCCCCGAGACTGCTGAATTTTCAAAGTGCATCAAGTTTGAGAACGGTTTACGTGCGGATATCAAGAGAGTTATTGGTTACCAAAAGATCCGTAATTTTTTTGAGTTGGTGAGTAGCTGCAGAATATATGAGGAGGATACCAAGGCTCACTACAAGGTAGTGAATGATAGGAAAGCTAAGGGCCAGCAGAGTCGTCCTAAACCTTATGATGCCCCAAGAGATAAGGGAAAACAAAGAGTTAATGATGAGAGAAGACCTCAGAAGAAGAATGCTCCTGCTGAGATTACTTGTTTTACTTGTGGGGAGAAAGGCCACAAGAGTAATATGTGTACTGCTGATGTGAAGAGATGCTATCGTTGTGGTCAGAAATGGCATACTACTAATGACTGCAAGTTTGATGATGTCGTGTGCTTTAACTGTAATGAGCAAGGACATATTGGTTCGCAATGCAAGCAACCAAAGAAGACTAAGACTACTAGAAGGGTATTCGCGTTGACTGACACACAGACTGAGAATGATGATCGTTTGATTAGAGGTACTTGTTATATTAATGATCAATCTTTAGTCGCTATTATTGATACTGGTGCTACACATTATTTTATTGCTCTTGATTGTGCTGCTAAGTTAAATCTTGTTGTATCTGATATGAACAGGGAGATGGTTGTCGAAACTCCAGCTAAGGGTTCGGTGACTACTTCCCTTGTGTGTTTGAGATGTCCTGTGTCTATGTTTGGTCGTGAATTTGAGATTGATCTAGTTTGTTTACCGCTGGTTGGCATGGACGTGATTTTGGGGATGAATTGGTTAGAATACAACCATGTGCTTATTAATTGTTTTAGCAAGACGGTACATTTTTCTTCTGCTGAAGAAGAAAGTGGTGCAGAGTTCTTATCTAGTAAGCAGCTGAAGCAACTGGAATGAGATGGTATTTTGATGTTTTCCTTGATGGCTTCCTTATCTATTGAGAATCAGGCGGTGATCGATAAGCTACAAGTGGTATGCGACTTCCCTGAAGTTTTCCCAGATGAAATTCCTGACATGCCTCCAGAGAGGGAAGTTGAGTTTTCTATTGATCTTGTTCCTGGAACGAAGCCGGTGTCGATGGCACCTTATCGTATGTTGGCTTTCGAATTAGCTGAGTTGAAGAAACAGTTGGAGGATTTGCTTGACAAGAAATTCGTTAGACCAAGTGTTTCACCTTGGGGAGCGCCAGTTTTGCTAGTAAAGAAGAAAGATGGTAGTATGAGGCAATGCATTGATTATCGACAGTTGAACAAGGTAACTATCAAGAATAGGTATCCACTTCCGAGGATTGATGATTTGATGGATCAGTTAGTGGGTGCCCGCGTGTTTAGCAAGATTGATTTGAGGTCAGGTTATCACCAGATTAAAGTAAAAGATGAAGATATGCAGAAGACAGCTTTCAGAACGCGTTATGGTCACTATGAGTACAAGGTTATGCCTTTTAGAGATACCAATGCCCCTGCAATGTTTATGGAGTATATGAATCGCATCTTCCATGCATTTTTGGATCGGTTTGTAGTTGTGTTTATTGTCTTGCAAGTGTTGAAGGAGAAGAAACTTTATGCCAAATTGTCTAAGTGTGAGTTCTGGTTAAAGGAAGTAAGTTTTCTTGGCCATGTTATTTCTGGTGATGGTATTGCAGTTGACCCGACTAAAGTTGAAGCGGTATCACAATGGGAGACTCCTAAGTCGGTTACAGAAATTAGAAGTTTTTTGGGGTTAGCAGGTTATTATCGAAGATTTATAGAAGGATTTTCCAAGTTAGCTCTTCTGTTAACGCAGTTGACGTGTAAAGGTAAAGCTTTTGTATGGGATGTTCAGTGTGAGAATAGTTTTAACGAATTGAGGAAGCGTTTGACGACGGCTCCAGTTTTGATTTTGCCAAAGTCCGATGAACCTTTTGTGGTGTATTGTGATGCGTCAAAGTTAGGTTTAGGTGGTGTGCTTATGCAAGATGGTAAAGTGGTAGCTTATGCTTCAAGACAGTTGAGAGTGAAGGGGAGAAAAACACAAGAAGGGGGGGTTGAATTGTGTTTTCAAATAATCGTTTTCTCTTTTCAAAACTCAGAACCAGAATGATCAGAAGCTAGTTAGACAGCTTCTGAAGATACTGCTCAGGAGCGTATGTAGCGGAATGAAAAACAGAGAGAAAAGAGAAGAAGCAGGACACAAAAGATTTATACAGGTTCCTTCCACAATTCGGAAGTAGTCCTGTCCCCCTTGCACTTCCAAGGAGAGTTCACTAAATGTAATATCTGATTACAAATGCTCAAGCACACAAGCAAGAGACTTCAAATGCTCAAGAACACAATCAAGAGACTTCTAATGCTCAAGCACACAAGCAAGAGACTTCTATCAAACAAAATTACACAGAAAATGTTTGAGATTGAACACTTGATATACAATCAGTGGTGTTCACAATACAAATCAGATACAGACTCTTTAGACTTAAGAATTTCAAAGATATGAACTTGAAAACTGAAATTCTAAGTGAACTTTGAATGCTTAGACAATTTGACAGAGTTTTGGCGCTTTTTAAATATTGTAGAGTCTTGTTGTTCTTCAAGTCTTCACTCCTTTATATAGAGGTGTGAAGTGAACGTTGTAAGTGCCAACACATTCAAAAAGAGTCGTTACTGAAGCTTGATCTTTCACCAGTGATTCTTTGCCTGATTTAGTTGTTGTCCTATAAAGAATTAATTTCAAATCCATTCCAGTTGAGAGGGAACAAGGATGCAGGCTTGGTTGTACATGAGAGCTGTTATTCTTGTCTGTTTGCTGAGACAAAGAACAGAGTAGTGGAGAAGGTGGTTGTACAGTTCGTACAAAGTACAGTGTCAACGCTTCTTGTCTATTTGCAACAAAATGACTTCAAATCCTTTTGAAACGACTGTTGCTTTAATCCACTAATCTTCTGTCAATGCTCTATAATTTTCGCTCCAAAATACAACACTTGAATCTTGAAATATTTGGTGAAATACTGTTGCTTCTGAAGAATCAGCTTCTGAGGATCTTCAGCTTCTGATGACGTCATACTCTTCAGGAGCTCTTGTCTTCACGAGTGCCACTCTTCAGGAGTGCTAGTCTTCAGGAGCGCTACTCTTCAGGAGCGCTACTCTTCAGGAGCGCTATTAAGCTTCAAAAAGATACTTCCTTTGCTCTTTATTTGTTCATAACCTTGATGAGATAAATCACTTTGTTTATGGTCCTGTACACTTGAACAAATGTTAGCAAAACCAATTGTCAATTTTTAATACTTTGTTATCATCAAAACTCTTTAGGGTTTATTGTTAAACACATTTTGTTCCAATAATCTCCCCCTTTTTGATGATGACAAACCATAGTATTTAAAAATTTGATCAATTGTTGTTAATCTAATTAACAAGTTGACTTATAGGGTATGAGGTTTGTAAGCTCCCCCTGAGTCTAATAGTACTTTAAGGTGAGGTTTGTAAGCTCCCCCTGAGTTCTATCTTTGTTAATTAAATTCATTTAACGCTTAGTAAAATAATCAAAGAGAATAGAAGTGATAGAGAGAGATAATGGTTCAGTTAAGTTATTTTGAATTGAAATTACTCCCCCTAACAAAAAGTATTGAGAGACAATTAAATTTCAAAAAAAAACTTAATGGGGCTCAGGACCTTTAAATACTATCACACTTACTCCCCCTTTTGTCATTAACAAAAAGAAATCAACAAAAGAAAGAGAAAAACATAGCAAAAAGATTCAGAGCATAATCAATATCACAAGTTAAGTGCGTTAAAAAAAATTGTCAAACAGAAGCAAAAAAAAATATAAGATCAGAAACGAAGAAATATTCAGAAGCAATTAAGTTCAGCAGCATACAAGGTAAACAATGTTAAAGATAAATAAAAACACAACAAACAACAATCAATAGGTGTGCAACTAAGGGTTGGATTGTTTGAGGGTGTTTTCAAGAATCTTCTTCAGGAGGTCATTGGTTTCCTCTTGCTTCTGCTTCATCTCAGCTAGGCTTCTGGCCATATTTTCTTCTCTGATCCTGGCTTCTTCCAGCTTAGCATCAGTTTCAGCTTTATGTTCTAGAAGCAGTAGCCTTTGCTCAAAGAGATCTTTTTCCAGCTTCTGATTCTTTTCCTTTAAGATCTTGTTCTCTTGAGCTAAAGCCAGATCAGGAGCTGATGCTTTTAGATTGATCTTTGTAAGGAAGGATAAGTCCAGGTCCTTGGGATGAATGTACTGAGGCAGAAAATCAGTTGGTTCTCTTCCTCTGATACTTAAAGACGATCTAGCCCAAGTTCCTGTTATCTTAACCTCTTCAAGATCTTCATTGATGCCGTTTAGCCAGTCTTGAAGCTTCTGCTTAGCTTGCTCTTGAGCTTCTACACATGTTGAGGACAGTGCTTGCATGACATACTCAACCCTCTCCTTGAGCCTACTCCATTGTTTCTCATAGCTTTCTCTGTGACTCAAGTCACTTCTAGATGAAATGAGCTTGATCATTTTGTCAGCTATGTCCTCACACACGCCCTTTAATACATTAGAATCTAAGAATCTTGTGGGTGGTGAAGGTTGTTTTCTAGGCTTGGGAGAAGCACAGGGTTGAATTTGTAGATTATTTAAGGTTGATGATTGAGTATTGCTTTCAGATTGTGATTGTGCCTGATCAGAAGCAGACTGGTCAACCTCCATAGGTGAAGATTGAGCAGTTTGTGCATCAGGATCAATGACAGAATCATCAATCTCCATAGCATTTTCAGTGTAAAGAAATTCAGGAGTATGGTCAGAATTGGTTGGTTCAGGAACAGCGTGTTCAGGAACAATTTGTTCAGGAGCAGCTTGTTCAGGAACAGATTGTTCAGGAGCAGCTTGTTCAGCAACAGATTGTTCAGGAACATACTGTTCAGAGACAGATGGGGACACAAGTGGTTCAGGTGCTTGTTGATGGGGGCTTTCTGAAGCAACTTGTGAAGTTGTTACTTCAGAGGCTTTTTGTGGTGTTAGGTTAAAGTTTGGAAGTTCACCGGATAGATGACTGCTGAGATTATTTATAACAGAGTCATCTTCTGGCTTGTCAGGTAAAATCATGTTGACGGGTGGAATGGTTGGTGGTTGAAGTGGATGATTAGGGGGTAGTTTGCTGCATTGTAACTCTAGCAAACTACTGACCCTAGCTTGGATAGATGGTTCAGATGGTTTGAAAGGAGAAATAAGTTTGGAAGAATTTTTGTGGAGTTTGGAGGATGGTGATAGGCCTTTTCTGAGGATGCTTATGGGAATATCATCCATATCAGAAGATGAGGATGATGAGGTTTTGGATTGAGAGGATGATGAGGGAGAGGAGTCAGATTCTATATGTATTAAGGGTTGTGAGGAGGATGTACCTGATATAACATCTGATCCAGGAGTAGCTAGAATACTTGCAGCTTCAGTAGCAACTTCAGCTTGCAGTTCTATTGAGCTCATCAGAGCTTGCTCAGCAGCCTCAGCAGCACCTTCCTTGAGCAAGACCTCAGTAGGTACTTCTATTTCCTTCGCCAGCTCCAAAGCCTTCTGAACAGCTTCAGATTCAGCCTTCTTCTTCTTTCTTACCTCCCTGGTAACCAGTTCGGTAGCCTCTTCTCCTTCTTGTGCCTCTGCAGCTGCACAATCTTCAGCAGTGTACACAGATTCCTTCAGTTTCCTTAGCCTCTGAGTCCTTTTCTTCTTTTGAGGAATCTGTTTCACTTTCGTTGTTGTTGTAGATGCTGAACCCATTTGCTTGCCACTTCTGGTCTTCTGAGGAATAATAGCTCCTGGGTTCAGATCCTGAATCTCTTCCTGAATTGATGATCCTCCAGGAGCACCAGATATAGACTTTTCAGGAGCCTTTTCCTTCTTCGCCTTCTTAGAAGGATTTTCACCCTCTAAGTACTCTTCTTGAGTGAGTACCTTTCTTTTAGATTTTCTTCCTTTAGCTACAGGAAGTTCTTGACCATACATTTCCTCTGGAACTTCATCCAGACTAATCAGCTTTCCATGAGTCTCATAGTGATCAGCAATGAGAGCCATTTGAACAGCCAGGGTGTCCTTCTTGCAGATAGGAGGGAAGTCCTCCATGAGATTTGATATGACCCTTGATTCACAGATGTCTGTCTTCAGCTTGGTCACTTCAGGAATTAGCTTCATATGCTTCAAGGTAACTGCATTTATCACTTTTCCGGTCTCAGTTTCTAGCTGTTCATCAGTGAAGTAGTTTACTTCATTCAGAGCTTTAATGATGCCTCCTTGATGGAAGATTTCTGAGATCAGTCTTCCATAGGGAACCTAGACTCTGCACTTGTTCTGGCTTTCCCTGAGCTCTTTTATCATATGCCTGAAGATGTACTTGGGCAGATTTATCTTTTCTCCAGTGATGAGATGATGAAGAAATACCTTGTGAGCCAAAGATGGTTGATCACCACCACCTCCTTTAGGCAACAGGTTCTCGTTGAGAATCTTCAGGAGCATCTTGTTGATCATGTTCAAGTCATAGTATTTACCAGCTGTTGTAGAATTGAAGAGAGTTTTATTCACCAACTCACTCCAGGAGCTTGACTGAGAGTTTGGTATATCTACACCGGAGTACTTTCCAGATGCTTCTGCTCCAATGACAAAAGCAATTATAGCTTCAGAAATGTAGACTGGGATACCCATCAGGCTTGACCTGATCTGAACTTCTCTGAATGGTTCCAGACCCATTTCTTCTCTGGTTTTCCCTTCAAGAGAGGGATCAATCAAAACTTTTTCTTCTTCCTCCAGTTTTGATGCAGCTTTGTCATAGACTGATGCTCTTACCCAGAAGTGTCTTACTAACGTCTTGTAGGTAGGACCGTTGAGCATATTGAAATAGTTCATCAGCCCTTGAACTTCATAAAACCTCTTGATGTCACAGCCATGATAAGCAAGAGATTCAAAATCCACCGGATTCTCTGTTTGAATCTTAAGTTGCCATTCTTTTAGACTCATAGTGACTCCTTTGATCTCGTAAGCAGCCCTTTCTTGCTGACCTTCAGCTTGCTGAACTGCGAGTTGAGCGTTGGATTCTTGAATAGAACTTGATGAAGCCATTGATGTTTGAAGAAGTTTGAGATTTGGGTTCTTAGGGTTTTGAGAGAGAGAGAGAACTTTTCTTAGCAGATACGAAAACAAAAAACAGAAAGTGTAGGATGTGAAGTGAGTAGTGTGTGTTTTTGATTAAGTGCTTTTTAGTGAAAAACGTTTGAATAACAGGGGACAAACAAACATAGAATTAATGGCAGTTGGGGGCGCGAGATAGTACTACGAAAAGTAAAATTAACATCATTGCCCTTTGAGTTATACGCCAATACATTTATGCCACGCTGTCAGGTTTCAGATGAGCTGTATAAGTTAGTGGGACAGATGTCGCCAGGAGCAACTCCAGAACTTCCACTAACTTCTGCTATTCAGGAGCACAAAGATTCTCTTCTGAAGGTTGAGATTCTGATGACTCATCAGGAGCACATTTTCTTCAGGACCTCACTCAGGAGCTTCTGAAGGACAATGACTTCTGAAGTGACTTCAGAACCTGAACTTCTTATTCAGGAGCAAGCAATTTTAATCAGACACGTAGTGCATGTTTAAATTTTTCTTAATAAAATCAAATCTTTCAATAGTTAAAGGCTTAGTAAATATATCAGCCCATTGATTTTCAGTATCAATGAATTGTATATCTAAAATTCCTTTTTGAACATAATCTCTGATAAAATGGTGTTTGATCTCAATATGCTTGGCTCTTGAATGCAGAATTGGATTCTTTGACAAGCAAATAGCAGCAGTATTATCACAAAAGATAGGAATACTGTTAGCATGTATCTGATAATCTTCCAGCTGATGTTTCATCCAGAGTAGTTGTGTGCAACAACTTGCAGCTGAAATGTATTCTGCTTCTGCTGTAGACATAGCAATAGTTGCTTGTCTCTTGCTAGCCCAGGATATCAGATTATCACCCAGAAATTGACAATTGCCACTGGTTGACTTTCTTTCAATCCTGTCACCAGCATAATTAGCATCACAGAATCCAATTAGCTTATAATCTGGGGATTTTCTATAAAGGAGTCCCAGATTAGTTGTTCCTTTCAGATACCTGAAGATTCTCTTAACTGCAGTTAAATGAGATTCTCTAGGATCTGACTGAAACCTTGCACATAAGCATACACTGAATAAAATATCTGGTGTAACGCCCTCTTTAATTATTTAATTATTTTATTAGACGATATAGTATATGTTTATATATTATATGATTTTGATGATTATGTGACGTATTTGTGACGTGTGAAGTATTATTATTTTATTGTTTAATAAAATAATATTAGTGATGTTTATATGAATATTTAGTTGGTAAATAAATAGATTGGGTGGAAAAAGATAGAATTTTAAGAGATGGGGTTACATTTATAATTAAGAAGAGTTGTGTGGGTTAAGAGGGAATTAATTAAGTTGTGAGGGAGTATTTAAGAGAGGTAGGTTAAGAAAGGAAGGTTTTGAGAACGCGTATCAGACTTTTGGTTGGAGAGAAAGAACGGTTGAACAAGGAGGAAGCTAGGCTGCGAATTTCTGCATAATTTCCAGGTAAGGGTGAGCCTAACTTCAGTAGTATTAATGTTAAATCATCTGTTTTGATTAGCTTAGGATTTGGGGAAGAATTGAGGTGAGTTTTGATAACTAGGGTTATGGTGATTTTGATGAATTTGATGTGAGAATGTGTTGCATTGCTGTATAAATGTGTTACAGAACCTAGATTATCCCCTAGGATGTCATTGCTGATGAATTAGAACCTTAATTGGAGAGAATTGGCAGGTTTTGGTGTGAATTGGACTGAACCCGTAGTGGTTCTGAGATCGCTCGCCTGTGGCGAGCAGATCACTCGCCGTGGCGAGTAACCCTTGGTTGCTTGCGAGGCGAGCAGTATAGCTCGCCGTGGCGAGCTTGTCCCTTAAAATTAGGATTTTTGCCAAACTTTAGATGGTTTTGAGTGCCCCTATATTTATAGAGATGACCTGTGAAGTTGGTTTGGTCAAATTGGTTTTAGAGAGCTTAAAAATGAGGATTTTGTGGAAAAATGTCAAAAAGGCCGAAGCACCCAGTATTTCTCGCCTCCAGCTCGCCTCCAACTCGCCTTTGGCGAGTGAGCTGATGTGAGTGCTCGCCTGTGGCGAGCAGATGTACTCGCCGTGGCGAGTTAGATGGTTCAGGACTGTTTTGTTGTTTGCAAGCTGTTTTGTATAGGACGTTTAGAGTACCCCTTTGGGTGGAGTTAGTGCTGTTCTATATCCTTAGATGAGTTATGTAAAGATGAATGATGATGGTTCTATTAGACCTTTGATAAATGATGTGTTGTTGAATATAAGTGATGTATGAGTATGATGCTAATTGAATAAGATGATGTTATGAGTTGTAATGTGTATGTATAATGAGATGATGTTCTGCCATGTAATTATTATTAACTGCATGTGTCAGTCTTGAAAATGTAATGATGTTTGAGACGGTGTATTAAGTTGTTAACGACGAGTCCATGCATTTGCATAATTATGAGACGGTGGAGCTTTATGCTCAAAGCGACGGTGGAGCATTTGCTCAAAGCGACGGTGAAGCATATTAATGCTATAATTATATGGTACCACATGCATGATGTTGAGACGTTAGGTGTTGCATTTAGTCGAGTCAATTGTGACATATATGAGATGATGTTTGAGACGTTGATGTGTGATGTAATGTTGTTTATGATGATGTTTATGATGATGTTTATGATGTTGTTATGATGATGCTTATGATGATGCCATGAAGTGCTATAATGTATATGTGATGAGTTGGATGTATGATTTGTTAATCTTGACTTATGATTATATATTTATATTATTGTTGTGAATCTCACCCCTTCTGCTGGAATTGCCGCCTTGTGGGCAAGTGCAGGTACCCAGTCTTAGATGCGTTGATGCGAGGATGTGTGAAGTTAGGGTTGCTCTGATATGTAACGGGATGGGGTCTTTTGTGGAGTCTATTCCTTTATGTATCATGTTTGAATAAATGTTGACTTTTGTGATGTTGAACCTTAAATATTTTGAGACGTTTTTGCTGGCTTTTAAGCCAAGACATTTATGAGATGAGACTATTGAAATTCCGCTGCTTAACTGAATGTTTTGTAATTTGATAAATTATTATCTAAGCTAATTTTAAAGATGAAATGTGACACTCCTTTGTGATGATTACTCTGATATATGATTTACTTAATGAAACTTTTAAGATGGGAAAATGGGGTGTTACAATTGGTATCAGAGCAGATCGGTCCGTCCGGCCAAGTAGAGAGTCGAGTGACGTTGTCTTAGAGTAGAATAGTATTATTGTATTATTCTGACTCATGTTTGTTTCCAGAGAACTAGATGGCTGGTAGAAACGATGCTGCTCTTGCTGCTGCTTTGGAAGCAATGGCTAACGCTGTGGGTAATCAAAACAATGCTGGTGGAAATGACGGGACGAGAATGTTGGAGACCTTTTTGAGGAATCACCCGCCTACCTTCAAGGGGCGTTATGATCCTGATGGAGCTCAGATGTGGCTCAAGGAAGTTGAGAGGATCTTCAGGGTCATGCAATGTGACGATGTTCAGAAGGTGCGGTTTGGTACGCACATGCTAGCGGAGGAGGCCGATGATTGGTGGGTTAGTCTCCTACCTATTTTGGAGCAAGATGGAGCTGTGGTGACGTGGGCTGTTTTCACGAGGGAGTTCCTTAACAGATACTTCCCAGAAGATGTCCATGGGAAGAAAGAGATAGAGTTCCTGGAGCTTAAGCAAGGGAATATGTCGGTGACCGAGTATGCGGCCAAATTTGTGGAGTTGGCTAAGTTCTATCCGCATTATGCACCCGAGACGGCTGAGTTTTCAAAATGCATCAAGTTTGAGAACGGGTTGCGCGCTGATATCAAGAGGGCTATCGGTTATCAGAAGATTCGTGACTTTTCTGAGTTGGTGAGTAGTTGTCGGATATATGAGGAGGATACTAAAGCTCACTACAAGGTAGTGAATGATCAGAAAGCTAAGGGCCAGCAGAGTCGCCCTAAACCTTATGATGCCCCTAGAGATAAAGGGAAGCAAAGAGTAAATGATGAGAGGAGGCCCCAGAAGAAGGCTACTCCTGCTGAGATTACTTGTTACACTTGTGGCGAGAAAGGCCATAAGAGCAATGCATGTACTGTTGAGGTGAAGAGGTGCTACCGTTGTGGTCAGAAAGGGCATATCACTAGTGACTGCAAGTTTGATGATGTTGTGTGTTTCAACTGCAATGAGCAAGGACACATTGGTTCGCAGTGTAAGCAACCCAAGAAGACTAAGACTACTGGGAGAGTGTTTGCATTGACCGGTACTCAGACTGAGAATGATGATCGTTTGATCAGAGGTACTTGTTATATTAATAATACTCCTTTAGTTGCTATTATTGATACTGGTGCTACGCACAGTTTTGTTGCTTTTGATTGTGTTTCTGCCTTGGGTCTTGATGTTTCTGATATGAATGGAGAAATGGTTGTCGAGACTCCAGCTAAGGGTTCGGTGACTACTTCTCTAGTATGTTTGAATTGTCCTTTATCTATGTTTGGCCGTGACTTTGTGATGGATTTAGTGTGCCTACCTTTGAGTGGTATGGATGTGATTCTGGGTATGAACTGGCTAGAATACAACCGAGTTCTTATCAACTGTTTTAGAAAGACGGTGCATTTTTCTTCCGACGAAGAAGAGTGGGGCGCAGAATTTCTATCTACTAAGCAGCTGAAGCAACTAGAACGTGATGGGATGTTGATGTTTTCGCTGATGGCTTCGTTATCTTTAGAGAACCAAGCTGTAATTGATGGGCTGCCTATTGTGAAGGAATTTCCTGAAGTTTTCCCTGATGAGATTCCAGATGTGCCACCAGAGAGGGAGGTTGAATTTTCGATAGACCTTGTGCCGGGTACGAAGCCGGTGTCGATGGCACCTTATCGTATGTCTGCTTCTGAGTTAGCAGAGTTGAAGAAACAGTTGGAAGACTTGCTTGAGAAGAAGTTTGTGAGACCTAGTGTTTCACCATGGGGAGCTCCGGTGTTATTGGTAAAGAAGAAGGATGGTAGCATGCGGTTGTGCATTGATTACCGTCAGTTGAACAAAGTGACGATCAAGAATAGGTATCCACTTCCGAGGATTGACGACTTGATGGATCAGTTAGTGGGTGCAAAGGTATTCAGCAAGATTGACTTGAGGTCAGGTTACCATCAGATTAAGGTGAAGGATGAAGATATGCAGAAGACGGCCTTTAGGACGCGTTATGGTCACTATGAATATAAGGTGATGCCTTTCGGTGTTACTAATGCGCCTGGTGTGTTTATGGAATATATGAACAGAATCTTTCATGAGTACTTGGATCAATTTGTTGTGGTTTTTATTGATGATATTCTGATCTATTCTAAGACTGAAGCTGAGCATGCAGAGCATTTGAAGATTGCATTGCAAGTGTTGAAAGAGAAGAAGCTGTATGCTAAATTGTCTAAGTGTGAGTTCTGGCTAAACGAAGTAAGTTTTCTTGGCCATGTTATTTCTGGTGAAAGTATTGCGGTTGACCCGTCAAAAGTTGAAGCGGTATCGCTATGGGAGACGCCTAAGTCGGTTACGGAGATTAGAAGCTTTCTGGGACTAGCTGGTTATTACAGGAGGTTTATAGAAGGATTTTCTAAGTTGGCTCTTCCGTTAACGCAGTTGACGTGCAAGGGTAAGTCTTTCGTGTGGGATGTGCATTGTGAGAATAGTTTCAATGAATTGAAGAAGCGCCTGACGACGGCTCCAGTTTTGATTTTGCCAAAGTCTGATGAACCTTTTGTGGTATATTGTGATGCGTCCAAGTTGGGTTTAGGAGGTGTGCTTATGCAAGAAGGTAAGGTGGTAGCATATGCTTCGAGACAATTGAGGATTCATGAGAAGAATTATCCGACGCATGACTTAGAGTTGGCAGCTGTGGTCTTTGTATTGAAAATATGGAGACACTACTTGTATGGTTCAAGATTTGAAGTATTCAGTGATCATAAGAGTTTGAGATATTTATTTGATCAGAAAGAGTTGAATATGAGGCAGAGAAGGTGGCTTGAGTTATTGAAGGATTATGATTTTAGTTTGAATTACCATCCTGGTAAAGCAAATGTAGTTGCAGATGCCTTGAGTAGGAAAACTGTGCATATGTCCGCGTTGATGGTGAAAGAATTTGAGTTGCTGGAACAGTTTAGAGACTTGAGCTTGGTGTGTGAAAGGACACCTCAGAGCATAAAACTGGGAATGTTGAGAATTGATAATGATTTCCTGAAGTATATCAAAGAAGCACAAAAAGAAGATGTCAAGTTTGTAGACTTGTTGATTGCTGATAATGAGACTGTGGATGGTGACTTTAAGGTCGATGATCAAGGAGTGTTGAGATTCCGAGGAAGGATTTGCATTCCTGACAATGAAGAAATTAAGAAGATGATTCTTGAAGAGAGTCATAGAAGTAGCTTGAGTATTCACCCGGGAGCTACGAAGATGTATCATGACTTAAAGAGGCTGTTTTGGTGGTCTGGTTTGAAACGCGATGTGGCACAATTTGTGTATTCTTGCTTGGTTTGTCAAAAGTTGAAGATTGAGCACCAGAAGCCGACTGGTATGATGGTACCTTTAGATGTGCCAGAGTGGAAATGGGATAGTATATCCATGGATTTTGTGACGAGTTTGCCCAATACTCCTAGAGGGAACGATGCTATTTGGGTAATTGTTGATAGATTGACGAAGTCTGCGCACTTTCTACCGATTAACATTACTTTTCCTGTGGCTCAGTTGGCGGAGATTTATGTTAGAGAGATAGTTAAGCTGCATGGTGTTCCTTCGAGCATCGTATCTGATAGAGATCCAAGATTTACTTCTAGATTTTGGAAGAGTTTGCAAGAGGCGTTAGGATCTCAGTTGAGGTTGAGTTCGGCTTATCATCCGCAAACAGATGGTCAGTCGGAGAGGACGATTCAGTCGTTGGAGGACTTGTTGAGGGTTTGTGTACTTGAGCAGGGAGGGGCTTGGGATAGTCATCTTCCATTGATAGAGTTCACGTACAACAACAGTTACCATTCAAGTATTGGAATGGCGCCGTTTGAGGCTTTGTATGGTCGGAGATGCAGGACTCCGTTGTGCTGGTTTGAGTCGGGTGAAAGAGTGGTCTTAGGACCAGAGATCGTTCAACAGACTACTGAGAAGGTGAGAATGATCCAAGAAAAGATGAAAGCGTCGCAGAGTCGACAAAAGAGTTATCATGATAAGCGTAGAAAGGACCTTGAGTTCCAAGAGGGGGATCATGTGTTCCTGAGAGTGACTCCTATGACGGGTGTTGGACGTGCTTTGAAATCGAAGAAGTTAACTCCGAGGTTTATAGGACCGTATCAGATTTCAGAGAGGATTGGACCGGTGGCGTATCGTGTTGGATTACCACCGCACTTGTCGAATTTGCATGATGTTTTTCATGTATCTCAGCTGAGGAAGTATGTTCCGGATCCGTCTCATGTGATCCAAAGCGACGATGTGCAAGTTAGGGACAACCTTACGGTTGAGACCTTACCCGTGAGGATTGATGATCGGAAGACAAAGACGTTGAGAGGCAAGGAGATACCTCTTGTGAGAGTTGTTTGGGACGGAGCGACGGGTGAAAGCTTGACTTGGGAGCTAGAAAGTAAGATGCTGGGATCCTATCCAGAGTTGTTTGAGCGAGGTAAATTTTCGAGGACGAAAATCCTTTAAGAGGGGGAGAGTTGTAACGCCCTCTTTAATTATTTAATTATTTTATTAGACGATATAGTATATGTTTATATATTATATGATTTTGATGATTATGTGACGTATTTGTGACGTGTGAAGTATTATTATTTTATTGTTTAATAAAATAATATTAGTGATGTTTATATGAATATTTAGTTGGTAAATAAATAGATTGGGTGGAAAAAGATAGAATTTTAAGAGATGGGGTTACATTTATAATTAAGAAGAGTTGTGTGGGTTAAGAGGGAATTAATTAAGTTGTGAGGGAGTATTTAAGAGAGGTAGGTTAAGAAAGGAATGTTTTGAGAACGCGTATCAGACTTTTGGTTGGAGAGAAAGAACGGTTGAACAAGGAGGAAGCTAGGCTGCGAATTTCTGCATAATTTCCAGGTAAGGGTGAGCCTAACTTCAGTAGTATTAATGTTAAATCATCTGTTTTGATTAGCTTAGGATTTGGGGAAGAATTGAGGTGAGTTTTGATAACTAGGGTTATGGTGATTTTGATGAATTTGATGTGAGAATGTGTTGCATTGCTGTATAAATGTGTTACAGAACCTAGATTATCCCCTAGGATGTCATTGCTGATGAATTAGAACCTTAATTGGAGAGAATTGGCAGGTTTTGGTGTGAATTGGACTGAACCCGTAGTGGTTCTGAGATCGCTCGCCTGTGGCGAGCAGATCACTCGCCGTGGCGAGTAACCCTTGGTTGCTTGCGAGGCGAGCAGTATAGCTCGCCGTGGCGAGCTTGTCCCTTAAAATTAGGATTTTTGCCAAACTTTAGATGGTTTTGAGTGCCCCTATATTTATAGAGATGACCTGTGAAGTTGGTTTGGTCAAATTGGTTTTAGAGAGCTTAAAAATGAGGATTTTGTGGAAAAATGTCAAAAAGGCCGAAGCACCCAGTATTTCTCGCCTCCAGCTCGCCTCCAACTCGCCTTTGGCGAGTGAGCTGATGTGAGTGCTCGCCTGTGGCGAGCAGATGTACTCGCCGTGGCGAGTTAGATGGTTCAGGACTGTTTTGTTGTTTGCAAGCTGTTTTGTATAGGACGTTTAGAGTACCCCTTTGGGTGGAGTTAGTGCTGTTCTATATCCTTAGATGAGTTATGTAAAGATGAATGATGATGGTTCTATTAGACCTTTGATAAATGATGTGTTGTTGAATATAAGTGATGTATGAGTATGATGCTAATTGAATAAGATGATGTTATGAGTTGTAATGTGTATGTATAATGAGATGATGTTCTGCCATGTAATTATTATTAACTGCATGTGTCAGTCTTGAAAATGTAATGATTTTTGAGACGGTGTATTAAGTTGTTAACGACGAGTCCATGCATTTGCATAATTATGAGACGGTGGAGCTTTATGCTCAAAGCGACGGTGGAGCATTTGCTCAAAGCGACGGTGAAGCATATTAATGCTATAATTATATGGTACCACATGCATGATGTTGAGACGTTAGGTGTTGCATTTAGTCGAGTCAATTGTGACATATATGAGATGATGTTTGAGACGTTGATGTGTGATGTAATGTTGTTTATGATGATGTTTATGATGATGTTTATGATGTTGTTATGATGATGCTTATGATGATGCCATGAAGTGCTATAATGTATATGTGATGAGTTGGATGTATGATTTGTTAATCTTGACTTATGATTATATATTTATATTATTGTTGTGAATCTCACCCCTTCTGCTGGAATTGCCGCCTTGTGGGCAAGTGCAGGTACCCAGTCTTAGATGCGTTGATGCGAGGATGTGTGAAGTTAGGGTTGCTCTGATATGTAACGGGATGGGGTCTTTTGTGGAGTCTATTCCTTTATGTATCATGTTTGAATAAATGTTGACTTTTGTGATGTTGAACCTTAAATATTTTGAGACGTTTTTGCTGGCTTTTAAGCCAAGACATTTATGAGATGAGACTATTGAAATTCTGCTGCTTAACTGAATGTTTTGTAATTTGATAAATTATTATCTAAGCTAATTTTAAAGATGAAATGTGACACTCCTTTGTGATGATTACTCTGATATATGATTTACTTAATGAAACTTTTAAGATGGGAAAATGGGGTGTTACATCTGGCCTAGATGCAGTGAGGTATAACAGAGAACCAATCATACCTCTGTATAGCTTCTGATCCACTTTTGATCCTTCATCTTCTTTGCTTAAGGTGCATGTAGGATGCATTGGAGTGTTCATCAGTTTGCAATCTTCAAGCTTGAACTTCTTCAGAAGCTCTTTTGTATACTTCGTCTGATGAACATATACTCCATCTTTGCTTTGATTAATTTGAATGCCCAGGAAGAACTTCAGCTCTCCCATCATGCTCATTTCAAATTCATCCTGCATTAACTTAGAAAACTCCTTGCAAAGAGATGAATTAGTAGAACCAAATATTATATCATCAACATATATCTGCACAACAAGAATGTCTTTCTCAAGAGTCCTTCTGAAGAGTGTTGTGTCAACCTGTCCTCGTTTAAAATCGTTTTTAATCAAGAAATTACTTAGTCTGTCATACCAAGCTCTGGGAGCTTGTTTCAAGCCATAAAGTGATTTCTTAAGTTTGTACACATGGTCAGGATGCTTCAGATCCTCAAAACCAGGAGGTTGTTTGACATACACTTCTTCTTCTATGACACCATTAAGAAATGCACTCTTGACATCCATTTGATATAATACTATTCCATGATTAATTGCATAAGATAAAAGTAACCTGATTGCTTCCAATCTTGCAACTGGAGCAAATGTTTCGGTGTAATCAATGCCTTCTTGTTGACTGTACCCCTGAGCAACAAGTCTGGCTTTGTTTCTGGTTACTTCACCTTTTTCATTCAGCTTGTTTCTAAATACCCATTTTGTTCCAATAATGTTCTTTTGAGGAGGTTTGGGTACTAGATCCCACACATCATTCCGTTGGAATTGATTCAGCTCTTCTTGCATAGCTATGATCCATCCATCATCTGAAAGTGCTTCTTCAACAGTTGTTTGTTCAATCATTGAAATTAGTCCAATCATAGATTCTTCTTGTCTGAAGTGTGATCTTGTTCTTCTGGGACTTTCTTTACTTCCAATGATTTGATCTTGAGGATGAGAAGACTTGTATTTGAAAGTATAGTTGGATGAATCTGCTTGCTGTGAGCCATTTTGTGCCTCATCAGAAGCTACTTCATCAGGAGCAACTTCATCAGGAGCAACATCATCAGGTGCAACTTCATCAGGAGCAACTTCATCAAGAGCAACTGACGTGGGTGCTGCTTCTTGACTATCTTCAGATTCAGTTGAGTGACCAGGTTCTGGAATGTCTTCAGGAACCTGTATCTCTGCAAAACCTTCATCTTGCTTTGAAGTTTTATCTTCAAGCTCTTTGTCATCAAATTTAACGTGCATAGATTCTTCAACACAGAGTGTCTCTGAATTATACACTCTGTATGCCTTTGACCTTTCAGAGTAACCTAAAAAGATTCCTCTTTGGGCCTTGGCATCAAATTTCTTTAGGTAGAGCTTGTTATTCAGAATGTAACATGTACATCCAAATTGATGAAAGTAAGAGATATTGGGTTTCCTTCCTTTAAACAATTCATATGCTGTTTTCTCCAAGATAGGTCTAATATAGATCCTATTCTGGACATAACACGCTGTATTCACAGCTTCTGCCCAAAAATGTTTTGCCAAATTGTTTTCATGGATCATGGTTCTGGCCATTTCTTGTAACGTTCTATTCTTTCTTTCTACAACTCCATTCTGTTGTGGAGTTCTAGGAGAAGAGAATTCATGGAGGATTCCATGTTTTTCACAAAAAGCTTCAAATGGCTCATTTTCAAATTCACCACCATGATCACTTCTGATTTTCAAAATTTTGGCTTCTTTTTCAGATTGAATAAGGGTGCAGAAGTTACTGAATACATCGTATGCATGATCTTTGCTTTTCAGAAATTTTACCCAAGTTCATCTGCTATAATCATCAACAATAACTAATCCATACTTGCTTCCATATAAGGATGCAGTGCTAATTGGTCCAAATAGGTCTATATGAAGCAGTTCTAAGGGTCTTGAGGTGGAAACATTGTCTTTTGCTTTGAAAGATGTTTTAACAATTTTTCCTTTCTGGCATGCACCGCAGAGTGCATCTGAATGATAATCAATGTCAGGAAGGCCTTTGACAAGCTGTAACTTGCTAAGCTTAGAGATTAATCTCCAGTTAGCATGTCCCAGCCTTTTATGCCACATCCATTTCTTATCATTCATTGATAGAAGGCAAATTACCTTCTGATCAGCCAGTTGAGAGAAATTGATTTTGTAGACATTTTCCACTCTCTTTCCTTTGAACACAATGGACTTGTCATTCTTGTTGATTACTGTACAGTTGGCTTTTTCAAATAATACATCATAACCATTATCACAGAATTGACTGATGCTTAATAGGTTATGTTCAAGCCCATCTACCAACCATACATTATTAATAGAGGTAGAGGAGTTACCAATAGTCCCCGTACCAATAATCTTCCCAGACTGGTTGCCTCCAAACTTTACATTTCCTCCTTCTTTCATTGTGAGGGATAGGAACATTGACTTCTCTCCTGTCATGTGCCTTCAGCAACCGCTGTCCAGGTACCATGATTTTTGCTTTGTTCTTGCTTTTAGACAAATCTGCAGTATTGACAATTTCAGATTTAGGTACCCATTGTTTTATGGGTCCTTTGGGGTTAGAGCTGGAGAATTTACTCACCATTTCCTGATCCTTTAGATCCTTCTTGGGTAGCTTCTGATTAATCATTACCTTAGGTTTTTCAACTTTTGGTTTTGATACCTCAGGAGCGCCAACTGCCTTGCCCTTCTGAACCTTAGACTTTAGGACATCAGATTCTGATTTTATCAGACTCTGAGGAACAGGTTCTGATCTCTTCAGAATCTTAATCTTTGTGGTCTTAGATTCAGAATTTATCATATCCTTAGGCTTGAAATTCTTTGGTTTTGATGTAATCTTAGCCTTAGAACTGGAAGCTTCAGGTTCTGATTGAGCAACAGTTCCCATTTTTGCACCTTCAGGAACAAAGAAGGTTTTCAATCCTTCCTTTATGCATTCACAATATGCTTTGAGATTGGTTTCACTAGACTTAGCTTCTGAAAATCCAATCCCTTTACCATTGTTTTTGTAAATGCTATAAATCATAGAAGCAATTCTGCTTCTGTCAATACCAGACATAATGAAATCTTCAAGAGCAATCTCATGGTTACTTAAAGATTTTCCATCACATTTTTCTTGCAGCTTCTGACACAAGAACTTAAGTTTGTCTTCATATGTCTTGCATATGAAGTCAAAACCTCTGAGTCCTTCTTCAGAAGCTTTTAGATCCAATAGAGTTGATTCTTGTTGCTTCATCAAAGCAACATATTTTTCTTTCAAACCTTTCAACTCATTGGTTCTCAATTTAAAATGAGTGAGGAGTTCTTTAAGTGACTCTATCAGTTCTTCTCTAGGGATTTTGGAATATACCTCGTTTTCATCTTCTGAATCTTATTCAGTTTCAGCTTCTGAAGTTGTTGTAGCTACTAACCCAACAACTATCTTTGCACCTTCATCAGACTCTTCTTTGTCAGATTCAGATTCACTATCCAAGTTATCCCATGTAGCCATCAAACTCTGCTTTAACTGTTTCTTGAACTTGCTTGACTTGAATGTTGGTTTCTTTGACTTTTCCTTTGCTTTTTCCTTCTGAAGATCAGGGCAATCAGCAATGAAATGACCAGGCTTCTTGCAGTTGAAGCATCCCTTTTGATCTTCCTTCTTTGAGCTTCTGAAGCTACCTCTCCTGGACACAAACTTCTTGTTCTTTTTGGCTAGATACTGAAGTCTGTTTGAGAGCATAGCCATCATCTCAGTAACCTCTTCATCAGAATCTCCAGTTGGTGAATCTTCTTCATCAGACTCAGCCACTTTAAGAGCTTTAGATGACTTGCCTTTTGATGGAAGAGCTATTGATTTACTCTTTTTAGTAGACTCATGTTCATTTAGACTTAACTCATAAACTTTGAGAGAACTAACAAGATCTTCAACACTTAAAGTGTTTAAATCTTTAGCTTCCTCAATGGCAGTCACCTTTGGTCTCCATCTGGCAGGAAGGCTTCTGAGAATCTTACTCACGTGATCAGAAGCAACATAGCTTTCTTCAGTATTTGGAGTCCAGAGACTAGGGTTTGAAATCTTGAGTACATCTCCTCAATACTTTCATCATCCTTCATCTTGAACAGTTCATACTGATGAACAAGCATCAGTGCTTTGGCTTCTCTAACTTTCTTGCTTCCTTCATAGTTAGCACATAAAGATGCAAACATAGCTTTAGCAGTTGACTTATCACTCATCTTCATGTACTCTGCTCGTGGTATAGCAGAAACTAGAGAGCCTCTGATCTTGTGATGTTTCTTGTACATCTTCTTCTGAGCAGGAGTATGTATTTTTCTATCAACAGCAGCTCCTTCTTCATCAAGAATTAAGTCACCAACACCATCTTCCAGAATATCCCATAGTTCTTCATCTAAGCCCATGATATAACTGTAGAAGTTGGTTTTCCACCAAGAAAACTCTTCAGGATCTCCATTAAACTTTGGAACCTTCCCTGAGTCAGTTTTCTTTTCACTATAATCATATGCTACAGCATGATGATTACCACTAGAGCCAGCAGAACCAGAAACAGATGAATCAGCAGACATGTTTTTCTCAGATCTTGGACTGTTACACTGTTAGGTGTTTGACAACAGAACCAGGCTCTGATACCAATTGAAGGGGAGAAAAACACAAGAAGGGGGGGGGTTGAATTGTGTTTTCAAATAATTGTTTTCTCTTTTCAAAACTCAGAACCAGAATGATCAGAAGTTAGTTAGACAGCTTCTGAAGATACTGCTCAGGAGCGTATGCAGCGGAATGAAAAACAGAGAGAAAAGAGAAGAAGCAGGACACAAAAGATTTATACAGGTTCCTTCCACAATTCGGAAGTAGTCCTGTCCCCCTTGCACTTCCAAGGAGAGTTCACTAAATGTAATATCTGATTACAAATGCTCAAGCACACAAGCAAGAGACTTCAAATGCTCAAGAACACAATCAAGAGACTTCTAATGCTCAAGCACACAAGCAAGAGACTTCTATCAAACAAAATTACACAGAAAATGTTTGAGATTGAACACTTGATATACAATCAGTGGTGTTCACAATACAAATCAGATACAGACTCTTTAGACTTAAGAATTTCAAAGATATGAACTTGAAAACTGAAATTCTAAGTGAACTTTGAATGCTTAGACAATTTGACAGAGTTTTGGCGCTTTTTAAATATTGTAGAGTCTTGTTGTTCTTCAAGTCTTCACTCCTTTATATAGAGGTGTGAAGTGAACGTTGTAAGTGCCAACACATTCAAAAAGAGTCGTTACTGAAGCTTGATCTTTCACCAGTGATTCTTTGCCTGATTTAGTTGTTGTCCTATAAAGAATTAATTTCAAATCCATTCCAGTTGAGAGGGAACAAGGATGCAGGCTTGGTTGTACATGAGAGCTGTTATTCTTGTCTGTTTGCTGAGACAAAGAACAGAGTAGTGGAGAAGGTGGTTGTACAGTTCGTACAAAGTACAGTGTCAACGCTTCTTGTCTATTTGCAACAAAATGACTTCAAATCCTTTTGAAACGACCGTTGCTTTAATCCACTAATCTTCTGTCAATGCTCTATAATTTTCGCTCCAAAATACAACACTTGAATCTTGAAATATTTGGTGAAATACTGTTGCTTCTGAAGAATCAGCTTCTAAGGATCTTCAGCTTCTGATGACGTCATACTCTTCAGGAGCTCTTGTCTTCAGGAGTGCCACTCTTCAGGAGCGCTAGTCTTCAGGAGCGCTACTCTTCAGGAGCGCTATTAAGCTTCAAAAAGATACTTCCTTTGCTCTTTATTTGTTCATAACCTTGATGAGATAAATCACTTTGTTTATGGTCCTGTACACTTGAACAAATGTTAGCAAAACCAATTGTCAATTTTTAATACTTTGTTATCATCAAAACTCTTTAGGGTTTATTGTTAAACACATTTTGTTCCAACAGAGAGTTCATGAGAAGAATTACCCGACGCATGATTTAGAATTGGCGGCTGTGGTCTTTGTATTGAAAATATGGAGACATTACTTGTATGGTTCGAGATTTGAAGTGTTTAGTGATCACAAGAGCTTGAAGTATTTGTTTGATCAGAAGGAATTGAATATGAGACAGCGAAGGTGGCTTGAGCTATTGAAAGATTATGACTTTGGTTTGAATTATCATCCGGGCAAAGCTAATGTGGTTGCAGATGCGTTAAGTAGGAAGACTTTGCATATGTCTGCTTTGATGGCGAAATAATTCGAATTGTTGGAACAGTTTAGAGATTTGAGCTTAGTTTGTGAAAGGACACCTCAGAGTGTAAAGCTGGGAATGTTGAGAATTGATAGTGATTTCTTGAAGAGTATTAAAGAGGCGCAGAAAGAAGATGTTAAGTTTGTAGACTTATTGGTTGCTAGTAATCAGACTGTAGATAGTGACTTTAAAGTCGATGATCAAGGAATGTTAAGATTCCGAGGTAGAATTTGTATTCCTGATAATGATGAAATGAAGAAGATGATTCTTGAAGAGAGTCACAGAAATAGCTTGAGTATTCATCCGGGAGCTACGAAGATGTATCATGATTTGAAGAAGTTGTTTTGGTGGTCTGGTTTGAAACGTGACGTGGCACAGTTTGTTTATTCTTGTTTGATTTGTCAGAAATCGAAGGTTGAGCATCAGAAACCTGCTAGATTGATGACACCTTTAGATGTGCCAGAGTGGAAATGGGATAGTATACCCATGGACTTTGTGACGAGCTTGCCGAATACCCCTAAAGGAAACGACGCAATTTGGGTGATTGTTGATAGATTGACGATGTCGGCTCATTTTATCCCGATTAATATTACTTTTCTTGTAGCTCAGTTGGCAGAGATTTATATCCGAGACATAGTGAAGCTGCATGGTGTTCCTTCGAGCATCGTATCAGATAGAGATCCAAGATTTACTTCTAGATTTTGGAAGAGTTTGCAAGAGGCTTTAGGTTCTCAGTTGAGGTTGAGTTCGGCTTATCATCCGCAGACAGATGGTCAGTCGGATAGGACGATTCAGTCGTTGGAAGATTTGTTGAGGGTTTGTGTACTTGAGCAAGGAGGGACTTGGGATAGTCATCTTCGGTTTATAGAGTTCACGTACAACAACCGTTACCATTCGAGTATTGGAATGACACCTTTTGAGGCTTTGTATGGTCGGAGATGCAGAACTCCGTTGTGTTGGTTTGAATCAGGTGAAAACGTGGTGTTAGGACCGGAGATTGTTCAACAGACTACCGAGAAGGTGAGAATGATTCAAGAGAAGATGAAAGCGTCGCAGAGTCGACAAAAGAGTTATCATGACAAGCGTAGGAAGGACCTTGAGTTCCAAGAGGGAGATCATGTGTTCCTGAGGGTTACTCCTATGACCGGTGTAGGTCGTGCCTTGAAGTCAAAGAAGTTAACCTCGAAGTTTATTGGTCCGTATCAGATATCAGAGAGGATTGGGGCGGTGGCATATCGTGTTGGATTACCACCACATTTATCGAATTTGCATGATGTTTTTCATGTGTCGCAATTGAGGAAGTACGTTCCGGATCCATCTCATGTGATCCAAAGTGATGATGTACAAGTTAGAGACAACCTTACGGTTGAGACTTTACCAGTAAGGATTGATGATCGGAAAGTGAAGACGTAGAGAGGCAAGGAGATACCTCTCGTTAGAGTCGTTTGGGACGGAGCGACTGGTGAAAGCTTAACTTGGGAGCTAGAAAGTAAGATGCTGGAATCCTATCCAGAGTTGTTCAATCGAGGTAAATTTTCGAGGACGAAAATCCCTTAAGTGGGGGAGAGTTGTAACGCCCTCTTTATTTATTTAATTATTTTATTAGAGAATATAGTATATTATTATATATTATATGATTTTTGGTGATTATGCGACGTATTTATGATGTTGTGACGTGATGATTATTTTATTGTTTAATAAAATAAGATATGTGGTGTTTATATATATTTATATGAAAAATAAAGATTTGTTAGTAAAAATATATAATTTTTAGAGATGGGGTTATATTTATAAATAGGAAGAGTTGTGAGGGTTGAGATAGAATAAGATAAGTTGGGAGGAAGTATTTAAGGAAATTAGGTCAAGAAATAGGCAGTACGCGTATCAGACTTTTGGGAAAAAGGGAGAGAAACGGTTGAAGAGAAGAGGTGAAGCTAGGCTGCGATTTCTGCAATTTTTCCAGGTAAGGGTGAGCCTAACTTCAGTAATATTAACTGTAAATCATCTGCTTGTGATTAGCTAAGGGATTGGGAAGAATTGGAGAGAGTTTCATGAATTAGGGTTATGATGGATTTGGTGAGTTTGATGTGAGATTGTTGTGAATTGTTGTAGAAACGTGTTACAGAACCTAGATTATTCCCTAGGATAACAATGTTGAAGAATTAGAGGCTTAGCATGAGAGATTTGAGACGAGTTGGTGAGAATTGGAGCAAACCCGTAGTGGTTCTGACATCGCTCGCCTGTGGCGAATGACTACTCGCCGTGGCGAGTAAACCTATATTGCTCGCGAGGCGAGCAGCATAACTCGTCGTGGCGAGCATGACCCTTAAACTTGGGATTTTTTTTGCCAAACTTTAGATGGTTTTGAGTGCCTTATTATTTATAGGATTGACTTGTGAAGTTGTTAGGACCAAATTGGACTTAGGGAACCTTAAAACGAAGATGTTAGGCGAAAATGTCAAAAAGGCCGAGAGCACCCAGATTGCTCGCCTGTAGCTCGCCCCCAGCTCGCCTTTGGCGAGTAGCTTCTTGAGAGAGCTCGCTGTAGCGAGCAGATCACTCGCCGTGGCGAGTTAGTGCATTTCTGGACTGTTGCCTCGTTTTGCGATCTGTTTCGCATGGGACTTTGAGAATACACCTTTGGGTAGTGATAGAGATGTTTTATGACTTAAGATGCATTCTGTAATGAAGATTAATGATGGTTCTCTTATGTTAATAATAATGTGATGTATTGCTTATATTTAAATGATTTATAAGCATGATGTTAAGTGATGTTGATGATGTTATGTGCCTTTGTATATGTGTTAAATGAGTTGAACTTCTGCCATGTATTTATTATAGTTTGCATGTGTCAGCCTTGAGTTGTTAACGATGTTTGGGAAGTTATGTTAACTTGTTTAAGATGTTATAGGGTCGTGTCCATGCATTTGCATATTATGAGACGGTGGAGCTTTTGCTCAAAGCGACGGTGGAGCATTTGCTCAAAGCGACGGTGAAGCATATTAATGCTTATATATGGTACCACATGCATGCTGTCAAGATGTTAGAGTTGCATTTAGTTGAGTCAAATTGTTGACATATTATGAGACGATGTTCTGAGACGATGATGTGCTATTTGAGATGTTTATGACGATGATGTTATCCTTGAATTTTAATATGTGATGTATGTGATGAGTTTATGTTGTTAATCATAAATGTTGATTTATATGTTAATATTTCTGTTGTGAAATCTCACCCCTTCTGTTGGAATTGCCGCCTTGTGGGCAAGTGCAGGTAACCAAGCTTAGATGCGCTGTTGTGAGGAGTCCTTGTGTGATGTCGTAGGGATGCTCTGATATGTAACAGGATGTGGTCCTTTTATGAGTCTATTCCCTTATGTGTCATGTTTGAACTATTTTAATATTTGAGATTTTCGATGAACTTATGAGACGTTTGTGATGGCCTAGAGCCAAGACCTTTTTGAAGGATTTTGGATTATGACTTCCGCTGCTACGATTGAATATTTTGCGAAGGATAAACTAATATTTATTTTGTTTAAAGATTTTATTGTTGAGAATGTGACACTCCTTTGTGATGTACTCTGATATATGCATTTATTCAATGAAATTTTTAAGTCGGGAAAATGAGGTGTTACAAAGCTAATCCTCAGACGGTCAATCAAACGACTATTGAGGGTTATATAATATTTAACATAATAAACTATAAGCATAAAATGACATTCAAGTAATTGCAATTATAACACATACAAACTTATCATTCCTAAAATACTAACTTCATGTGAATATTACCATAAATTCATTCATAGCACACAATGCATGTCACATCAATTCTCCTTTGATAAATCAAACATACCATTCACAAACTAATGACATCAATCCAAGTGTCCAAACATCACCAATCAATTATATCTCAAGTACAGAATTTCGCATAAAATGGACTGTTACATGGAACACCATTAGTTTTAATAATTTTTTTAACTTTACGTTAACGGAATGATCAATGCCAGATTTTTACAAAGTACAAGGACTTAAGCCAAACAAAAAAAGTGTATGGAGCAAAGTCAAAAAATGGTAAGAGTGCAGGGACCAATGACATAATCCAATTTGTTTTTATTTAGACCTAAATCCAACAACACCAAATTCTCTAAAAAAAAGAAAAAAAAACAACACCAAATAAAAGCACATAAATTTATTTTTGAAATAAAAACAAAAAACAAAAAAAAGTCATTTTATAGAAGATTTTATTGAGTTGTTACGAGTGCGTGGTGATATAAGTTTAATCGGTGGTTTATCCAATGTTGCAGCTTGATCCGGTTTGTTTTGATTGATAAAATAAAAACTGCAAACCATATTTGAGTTAATAAATAGATTGAAAACATCCAAAACAAATACATTTTTTTTCCGGTTTTGATATGGGTTAATTTGATTTGCATTTTTTTTATCTAATTGGTTCAACTTTAAATACCCTTATCATTAAGTGGAGCAAGAAAAAAATAGTACTCCCTCCGTTCCATAATAACTGAGTCATTTGTAAAAAAATACTTTCCAAAAAAATTGATATTGTCACCAAGTATTCTTTTTCAAAATACAACTCTAATTAATACTATTTTCATCACTTTCAATTTAATATATTTCACTTTGCGTTTATGGTAGTGGAGAATACATCAATAATACCTAACAAAAACGCTTAAAATAATTTTTCTCTTTCATCAATTTATGCATTTTTCTTAATATGTATGAAATGAACAAATGACTCAATTAATCTGGGACGGAGGAGTCCTATTATTTCGAAAAAATGAATATATCATTGTAAAAAAACAAGGAGAACTCCCACGGTACACCTCACAAATTAAACGATTATTATTGATAAATTGAACGATCATTTTATAAAGTAAAGAGTTTTTTTGTCAAAATTTATATTTTAGAAAACATCATTTAATTATTTATAAGAATTATATCAAATTTTTAATATTTTCTCATAAAAAATAATCTATATTCTTTGTTATTAGTAATAAAAATTCAAAAAATTAAATTTTATTTCGTCGATATTTTTTGGTAAATAAAATTTAATTTTTATAATTGTCAATGATAAAAAATAACTACTTTTCTTCCAAAAAGCAACTAATTTAATTATTAATTTAATGATTGGGTGTACTGGTACATCTAAATATTTAAATGTAGAAATTTTTTTTTTATGCCCTACTTTATTCTTAAAAATACAAAACTACCCTACTTTTTTGAAAAATTGCAAAAATACCCTACTTTTAGGTACCACGCAATTTGCAGTTGCGAGGTACCAAAAATTTTAGGTACCACGCAACTTCCAGTAGCGAGGTACCTTAAAAATTTTGTAATTATTATACCTCGCTACTCCAAGTAGCGATGTACTTAAAAAAAAAAATTCAGGTCTATTACATCACTACTCCAAGTAGCGATGTAGTATGTTTTGTTTTTTTTTTTAATTATTATACCTCTCTACTCCAAGTAGCGATGTACTTAAAAAAAAAAATTCAGGTCTATTACATCGCTACTCCAAGTAGCGATGTAGTATGTTTTGTTTTTTTTCTTTCAAGCACGCTGCTTATTTTTATGGAATTATTTTTTTGTTTAATTTTTAAATACCTTTCATGTTGAAAGATAGGGAAAAATTGATGCAAAAAGTTGAAATTAATAAAAATAACTTAATTTTAAAAAGTTAATTAAAAATATATAATAAATAAAATATACAATTATTATGAAACATATATTGTTTCATCTACTATAAAGACTACATTTCTACTGATGTCTAATATTAATACAATCTTTTGCATGCACGTGTCCCTATCTCACAATTTTTTTTTGTCTTTGCAACTTAGGTTGAGAGGTATTTAAAAATTAAAAAAAAAAAAACAAAATATAACAACTTTGCATCAATTTTCGCGTGTCCCTATCTTTCAATTTTTTTTCCTCATTATCCCTCACATATGAGAGGTATTTAAAAATTAAACAAAAAAATAATTCCACAAAAATAAGCTGCGTGCTTGAAAAAAAAAAAACATACTACATCGCTACTTGGAGTAGCGATGTAATAGACCTGGAAAAAAAATATTTAAGTACATCGCTACTTGGAGTAGCGAGGTACAATAATTCCAAAATTTTTAAGGTACCTCGCTACTGAAAGTTGCGTGGTACCTAAAATTTTTGGGTACCTCGCAACTGCAAATTGCGTGGTACCTAAAAGTAGAGTATTTTTGCAATTTTTTAAAAAAGTAGGGTAGTTTTGTATTTTTTGAAATAAAGTAGGGCATAAAAAAAAAATTCTAAATTTGGTATCATGTTAAGTTTGTGAGAATCATATGATTGGCGTAGTTTTCAAATGTTATATTATGTAGGTTTTATAAAATAAAATTATGATAGTTCATCATAATGCTAACACTCTAATATGTATATATTTGGCATTAAGGTGGACCTTGATACGAAATACACATATTAGAGTGCAAAAATATCACATAGAAGTTATAATATTTCAATTATGTTGACATCTTTAAAAGTGTCATCTATCATTTAGCATTTAGCATGTAATGAACTTATTAAAAGAAAATGAAAATATGAAATGCTTTCTTGGGAGATCTTAGACCAAAATTCAAGAGAAAAGAGTAACAACAACTAACTCATTAAACACCTATAAAAATAAATCTTGTTGAATAAAAGAAAACTCTAAAGACTCTCTTAATGAAAAGAATTCTTCCTTGACACAATGTGAGAACAAGCTAGACCCAATTATTGAGTCAATGGCTGCTAATGAAAAACTTATCGTACGAGACCCGTTGTTATTATAATTCTTGATGACTTGCTTTTCCAATTTAATACTAAGTAGCTATCACACATTGATAATTGTTCTTCAACGGAAAGCATCGTTTTGAGTAAAATGTTATTGCTTTTAAAATTGGCATAACAATATTTGCTGCCTTGTCTTTTCTTGGTTGGCACTATCACACTGTCTCATTCGTCTATATATTTTTCTTTCTTTGCCACATTTAATTGGTGAAGTCTTTCTTTACCACATGGAGATAAACTCTCCCAATCGTAAGAAAAACTATAAACTTGTTACGGTAGGTTGGTCTAACATATTTAGAAGGTAGGTCGGTCTAACATATTTAGAAGCTTAAAACAAATTCTATAATGAGACAACACAAGGTTTATAAAGATAAAATCTAGTTTTGTTGAGTTTAAGATTTAAACTTATGTCAAAAATGATATAAGATTATTATTTTAATTTGACTAACTGTGTTGGGAAAATATCTATAACTAATTTGTCAAACACACGCTTATAAATATAAAAAAATAAAATAAAAAGAGCCTTTTTTTTTATCCAAAATTTGTAACCTTAAAATCTTAGTTTGGTTTGCTAGGTCATTGGGTCGGCTTTGTTTCATCCCGTGTATTTTGTTTATCAACATGAATTGAATTCGATCTTAAAATTTACAATCATATGTCCTAAGCCTAGAAGTATCTTCATCACTTTTATTTGAGTTAGTGTGTTTTGTAAGAAGAGTTTCTCTCATTCTGGCCAATTGAATTTTTTTCACACACAAGAGTTAGAGATCAAAATTCTTGCCACATATTTATATAAATCCCTTAGCTCTTGGTTCGATCTATCGTTGGTTCCTCATCACTTATCTCAACACATGTTTGTGGCTCATTCTATGTAGTAAATCCGGGTAGTGATATGCTTATGTCTGGTTTAATCGTAAACAAAGGATTGTATATGTTCCCTAAAAAAAAGGATTGTATATTTAATTAGGTTTACTTTTCAAAATATAAAATAAAATAAAAACTGTACCAACTTTTTTTTGATAAAAAACTGTACCAACTTTGGATGTTGGTACGCCCCAACATTATTTTACCAACTTCCACAATTTAACTATAAACATGGGGATAAAAATGATTTTTTTGGTATTATAGAAGAAAGAAAGCAAACTAACTCTAGCAAAACTAACACATATGGGAATAGATAAACTTAACTAGATCATCATTTAGAAGAATATATATGCAGCTCACTTGGAGGCACATCTAACACATTCATCTCCGTAGAAGACAAAGACAAATAAAGGATGAAACCATGAAGATGATGGCATCAGTTCTTGCTCAAGTCCTCACAAAATCATCAATTTCTCATGAACTTCTTGCGATTGTTGTAAGATTTTCCTACTTAATTTCTTACCAAGTTTTAATTTTAATTTTTTTCGAAGGAACCAAGTTTTAATTATTTACATGTTAGGATCATTTAATATAGATAAGGATTGTTCTGCATTGGACTAGACGTCTTGATAAATTTTGTTTTACATGGAGCAATGTATGATATGATCATTGATTATAGTGAAAATAAATTCTGTTTTTATACTTTTTTGGGGGTAATTGTCACAGCTTAATTTTAACCGTATACTCCTTCTTCTTTTTTTGTTGCTAATAACCGGTATTCTCCTTTGCGCTATGTGTGTTTGCTACTACTTTGTCACAACTTATTATTTTTACTAAGTTATTATTTTCAACTAATGGAATGTATATTGTAATGTCTACGAGAAAATGACGTCATTATGTAACTAGAATATTCTCGGCCCCTCCATATATAATACATTTTTAATATTATATATATTTTTCGAAACAGCAAATTTATTTATATCAACTTAATCATACAAGACGTACAAAAGGTGAGCAGAAAAAGCACGACTGAACAACAGGCCCGATAATCCGGCAACCCGAAAACCCCAACACCCCTAAAAATACAAAACAGCAAAAGCTTCACCTGTCATCCGAACGGACACCGCAGGCAATCCACCCAAATTATCGAGACAGACGTTCCGAGGGGTTCCAGCTCCATTCATAGAACATACAGGAGGGATTTTTTAGCCGCTTTAGACTCCATTGCCAAGACAAACTTATGATTTCCCCCACTATCTCGTCTGTCTCCTATTCATGCATATACTTGTTGACTGATTGCTTCATTTTATTTAGAGTAAATTACACTCCCCTCCCCTCAAAGATGCTTGAAATACACTCCCCTCCCCTCTTATGTTAAAATATACAATTTCCTCCCTTGAAAAATAAAACTAGAATGATATATGGGTTCTTGTATTGATATTGAAGCTGTTGTTCATAATGCACTTACTCAGAACTTTATTCCGTCATCACAACTTAATCTGTTAATAAAGGAAAAAGTAGACTTGAACTTAGATATATAAAATGGTGTAGTTAGGTTGTGAAGACAAATTATGGCTTCTATTTGTATGATTGGGTAACTAGTAGCAGGATAAATTGATTAATGGCATTGTAAAAGTTTCAAATGGTAGTATATCTCTGCCTGAAAATTTATGCATCAATATGAGAATTGTTCTTTGATTCTATGTCAGGAAGAGCTTCTGGAAACTGGACACACACTTTAAGTCTGTGGTGCTTGAATCCAGCTGCTGTATTTAGAGATGTTGCCGATCTTTCTTTATCAGTCATATTGACTTCTGGGTAAGCGCCGTGAATTTGCATTCAGGGGCCAAGTGTCTACACGTTGAGGACATTAATTATTTGTATTTTTTTCTTTTGTTTCAACCATGTATTCTTGAGAGGCGCATACATGCCTGTTAAACAGCCTGATTTTATAAAATAGCCTGATGGGCCATATTGATAACGGGCCAATTATGTTTAGGCCAAGTAAGTCCAGTTTCATGTAAGCATGTAATTATATTCATATAGCCTTGCCCTGGGTTAATGTGGACCTGGCTGGCTGGGAAATGGCCCAAACCTTTTTTTATATAGATATCAATGGAGTTAACCTTCTCAAACGTTATGTTAAAATCCCCCAAACTAACATGATACTGTATTGGTTTAAACATCTCTTAAATCCATGCCATGTGCACATTTTCTGGTTTAGTCCTTAAAAAATTACTGTCTGTTGTAATTCCTGAAATATAGGAAATCTTCTTTTAGTCCTTGTTTTTAGTCCCTGTAATACTTGTCCACGCTGGAGCCAGTCCCTATACTGTCTCTATTAATAAATACGGTACACATGTAACAAGGATGCAATTATGTTGTGGATAAATATTACATGGACTAAAAATAACTTTTCCATAGGGATTCGAACCAGTAAGATATTTTTTTATAGGCAGTAAGACACCAAAGCTGGAAATGAGGTGTATTACACAGACTAACAAGTTATTTAAACCTATCTTTCCTTATAACCCCTGGGGTTCTGAGCATGCATAATAAAGTTGGTGCTTTTACCCAAATGCTATGTCTGAGTAGCAGAAATAACCCGATTTCTAATCGCATGTTCTGTGTAAAACATTTGTTGAAATTCGGTTCCAGTGAGGCAATGCTGCATCAACCATTTGTGGTTAAAGTTTCACCAAATAAGTGATCAATATGATATATCAATATCATATATTGCTGATTGTTATTTGTTTTCTTAACTGCTGCAACAGTTGGCATGAGGGTCAAAACTTGTATAGAAGTGAGTTCAGTTAATAGCATCTCTGTTTCGTAGCAATATTCTAGTATCATTGACTTATCAATTTGGGGTATTTTTAGGACACTGTCACCAATGACATCCTTTTCTTCTGAACTTGGAGTTAAGTTTGAAACTAATCTTGAAGCTCCACATGTAATTGATACTGATTCACAGGTCTGTGCTACTTCTCTCTTATCCTTATAGTTGATTATCTGTTGTCATGTTAGTGCCTGTTTTCTAAATAATAACCTTTTGAGTACAGGTGTGGCCTGCTATAATCTCCACTGGTCCTGGTAATTATCCTTTGAATGCAAGTTACAAAACTGCTGATGTATATGCATTCCAGGTATCCATCCTCAGTAACTATTTTTCACCATTCTATCCTCTTTGAATACATCTGTTGATTATAAGTTTTGGTATAGGATGCAGTTGGAAGATCTTTAGAGGAAATCTTCAAGATTGTTTCAGGTGGTTGTCTTGTGTTCTTTCCAAGTTATAAATTGATGGAAAAATTATGCACCCGATGGTCTGAAACAGGTCAATGGTCTCGACTCAAGGCAGAAAAGCCCCTTTTTGTTGGTGAGTAATCCTTATCTTCTTCCTAATACTCAATGATTTATGAAATAGATTTAAAATTGTAGTTTATGTTTATTTATTTGCCTTTTCTTTTGGCGATCCTTTTTTCTTAAAAATGCAAACCTTAACATTGTGAAGATTTAATTTCGTTTGTTGTTATTATCTTAAAGGTTCTTGTCTTCACATTGTTTTGGGTTGCATTAAGAAACTGTCTTATGTTTGTACTTGGTATGCAGAATCAAAGGGGGGAAGCCAAGATGATTTTGAACTTACACTGAAGGGTTATTATGACTCAATTCATCATGACAAAAAACCTGCTTCTGGAAGGAAAAGAAGGATTAAGAAAACTGATCTAAATCACTTCCATGCAGTTGATTCCATACAGGATACTAAGAAAGGAGGAGCAGCTTTACTTGGTGTTTGTCGAGGAAAGGTGCATCACAATTTTATCCATCCCTTAGATGTTTGCTTAAAAATTATGTACTTGCAATTTGATTTTCGCTACATTTTAGAAAGTTAGAAGTGCTGCAGTGTTACACGAGGGAAACAGTCTTTTCATTTTGATCTATTCCATTCCAAAAAATGGAGCATGAAACCATTCCATTATATATTTATCTAAGAATAATTTCAAACTTAACACTATGATTAATTTCTTGTTTTTATAGCTTTTTATATTATCTCTTAGGATTGGGTTTTATACTTTTAATTACTATCATGTTTTATTTTCCTTTTTTGATAAGAATTAGAAGTCTAGTATTATTATAAATTAAATTCAAGGCTTAATGTTGTGCATCATAATATCAAATAATAAACATAATCATATTTCAAACAAAACTTTATTTTTTCTCTTTTCTCCTTTATCTAAAACCTTATAAAGTAAACAAAAATCAACTGCAAAAGTCTTAACCAGCAAGTCTATCCAGCTCCTTTGTGCTTCATTTAATTAACATAAACTATGACTAAAACACACTTATTGATAGAAAAAAAACATACTGACGTGAATATTTTAAATGGTACAAGATAAATAAATATTTGCTTACCCAGCTTGTAAGATAACAAGTTGACATATATTGGTCTGTTTAAGTTTATTATTTTATTTGGTAAAAAAGCTCATTATTTTACAATTTTAATTTTATATAATTTTCTATTTTTAGTCTTATTGTAAATATTTAAATTTTATTAGATTTTTTTTTGTATCGTATATAATAGTAAATTAAGTGTTTATAAAGATTACATACCGTTTTTAAAATTATGTTTATTATTATTTTTAATTTAAATATTTTTTATTATATTTTAAAATAATATTTTGATTAGGGTTAATGTTGAAACAAGCTCCTAGCCAATCCTATTGGTTTTTAATCCAACCCTCCTATCAAGATAGAAATTTGTCTAGATGGACAAGATATGATAGATAGAAATTTATCTAGGTGGACAAGATATGATAAAGAGACAGGATTGAGTTATTCTTGTATCCTAATGACTCAACAAATGCTAGATTAAAGCAAAATATGGCTTACAATATCTTGTCTCTTTTATCATGACTATTAAATTGACCCTATATTTTGTATATTGCCTCAAGCCTTTACGGAACTGACTCCACTGTGTAGTTGAGACACAGTTTCAACATTTTATACCATGTTTTCTCTTATTCAACATATACCTTCACCACAAATGTGCAAATGAGCTCATTATATGATTGTATTTTATATAATGCTTGCAGGTTTCTGAAGGAATTGATTTCTCTGATGATAATGCCAGAGCAGTTGTATCCTTCTTTCTACTTATAAATTTACTTATTGTTCACTTTTAGGAGGGGGAGATATCCTGGTCTTATTTGGCCACGATGTATCTTGAGTTGATTAAAATAATGTATATATTCAGATTATTAAAAGAGAAATAAAGGTTTACTATTACGATTATTAAAGTGGTAAAATTGTAGCTAGCCTACAATGGCTTTGATTACGGATTATACACACCAGTTTTAATAATCAATGTAATTTTTAACTAAACTAAAAATTGTACGTTCTTGACAATCCTAGATCATTGTTGGTATCCCATTTCCAAACATGTAAGAATCCTTTCTTTTCTATTGTAAATATTCTTGATAAGGCACGTACAGGGGGAATGCATTTCTCTGACTGCCTGATTTATTGTAACAGGTATGATATTCAAGTTGCCCTAAAGAAGAAGTATAACGACACATTCAAATCATCTAAACAACTGTTAGGCGGAAATGAGTGGTACTGCCACCAAGCATTCCGAGCTTTAAATCAAGCAGCAGGTAAAACTTGGTTCTGATTTATTTATCATATTTTAACCATTTCTACTTTTTTAGCTATGTTGGTTACCTTCTACATTTCGCAGGGCGGTGTATACGACATAGACTTGATTATGGAGCAATCATCCTATTGGGTAATCATGCTGAACTGCCAATTATTTAAGTTCTTTTCCACATTTTATCTTGTTTGTCTTTTTTAGATTTAGAATTTAGAAACTTGTTTTAAATTTGGAAGGGTAAGGAAGGTTGAATTAGCCAAGTTTTCTAGAGTAAGGAATACTACCTTGGTGATTTTTAAATTTTGATCTTTGTATTATCTTGTTCAAAACTGATTCTTTTAAGTTTATTTTGGATTTCTGTAGACACCATAACATTGGTGATTAACTAGAGAGCAGGCAGTTGTCTCAAGCCATCTTTTTGGTTTAGAATCAAGTTGTTTTGTTTCCTTGTCTTTTCCCCTTTTTGCAGTGTGGTCTATTGTTGAACTACGGTTTATTTGATATTGTTCTTGGACCATTTTTACCATAATAAGTGTAAATGTTATTGTTGAATTAGATGAACGCTTTCGTGAAGAAAGGAATAAAGCATTTATTTCGAAGTGGTTAAGAAAACCCTTGAGAGTGTATGACAGTTTTGATTTGTCACTGGAGAAACTAAAATCATTCTTTGAGAATGCCAAGGTACATGACATGACGTGTTGGCTTACTTTTCCCTTTGATATAGCCCTCCCTGTTACTTTTTTGGGTTTGGTGTGAAAGAATTATTGATGCGTTTAACTTGATGTAGGAGCGATATGGCATGGATGCAGTGCATGCCACAAAGAATTTGGACTTAAATGATGATGATGGTGTTCAAAATAAGGATGGAAATATGCGGTTTACAAGGAAGAAAAATCAGAAATTGAACAAGTCTAGAAATGGAGCTGAGAAAGAGACGTCGGTTATTGAGGATAAAATCTCTATTCCCACACCGAGTCCAAGCTCTCACAATCTTGGCAAAAGTCAGCCATCAGCTCCAAGGAATAGTAACACATACAGTTTCAAAGACCATATTAACCTCCGATGTTGTAATCTGACAGAAAGGTATTCTTGTTTTCCCCCTTGTTTTCGAACATTTTATTTTTAATTGTATGGTGTTTTTTTTGGCAACTAAACCTATTGTTGAACATATCTAGCTTGCGAAGTCGGTGTTGACCAGAATCCTTATTTAGTTATACCGCCAAGTTTGTGTTTTTTGGCCTTCATATATAAAAAATTATAGGCATGTCATAGGTCTACGGTGAATGGGAGGCCCATTAACAATGGGTGCAACAGATGAAATAGAAAGAAGGAAGAGACAAATTGGCCTAAGGTTCCAGGTCTCCGGGTGTGATAGAGACCCAAATGATGGCTGATAAAGAAAAAGTATAAGGTAATAAAGGTTGGGTAGGCTGCTTAATCGGCAAGTTTGTTATGCGTGAGTAGTATAAATAGTGAGGTGATTGAATTCTGTTGGTTATGCAAGAATATTAGAGTGACCATTATGGTTAGGTAGAGTTTTCTCTATCTCTGAGGAGCATGGCTGTGGGGTTGACTGGGATCATTTCCTTCTACAATTTATCTTTCATTTTGCTATTGTAAGAGCTTTTGCTCAGTTTCCATTCAATAAACATACAATTGGGCATTCTGAGTTTTGGGTGGGATTGAGAGTGAGGAAGAGGTTTTTAAAGGGGATTTTATGACCAGCACAGGTCCTGTTTGGATTAGCTTATTTGATCTTATCTACTGGCATAATCACTTGTGTGACTGTTTGGAAGAACTTATGAAAACAACTTATGACCTGTTCGTAAGCTTTTTACACTTTATGATTCTTGGAAAGGATAGGAAAGAACTGGTAGTAGGAGAAAAAGGGGAAGATGAGATCATGGGACTGAAGGTGGAGAAGGGAAACCACTATAATTGTACATGGGTAGTGTGGCAAGGATGACCTCACGGAAATCCTTTAAGTTACGGGGTTTCAATTTTGGGGAAAGGGGTGATTGAATTGGTTGACTTGTGCATCCCATGATTTTATCTCTGAATATTTGGTGAAGTCATTCTGTTTCAGTTAGTTAGGTGGCTCAGTATCTATATATAGAGATCCAATGCCTTCTCTTGTAAGATAATAAACAGTTATTCAACATTCAAAATGATTCATTCATCTTCTCTCTAAATCAAACAAGTAGGAATATTGGAGCTTATTATGTGAAATTGGGGATGTTAACATTTTGTCCTCTAAAAGAGTTGGATCTGGTGGAAGGATTAGAGGAGTTGCTCCACGAAGACAAGGATTTGCTTAGTACAAATACAGAGTTACCACCTAAGAGGTGTTACCATTGACTCAATTGTTGAAGAATAATCTTATGTGGGGAGAGGAGGCCATGACAACATGGCAGCTTTGAAGGAACCAGTGGTAGAATTACTCCCGTTGGAAATATCAATTTTCAAGGTACCCTTTGAAACTGAAACCGATGCTTCAGGCTTAGGCTAAAATCTGTGTATGAAAGGGAACTTATTCCACAGTCTTGCATTGCAAAAGTGGAGGTCATTCTTAAAGGGGAATCATTTCATATTTCGTGCAAACCAAAGAAAGTTGAAATAACTTGTAGAACAGAGTGCTGGAGAGGAACTGCCAAAGTGGGTGTCCAAGCTCTTGTGGTATGATTTTGAGGTACAATTTAAGCAAGGGAAGGATAACCATGTTGCTAATTTGTTGTCAAGGGTGATGGACGTCTATACAATTTTGATTATTTCCAATTAGCAATTTAGGTTGATAAGTCCCTTAGAACAGTAATACTTTATATAACACTCACATTAACTTGTATCTATTGTGTTGATTATGGAATGAGAGGAGGTTGGTATGCATTAGTTGCACAATCCCAAATTAGTTGCTAATCGGGGTTGGAATTAACACTCACATTAACTTGTATTTATTGTGAATACAGCCTTGTGCAGTCTAATTAGATACACAGAAATTACAGAAACTACAACACCAATTGATCTTGCTTGGATTAACTATTTTGTTAAAATGTAATCTTAAAAGTAGAAATTTAAGCAGGATTTTACCTTATGCTTGTATGTCTTTCTATCATGTTATGGGTGGGGGATATTTGCGGTTTTCAATTAGGGGATGAACAACCGACCTTAGTATCTTAATTCTCTGCTGCATTTGGACAAAAGGTTGTTATTTTTTATCTACTAAAATGCTTTAGATCTCTTATAGGTTCACTGAGGCATCATCTGTGACATTTACACATGATGAAACCCCCATTGTCAAGGAAAGCCCATCTTCACATATTGCCAGTGATGCTGGCAGCGCAGAATACTCTAAGGATGACAATTCTGATTGCACCATAATTAAGGCTTCTGATCAATTTGCAATGGATTGCCTGTCAAGTTTTCCAGTGTCTTCAACTACTGGAAGTAAAATATCAAACACAGTCACTCCCGAAAAGAGTGTAACTGCAAATAATATTCCAGAATCATCTTTGAATTTGAGTGTTAATTCTCACAATCAGAAAAGGAGAAAGCCGACGGTCGTACCATTTATAAACCTCATTGAAGAAGAAAACCATGACGCATCTTGTGTCAGCACTCCAAAATGGTACACAAAAAGCTCAGTGGAAGTTAGAGAGGCACCCCATGAAACTGACTGTAGTTTGGGAAGAATTTTAAACTCGCAATCTCCTCAGTTACCAACAAGCAATTTACCTGGTTCATGTTCATTAACTATCCCTCTACTAGACAAAAGGTTACTGCTATTTTGTTCACTCTGCAAAAACCCATTGGGACGACATGAGAACCATCTATCTCTTACATGCTCTTTGATTTCATCATCAATAGTTCACTTGAGATTCCTTATGGAAAAAAGACTTGCAACATACACTGCTGATGGTGAAAAGAGTGTACCAGTTATTGTTACTGATTCTTCATTTGTTGATCAGCGTGTTTGCAATAGAATACCTAAAAGTACACAGGAAGAAGGTATCTGGTGTCCAGAAGATGGGTGTGTTTTCAGCACAATTTTTTGTCCCTTCTGCAGTAATACGAACAATTTGCTCGGAGTTCAGATCATGGCAACCAATTCTTCAAATGCTAAGTTACTTGACAAGGTGAATTTTACAACTAACATCAGACAACCTTATTTCACTTGTGCTTAAATCCAAAGTCTGATTGTACTTTTTGTATCATTATTTGCTGTTTCAACTGGTCCAGTTCCGGCTATCAATTCTTCTATTTGCTGTTCTTTTAATTGTAGCATTCACTAACATATTCACCACAGATATTGTTTTTCTTTGATTCTTTGGAAGTGAAAAACCAAGAAGAAGCAGGAAAAAGTGCTTCAGAGGAAGTGGTAAGATTATATAATACGGTTAGCTACTCTTCTGCATGAAGCTAATATTAACTGCTGTTGAGTGACAAAAAAATAACCAATACTTTTTCTAGTGTAATGCCTGAAACAAATAATTTTATGGCTATAATTTGAATTGAAGATATGGAACACCAAAACTTCACCAAATGGTCTTTTGCTATATTCAATACATATGGAAGTTTCATCTTTACTTTTGAAATTATTGTGAAATATAGATAGTTAGATAATCGTTTTTTTTTTTCCTTAAAAAAAAAGATAATCGTTTAGGATTTTTCACCAATTACCGACTCTGGCATGGATGGAGTTGCTGCCTTAAATTCCTTTGAGAAATATGCTTATGTTCCCCAGCCAGGGAAATCAGAAGTCTGGAAGTCTAGAAAATCAAAGGTCAAAATTTAAACCATGCTTTAAGCAATTTTCTGTTAATGGTTGGTCATTCCTTTCTCTTGTATTTATTTTATTTTTCAAATGATGCAGCCAAAACTAAGAGGGTCGCCTTATGCAGAATGTTGAAGCTAGTATGATTGGAAATATAGTGCGGTTTGGCAATAATTGAGGTAGGGAATCAAAGGATGACTTTTTTTTTGTCGTCAGTGCATCTGGTGTAATTAAGGACTAGTTTAGTTTGAGGAAATATTTTGTGCATATATCTTGACTAATTATTACAAAAATCTTAGACTCCCTTATTACTTGACCTAGTTGACCCTGTCACGTGTGTTAATGCACAATCTTAAATTTAAATTTCTTTAATAATTAAGTAGAAAAAATTACGAATATTTGATATTTTGAAAATATTCATCGAGACGAATCTAACATCTTATATGCTATATTTTGTTTTTATATATTAGTAGAAAAATAGAGTCAAAATATGTTATATGAATAATACACATTTTTAAACTATGTCAAGTAATAAGGGACGGAAGGGGTAATTTATTTTCATTTTGTTAATTTACTTACAGAATTATTTTTTATTTTCATTTTTTCAAGCTAAATTTATTGAGAAAAAAGGGAAAAAAAAACCGGGGATAAAAATCTAACCCAGGGAAAGAAAAAAACAATCAAATAAAAAAAGGCTTCTCAAACTAAGCAAGTTTTGTTTTTTTTAAAGAACTAAGCAAGTAACTTAAAGTATTAAACGGTAAAGTGAATGAAAATTTCAAGCTTCACGGGCTATTCCTAAAGGATCTAATGAATTATTATTATTATTATTATTAATTCGAATTTTAGGATTTTTTTATCCCATAGTGATATTTAACATTGTTGAAAGGTCTTATTTGTAAACAATTAGATGATGACAAAATTATCTAACATCGGCATTCCTTATTTTTATTTAACAACATACGAATAGTTCCATGATTTTGGCTAAGTGATTTGTGAATGTTTGCCTTGAAATGACTAGAAAAAAAATGGATTGATATTGATCTGATATGATTCATTATCCGCGATCAATCCTAAACTAGATAGGGCATTTCTTTTGCTGATAAATTAGGTTCATAAATCACAAAAATTGAAAAGTCATTCTTCCATGAGGTTTGTGTTTGCCCCAACTCAAATATGATATAAGATTGGAATCATTGTAAAAAATGTTAACAAAAACAAAACATATATTTCACCAAAACAAAAACAAAATTGCGAAGTCAGCCATGGTGGTGCAATACTTATTTGAAGGTTAAGTAACTACTGTTCTGTGCAAGTGTGAGTTATATGTACCACATTAGATAGAAAAATGAAGGTTGAACACTTTATAAGTGAGAGGACCATAAACCCTATACCTTAGGGTTTTGGGTAAAAATGAGGTGTCTCTCTCTCACTTGGGGGGTGAGTGTTGTGTGACCCATAAATCTGACCTCTTATGGTTTTGGTTAAGAGTGTGACGTCTCTCTTATTTATATGGTTGTTATGGCCTTGATGTAGGCGGTCCCTCAGGCTCATCTCGTGACATAGTTTGCTTTTAAAGGTTTATTGAAATTCAATAATTGAGTATAATACATGGTGAATTAACCATTTGGGTGGAGCATATGGAAAGTAAATATAGGTAATTATCATGAAGAAGAGTAAAAGAGTAAATCCAAAACCAAATATTTTTCAAGTAAAACAGACTATGATACACATTAGGACAATACGGGCACGCGCGCGCGCGCACACACACACACACACACATATATATATATATATATATATATATATATATATATATATATATATATATATAGCAAAATCAAGATAAAAATACATAGACAATTTTGAAGTATAAACTACATTTTAAAATTTCAATACCATTGTTTTGTGTTGGCCATTCATCCACGCTACGTATAAGACAATGTAAGTATTATGTGCGTTTACACCCTCCCTACTATCAACTCCAAGAAAAATAGAAAGCCATATTATGTGGCATGTGATAAATGTCGATCAGCCATTGCATGTAGAAGAATAATTGAAACATTTGGAAAAAGAAAAATAATGCAGGAGGAGAAAAAATTGCGAGTCAGTTACAAAACAGAAGGAGAATGAATGTTGGAATTGGACGAATGGACCAAGAATACACAATAAGGATGTGACAATAGAGCTACAATAGAAATTAAACATAAACATTATCCAATGAAGAAATGAAACATAAACGAATACTGAAAATCATAATCCCTAACTTAAAAATCATAATCAGCTGCGCATGAAAGATAGTGAGATATGCGGGGCATAAGAATACTAGTTTGTATGAAAGAAAAAACAACGAAAGCTAAGAATAACATTAAGAATGACCCATGATTTCCGCTAACCGCCTTAATTTAATATATATATATATATATATATATATATATATATATATATATATATATATATATATATATATATATCCTGACTAATGTTTGAATCGTTTGATCGACCATGATGGTCCCTGCAAGAAGTCAGATAAACATTAGAAGGCATAATCAAATTGTAAGAGATAGTTCATATAATTCCACAAATCAAAAGTTAAGCATTTGATGGAAGTTATAAACACAACACAAGACAATATACCAATAACACCCATACTAAACGTATCTAGAAAGTTTAGCATATGCATTACCTTTAGTACTGGATACATTAAAATTTACAACATAAGTTTTCGAATGAATAAAAACATCTATACAAGCACATCTGATACACCAACCCAATAAATCCAAAATATACTCCTAGAAAACACTTGAATCCTTAACAGAAATTTGCGACTGCTACGAACGTGTACTTGATGATAATCCATTTAGCTACCTGCATGCCGCCCTTCACCACAAAACTTGCTGATCTGAAACATAAAAGGATTGGGATGAGACATAATGTCTCAGTGAGTTCTACCTAATCCTAGGTTGTAGTTTGCTCTCTCAGAAGATAACTTCTTCTGGCCAAATAACTTCCTAATAACTTCCAACTTCATAAAAATAAAACAACAAACAACAAACTTAAATACAATCCACAACCACCGCCAATAACTAACTATTTGAAATTCAAACTACACACTAATATTATATTACTTATTTATTTTTATTTTTTGTTTCTCCTTTGATAAACCCTCCAAATGACGGGTTTACCCTTCTCTTTAGTCTGTGCGCTATCATCATTACTCACATTCCCATCACGTTGCAGACCAGTTACAACATTTGCCTTTGAGCAGTTAGCAAACAATTCAGGAGCTTGTCCACCATGAGCTGACAAACAGAAATACACTGAATATTATGTCTTGTGCATAAAAAGATAACAGCCTCTTACATGTTAATACGATGAAGATGGTAATGATGATAACGAAAAATTAATGTACATGTCACTATAATTCAACTACAAAGGAAGAAAACATTATAGTCCAATAACTAGATAAACAAAACAAAATTGCAATTCAAAGGTTCTTATAGTCAATATTTCGCTTTAGTAGCTTAAAATCATTTCAATATTCATGTAACACAACATGCAAGAGGAGACTTGGAAAGACACAGTCAAGTGCAAAGAAGAAAGATGTATAGTATAACAGTGTTATCAATGGCGGACCATTGTGGAAAGCAAAAAATCCGCCATACCCACCATGAAACGCCACGGCGCCGCCATCCTTCAGAAATCAGTCATGGTGGTGGTAGTAAAAAAAATCGGCCAACGCAATCCGCCACCGCCAATATTTCACAACACTGTAGCATAATTAAGTAGACTATGCATATTTAACAGTGATATGTGGACAACAGAAAACTTCTAATTCGTCAATACCAAAGACTACACGATCATGTTTAGTCATTTTCAGTTAACTTTATAGTATTAGACCAGTAAAGCGTAAAGATATCAAGCCAATGTAAGTTATGATTTATGAGCACTCAATCACAAAATAAACAAATATGCATGTCCAAAAATAAAACTCTACACAGATACAAGCTACCGCATACTTGCTTTTACCATGTTTTGTAGTTAAGAATAAGATCAACAGTCAAATGCATGCTGAGATACAAATAAAGTCGTATACAATTATCCATATCGATAGGCATATGTTAGAATGGAACACTGAGACACTAATGTAATAAACATACCTTTGAGTTCTTTCAAAGTTGTATAAGCAACCTTGGCTGCACTCGTCTCTGCCTGCTTCTTGGTCTTAGATTCTTGTCCAGTATATACCTTCCCTTCAATCTCCACTTGTGAAGTAAATGTAGGCCTGTGAGCCTCACCAGATTTTGCGGTACTATAAACAGGCAACTGAAGTCCTCCTTCCTTTTGAATCAATTCTTGCAAAAGGTTCTTGTACATCAGAATGCCCTCCTGAAATTTAGACAATCATATGGATGTAAAGAGAACCAAACAAAAGAATTTTAAATTATAGAATAAGAAAATTATTTAATTGGCCGCAAGAGCTTAAGACTAGCCTCTTGTACTCCAGCTGGTTGTAATGATTTGAAAGCAACTTCAGCAGCAGCATATTCAGCATCCTTCAATGTAGAAAAGAACTTAGGGCTCTCAAAGGTCTGTCCATCAATTGTAACTTTGCATTTGAAACGCATGTTATGAGGTGGACCTTCCCACTCAGGAGCATACTCCGGAAGCTTTAAGTTCCTCTTTTGAGCATAGTTTTGCAGTTGGCCCTTGTACAGATGCATTTGCAGTTGGCCCTTGTACAGATGCATCACACCTATGACAAAGTTGAATGTCGAAAAGTCAGAATTAATACTTAATACTATTATCAATATGATTAATCATTAACTAAAGAGTATAAAACCATCATAGTGAAAGGATAAGTAACAAAAAGAGCAAATATGTTACATTCATATTATCACCTTCCCCTTTCTCAATTTCTCTTATTATGGTTTGACTGATCTTATGTATCCAACCCAACCTAAAGCATTAAGGATCATTGTTTTTTATTGTTTTGAAAATTCTACAGATCAAAAAATCCGCCATACCCACCATGAAACGCCATGGCGCCGCCATCCTTCAGAAATCAATCATGGTGGTGGTAGTAAAAAAAATCGGCCAACGCAATCCGCCACCACCAATATTTCACAACACTGTAGCATAATTAAGTAGACTATGCATATTTAACAGTGATATGTGGACAACAGAAAACTTCTAATTCGTCAATACCAAAGACTACACGATCATGTTTAGTCATTTTCAGTTAACTTTATAGTATTAGACCAGTAAAGCGTAAAGATATCAAGCCAATGTAAGTTATGATTTATGAGCACTCAATCACAAAATAAACAAATATGCATGTCCAAAAATAAAACTCTACACAGATACAAGCTACCGCATACTTGGTTTTACCATGTTTTGTAGTTAAGAATAAGATCAACAGTCAAATGCATGCTGAGATACAAATAAAGTCGTATACAATTATCCATATCTATAGGCATATGTTAGAATGGAACACTGAGACACTAATGTAATAAACATACCTTTGAGTTCTTTCAAAGTTGTATAAGCAACCTTGGCTGCACTCGTCTCTGCCTGCTTCTTGGTCTTAGATTCTTGTCCAGTATATACCTTCCCTTCAATCTCCACTTGTGAAGTAAATGTAGGCCTGTGAGCCTCACCAGATTTTGCGGTACTATAAACAGGCAACTGAAGTCCTCCTTCCTTTTGAATCAATTCTTGCAAAAGGTTCTTGTACATCAGAATGCCCTCCTGAAATTTAGACAATCATATGGATGTAAAGAGAACCAAACAAAAGAATTTTAAATTATAGAATAAGAAAATTATTTAATTGGCCGCAAGAGCTTAAGACTAGCCTCTTGTACTCCAGCTGGTTGTAATGATTTGAAAGCAACTTCAGCAGCAGCATATTCAGCATCCTTCAATGTAGAAAAGAACTTAGGGCTCTCAAAGGTCTGTCCATCAATTGTAACTTTGCATTTGAAACGCATGTTATGAGGTGGACCTTCCCACTCAGGAGCATACTCCGGAAGCTTTAAGTTCCTCTTTTGAGCATAGTTTTGCAGTTGGCCCTTGTACAGATGCATCACACCTATGACAAAGTTGAATGTCGAAAAGTCAGAATTAATACTTAATACTATTATCAATATGATTAATCATTAACTAAAGAGTATAAAACCATCATAGTGAAAGGATAAGTAACAAAAAGAGCAAATATGTTACATTCATATTATCACCTTCCCCTTTCTCAATTTCTCTTATTATGGTTTGACTGATCTTATGTATCCAACCCAACCTAAAGCATTAAGGATCATTGTTTTTTATTGTTTTGAAAATTCTACAGATCAAAAAATCCGCCATACCCACCATGAAACGCCATGGCGCCGCCATCCTTCAGAAATCAGTCATGGTGGTGGTAGTAAAAAAAATCGGCCAACGCAATCCGCCACCGCCAATATTTCACAACACTGTAGCATAATTAAGTAGACTATGCATATTTAACAGTGATATGTGGACAACAGAAAACTTCTAATTCGTCAATACCAAAGACTACACGATCATGTTTAGTCATTTTCAGTTAACTTTATAGTATTAGACCAGTAAAGCGTAAAGATATCAAGCCAATGTAAGTTATGATTTATGAGCACTCAATCACAAAGTAAACAAATATGCATGTCCAAAAATAAAACTCTACACAGATACAAGCTACCGCATACTTGCTTTTACCATGTTTTGTAGTTAAGAATAAGATCAACAGTCAAATGCATGCTGAGATACAAATAAAGTCGTATACAATTATCCATATCTATAGGCATATGTTAGAATGGAACACTGAGACACTAATGTAATAAACATACCTTTGAGTTCTTTCAAAGTTGTATAAGCAACCTTGGCTGCACTCGTCTCTGCCTGCTTCTTGGTCTTAGATTCTTGTCCAGTATATACCTTCCCTTCAATCTCCACTTGTGAAGTAAATGTAGGCCTGTGAGCCTCACCAGATTTTGCGGTACTATAAACAGGCAACTGAAGTCCTCCTTCCTTTTGAATCAATTCTTGCAAAAGGTTCTTGTACATCAGAATGCCCTCCTGAAATTTAGACAATCATATGGATGTAAAGAGAACCAAACAAAAGAATTTTAAATTATAGAATAAGAAAATTATTTAATTGGCCGCAAGAGCTTAAGACTAGCCTCTTGTACTCCAGCTGGTTGTAATGATTTGAAAGCAACTTCAGCAGCAGCATATTCAGCATCCTTCAATGTAGAAAAGAACTTAGGGCTCTCAAAGGTCTGTCCATCAATTGTAACTTTGCATTTGAAACGCATGTTATGAGGTGGACCTTCCCACTCAGGAGCATACTCCGGAAGCTTTAAGTTCCTCTTTTGAGCATAGTTTTGCAGTTGGCCCTTGTACAGATGCATTTGCAGTTGGCCCTTGTACAGATGCATCACACCTATGACAAAGTTGAATGTCGAAAAGTCAGAATTAATACTTAATACTATTATCAATATGATTAATCATTAACTAAAGAGTATAAAACCATCATAGTGAAAGGATAAGTAACAAAAAGAGCAAATATGTTACATTCATATTATCACCTTCCCCTTTCTCAATTTCTCTTATTATGGTTTGACTGATCTTATGTATCCAACCCAACCTAAAGCATTAAGGATCATTGTTTTTTATTGTTTTGAAAATTCTACAGATCAAAAAATCCGCCATACCCACCATGAAACGCCATGGCGCCGCCATCCTTCAGAAATCAGTCATGGTGGTGGTAGTAAAAAAAATCGGCCAACGCAATCCGCCACCGCCAATATTTCACAACACTGTAGCATAATTAAGTAGACTATGCATATTTAACAGTGATATGTGGACAACAGAAAACTTCTAATTCGTCAATACCAAAGACTACACGATCATGTTTAGTCATTTTCAGTTAACTTTATAGTATTAGACCAGTAAAGCGTAAAGATATCAAGCCAATGTAAGTTATGATTTATGAGCACTCAATCACAAAATAAACAAATATGCATGTCCAAAAATAAAACTCTACACAGATACAAGCTACCGCATACTTGCTTTTACCATGTTTTGTAGTTAAGAATAAGATCAACAGTCAAATGCATGCTGAGATACAAATAAAGTCGTATACAATTATCCATATCTATAGGCATATGTTAGAATGGAACACTGAGACACTAATGTAATAAACATACCTTTGAGTTCTTTCAAAGTTGTATAAGCAACCTTGGCTGCACTCGTCTCTGCCTGCTTCTTGGTCTTAGATTCTTGTCCAGTATATACCTTCCCTTCAATCTCCACTTGTGAAGTAAATGTAGGCCTGTGAGCCTCACCAGATTTTGCGGTACTATAAACAGGCAACTGAAGTCCTCCTTCCTTTTGAATCAATTCTTGCAAAAGGTTCTTGTACATCAGAATGCCCTCCTGAAATTTAGACAATCATATGGATGTAAAGAGAACCAAACAAAAGAATTTTAAATTATAGAATAAGAAAATTATTTAATTGGCCGCAAGAGCTTAAGACTAGCCTCTTGTACTCCAGCTGGTTGTAATGATTTGAAAGCAACTTCAGCAGCAGCATATTCAGCATCCTTCAATGTAGAAAAGAACTTAGGGCTCTCAAAGGTCTGTCCATCAATTGTAACTTTGCATTTGAAACGCATGTTATGAGGTGGACCTTCCCACTCAGGAGCATACTCCGGAAGCTTTAAGTTCCTCTTTTGAGCATAGTTTTGCAGTTGGCCCTTGTACAGATGCATCACACCTATGACAAAGTTGAATGTCGAAAAGTCAGAATTAATACTTAATACTATTATCAATATGATTAATCATTAACTAAAGAGTATAAAACCATCATAGTGAAAGGATAAGTAACAAAAAGAGCAAATATGTTACATTCATATTATCACCTTCCCCTTTCTCAATTTCTCTTATTATGGTTTGACTGATCTTATGTATCCAACCCAACCTAAAGCATTAAGGATCATTGTTTTTTATTGTTTTGAAAATTCTACAGATCAAAAAATCCGCCATACCCACCATGAAACGCCATGGCGCCGCCATCCTTCAGAAATCAGTCATGGTGGTGGTAGTAAAAAAAATCGGCCAACGCAATCCGCCACCGCCAATATTTCACAACACTGTAGCATAATTAAGTAGACTATGCATATTTAACAGTGATATGTGGACAACAGAAAACTTCTAATTCGTCAATACCAAAGACTACACGATCATGTTTAGTCATTTTCAGTTAACTTTATAGTATTAGACCAGTAAAGCGTAAAGATATCAAGCCAATGTAAGTTATGATTTATGAGCACTCAATCACAAAATAAACAAATATGCATGTCCAAAAATAAAACTCTACACAGATACAAGCTACCGCATACTTGGTTTTACCATGTTTTGTAGTTAAGAATAAGATCAACAGTCAAATGCATGCTGAGATACAAATAAAGTCGTATACAATTATCCATATCTATAGGCATATGTTAGAATGGAACACTGAGACACTAATGTAATAAACATACCTTTGAGTTCTTTCAAAGTTGTATAAGCAACCTTGGCTGCACTCGTCTCTGCCTGCTTCTTGGTCTTAGATTCTTGTCCAGTATATACCTTCCCTTCAATCTCCACTTGTGAAGTAAATGTAGGCCTGTGAGCCTCACCAGATTTTGCGGTACTATAAACAGGCAACTGAAGTCCTCCTTCCTTTTGAATCAATTCTTGCAAAAGGTTCTTGTACATCAGAATGCCCTCCTGAAATTTAGACAATCATATGGATGTAAAGAGAACCAAACAAAAGAATTTTAAATTATAGAATAAGAAAATTATTTAATTGGCCGCAAGAGCTTAAGACTAGCCTCTTGTACTCCAGCTGGTTGTAATGATTTGAAAGCAACTTCAGCAGCAGCATATTCAGCATCCTTCAATGTAGAAAAGAACTTAGGGCTCTCAAAGGTCTGTCCATCAATTGTAACTTTGCATTTGAAACGCATGTTATGAGGTGGACCTTCCCACTCAGGAGCATACTCCGGAAGCTTTAAGTTCCTCTTTTGAGCATAGTTTTGCAGTTGGCCCTTGTACAGATGCATCACACCTATGACAAAGTTGAATGTCGAAAAGTCAGAATTAATACTTAATACTATTATCAATATGATTAATCATTAACTAAAGAGTATAAAACCATCATAGTGAAAGGATAAGTAACAAAAAGAGCAAATATGTTACATTCATATTATCACCTTCCCCTTTCTCAATTTCTCTTATTATGGTTTGACTGATCTTATGTATCCAACCCAACCTAAAGCATTAAGGATCATTGTTTTTTATTGTTTTGAAAATTCTACAGATCAAAAAATCCGCCATACCCACCATGAAACGCCATGGCGCCGCCATCCTTCAGAAATCAGTCATGGTGGTGGTAGTAAAAAAAATCGGCCAACGCAATCCGCCACCGCCAATATTTCACAACACTGTAGCATAATTAAGTAGACTATGCATATTTAACAGTGATATGTGGACAACAGAAAACTTATAATTCGTCAATACCAAAGACTACACGATCATGTTTAGTCATTTTCAGTTAACTTTATAGTATTAGACCAGTAAAGCGTAAAGATATCAAGCCAATGTAAGTTATGATTTATGAGCACTCAATCACAAAATAAACAAATATGCATGTCCAAAAATAAAACTCTACACAGATACAAGCTACCGCATACTTGCTTTTACCATGTTTTGTAGTTAAGAATAAGATCAACAGTCAAATGCATGCTGAGATACAAATAAAGTCGTATACAATTATCCATATCGATAGGCATATGTTAGAATGGAACACTGAGACACTAATGTAATAAACATACCTTTGAGTTCTTTCAAAGTTGTATAAGCAACCTTGGCTGCACTCGTCTCTGCCTGCTTCTTGGTCTTAGATTCTTGTCCAGTATATACCTTCCCTTCAATCTCCACTTGTGAAGTAAATGTAGGCCTGTGAGCCTCACCAGATTTTGCGGTACTATAAACAGGCAACTGAAGTCCTCCTTCCTTTTGAATCAATTCTTGCAAAAGGTTCTTGTACATCAGAATGCCCTCCTGAAATTTAGACAATCATATGGATGTAAAGAGAACCAAACAAAAGAATTTTAAATTATAGAATAAGAAAATTATTTAATTGGCCGCAAGAGCTTAAGACTAGCCTCTTGTACTCCAGCTGGTTGTAATGATTTGAAAGCAACTTCAGCAGCAGCATATTTAGCATCCTTCAATGTAGAAAAGAACTTAGGGCTCTCAAAGGTCTGTCCATCAATTGTAACTTTGCATTTGAAACGCATGTTATGAGGTGGACCTTCCCACTCAGGAGCATACTCCGGAAGCTTTAAGTTCCTCTTTTGAGCATAGTTTTGCAGTTGGCCCTTGTACAGATGCATTTGCAGTTGGCCCTTGTACAGATGCATCACACCTATGACAAAGTTGAATGTCGAAAAGTCAGAATTAATACTTAATACTATTATCAATATGATTAATCATTAACTAAAGAGTATAAAACCATCATAGTGAAAGGATAAGTAACAAAAAGAGCAAATATGTTACATTCATATTATCACCTTCCCCTTTCTCAATTTCTCTTATTATGGTTTGACTGATCTTATGTATCCAACCCAACCTAAAGCATTAAGGATCATTGTTTTTTATTGTTTTGAAAATTCTACAGATCAAAAAATCCGCCATACCCACCATGAAACGCCATGGCGCCGCCATCCTTCAGAAATCAATCATGGTGGTGGTAGTAAAAAAAATCGGCCAACGCAATCCGCCACCACCAATATTTCACAACACTGTAGCATAATTAAGTAGACTATGCATATTTAACAGTGATATGTGGACAACAGAAAACTTCTAATTCGTCAATACCAAAGACTACACGATCATGTTTAGTCATTTTCAGTTAACTTTATAGTATTAGACCAGTAAAGCGTAAAGATATCAAGCCAATGTAAGTTATGATTTATGAGCACTCAATCACAAAATAAACAAATATGCATGTCCAAAAATAAAACTCTACACAGATACAAGCTACCGCATACTTGCTTTTACCATGTTTTGTAGTTAAGAATAAGATCAATAGTCAAATGCATGCTGAGATACAAATAAAGTCGTATACAATTATCCATATCTATAGGCATATGTTAGAATGGAACACTGAGACACTAATGTAATAAACATACCTTTGAGTTCTTTCAAAGTTGTATAAGCAACCTTGGCTGCACTCGTCTCTGCCTGCTTCTTGGTCTTAGATTCTTGTCCAGTATATACCTTCCCTTCAATCTCCACTTGTGAAGTAAATGTAGGCCTGTGAGCCTCACCAGATTTTGCGGTACTATAAACAGGCAACTGAAGTCCTCCTTCCTTTTGAATCAATTCTTGCAAAAGGTTCTTGTACATCAGAATGCCCTCCTGAAATTTAGACAATCATATGGATGTAAAGAGAACCAAACAAAAGAATTTTAAATTATAGAATAAGAAAATTATTTAATTGGCCGCAAGAGCTTAAGACTAGCCTCTTGTACTCCAGCTGGTTGTAATGATTTGAAAGCAACTTCAGCAGCAGCATATTCAGCATCCTTCAATGTAGAAAAGAACTTAGGGCTCTCAAAGGTCTGTCCATCAATTATAACTTTGCATTTGAAACGCATGTTATGAGGTGGACCTTCCCACTCAGGAGCATACTCCGGAAGCTTTAAGTTCCTCTTTTGAGCATAGTTTTGCAGTTGGCCCTTGTACAGATGCATCACACCTATGACAAAGTTGAATGTCGAAAAGTCAGAATTAATACTTAATACTATTATCAATATGATTAATCATTAACTAAAGAGTATAAAACCATCATAGTGAAAGGATAAGTAACAAAAAGAGCAAATATGTTACATTCATATTATCACCTTCCCCTTTCTCAATTTCTCTTATTATGGTTTGACTGATCTTATGTATCCAACCCAACCTAAAGCATTAAGGATCATTGTTTTTTATTGTTTTGAAAATTCTACAGATCAAAAAATCCGCCATACCCACCATGAAACGCCATGGCGCCGCCATCCTTCAGAAATCAGTCATGGTGGTGGTAGTAAAAAAAATCGGCCAACGCAATCCGCCACCGCCAATATTTCACAACACTGTAGCATAATTAAGTAGACTATGCATATTTAACAGTGATATGTGGACAACAGAAAACTTCTAATTCGTCAATACCAAAGACTACACGATCATGTTTAGTCATTTTCAGTTAACTTTATAGTATTAGACCAGTAAAGCGTAAAGATATCAAGCCAATGTAAGTTATGATTTATGAGCACTCAATCACAAAATAAACAAATATGCATGTCCAAAAATAAAACTCTACACAGATACAAGCTACCGCATACTTGCTTTTACCATGTTTTGTAGTTAAGAATAAGATCAATAGTCAAATGCATGCTGAGATACAAATAAAGTCGTATACAATTATCCATATCTATAGGCATATGTTAGAATGGAACACTGAGACACTAATGTAATAAACATACCTTTGAGTTCTTTCAAAGTTGTATAAGCAACCTTGGCTGCACTCGTCTCTGCCTGCTTCTTGGTCTTAGATTCTTGTCCAGTATATACCTTCCCTTCAATCTCCACTTGTGAAGTAAATGTAGGCCTGTGAGCCTCACCAGATTTTGCGGTACTATAAACAGGCAACTGAAGTCCTCCTTCCTTTTGAATCAATTCTTGCAAAAGGTTCTTGTACATCAGAATGCCCTCCTGAAATTTAGACAATCATATGGATGTAAAGAGAACCAAACAAAAGAATTTTAAATTATAGAATAAGAAAATTATTTAATTGGCCGCAAGAGCTTAAGACTAGCCTCTTGTACTCCAGCTGGTTGTAATGATTTGAAAGCAACTTCAGCAGCAGCATATTCAGCATCCTTCAATGTAGAAAAGAACTTAGGGCTCTCAAAGGTCTGTCCATCAATTATAACTTTGCATTTGAAACGCATGTTATGAGGTGGACCTTCCCACTCAGGAGCATACTCCGGAAGCTTTAAGTTCCTCTTTTGAGCATAGTTTTGCAGTTGGCCCTTGTACAGATGCATCACACCTATGACAAAGTTGAATGTCGAAAAGTCAGAATTAATACTTAATACTATTATCAATATGATTAATCATTAACTAAAGAGTATAAAACCATCATAGTGAAAGGATAAGTAACAAAAAGAGCAAATATGTTACATTCATATTATCACCTTCCCCTTTCTCAATTTCTCTTATTATGGTTTGACTGATCTTATGTATCCAACCCAACCTAAAGCATTAAGGATCATTGTTTTTTATTGTTTTGAAAATTCTACAGATCAAAAAATCCGCCATACCCACCATGAAACGCCATGGCGCCGCCATCCTTCAGAAATCAGTCATGGTGGTGGTAGTAAAAAAAATCGGCCAACGCAATCCGCCACCGCCAATATTTCACAACACTGTAGCATAATTAAGTAGACTATGCATATTTAACAGTGATATGTGGACAACAGAAAACTTCTAATTCGTCAATACCAAAGACTACACGATCATGTTTAGTCATTTTCAGTTAACTTTATAGTATTAGACCAGTAAAGCGTAAAGATATCAAGCCAATGTAAGTTATGATTTATGAGCACTCAATCACAAAATAAACAAATATGCATGTCCAAAAATAAAACTCTACACAGATACAAGCTACCGCATACTTGCTTTTACCATGTTTTGTAGTTAAGAATAAGATCAACAGTCAAATGCATGCTGAGATACAAATAAAGTCGTATACAATTATCCATATCTATAGGCATATGTTAGAATGGAACACTGAGACACTAATGTAATAAACATACCTTTGAGTTCTTTCAAAGTTGTATAAGCAACCTTGGCTGCACTCGTCTCTGCCTGCTTCTTGGTCTTAGATTCTTGTCCAGTATATACCTTCCCTTCAATCTCCACTTGTGAAGTAAATGTAGGCCTGTGAGCCTCACCAGATTTTGCGGTACTATAAACAGGCAACTGAAGTCCTCCTTCCTTTTGAATCAATTCTTGCAAAAGGTTCTTGTACATCAGAATGCCCTCCTGAAATTTAGACAATCATATGGATGTAAAGAGAACCAAACAAAAGAATTTTAAATTATAGAATAAGAAAATTATTTAATTGGCCGCAAGAGCTTAAGACTAGCCTCTTGTACTCCAGCTGGTTGTAATGATTTGAAAGCAACTTCAGCAGCAGCATATTCAGCATCCTTCAATGTAGAAAAGAACTTAGGGCTCTCAAAGGTCTGTCCATCAATTGTAACTTTGCATTTGAAACGCATGTTATGAGGTGGACCTTCCCACTCAGGAGCATACTCCGGAAGCTTTAAGTTCCTCTTTTGAGCATAGTTTTGCAGTTGGCCCTTGTACAGATGCATCACACCTATGACAAAGTTGAATGTCGAAAAGTCAGAATTAATACTTAATACTATTATCAATATGATTAATCATTAACTAAAGAGTATAAAACCATCATAGTGAAAGGATAAGTAACAAAAAGAGCAAATATGTTACATTCATATTATCACCTTCCCCTTTCTCAATTTCTCTTATTATGGTTTGACTGATCTTATGTATCCAACCCAACCTAGAGCATTAAGGATCATTGTTTTTTATTGTTTTGAAAATTCTACAGATCAAAAAATCCGCCATACCCACCATGAAACGCCATGGCGCCGCCATCCTTCAGAAATCAGTCATGGTGGTGGTAGTAAAAAAAATCGGCCAACGCAATCCGCCACCGCCAATATTTCACAACACTGTAGCATAATTAAGTAGACTATGCATATTTAACAGTGATATGTGGACAACAGAAAACTTCTAATTCGTCAATACCAAAGACTACACGATCATGTTTAGTCATTTTCAGTTAACTTTATAGTATTAGACCAGTAAAGCGTAAAGATATCAAGCCAATGTAAGTTATGATTTATGAGCACTCAATCACAAAGTAAACAAATATGCATGTCCAAAAATAAAACTCTACACAGATACAAGCTACCGCATACTTGCTTTTACCATGTTTTGTAGTTAAGAATAAGATCAATAGTCAAATGCATGCTGAGATACAAATAAAGTCGTATACAATTATCCATATCTATAGGCATATGTTAGAATGGAACACTGAGACACTAATGTAATAAACATACCTTTGAGTTCTTTCAAAGTTGTATAAGCAACCTTGGCTACACTCGTCTCTGCCTGCTTCTTGGTCTTAGATTCTTGTCGAGTATATACCTTCCCTTCAATCTCCACTTGTGAAGTAAATGTAGGCCTGTGAGCCTCACCAGATTTTGCGGTACTATAAACAGGCAACTGAAGTCCTCCTTCCTTTTGAATCAATTCTTGCAAAAGGTTCTTGTACATCAGAATGCCCTCCTGAAATTTAGACAATCATATGGATGTAAAGAGAACCAAACAAAAGAATTTTAAATTATAGAATAAGAAAATTATTTAATTGGCCGCAAGAGCTTAAGACTAGCCTCTTGTACTCCAGCTGGTTGTAATGATTTGAAAGCAACTTCAGCAGCAGCATATTCAGCATCCTTCAATGTAGAAAAGAACTTAGGGCTCTCAAAGGTCTGTCCATCAATTGTAACTTTGCATTTGAAACGCATGTTATGAGGTGGACCTTCCCACTCAGGAGCATACTCCGGAAGCTTTAAGTTCCTCTTTTGAGCATAGTTTTGCAGTTGGCCCTTGTACAGATGCATTTGCAGTTGGCCCTTGTACAGATGCATCACACCTATGACAAAGTTGAATGTCGAAAAGTCAGAATTAATACTTAATACTATTATCAATATGATTAATCATTAACTAAAGAGTATAAAACCATCATAGTGAAAGGATAAGTAACAAAAAGAGCAAATATGTTACATTCATATTATCACCTTCCCCTTTCTCAATTTCTCTTATTATGGTTTGACTGATCTTATGTATCCAACCCAACCTAAAGCATTAAGGATCATTGTTTTTTATTGTTTTGAAAATTCTACAGATCAAAAAATCCGCCATACCCACCATGAAACGCCATGGCGCCGCCATCCTTCAGAAATCAGTCATGGTGGTGGTAGTAAAAAAAATCGGCCAACGCAATCCGCCACCGCCAATATTTCACAACACTATAGCATAATTAAGTAGACTATGCATATTTAACAGTGATATGTGGACAACAGAAAACTTCTAATTCGTCAATACCAAAGACTACACGATCATGTTTAGTCATTTTCAGTTAACTTTATAGTATTAGACCAGTAAAGCGTAAAGATATCAAGCCAATGTAAGTTATGATTTATGAGCACTCAATCACAAAGTAAACAAATATGCATGTCCAAAAATAAAACTCTACACATATACAAGCTACCGCATACTTGCTTTTACCATGTTTTGTAGTTAAGAATAAGATCAACAGTCAAATGCATGCTGAGATACAAATAAAGTCGTATACAATTATCCATATCTATAGGCATATGTTAGAATGGAACACTGAGACACTAATGTAATAAACATACCTTTGAGTTCTTTCAAAGTTGTATAAGCAACCTTGGCTGCACTCGTCTCTGCCTGCTTCTTGGTCTTAGATTCTTGTCCAGTATATACCTTCCCTTCAATCTCCACTTGTGAAGTAAATGTAGGCCTGTGAGCCTCACCAGATTTTGCGGTACTATAAACAGGCAACTGAAGTCCTCCTTCCTTTTGAATCAATTCTTGCAAAAGGTTCTTGTACATCAGAATGCCCTCCTGAAATTTAGACAATCATATGGATGTAAAGAGAACCAAACAAAAGAATTTTAAATTATAGAATAAGAAAATTATTTAATTGGCCGCAAGAGCTTAAGACTAGCCTCTTGTACTCCAGCTGGTTGTAATGATTTGAAAGCAACTTCAGCAGCAGCATATTCAGCATCCTTCAATGTAGAAAAGAACTTAGGGCTCTCAAAGGTCTGTCCATCAATTGTAACTTTGCATTTGAAACGCATGTTATGAGGTGGACCTTCCCACTCAGGAGCATACTCCGGAAGCTTTAAGTTCCTCTTTTGAGCATAGTTTTGCAGTTGGCCCTTGTACAGATGCATTTGCAGTTGGCCCTTGTACAGATGCATCACACCTATGACAAAGTTGAATGTCGAAAAGTCAGAATTAATACTTAATACTATTATCAATATGATTAATCATTAACTAAAGAGTATAAAACCATCATAGTGAAAGGATAAGTAACAAAAAGAGCAAATATGTTACATTCATATTATCACCTTCCCCTTTCTCAATTTCTCTTATTATGGTTTGACTGATCTTATGTATCCAACCCAACCTAAAGCATTAAGGATCATTGTTTTTTATTGTTTTGAAAATTCTACAGATCAAAAAATCCGCCATACCCACCATGAAACGCCATGGCGCCGCCATCCTTCAGAAATCAATCATGGTGGTGGTAGTAAAAAAAATCGGCCAACGCAATCCGCCACCACCAATATTTCACAACACTGTAGCATAATTAAGTAGACTATGCATATTTAACAGTGATATGTGGACAACAGAAAACTTCTAATTCGTCAATACCAAAGACTACACGATCATGTTTAGTCATTTTCAGTTAACTTTATAGTATTAGACCAGTAAAGCGTAAAGATATCAAGCCAATGTAAGTTATGATTTATGAGCACTCAATCACAAAATAAACAAATATGCATGTCCAAAAATAAAACTCTACACAGATACAAGCTACCGCATACTTGCTTTTACCATGTTTTGTAGTTAAGAATAAGATCAACAGTCAAATGCATGCTGAGATACAAATAAAGTCGTATACAATTATCCATATCTATAGGCATATGTTAGAATGGAACACTGAGACACTAATGTAATAAACATACCTTTGAGTTCTTTCAAAGTTGTATAAGCAACCTTGGCTGCACTCGTCTCTGCCTGCTTCTTGGTCTTAGATTCTTGTCCAGTATATACCTTCCCTTCAATCTCCACTTGTGAAGTAAATGTAGGCCTGTGAGCCTCACCAGATTTTGCGGTACTATAAACAGGCAACTGAAGTCCTCCTTCCTTTTGAATCAATTCTTGCAAAAGGTTCTTGTACATCAGAATGCCCTCCTGAAATTTAGACAATCATATGGATGTAAAGAGAACCAAACAAAAGAATTTTAAATTATAGAATAAGAAAATTATTTAATTGGCCGCAAGAGCTTAAGACTAGCCTCTTGTACTCCAGCTGGTTGTAATGATTTGAAAGCAACTTCAGCAGCAGCATATTCAGCATCCTTCAATGTAGAAAAGAACTTAGGGCTCTCAAAGGTCTGTCCATCAATTGTAACTTTGCATTTGAAACGCATGTTATGAGGTGGACCTTCCCACTCAGGAGCATACTCCGGAAGCTTTAAGTTCCTCTTTTGAGCATAGTTTTGCAGTTGGCCCTTGTACAGATGCATTTGCAGTTGGCCCTTGTACAGATGCATCACACCTATGACAAAGTTGAATGTCGAAAAGTCAGAATTAATACTTAATACTATTATCAATATGATTAATCATTAACTAAAGAGTATAAAACCATCATAGTGAAAGGATAAGTAACAAAAAGAGCAAATATGTTACATTCATATTATCACCTTCCCCTTTCTCAATTTCTCTTATTATGGTTTGACTGATCTTATGTATCCAACCCAACCTAAAGCATTAAGGATCATTGTTTTTTATTGTTTTGAAAATTCTACAGATCAAAAAATCCGCCATACCCACCATGAAACGCCATGGCGCCGCCATCCTTCAGAAATCAATCATGGTGGTGGTAGTAAAAAAAATCGGCCAACGCAATCCGCCACCACCAATATTTCACAACACTGTAGCATAATTAAGTAGACTATGCATATTTAACAGTGATATGTGGACAACAGAAAACTTCTAATTCGTCAATACCAAAGACTACACGATCATGTTTAGTCATTTTCAGTTAACTTTATAGTATTAGACCAGTAAAGCGTAAAGATATCAAGCCAATGTAAGTTATGATTTATGAGCACTCAATCACAAAATAAACAAATATGCATGTCCAAAAATAAAACTCTACACAGATACAAGCTACCGCATACTTGCTTTTACCATGTTTTGTAGTTAAGAATAAGATCAACAGTCAAATGCATGCTGAGATACAAATAAAGTCGTATACAATTATCCATATCTATAGGCATATGTTAGAATGGAACACTGAGACACTAATGTAATAAACATACCTTTGAGTTCTTTCAAAGTTGTATAAGCAACCTTGGCTGCACTCGTCTCTGCCTGCTTCTTGGTCTTAGATTCTTGTCCAGTATATACCTTCCCTTCAATCTCCACTTGTGAAGTAAATGTAGGCCTGTGAGCCTCACCAGATTTTGCGGTACTATAAACAGGCAACTGAAGTCCTCCTTCCTTTTGAATCAATTCTTGCAAAAGGTTCTTGTACATCAGAATGCCCTCCTGAAATTTAGACAATCATATGGATGTAAAGAGAACCAAACAAAAGAATTTTAAATTATAGAATAAGAAAATTATTTAATTGGCCGCAAGAGCTTAAGACTAGCCTCTTGTACTCCAGCTGGTTGTAATGATTTGAAAGCAACTTCAGCAGCAGCATATTCAGCATCCTTCAATGTAGAAAAGAACTTAGGGCTCTCAAAGGTCTGTCCATCAATTGTAACTTTGCATTTGAAACGCATGTTATGAGGTGGACCTTCCCACTCAGGAGCATACTCCGGAAGCTTTAAGTTCCTCTTTTGAGCATAGTTTTGCAGTTGGCCCTTGTACAGATGCATCACACCTATGACAAAGTTGAATGTCGAAAAGTCAGAATTAATACTTAATACTATTATCAATATGATTAATCATTAACTAAAGAGTATAAAACCATCATAGTGAAAGGATAAGTAACAAAAAGAGCAAATATGTTACATTCATATTATCACCTTCCCCTTTCTCAATTTCTCTTATTATGGTTTGACTGATCTTATGTATCCAACCCAACCTAAAGCATTAAGGATCATTGTTTTTTATTGTTTTGAAAATTCTACAGATCAAAAAATCCGCCATACCCACCATGAAACGCCATGGCGCCGCCATCCTTCAGAAATCAGTCATGGTGGTGGTAGTAAAAAAAATCGGCCAACGCAATCCGCCACCGCCAATATTTCACAACACTGTAGCATAATTAAGTAGACTATGCATATTTAACAGTGATATGTGGACAACAGAAAACTTCTAATTCGTCAATACCAAAGACTACACGATCATGTTTAGTCATTTTCAGTTAACTTTATAGTATTAGACCAGTAAAGCGTAAAGATATCAAGCCAATGTAAGTTATGATTTATGAGCACTCAATCACAAAATAAACAAATATGCATGTCCAAAAATAAAACTCTACACAGATACAAGCTACCGCATACTTGCTTTTACCATGTTTTGTAGTTAAGAATAAGATCAACAGTCAAATGCATGCTGAGATACAAATAAAGTCGTATACAATTATCCATATCTATAGGCATATGTTAGAATGGAACACTGAGACACTAATGTAATAAACATACCTTTGAGTTCTTTCAAAGTTGTATAAGCAACCTTGGCTGCACTCGTCTCTGCCTGCTTCTTGGTCTTAGATTCTTGTCCAGTATATACCTTCCCTTCAATCTCCACTTGTGAAGTAAATGTAGGCCTGTGAGCCTCACCAGATTTTGCGGTACTATAAACAGGCAACTGAAGTCCTCCTTCCTTTTGAATCAATTCTTGCAAAAGGTTCTTGTACATCAGAATGCCCTCCTGAAATTTAGACAATCATATGGATGTAAAGAGAACCAAACAAAAGAATTTTAAATTATAGAATAAGAAAATTATTTAATTGGCCGCAAGAGCTTAAGACTAGCCTCTTGTACTCCAGCTGGTTGTAATGATTTGAAAGCAACTTCAGCAGCAGCATATTCAGCATCCTTCAATGTAGAAAAGAACTTAGGGCTCTCAAAGGTCTGTCCATCAATTGTAACTTTGCATTTGAAACGCATGTTATGAGGTGGACCTTCCCACTCAGGAGCATACTCCGGAAGCTTTAAGTTCCTCTTTTGAGCATAGTTTTGCAGTTGGCCCTTGTACAGATGCATCACACCTATGACAAAGTTGAATGTCGAAAAGTCAGAATTAATACTTAATACTATTATCAATATGATTAATCATTAACTAAAGAGTATAAAACCATCATAGTGAAAGGATAAGTAACAAAAAGAGCAAATATGTTACATTCATATTATCACCTTCCCCTTTCTCAATTTCTCTTATTATGGTTTGACTGATCTTATGTATCCAACCCAACCTAAAGCATTAAGGATCATTGTTTTTTATTGTTTTGAAAATTCTACAGATCAAAAAATCCATACCCACCATGAAACGCCATGGCGCCGCCATCCTTCAGAAATCAGTCATGGTGGTGGTAGTAAAAAAAATCGGCCAACGCAATCCGCCACCGCCAATATTTCACAACACTGTAGCATAATTAAGTAGACTATGCATATTTAACAGTGATATGTGGACAACAGAAAACTTCTAATTCGTCAATACCAAAGACTACACGATCATGTTTAGTCATTTTCAGTTAACTTTATAGTAGTAGACCAGTAAAGCGTAAAGATGTCAAGCCAATGTAAGTTATGATTTATGAGCACTCAATCACAAAATAAACAAATGCACAGGATTTAAAAAAGGAACAAAACACAACCATATGATCAAGATCAGAGATAGAGAGGAAAAGGAAGGAAAACCGTGTGAACCAGTCCGGTTCGGCTGGTTCACATATGCCTATAAAAGGCAAAAAGTGGTCCGGTTTTGTCATTTCTTTCTTTCCTTCTCTCTCTAAAAGAAACATTTCAGGAAAGAAGAGAGAAGCTCTCCCCTCTCTCTTCTTAAGTCTGGCCGGAGAAGAAAGGAAAGGGTGGTCGGAGCTCCTCCGGCGCGGTGGCCGTCCATAGCGCCGCCGCGCCGAAGCTTTTACTTCATTTTTTTTAAATTTTTTTATGTCAAAAGCTTCGTCTTCCCTTTCTCTTCTCGAATCCGAAACCATTTTTCACAAAAACGCAACCAAAAACCCTAGATCTAAGTTTGAAGTTCGCAAAAGTTACAAGAAAAAACAATACCTCTTCCTTCTCCTCTTTGGTTCGGTTCTGTTTATGGTTGTGTCTTGAATTTTTTCAGGAACTTTGTGGTCTAGGGTTTGTGGATTTGATGCTGCGGCTGCTACAGTTTCTCTCCCTCCTTTTTGTGATGCATTTGACAGCCTCTTTATAGGCTGTCATTTAGGGCCTGTTTGTTTTGGGTGAAAGTAGAAGGAAAGATTGAGGAAGGATAGAAACTAGTAGGATTAACATTCTTTCCTTGGTTTGGAACCACCTTAGAAAGGGTGAGGAAAGGTAATGATGGCTGGGTCCCACACCAAAAATGTTTCTGCCCTGTTGAGAACGGAAAGCATGGTGAAAGCACTATTTTAAGCAAAATTACATAAAAACCCACAAATGCAAATGTTTTTCACGTGACATTAAATTAAAATTAAAATATAAGTAATTTTTTTTTTTTACAAAAAGTAATGAAAGTAAATTTTTATGGTTGTGTTCTATCAAAATAAGAAATCGTACAGTATATGTAGTTTTTAACTGTTAATAAAATTTTAACTTTAAATTATATATATATCACCTTCTTATAGAGGGATATTTTAGTCATTTTATTAAATATAAATCTTTCTTTCCTTTCACTATCACTCATACCAAACAACTAAAAAATCATCACACTTTCCTCTCACTTTCTTTTCACTTTCTTTCCTATAACAATCATTCCTTTCACTTTCTTTCCTTAAATTTTCTTTTACCATCCAAACAAAGCCAGGCTTTGTTTGGCAGGCAAAAGAAAGATTAAGGAAAGAATGTAAGAGGAAAGATTAAGAGTGGAAAGGGAGAGGATTGTTTTAGTGGTTTGGTATGAGAGATAGTAGAAGGAAAGAAAGATAAAAGTTCATAACAAGTGAGTAATAATAAAAATGTGTGTTTTTGAAAGGACAAAAATATCCTTATACACAAATTTAATGTGATAAAAAGAATATAAAAAAATAGACACTATAATTTAATCCATAAAATAGATCGTGTAAATAAATAAAAAACATAAAAATAAAAGCTGGGTTGCACTTCATTTCTTGGGCATTAGTGACGAAATTTTTTTTTTATGCCCTACTTTATTCTTAAAAATACAAAACTACCCTACCTTTTTGAAAAATTGCAAAAATACCCTACTTTTAGGTACCACGCAATTTGCAGTTGCGAGGTACCAAAAATTTTAGGTACCACGCAACTTCCAGTAGCGAGGTACCTTAAAAATTTTGTAATTATTATACCTCGCTACTCCAAGTAGCGATGTACTTAAAAAAAAAAATTCAGGTCTATTACATCGCTACTCCAAGTAGCGATGTAGTATGTTTTGTTTTTTTTAATTATTATACCTCGCTACTCCAAGTAGCGATGTACTTAAAAAAAAAATTCAGGTCTATTACATCGCTACTCCAAGTAGCGATGTAGTATGTTTTGTTTTTTTTTCTTTCAAGCACGTGGCTTATTTTTGTGGAATTATTTTTTTGTTTAATTTTTAAATATCTTTCATGTTGAAAGATAGGGAAAAATTGATGCAAAAAGTTGAAATTAATAAAAATAACTTAATTTTAAAAAGTTAATTAAAAATATATAATAAATAAAATATACAATTATTATGAAACATATATTGTTTCATCTACTATAAAGACTACATTTCTACTGATGTCTAATATTAATACAATCTTTTGCATGCACGTGTCCTTATCTCACAAATTTTTTTTGTCTTTGCAACTTAGGGTTGAGAGGTATTTAAAAATTAAAAAAAAAAAACAAAATATAACAACTTTGCATCAATTTTCGCGTGTCCCTATCTTTCAAATTTTTTTCCTCATTATCCCTCACATATGAGAGGTATTTAAAAATTAAACAAAAAAATAATTCCACAAAAATAAGCTGCGTGCGTGAAAAAAAAAACATACTACATCGCTACTTGGAGTAGCGATGTAATAAGAGAAAAAAAATATTTAAGTACATCGCTACTTGGAGTAGCGAGGTGCAATAATTCCAAAATTTTTAAGGTACCTCGCTACTGGAAGTTGCGTGGTACCTAAATTTTTTGGGTACCTCGCAACTGCAAATTGCGTGGTACCTAAAAGTAGAGTATTTTTGCAATTTTTCAAAAAAGTATGATAGTTTTGTATTTTTTGAAATAAAGTAGGGCATAAAAAAAAAAATTTCCACTCTTTCCAGTTTCAAAACTCTGCAGTTAAACACTACCGCGTCATTCAAATTTTCCCCCCAATAAAAAAACCCCAAATTTTTAAACTCATTCCGAATCGCAACGCTACGTTTCATCCTTATCCCTGATTTTTCTCTCCCCAAACTACCCCTCCCACAATCTTCTCATGAAAGCTTCCCCAAATTCGTTTCAAAATTCACCCGCGTAGTTTCCAATTTCCTTCTTTTTCCAAAAATTTCAAACTCACCCGCTCCTATTTTCACTCAAAAATCCTATTTAAACCCTTCATTCTTATTCTCAATTCAACCTATCAAAAAACCTTATCTTCTCAAATAATCACTTTTTTCCTTCACTTTCAATTTCAATCTCCCAAACCAAACATGCCTGCTTTTCCAGAAGAACCCCTTCTTGCTCCAAACCCAGACCGATTCTGCATGTTCCCAATCCAATACCCAAAAATCTGGGAAATGTACAAAAAAGCCGAAGCCTCATTCTGGACCGCCGAAGAAGTCGATCTTTCCTCCGATCTCAAGCATTGGCAAAACCTAACAGACGGTGAACGCCACTTCATCTCTCACGTCCTCGCCTTCTTCGCTGCCTCCGACGGCATCGTCCTTGAAAATCTCGCCGGCAGATTCATGAAAGAAGTCCAAGTCTCCGAAGCACGTGCCTTCTATGGTTTCCAGATTGCAATCGAAAACATCCACTCTGAGATGTATTCTCTTCTCCTCGAAACATATATAAGTGATTCTGCTGAAAAGAATCGCTTATTTCACGCAATTGAAACAATTCCATGTATCGCGAAAAAGGCTGATTGGGCGATGAAATGGATCGATTCAAGCGATTCTTTTGCAGAAAGAATCATTGCATTTGCTTGTGTTGAAGGAATCTTTTTCTCCGGAAGCTTCTGTGCGATTTTCTGGTTGAAAAAACGTGGTTTAATGCCGGGATTAACCTTCTCAAACGAGCTTATTTCACGTGATGAAGGATTACACTGTGATTTTGCTTGTTTGTTATACTCACTTCTACGCAAGAAGCTAAGTTCAGAGCGCGTGAAAGAAATTGTTTGTGATGCTGTTGAAATTGAAAGGGAGTTTGTGTGCGACGCGCTTCCTTGCGCTTTGGTTGGGATGAATGGGGGTTTGATGAGTACGTATATTGAGTTTGTTGCTGATAGGTTATTGGGTGAACTTGGTTGTGAAAAGGTTTACAATGTTCAGAATCCGTTTGATTGGATGGAATTGATTTCGCTTCAGGGGAAAACCAATTTTTTTGAGAAGCGTGTTGGGGAGTATCAGAAAGCTTCTGTTATGAATAGCTTGAATGGGAATGGTGCTGCTGATTTTTGCTTCAAGTTGGATGAAGATTTTTAGATCAAGAAACAAATTAGGGTTATGATTTTTATTATATTTTAATTTCTTGAATCCTGTCTTGTTTAATTAATAATTTAGGGTTATGTTTATGTTTCTCTAACCATTTTATAATGGTTGAGTTTTTATGCATTCTTAGGTTTCTTTTTCTTAGTTTTTTATTTTTATTTTTTATGATCATGATCAATGTATATAAATGCAGTTTCAATGTTTAATGAAATTTGGTTCTTGTGCTTAAATGATTGATGATAATTCTTTTTATTTTTTTGATTGTGTGATTGAATATTATTTTTTTTTCTTAAATTTATATGATATTTGACTGAATTTGTTCTTGATCATTAGTTAATTTGATTGAATGAAATTGATTAAATTCAATTTCTTTTGTTTTGGTTAATTTTGTGAAAACAAACTGATAAGTGTTCTATATATTTAATTTTATTATTTCCGTTAAAAAGATCCAATATTTTGTTTTTGAAAAGGGTATAGTAGGTTATAAAAAATGATATAGATAAGATTCTTTTAAGCCTTTTTGGCAGTGAGAAGGGTGTTCTTTTTGTGAATTGTTAATGGCTTCTGAAACTCAAAGCATTGAAATGTTAACTAGGGAGCAGCTTTTTCATCTTTTTGAGCGATTCAGTGTTCTTACTTCACAACCTGGTACCCAAATTTTGTTTCGCAGTTTCTTTATCCTTTTCTATTTTGAATAATTGATCCCTTTTTGAATTAAGTTGTAATATGATTTCTTGTGTGGTATTTGAAGACGTGAAGAAAAGGATTGTGGATGCTGTTTTGGATAAGCAGGTGAATTTCTTTTGGGTATTTTGGCTTGGGGGGTTTATTTATGTTCTTACTATTTTCTGTGCTCTTCTGTTGGTATCTGAATTGGGTATAGATTTAATTGGACAGTTCATCTTCAATGTTAGGTGAAATTGCTATTTAGGTTAGTAATATATTTCAGTTTCCAGAAAGATTCTTCATTTTTGTTTTATTTAAATAGGCATGGGTGGTGAGAAAAATACGCATGTATGATATAACTGGCTTGAATACATTAACTTGTGACAGCTGAGCTGAGTAACTAGAACAATCTGCGTGTTTCCAGTTCTAAGTCTCTAATAGACCAGACAGGGCATAGTGTTAAGTGCTTGTTTAGTCACAAACATTTTAAGTTTTTATTTTCTAAAATGTGTTAATTTAAAATTGCTAATAATGAGATGGAAGACTCTATCTAGTGAATAACTGTGAAAATGCCAAACATGGAAAATAATAGTTTTGGCTAGCATCTTTGTGTTCGGTTGGCTGTAGTTTTATGGACATAGACATACTATTTGAATGCTTTTTTTTGACAAGTCTATTTAAATGTCAGGTATCAGATAAATGTGCAAGTCGGTTTCACATTATATTTATGTTTTGAAAGTCCTTTTGTAACGTGTATTGTCATTTTTCTGGAACTACCGATGAGTAGGAAGCTGTTGCTGTGACCACTGCAATACAGGAAGAAATATTTTTGGAGATGGGTGTTGGTATGTTTTTTGTATTGAAATATATTTGTTATTGGTTGTACTTTGGGTTTGGAGTATTGGTGCTTTGTTTTTCATATAATTTATCTGTGTAAAGTTACGATATTATTTGTTTAATTTCAACATAGCTGCCTGCTCTGCTTGTCTCACAATGCACTGTTTCCTGAAAATTCATCTCTACACGTCTGTGTGTGTGTCTATGATGTAGTATTAGGTTTTTGAGTCCACAAGACTGAGTTATAGCAGCCTCTCAAAGGCTTACAAGCCTCCCCTTTTTATTGTATCTTCATCAAATGAAAATCCAAACCCTGTACGAGGCTTTATCCTCTCAACTGAACCTTTGGTTCTATCGCCCCATCCCCCGTGAAGCTTTATTATAGTTTAAGTATTAGTATGTGTTCCTACATGAATTTTAGTTTTGGGGATTTTTGGTTCTGCACAAATTACCTGTGACAGCAGTTGATGTAAAGGGTGGTTTCAGTTATCTGCAGTTTAGTTCTGAACTGTGATTTTGCCGATTAGCTTCAGTGGATTTAAACAGTGTTTTAATCAAAAGCTATTGTATTGAGATGAGCTGCGCTGGCTTGAGTTTTGGAAACAAAGAGTTTGATTTTGAATAAGTAACACATTCAAAGTAACACTTCTGGCCTATTTCCATTAGGGCAGCTCTTCCTTTTCTTTCGAAATCCATAGATTTTGAATCAAAGGCCTACTACTGTCAATTTCCCCTGAAACCTTTTGTCTTGTCCTCAAAAGTGATAGCATTTTCGTGGAAATTACTTCTCAACCATATTTCGACCCGGATAAACCTTGGTAGGAGGGATGTCCTTCCAATTAATGCCTCTCAAATTTGTGTGTTGTCTGTTGTGTGATACGGAGGAGGAAACGGATCGACATTTATTCATGCATTGCATTGTGGCGCGTAATGTGTGGTTAGGGGTGCTATTATGGTTACAAGGGGAGATGATAGTACTGCCAAATTTGTTTAACCATTGGGTCCTGTTTTCTGGTGTGAGGGTTCGGCTGCTGTTTGTGCAGCGGTTCTGTTTGTGTGGTTGGAGCTGCTGGTTTGCTAGAACCGTATAGCTCACCTGCAATAGAGGTTTTTGGGCTAGTTAGTTTGGTTTATAGCATGCTTATGCTAGTTTTGTTCCTATTGTTTTGGATGTTGTCTGTTTTGGCAGGGTAGTGTCGTGATTTAGGCACATTTCCATTGTATAGGTGAGTTTGGCATGACCTTTGGGTTTGTTGGCCTCTAGGTGTTCCGCCTTGTTTCGGCGCCTTTGTATGTTTTCGGTTGCGAGTGTTGGTAGTTCTTTTACCTTCATCTGCTGATAATATTTGCTGATTCAAAAAAAAAAAAACCATATTTATTAAGAAAATGCATGCTTGATAATGTCTTTGGTTAATGAAAAGTTCCAATAAAATTACATATTTCGTATATAATTAACAGGGAAAAATTGAAAAGATATGTTAGAAGATGAACCCTTGGTTTATTCAATTGACAGAATACTTTGAATCTAAACTTTTAGTTCTGAATTCTTGTATTTTACATCATAGGCCAGGTCTATTTATAGGCCAGTTAAGCTGCACACAAGCTTCAACAACCTGTAACTAACTTGATCAAGTCAGTGGAGTAGGCTTGGTTAATATAATTCCAAACTGTAGGAGTGTTGACTTTAGCAAGTTGATACGGCTGATTGGCTTAGTAAATATTCTACTGAATTTCCAATCTATGTAGCTAGATTTCCAAACCTTCGACTGCGCTCTGTGGCCATCACCCAATAGGTAGGAATGTTCTCTATTGGTATGCTGAGATCTCTCACCACCTGCGGAGAAATAAAGTTGTGGGTTGCTCCACTAGTCCACTGTCAATAGGATTGTCACCACACTTTTCAGAAAAGTACCCCAAAGTCTGAGTTCTCTCTCCGGAGTAAGCCCTACCATGCTTTGAATGTCTAACTTCACCATTCTCTCATTCAAAGAACTCGAGTTCATTTTTCTCTAGCTCCCCCCTTCCACTCCCTCTAATTCCTTCACAATCATCACCTTGAAATGTTGTTTTACAAACATGTGCCGGTGTGAATTTTTCATCACAAGTGAAGTAGAGTTCCTCCTTCTCTCCCAATATTCTCCTTCTGAAATAGATCAAATCCTCTCCCCCTTGTTCTTATCAGTCACTTCTTCATTACTGATTCTATTGACAGAATTTGTTACCCTACCAATGCTGGTAGCTTGGTTGCTGAGAGTTCCTTCACATCTCTGTGTAGATCTTCCTGGTTCCTGGTTGCTAAAACTATTACTCATGTGCTCCGTTCTGCCTGCTCTAATAGGATTCTTCTAGGTAAGACTATTCTAACAGGATATCTGTGGGGGTAATGTTGATATTGATATATGAACAAATCTGTTTTACATTTCTTTTCCTGTATTTTACATTTATTTTCTCTCTCTATTTTAGTTTAGGATAGCTGTGGGGTAACTTGGGGCATTTTGATACTCGGATTGTTATATGCAGAATCTATGTTATCATCTAATCAAACTTTATAGTAATTTATTTTGGCGACCAAGGCAATAGCTTGGCGGTTTCTTTTTACTACTATATAATTTTCTTTAGGATATCTTGTATTTAATATGTCTATTTTTATATATATTTTTTTCCATTATTTGTTTATACAACAGACCCAGGATTTGGTATTTCTTGTCTTGGAAAAATCAGCACTGTATATGAGAATGACCAAGATTTGGTGATTCAATTCTATAAATTCCTTGCCAAGTAAGTTCTCTCTACCTTTATGTGTAGCATTAGCTCATTTTTATCCTGTTAACATTTTCTCTTCAATTCTTTGAGGAATTCATGAAAGTACATACCATGCCAATATATTTTCTAGCTTTGAGTGGAAAAATGATAGGTAATTGCTCACTAAGTTTTTTGTTTGGAAGAAGTTAAATAAGAAGCAGGGAAGACTAAAGGAGTGTCTAGGTCTCTCAGAGAGTCCAGCACACCTGTTTTTGCTTCTTAATGTTTAGACTAAATTAATAATGTCTTTCATCGACATCACAGTTGGAGCTTCTTAATGTTTAGGCTCCATATATAAGGGACAACACTTTCACTCTTTGAAGCCATAGAATCCTCATATTAGTTGGAATAAGTATAATGGTTTTTTTTTTCATGCTGGAGGACTTTGGAAGATGGCCTTGCATAGTTATGCTTGTGTTTTATTTGTTCTAGTATTCTGGACCAGTTTGTAGTTTGTGTGTTCTAAACAACTTATCTGGAGTTCTTTTTTCCACAAAAAATCAATCTAAGGAGAAAGAACCTGAATCTTTCGAAGTTATCTATATTCTCTTTTCTGATTCTACACAAAAAAGGATTAATACTATTAGCAAACAGTTTTTTAATGCAAAAAGGGCCTTATACTAAAAATTATGAAATGTCAGAGAAGAGATGGCCTGCGATGAAGCAGAACTTGGAGAAGAAGAATTTGCAGAAAAAATGCGCCATCAACAAAACTTACAGGAACATGTAAGATTTTCAACTTTATGTTAAACTTTTTTGTACTTACATGTGCACACTAGATAGAGATGCTGCAGCAAAATTGTCACTAATATCGAGAGAGTAAATCTTCACAGCAACTAGAGATGCTGAAGCACATGCGCATGTTTAACTTGGATGATCAATCTGCCATCCTTGAGAAGGTGAACCCTAGTTTTCAAATTACAAGCACTTTAATTTTCTCAAATTATGGATTATCCAACGGTCGTAGTCAATTAACGCAGAAATCTATCTTTTGGTTGCTATCATTATATATCATATTATTCCATGGTATTTGATTTTGATCCATAAGTATCAAATGCATCCCTGATGGTTTACAAGTTCTGTAAATGGGTCTTAAATTATTATTTAAATGTAAGTGTGATTGGTAATGGGACAAGTCTGCTAAGATTTATTAGGATTTGTTCATTTGGGCTTTCATAGTTTAGTTAGGGTCTGTTTGGATTGACTTATTTAAGCTTATCTAGTGTCATAAGAACTTGTGGGACTCTTTGGGAGAACTTATGCAATAGCTTAAGACATGTTCATAAGCGGTTTCCATAAGCTTTTCAGAATAGCTTATGAAAACAATTTACAGTTTATATGAAAACTGTTTGCTTTATTTCTATCTTGTTATAGAAATAACTTGTACATTAGTACTTACATGATAAACGATAATTAAATTGTTTACCTAGACAGGGCCTTGGTTTATTGGAGTTACATTACTTATATTCTCATCGAAATTATTAATATCCTTGGTTGTTGAATCGTCAATGGTCAGTCTATGTTGCTCTTTCTAAAACTTCTGTATAATATTCAAATATTTCAACTTGGTTTAGCTTATATACTTTGCAGATAGTTTCACAGCTTGATAATATTTATGCGTGAGTTTTTCCTGTTGAAAATCCTTGTGTTTACGAGGATTGGTTTTGCTATCCAAAAAGGCCTAGCGGCGCAGCTTGTTGCCCGCTTGCCTTCTATTCATGTGTAATTAATCATTGATATATAAATAGTACCAAGTTAAAGTAGTTGAAATGAAAACAAATTAACTCGATGAATTTTCCAGTTGCACCAGCAGATGGAAAATGGGAATTATGAAAGTGAGACATCTATTTTGTCGGCTGAGGAGATTGAAGAGAGAGTTCAAATGAAGGTGACACCTCTGTTTAGCCCAAGTTAGACCCAGAATCTGCCTTTATCATGGACCCTTTGGTTATATCATGTTCAGAGTTATTTTATATCAAGTGTAATTAATTATCACCTGTTAACTGTTTTGTATTGGACTATCCATAATCCATGATATGTATTGTTTACTTCACCTATTAGCCAAATGCATATTATTCCACGACGTGTTGTATTATTCACTTCACTTCATTTAGACTTCTTACAGTATTTAATTTTTTGTTCGTTATTCTTTCTGAATGGCCTTTGTTACACGCTTTGCAGACATTGCAGTAATCATCTTGAGGACATGTTTGGATGTCTTAAATTTTTTCATTTTTCGTCGTATTTGCTAGAACACGGATGCTTTTCATTTACCTAAATCCCACCTCATACTTTTCATATTTGCAGTTTTAAGATCTGCCTTATCCTATCAAGTATCAATTGTTGAATGATGCATTTCCCAAATAAGTAGATTTACAGAAACTTGATAATTTATTTTAAATTTCAAAGGTTGTTTGACGACATGAGAGTCGATCTGAGAACGAAATCAATTTCAAGAGAATCACTATACATTCTTAAATAACAAATTTATTTTATATATTTATGAAGATTTTACAATGAACTCAAATTTGTTATCCTTTTATTGTGGACAGTTTTGAATCCATCCAATCATGTTTGGTATGTGTAGTTCAACCTGATTCCAAACCAAGCATTCATTACATGGTTTCCAAAACACTAATAAGTAAATTTAACTTTGTATCAAGCATTTGGTGGCGTTGGAGCTCCAGGTATAACAGTATTATATTTTTGTTTCTTTTAAGGGTTCAAAGCAAAGTATAAAGTATGAGATATGAAGTGAGTTGTATTTTTAGTGTATTTATAGTAGATATGAAAATGAGTTTTGATTAGATTCAATTTTTTGAATGAAAATTTGGATTTGGGCGTTCTTCATTTTTGAGTTAGGTAACGGTCATTTTAATCTCTGAAGTCTGAATGTGTAACAAGTAATCACTGTAGTCTTTTAATGTATCAAAATTTTAAAATAATCAATGATTGAGCACCCAGTTAGTAAAAATAGTACCCGACGCTAAAATAATATTTCAATCCTCACAATAACTCTTTTCATACCGGAACTGAAAGGAAGTATCTATAAAGACTAACACGATAATAAATAAGTATATTGAATGACTAACATGACAATATTAACGATTTTTTTTTTAATGTCAGAGACTATTTTGACTAACAAAATACACAATGAAGATTATTTTAAAATTTTGATACGGAACTATTGTGGCTACTCATTACACATTCAGAAACAAAATGACTATTACCCCCTTCGAGGTCATTAGTTTGGTAAATTGCTTAATAGCCCCTGCATTGCTTAAAATTCAATTAAAACACCTATAATCCCAACTCAACGTGCGGGAGTTCTGCCAAACATGGTGGAGAGAAACGGCATTGCTTAATTGTAAAGCATTGTTAGAAGTTAATGGTTACAGTTACACCATCACCACCTTGAATTTGAATCGTGATTTTCCAAACCCCAATGTAACCAATACACTTCATTCTCGTCCCAATTTTCACATCATCGTCTTTAATTTATCCAATTCACTTCTTTCTCTTCCCACTTTTCACACCACCGAAAAACCCTAATTTCACATACATCCACAATGAAAAGGAAGAGAAGTTCTTCTGTCAAATCCTCACAACAAATGGTTTCTTCTTCCATAAAAACATATTCATATTTACCTGATGAATGCTGGGAATCGATCTTCAGGTTCATCATCAACTACCAAACAGTTCCTCACAGTCTCTTCTCCCGTCACACAGTGTCTATCTTGAATTCTCTTTCCTTTGCTCGAAGAACTCAACCTCAGCCGGGACATATGGAAAAGTATAAATAAAAATATAAATTACAGTTGCTATTGCGATGGGGTAGAGGCTCTTTCATTTGCACTTTTCAAACTCCGCAAGGTTAATCTTTCTGGCTTTCCCATGAACAATAAATCGCTTTTTCACATGTTTAACAATTGTAAGCTTCTTGAAGAGGTTACCCTGTTTAGGTGTGATTAAATGACTATTGCTGGAATTGCTTCTGCTATCCGTGAGAGACCAACATTGAGGTCTTTATCGTTTTGCAATACTCTTTTTAATCTGAAAGACGCGGAAGTGTCTGTTTTTTCACATTCTATTGACTCATTGGTGAGTTTGAAGGGTTTGACATCTCTTGCTTGGTGGTTTCTGTATATCTCTGATGAAATGCTCTATTCTATTGCACGGGAAGGTCTACCTTTGACGAGGCTTGTCCTCAAATATTGTTTTGGCCATAGTTATGCTGGAATCTTTTGGTTGTTATCCAAGTGTGGAGGTTTGCAACATTTGGATCTTCAACGAGCTGTTTTTCTGAATGATCACCATGTTGATAAGTTGTCTTTGTTTCTTGGTGATTTAGTATCCATAAACCTTAGTGAATGTAAGGAGCTCACATATTCCACCTTGTTTACACTCGTTAGGAAATGTCCTTCACTTAGTGAGATCAAAATGAAAAATATTGGGAGTAAGAGTGTAGAGAATTCTGATTCTTTGCGGGATTTTGGTGTATACCCTCAATTAAAGTATCTCTACTTGGCTGATAATTCATGGTTAAGCGATGAAAACATCATAACGTTTGCTTCCATTTTCCCCAATTTGCAGCTGCTTGATTTGAACTCTTGCAATCACATATCGGAAGGCGTTTGTCAAGTTTTAAGGAGGTGTTCTAATATTAGGCATTTAAACTTAGCCCACTGTTCAAGAGTGAATCTACTTGGAGTGAACTTTGTAGTTCCCAAGCTGGAGGTGTTGAAGTAGTCAGATACAAAGGTTGATGATGAAACACTCTATGTGATCTCAAAGAATCTTTGTGGACTTTTGGAACTATTTGTGGACGATTGTAATGATGTCACAGAGAAAGGAGTGAAACATGTGAAAGAAAACTGCTAAGAACTGAGAGAACATGGATTCGTTCATCACAAGAAAGTGTTGTGCTGAAAGTTTGAACTCTGTAAGTTGTTTGTGTTTTAAGATTTAATTCTATGAGAAATGAATATTATAAAATGTCAACTTACATATGTGCATTTACTCATCAATTTGTGCATCATAATTCCCTAAATATATTAGTGTAATATTTTTATATAATGCAAGTGTTGTTAAAAGGCGGCACCATGGCGGATTTTCAGCAACAACCATTGGCAATTTTTGAAGGAATGCCGGTGCCTCCATGCTGGCATGCCGCAATTGCATGTTTATATGGCGGACTTTTAGCTTTCTGCCATCAACAACACTTGGGTGTTATATGCAGTTTTAAATTGTTTTGTTTTTCTTCTCTTTGCCTTGAATTGCATAAGTGACAACTCGTTAGCTGCATGAGTTTTACAATTTTTCCAATGTTATTTGATGTTAGGTAGTTTGTGTGTGCTAGCTTTGGTTTGCTAAATCTGCTTAATATATTTCCCTGAATTGGTTGTCCTCCATGAACTGATATTGAAAGCAATTCTAGATTGTTTAGTTCTAGCCTGCGACACTTAGGGTCTGTTTGGTAAGACAAAAAAAATGAGCTTATAGCAAATAACTTATAAGCTCATTTGACTAAAAAAGCTATGTTTGGTAATGTTTTTTCACCACGAGTTTATAGCTTATTTCACGAGCTTATAAGCTATTTTTTAGACGCTATTCCAAATAGTGTTTGAACTTATAGCTTATCATTTTTTCTTCCATTTCCACCCTTATTATTTTATCTAAAATCCAATTTTACTCATTACAATTTATTAATATAATTGCATCATAAATACTAATGTCTCTTGCTAATAAATATCCGCTTCTTTTTCAAAACAAAAAAAAACCACTTGCCTTTGGTTGCTTTTTTCTTTACACGGCATACTTCAGTTTTTTATTTTTTGACAAATCAATATACTTTTTTTTACGCACAAATATATATACCTCAGTTGTATTTACTTTTTTTTTAAGGAGGAAAATATACCTTTTGTTATTAAATAAAATTATTTATAACACGACAAAAGAAAAATTGTTATGATAATTTATTAAACTTTTTTTCATGAAGATTCTATCTAGTGTAACTATCAATTAATGTTAATAATGTTAATAATAATAATAATAATAATAATAATAATAATAATAATAATAATAATAATAATAATAATAATAATAATAATAATAATAATAATAATAATAATAATAATAATAATAATAATAATAATAATAATAATAATAATAATAATAATAATAATAATAATAATAATAATAATAATAATAATAATAATAATAATAATAATAATAATAATAATAATAATAATAATAATAATAATAATAATAATAATAATAATAATAATAATAATAATAATAATAATAATAATAATAATAATAATAATAATAATAATAATAATAATAATAATAATAATAATAATAATAATAATAATAATAATAATAATAATAATAATAATAATAATAATAATAATAATAATAATAATAATAATAATAATAATAATAATAATAATAATAATAATAATAATAATAATAATAATAATAATAATAATAATAATAATAATAATAATAATAATAATAATAATAATAATAATAATAATAATAATAATAATAATAATAATAATAATAATAATAATAATAATAATAATAATAATAATAATAATAATAATAATAATAATAATAATAATAATAATAATAATAATAATAATAATAATAATAATAATAATAATAATAATAATAATAATAATAATAATAATAATAATAATAATAATAATAATAATAATAATAATAATAATAATAATAATAATAATAATAATAATAATAATAATAATAATAATAATAATAATAATAATAATAATAATAATAGCTTTATAAAATATAAACGCCTAAATGAAAAATATATATAACATAAACGATATAAAACGCTCTTTCAAAAAAAAAAACAAACGATATAAAACGTAATATAACATAAAGCATATATTAAATTAATAAATTTAAAGTATTTTTTTATGAGCAAAACCGCAAGTGCACAGTTCTACCGATGTAGTAATAAAAGAGAGTATCGTTCCGACAGAGAGTTGGTTAGTTTGATTAACTTTAGAGAATGATTAGAAAGAGAAATTAGTTGAAAATGTTTGATTTTTACGAAAGAAAATAATAATAAAAAGAGCCTTAAGATTTATTGGTCTATCTTAATAACAAGTCCTTCACAAACAAACCCTAAACCGGTAATTTTACATTGGTCTCACTTTCTAAAGACAAGTTTCTCTCAAGCATATCAAAGCTTCTCTTGAAGTCAGTGAGTGTGTCCCTCTAGCAATCACGCATATTCTCATGGTTGATTGCTATTAGGAACCTTGAAGAACGAAACTTTATGTGTCTCAAGGTTTGCTAGATTATTCTCATGTTGCGCAACCCTTGTCTAATTTCACTTGTTCCAATATCAAAACTTCTTTTTTCGATGCTTCGCTTTGATATTTGTGATGATGAATTAACAAATACTAACTCCTCCGCGTTCGCTTCATGAGTTTGATCTTTGTTAATTCATTATACGATCGGTGAAATTAGATTAGAAAGTGAAGTTATATCTAATTAGGGTTTATGGTTTGGTTTGATTAGGATTATGTCATTAAGACTTATCCAACAATCCCAAGACAAGAAGAGTGTACTCATTCATGTTCATTGTAGACATAGAGAAGAAGGAGAATAACATAAAATAACAAGTAAAAGAAAGAACTTTTATTAAGAAAGACAATTGTCACTATTGAATTCCAAGAACAAAAGATGATTTGTTATGATATCTAGCTACTCTATTTATAGTTTACAATGACTTAAGCCCTAAGAAATACATCACTAGAATCTTCCATAAGAAACCACGGGCTTTTAGGTCAGAAATAAACTAATTGGTAGCTTGTCCGTAAAGCAAAAGCAGCAAAAGAGCAATCCTGGGACATCGCACGACCGTGTGGATAATGGCACGGGCCGTGCCAAGCTTTTGACTTGGGGGCGTCATATTTTTGTGTTGAATCTTCGTATTTTCCAGCCCGAATCAGCTCCGAATCCTCTTTCTTTTGCTCCAAGACTGAATCTTTATATATTTATTCCTGAAATTAAATAACTTGCAATTGAAGTAAAATAGTTCTAAAAGGAAATAATATTAAATAAAACGAAATCAAATTTAAATAAAACAGACTCAAATATTATATTTAAAACACTAATTATTGACTCATCATTTTCCCCCACACTTGAATCTTTGCTTGTCCTCAAGCAAAAGGCATAAGCATAACAACATAAACAAGATTTAACATATGACAATACAATTAAAAACTTATGTCTCCTTCTAAGGTTTCATTTCAAATGTACACTAATTACAACTTTAGGTATTCCTTGTGAACTTATTCAACCCAACAGTAAGTTTCAAGTGAGTGTGTGTGTGAAGTCCTACCCTTTTCTTGCTCCTGTGTAAGATATTTATTATGAGGAAACATGTTCTAACCTTAAGACTAAACCAACCAAGAAAATTTCTTTCTTCATTTCATATAAGAGAGATGGGAGTATTTGTGATCATTGGATCTTTGCCATTTGCACATTCTTGGGGTTTTTGCAGAATTTTTATTAATTTATGGAAACAACCATCTTCACGTAAGAAGTCGGAGGGCCTACCCCCTTCCTTAATCTAGATTCAATGGTGCCCCTTATATTTTTATTTGTTCTGCCCCCTTAAGTTTCACAAGATAACATCACCTTCACGTAGGAAGTCGGGAGGGCCTATCCCATTCTCCAATCTAGATTCAGTGATGCAACCTTAAAATTTAATTGGCTTTATATTTCCCCCACACTATCTTATACTACTTTTACTCTGAAAATTTTTAAGGGTTAATTTACCTTTAGAGTTAGAACGTGTTCCTTAAAATACCTACTTATACACTTACTCAAAGGCTGCAACTTGTGCTTTTCTCATTGAGAAGTTTCACAATAAAACAAGATGTGGGTATAGCAAGAACACTTAAAACACAAGAAGCTACTTTCATGTACTAGAAATAACCATTTTAGAAGAGACAACAAAAAATTTATGTCATAATTTACAATAAAAAAAAGCTGCTTAATCATGCCTTTTGCAACAAAACATAACAAAAGAATTAAAGTTCAAGGGAGTTTGGAAACACTACGACACTAGACACTTTATTTGGCCCCCACACACTTGGGAGAAGCATTGTCCTCAATGATTAAAAAAATAGAAAAGAAAAGAGAAGAAGGAAGAAGGAGGAGGAGAAAGAGAAGGGAAGAGAGGAAGAGGAAAGCTCACAATATCATTGAGGTCCATAAGGAGGACCTTGGAGGTGAAAGTGTTGCATCATCATTCGTAGCATTTGGTTGTTTTCATAATTGTCCCGATTGCCTCTTTGGACATCGTTTCTTAGCCCAGAGATTTCTACACCTTGCCTTTGTTGCACGGTGCTTATGTGTTGAACCTCAGTTTGCATCCATGACCACCGGTTATTGTTTTCATTTTAGTGCTCACCGGCATCATAGTCATGGTGCTCCTCATCATGGTGCAAGTTTGCACCTTCCTCCTCAACAACATTATGCTCCTCATGTACCTGTGGGGCATCACCAACATACAACAAATTTTCTTCTACCTCGGTGTTAGTCCGAGATAGGTTAGAAAGGATAATTAAACATAAAGGCACATGGAGCTGAAGCTCAAAAGTTATGTTAGCAGGTGGATGAGGCTTAATAAAGTTTATAGCAATGAGGGTGTCTATATTAAGCCTATTGTTGCCCTCAATTCGGTTTAACCCTCGGTCCTCACCCACTCTAAACTTCCTAGCTATATAGGTGATGATACCTCCTACCACTATCTCACCTTTACCATCAGACCTTGTACCTACGGAAGAAAGATGATCAAGCAAGTAAAAGCATGTATTCACAGGTCGGTCATTAAGCATGACCCACAACATGAAGAGTTCATCTGTCCTAGTGGTTCCTACCTCTTTCCTTCCCCAAATGGTGCAAGCCATAACCCTTTGGAGGTACCTAAGCACAAGGTTGTGAATGTTACTAGCCTTATTGGAACGTGAATTGTATTGGTGTAAACCGGTGATACGTTGCCAAAAGGAAGCAGGGTTGTAATCATCTGGCCTTAGATCATGATCCCAATAGTCATGGATGAACCCCACATTTGCGAAGCCCATCTCATTGCAAAAGTTTTCAAGAGACATCTCATAATCAATGTTCATAAGCCGGAAGGAGACTCTATGATCGGGGTTGTCAAAATTCATCTTATCCTTCGTGAAGGTAATAAAGCTTAAGAATTCATATGTGAAGTTTTCAAACTCCTTCATAGGTCTTAGTAACTAAACCCAACCTAATCTGTCCAACAACCTAATCACATTATCTCTAATACCTAATTTATCCATATCATAATTATCAGGATACCTAGAAGCATATAAAGGTTTAGAGATAAGAGATTTATATCGATTTCGTTGCTCGACATTTTTAAAGTTAATGTCGTGGTTCTTTGGTGCTGCTTGCTTCCTACTTCCACCATCACTTGAGCTAGCAATTTCCTTTCCTTGCCTCTTGGGTGCCATTGACCTTGTTGACTTGGTTTGAGTTTTGGTGAAGGTTGGGGTTTGGGTGGGAAAGGTTGGTTTTGTTATGGGGTTGAGGTTTAAGTAAGCTTTTTGAGTTTAAATATGGAGATTGGTGAAAAATTTGTGGTTTTTGGGTTAGGGTAATTGGGAATACGAATTTGTTGGTTTTGGTGGATGAAATTTGTTTTTGAGTGGTGGATCATGTTTGGAATGATGTTTGGAAGTGATTGGGTGAAGAAATTTTGTGATTTGGTTAGGATTTGAGGTAGTTATGAAGGTTTGAAGGTGAATGGTTATGGATCTTTTAGAGAGAAGTTGTGGTGATTGAATGAGGGAAGAAGAAGAGAAAATTTTGGTTTATGGCAACATAGTGGTCGCACACAGCCGTGCCAATATAGGCACGGGCCGTGCCAACCTTCTGGACATGGAGGTTTGGTTTTGGCACAGTGTGGCACGGCCGTGCCACATAGGTACGGGCCGTGCCAAGGTACTGGACGTCCTAGGCTCAATTTTTTTCGTTTCTTTGAATCATACCTGGACAATTACCTACAAAACAACAAAAAACAAACAAAATAAAAGCAATTAAATGCGTGGATTGCCTCCCATGAAGCGCTCGTTTAGAGTCATTAGCTTGACGGTTAGAAACATTGTTAAAACGGATCAAAGATATCATATTATGTAGATGACGCTAAGAAGCGTTCTTTCACACTATGATCATCAAGCATGCAGCAAAAAAAATCAAAAGGTTCTTTATTAACAGTTTCTATTCCAAAACCTATCATCTCATCACTAACTCGAAAAGCAATCCTACCACCTTAACATCAACAATAGCCCCCGCAGTAGCGAGAAAGGGCATCCCTAGAAGTATAGGCACTTGGTCATCCTCATCCATGTCTAAAACTATAAAATCAGTTGGGATATATATCCCTCCTACCTCGACGGGTATGTTCTCAATGAATCCAACGGGGTGAATATTGGTACGATCAGCTAACTTTAAGGTCACCTCGGTAGGTTTCAACTCACCTATACCCATCCTCTTAAAGAGGGACAAGAGTAACAAAACTAATACTAGCCCCTAAATCGCACATGAACTTATCAATAGTCTCACTCCCAATTACACATGGAATAGAAAAACTACCTGGATCCCCAAGCTTTGGAGGAAGCTTCTTAATGATTGCACTACTTTCCCTAGTCAAAGCTATTATCTCATTATGCTCTATAGTCTTTTTCTTTGAAATTTTTTTCTTAATAAACTTAGGATATAGAGGCATATGAGACAAAGCTTCAGCAAAGGGAATGTTAATGCAAATCTTCTTAAGTATATTAACAAACTTTTTGAATTGTGCCTCCAAGCAAGGCTTAACAAGCCTTAATGGCAAAGGAATTTTGGTCCTATCAAGAAGTTTTTCACTCTTTATTATGGCTTTCTCACCTTGAAACTTATCACTCTCTGACTTTCTCACCTTGAAACTTATCACTCTCTCCCTCATTGGTTCTAGCTTTAACAACAGTATCCTCTAATTTCCTACCACTCCCTAATGAAATAGCATTCACATGAGCTTTTGCGTTGGCTTCGGTTTGTCCAGGGAAGACCATGGTGTTTTTGAGAGGATGTGGCCACCTGTTGGGCCACTTGGGAGATTTGAGTTTCAAGCATCTTATTATGAGTAACAAAATAGTCTACCTTGGCACTAAGTTTGGTGAGAGAATCATTCAGAAATCCAGTTTGGTTTTTATGCTTTTGAAGCTGTTTAGATTGATTCATGACATAACTTTCCATTAAAATTTTCAAACCAGATTTTTGAGGGGTTCTCTGGTTGTCTGCATGGCCGGGTGGTGCTACTTGTCCATAGAAATTTTGAGGGTTTTTGTAAAAGTTTTGATTTTATCTCATTCCTTGGTTGTATTGAGCGTAGTTCATTTGCTCAACACTATCAATAGCACTACCTAGGTGGCAATCAACACCAATATGGCCAAATACACCACAAATTTCACAAGGAGGAGATACAGAAGTAGGTGTGACAACACTAACATTCATTTTTTCAATTTTTTAGGTTAGTGCATCAACCTTATCAGCAAGATGATAAAAGTTAGAGATTTCGTACATACCTGCCTCTTTTTTAGAGGGAGTAGAAGCAGTTATGGTCCTCTCATTGGTCCATTGGTAGTGATTCTGGGCCATGTCCTCGATCAAGGCATACACTGCTGTATAGTTCTTGTTCATTAAAACTCCACCTGCAGCTGCATCAACAGTCATTTTTGTGGTATAAGACAAGCCATTATAAAAGGTGTGGACTATGAGCCACTTCTCTAAACCATGGTGGGGACAAATTCTAAGCATTTCTTTGAAACGCTCCCACGCATCATAGAGAGATTCCCCATCTTTTTGATTGAACCGTGTGATTTGGTCCTTAGTTTAGCAGTTTTAGAAGGGGGAAAGAATCGGGCAAGGAAAGCTCGCCTCATTTGATCCCATGAAGTGATGGAACCAACTTCTAGAGAATGGAACCAAGCGCTAGCTCTATCCCTTAAGGAAAAGGAAAAGAGATGAAGTCTTACGGCTTCTTGGTTCTCTTTTAAGGTTCCATCGAGTCTTAAGAAAGTAGAAATATGCAGGTTTGGATCCTCAGTGGGGGATCCAGAAAACTGGTTCTGCTGCACCAAGTAGTGCAGACTTGATTTCAAAATTGTTATCCTCAACTGTTGGGCACACAATAATAGCTTGTGGCTCTTCCGTATAAGGGGTAGCATACTCTTTGAGAGTGCGTTCAACCATAGCGGTATTATTTCGTGCGTTTTTTTTTTTTTTATGTAGGAACCTTTCGATCTCAGGAACGAATTCACCAAGACTTTTAGATCTTCGCATATAAGAGCAAGAACCCATGAAGTTAACGGTAACAATAAAAAAAAAGAAGAATAAAAGAGAGAAAAATAGAATAAAAAGCAGTAAAAAGAAAAAAAAATTCTAACCACTAAAGAAAATTAATCAAATTGGTTAACTCTCCGGCAGCGGCGCCAAAAACTTGATGAGCAGAACCGCAAGTGCACGGTTCTACCGATGTAGTAATAAAAGAGAGTATCGTTTTGACATGGAGTTGGTTAATTTGATTATCTTTACAAAGAGAAATTAGTTGAAAAAGTTTGATTTTTACGAAAGAAAATAATAATAAAAAAAGGCCTTGGGATTTATTGGTCCATCTTAATAACAAGTCATTCACAAACAAACCCCAAACCGGTAATTTTACATTGGTTCCACTTTCTAAAGACAAGTTTCTCTTAGGCATATCAAAGCTTCTCTCTAAGTCAGTGAGTGTGTCCCTCTAGCAATCACGCCTATTCTCATGGTTGATTGCTATTAGGATCCTTGAAGAACGAAACTTTATGTGTCTCAAGGTTTGCTAGACTATTCTCATGTTTCGCAACCCTTGTCTAATTTCACTTGTTCCAATATCAAAACTTATTCTTTCGATGCTTCGCTTTGATATTTGTGATGATGAATTAATAAATATTAACTCCTCTATGTTTGCTTCATGAGTTTGGTATTTGTTAATTCATTATAATATCGGTGAAATTAGATTAGAAAATAAGGTTATATAAAATTAGGGTTTATGGTATGGTTTGATTAGGATTATGTCATTAAGACTTATCCAACAATCCCAAGACAAGAAGAGTCTACTCACTCATGTTCATCGTAGACATATAGAAGAAGGAGAATAACATAAAATAACAAGAAAGTAAAAGAAATAACTTTTATTAAGAAAGACAATTGTCATTATTGAATTCCAAGAATAAAAGATAATTTTTTATGATAGCTAGCTATTCTATTTATAGTTTACAATGACTTAAGCCCTAAGAAATACATCACTAGAATATTCCATAAGAAACCATAGGCTTTTAGGTCAAAACTAAACTAACAGGTAGCTTGTCCGTAAAGCAAAAGCAACAAAAGAGCAATCCTGGGACATGGCACGACCGTGTGGATAATGGCACGGGCCGTGCCAAGCTTCTGACTTGGGGGTGCCATATTTTTGTGTTGAATCTTCGTATTTTCCTGCCCGAATTAGTTCCGAATCATCTTTCTTTTGCTCCAAGACTGAATCTTTAGAATATTTGTTCTTGAAATTAAATAACTTGCAATTGAAGTAAAATAGTTCTAAAAAGAAATAATATTAAATAAAACGAAATCAAATATAAATAAAATACTCAAATATTATATTTAAAACACTAATTATTGACTCATCATTTTTCAAAAAAAATATTTAAATTAATTTTTTCAAGAAAAATATTTAAATTAAGAAATTTCAAATACTTAAATATTAATTGATATAAGTTTTATTATAAATTAAAAATACCCTTTTATGTCATTTTACATTTATCTGCTAGTTGAACCGCTAATTTTATCAAACACTTCAATTAGCTTATCAGCTATCAACCATCAGTGATCAGCTATAAACTATCATTCATCAGTTATCAGCTATGACCTAGCTTAACAGCTATCCGTTATTTTTACCAAACAGAGCCTTAGATGTGAAACAAAGATGTTTCCATGTCGAACATTTAGCTTTTTATGGACATTGTTCTGATGGGGAAATCACTACAATCACATATGGAGTTAACTATTAAGATTCCTCAGTTGCACTGCCTTCACTTTCAATTTTGGCAATTATAGATTTTGAAATGGTCCTCTGTTGTCACTGTAAAGGGCTGGTTTTTGAGAATTTTATGTTTAGAAATATATAGATTTGAATTAGAATTTACCACAGATCTCCTATTTCTTTTCTAGTTATAAGCTTGGGAACTGTCCAAACTATTAACTTGCTTCATCTATCCATTGGATTATCGTGATAGAAACAAAATTACGACATTATTTTTAAGCTTTTCTGATTGAACCATCAAATAATAGGATCTTGAGAGTTCATAGTTTTCACCAACAATAACAGATAGAAACACTAACATGTTTAATTATTAAATCATCACTTATATTTATCATATTAGACATAAAAAATGGATTTATAGCTTATTCCATTGGCAAGCTACTAGATACCCGTTGCTCAAGGAAATCCTTGAAATCATGACACATTGCTTCCTTCCCAATTTTTTTTTGTCTCTTTACATCAGGTATGATTTATCAGATCTTTGAAATATTAGCTCTAAATTTTGTCTCTTTACATTAGTTCCATTTGAGTAGTTGGTGAATTATTGTAGGGCAAATAACATTGGTGATACTAGTATTTCCTATAAAACTCGCAAGCATGAAAGAAGTCAATTGATTAGAACTAGAAAATTGTTCAACTTTGAGTAACAAAAACATCAAAATCACAAGCTGACTTGTCAAATTGTTTTTGCAACTACTGCATTTGGCCATGTTTCAAATCAGATTTTGCTGCAGTTTAAGTCTTTCTCTTTCTCTTCAATAGTTCATTAGCAGTGATAACCAAATTGCTCATCTATTGCATGATCCCTGAAACTCAATGGATATAATTAGAGACTTAGGCATATCACCAATTGTTGTTAACTATAAATTGTACACCTGTGCAAATTTTACATGCTGACTTTTCTGCATGAACATGTTATACAAGCTTCTTTATCTTTTCCATATTGAAATATGAATTTTTAATTAATAATAACATAGTTCCAGTATTTCCCAAATTCAATTAAAAATAGTTTTGCAACTTTATTTCTACTATCAACACATACCTGGAACTCCGGTTGTGTAGATAATCTTTTGAATACAATGTACTTGGAGATCAATTGTTGTGATTTTAATTCCTTTTGTTTCTCTGAAAGCAATTAATGTATTGAGTGAGTGATATTGGAAGCTCACACACCACTCACTTTATGTTCAGGGTGAATTACAAATAAATACTTTATTTTAGGCTACTGCTGAAATAACAATAACCTTAAAATTGTACTTTATATGCAGATTTCTTCTTCTTTTGGAACAAGGAAGGAAGCATAAGCTATGTCTCAGCCTCCCTATGTTGTTGCATGGATGTCAGGAGTGTACTAAACCTACAAAAATGCGGGAAATTTTGAAGTGTTTTTCTTTAAGAAAACACTTTCTAATAATGATTAAATTAATTATTTAATTTATCATTTTCAAATAATAAAATATATATTAATATATATTTTTTCTTTAGTGTTTACTTCGTTCACATTTATGTACCCCCAGTAATGTGTGATCTATCCGATGTGGGACTTCCACTTTTTTCAATTCACACTATACTAGTTCTACCCATTGTAGGAATTTGTGTTTAGTCAATTACTCAATTTCCACATATGTTCCAACAATCCCCCACTTCAATTTAAAAAATGATTTCAGTAATAATGTCAAAGACGTTTACATAAGGTTGCTAATAAACAAAGGTGTTGTAAACAAATTGAACCTTTGCGGATAATACTCTGACTTGTCAAGAGTTGCCTACAACATTGAACTCTATCTCAGACATAGAACCCAAACACAGACCTTTTCCTTAAGGTGTATTCTATAAGCCCGTGCTTTTATGGCCCTGCACGTGTATCCTAGTTTTAAAGAACGCTTTAGGAATTTTGCCTCGAAATTCTGATAGAAGTTTGGCAAGTGCACCAAATACTATCGAAGTAGTAAAATATCGATCCCACGAGGATTGTTTTTAATCGCAATAAGTTAATTTCGTTATGCAATAGGATGTTTAAAGGTTATTATAGTTTTGCCACTAGGCGGTAGATTTGTTTGTTTTAATAACAAAAATAACAAAATGATAAAGTTTGTTTAGAAAATATGGAGAGAGATTAGATCGGATCGTCGAATCCTTTATGTTTCCCCTAATTGGTTACCGTACTCTATTCCTATTAATGGTTCTTTAAGTCCAACGATAGTTAACAAAATAGCCCCAATCAATCCCTTGAGTTAGGACCCTCTTCTTAAACTACAGCCCCTAATTCCTTAGGTGGTCTAATAATTCTTGAAGGTTTAAACACGTTAACCTAATATCACTAATAAACGATTATCCATTCCTAGACTAACCATGTTTATTAGAACAATTCAATTAAGTCTAAGTTGAAAGCTAGGGTCAGTAGTCATTCATTCTCACGAAAACATATTTATATTTGATCAGGATATAAAAAGCATTAAGAACAATTGAATTGAATAAAGACTTAAATAATCATTAATATGGAATAAAGTTTCATCACAGCAACATAAGATCAACTAGGGTTTACACAGAATCATCTCGGATCCAATCTCTAAGAGATTTAGCTACTCCTAACAATGTTTACAAATAGCATAATCAATTGAATCATTAAAACATACATGTAACTGGTAAAAGGATGAAGAAATCGTCCTCCTTGCAGTCGCCTTGATGTCAAAATCGCACTTTGCTCTCCAAGATTCGTAACCCTTGTTTTCGGAAAAGACTTCAGCTTAAATAGGCCCAGAAATTCGCCCAAAACGTGTCACGTTTTAAGTAAAACGTGTCACGTTTTTTTCCTTCAGTAGCAAGTAACCAAATTAGGGTTTCACAAAACGTGTCACGTTTTTGCCAACGTGACACGTTCTTCTTTCTTCTCAAAACATGCTCTCTGACTTGTGAAAACGTGTCACGTTTTTTAGCAAGCGTGACACGTTTTTGTGACTTGCACCATTCTTCAGTTTTCTTGCTTTTTCTTGCTTTTCATGCGTTTCTTGCTGCTTAAGTTGCTTTGTGACTCCATAAAATGATAAAATATACATAGAAATTACGTAATGACAGCATGTCATCACAACCCCAAACTTAAACCATTCCTTGTCCCCAAGGAATTTACATGCAAAATTGACAGTTGACAGTAAAATAACAAGTACCTGCTCAAGTGATGGTAATCCAAAAAGTTCATCTCCTTACTAGCTAAAGGTGAGCTAGTTTGACTTGAATGCATCCACCAATTCACAACTCCACGCACAAAATGAATAGGGTTCACACTCAATCACATGCAAAGCTACATATTACCATACGCTTGAAAAGTTTCTAAACGTCAATTAAAGTCAATATCAATACACACTTTGAGGTCTTTAAGGGTTATAACGGGGCTTAGGTGAAGGTGGGATGATATTTGGATAAGTAGGCTACACAAAATGTGAGTTAGGCACTCCTACGTCAGTTAAAACATACTTCAATCATCTTTCACCTATGGAACACAATTCTTAGTCAAAATGGGGCTAGAGAACATTATTCATCATCGGGACATTCGAGTTTGGAGTTACTCAGATTTTCAATGTCTTTGTCCCTTTTTCATTCTATATTCTCTTTTTTTTTTTTTTGATACACCATTTTTAGTGTCTATATGTCATTATTATTTTTTTTTTTTGTATTGTTCTCTAGTTCCCCCACCCCAAACTTAATTGGTTGCAAATTCCAAACGCAACCCCAAACTTAATTTTTAGCAACATTCTAGCATGCCTAACTCAGAAAAACAGTTTGGGATAAATCCTAAAAGTCTCTAAGTTTGTAATGTAGGTTGTCACCGAACAAAAAGTTCTATCCTACCGGCTCAACTTGTCTAAGAAAAGGATGAACTCAATATAATCAGGGTAGGCTTCAAAAGGCTCACAGGACCAAGCACTTTTGCCTCAGTGTGTATTTGACATAAACCAATCGACAGAAAAGAAACAATGCAAGTTCTAGAAATGTAGATGCATGGAACACTCTATATAAGTAAATTGAAAAATAAAATTTGGCCATGAACCTTACAGTTATGATATCTGGGAGTTGTGACTACCTAGCACTACCGTACACTTCGCCTTTTACTCAAGTCACTCCTCCTTATGAACTTTTGGAAAAATCACTTGAGCACACATTTGTTACGAGACTGTAAAAGGTCAATAAAACACATAAATTCATCAGTAATAAACAAGTTCAGGCTCAATTACATCACAGGGGGATACAACTGATTAAACTTCAAATTGTTCGAAAATAAAATTAAAAAGTACATCAAAATGAAAGGCAAACTGCTGAAACAAACAGAAAAAATAATAATACTAGATGAGCCATCAGTAGCCCATCAATCCTGCATCAAGTTCGGGTCAATCCATGTGCTCGGGTTCTGTTCCTCATAGGTGTCTTCGCCAAAATGCGACCTCGACCTCGCACCACCAGCAGCAAAGTCTGCCCTAATCTCCTGCTCTCTTGCTTGGGCACGACCTCTGGTGACATCAAAGTATTGGTCCATCGCCTCCTCGGACCCATCAAAACGGTCAAAAGACCCAGTAATCGCTCTCCTGTTGAGGCAGACTGCCTCAGTAAGCTCTGGCCCGAACCTAGGACGGTTCCAATACTCTTGGTCTGACACCTCATTCATCCAGTTGCAGTGGCCGAACATGTAGTCCAGCATCATGGGATGAAGAGGTGCATGGGCACCTTGTTGGCTGCTTCCTTCTCCCGACACCAACTCTGGCTGAAGCGGGGGCTGTTGTGGTTGTGGCTGAGGCTGAGGGCCTGCTTCCTCCTCAGCTCCCAACTGCTGCATGCGCTCCAGATAATCCTTCAAAAAGACCTCCATATAGTTATCAGTGATTGGCTTCATCATCTTTGTCTCGAGGTCATTGATGTAGCACTCGCAGTCAGCTTCCTCACAAAGCCAGTTGATGAGGCTCATGTGAGGGATGGCCTTCTTGTTCCCTTGGACAAATTCAGCAATGTTGTTGGCAATCAGCTCACCAACATTTATAGGGCTACCCTCCAGAATGGCAGCAACAGTATGCACTCGAGATAAGGGAATCTCGGACGAACAGGAAGTACCCTCCAATGTTTGCACCACAAATGATGCCCAAGCCTTAGCAACCGGCTTGAAATCAACTTTCAGCAACATCTTCCTGCTCTTCTGCCATTGAGCGCCCTCCACACACAGTAAGGATTTCACCTCTTCCCACGTTTCCTCGTCCCAGTTAGCACACGTCTCCCTCCTCCTCTTGACATCACATTGTTCCGGAGGAACGATCTTCAGCATGGTATTGATAGCCTCAGGGGAAAAATCAATGGTCTTTCCCCTCACATAAGATTCATACCGCCGCCCGGAGAACCGAGCATTGGCATAAAACTCAAGCGTCATGGTCTTGTTGGCCTCTTGGAAAATCATATTATTCAGCCCGTGCCACCCTCGAGCTGTGATAATTTGTTCAAACTCAGGGTTGCCTAACAATTTAGGGAGTAGGAACCCCCTCTCTGGTATCACCCGATAACTTCTGATTTCTTTGAAGCGGTCACGAGCCGGGATGTCATTGAAACGGTAAGCTAGAGTGGGTGGTACGGTTGGTGGGGCTGTGGGTTTAACCGGTTGTTTGCGTTTGGCGGTGGTTTTGGGTTTTTTGGCTTGTGGAGCTTTTCCTTTCTTTCTAGTATCAACTATGGTGAAGGTTTAGGGTTAGGTCAAAGGAAAAGTGAAAGTTTGAGATTAGGGTTTTGAGATTAGGTGAGGATGGTGAATTTTGAGAGGTTAATGATGTTGATGGTAGTTTTTGTGGTTGTCTTGGTGATTTGAAGATGGAAAGTTGAAGGTTTTTGGTGTAGAAAGTTGAGAAGTTCGTAGGTTAGGGTTCTGGGGAAATTTTGACAGAGTTTGGCTACTTTTGGAAGTGAATGGGATGATTTTCGTGTGAAGGGTATATATAGGGGAGAAAAACGTGTCACGTTTGGCCAAAAACGCGTCACGTTTTTCGTTTTGTAACGGTCAAATTTTTTTTGAAACCACCCAAAAACGTGTCACGTTTGGGCAAAACGTGACACGCTCCACTCTTTGAAAAATTTTGGTTCCCAGAAAACGTGTCACGTTTTGGCCAGCGTGACACGTTTTTGCTAAACAGAATGCTTGTCATTTGTAACTTAGAAAATTTTTTGGGATGCTTCAGAGGTGGCAAAAACGTGGCACGTTTTGCCCAAAACGTGTCGCGTTTTTGCCCAGTATTGGACTTGAAATTTTTCTTCCTCTGATCGTTTCAGCGAAAATATTTTTGTATTTTTGATTTTTTTGAAAGCAATAAAATGCAAGAAACAATAAAACTAAAAATATACCTGCGAGAAAATAAAATGGTGGGTTGCCTCCCACAAAGCGCTTCTTTACCGTCACTAGCTTGACTATAGACTTCAACCACTGTTAGGGTGGCAAATATGATAGAAAGAATATATCATCCTTCTTCTTCCTCTTGTTTGGTAGGAATTCCATGAATTTGGCACAAAGATTCAGATACTCCCATGCACCCACAGTGAAACCTTTGGAATTTAAGCTCTCCCACCTTAGAGAAGGACGTGCATCCATCTGCACATGAGTGATTTCCTCAACCTCCGTTGGTTCAGACTTCGAGAAAATATCAACATTCATCACTTTAGGTTTTTCTTTCACCACAACCTTGTGACACTCTCTTTCCATTTGAACCAATGTCCTCTGAGACTCATGTGCTTTCTCAACAAGATCACCACACTGAAGATCAAATTTCTCAAATGAAACTTGATTTGATACCAAGAAATCATCTAAGATATGTTGAAGTTGAGTATTGTAATCTATGTCGATCACCTCGTTCTTCCCTTCACAATTACTACCTGGTTGATTCGCCTCATCACGACCACATCTCTCATTTAATATCGAGATTTGACTGTCCACACATTTTATCTTCAAAGATAGCATATATTTTTCATATTGCAGCGTACAAATCTCTTTTGTGTCATGGAGGTACAACCTGTCTATCATAGCTGCAAAACTTGGATAAACTTTTTAGTAGCACCGAACGATGAGAAGAAAAAGAAGAGCATAAATCATTTTTTTTTTATAAATATATATGTACAAAAATATAAATGACAGAAATCCTAAATTATAACGAAATTGCCTTATTGAAATAAATCAACAATCCCCGGCAACGGCGCCAAAAACTTGATAGAAGTTTGGCAAGTGCACCAAATACTATCGAAGTAGTAAAATATCGATCCCACGAGGATTGTTTTTAATCGCAATAAGTTAATTTCGTTATGCAATAGGATGTTTAAAGGTTATTATAGTTTTGCCACTAGGCGGTAGATTTGTTTGTTTTAATAACAAAAATAACAAAATGATAAAGTTTGTTTAGAAAATATGGAGAGAGATTAGATCGGATCGTCGAATCCTCTATGTTTCCCCTAATTGGTTACCGTACTCTATTCCTATTAATGGTTCTTTAAGTCCCACGATAGTTAACAAAATAGCCCCAATCAATCCCTTGAGTTAGGACACTCTTCTTAAACTACAGCCCCTAATTCCTTAGGTGGTCTAATAATTCTTGAAGGTTTAAACACGTTAACCTAATATCACTAATAAACGATTATCCATTCCTAGACTAACCATGTTTATTAGAACAATTCAATTAAGTCTAAGTTGAAAGCTAGGGTCAGTAGTCATTCATTCTCACGAAAACATATTTATATTTGATCAGGATATAAAAAGCATTAAGAACAATTGAATTGAATAAAGACTTAAATAATCATTAATATGGAATAGAGTTTCATCACAGCAACATAAGATCAACTAGGGTTTACACAGAATCATCTCGGATCCAATCTCTAAGAGATTTAGCTACTCCTAACAATGTTTACAAATAGCATAATCAATTGAATCATTAAAACATACATGTAACTGGTAAAAGGATGAAGAAATCGTCCTCCTTGCAGTCGCCTTGATGTCAAAATCGCACTTTGCCCTCCAAGATTCGTAACCCTTGTTTTCGGAAAAGACTTCAGCTTAAATAGGCCCAGAAATTCGCCCAAAACGTGTCACGTTTTAAGTAAAACGTGTCACGTTTTTTTCCTTCAGTAGCAAGTAACCAAATTAGGGTTTCACAAAACGTGTCACGTTTTTGCCAACGTGACATGTTCTTCTTTCTTCTCAAAACATGCTCTCTGACTTGTGAAAACGTGTCACGTTTTTTAGCAAGCGTGACACGTTTTTGTGACTTGCACCATTCTTCAGTTTTCTTGCTTTTTCTTGCTTTTCATGCGTTTCTTGCTGCTTAAGTTGCTTTGTGACTCCATAAAATGATAAAATATACATAGAAATTACGTAATGACAGCATGTCACGTTTTCTGGGAACCAAAATATTTCAAAGAGTGGAGCGTGTCACGTTTTGCCCAAACGTGACACGTTTTTGGGTGGTTTCAAAAAAATTTTGACCGTTACAAAACGAAAAACGTGACGCGTTTTTGGCCAAACGTGACACGTTTTTCTCCCCTATATATACCCTTCACACGAAAATCATCCCATTCACTTCCAAAAGTAGCCAAACTCTGTCAAAATTTCCCCAGAACCCTAACCTACGAACTTCTCAACTTTCTACACCAAAAACCTTCAACTTTCCATCTCCAAATCACCAAAACAATCCTCGTGGGATCGATATTTTTACTACTTCGATAGTATTTGGTGCACTTGCCAAACTTCTATCAAGTTCTGTCATCAAATTCCATAGGACCGGCCTCAGTTCCACATTCGTATAGGTGGGTCTATCAAGGGTACTCATGTAACTAGGTACCCCACTCAATATAGCATGCTTTCTATTACCTCATCCTTTTTTCGCTGTAGGATCATGTTTTCTTAATCCTTATCATAGCATGCTCTATCACTTCATGACTTGTTATTACCCATTGAACCTAAGTCTTGGGATCTCCAGTCATGTAGGTCGGGTTCCCATCACTCAGTGATCTATAAGCATTAGTCCCATCCTATTGGATGTGTTTAGGACTTTCTTTCTAGTAATTTCTTTCGTCAAAGGATTTACTAATTCTTTCATCAGTACGGACATGATAAAATTTAACCGTTCCTTTTGAGAGTGGATAGCTCTCTATATTTTATGTGTTCGTGCCTTAATAATCGTCTTTTGCCACTGTGCTAACGATTCTCAACTTTTGTAATAGCTGCAACAATCAATAACACTTCTGGAAACAGTTTCACCCACTAAGGGTTATCAACTAACAAACATTTTATCAACTTGCTTCTTCACTAGTTTTCTCTAGTGTTTTCATCTCAGATTCATTCCATAGTGGATTGAGTCAATATCATTTATTTCAACAAATAACTCCTCAGTGATGCTCAATGTGCAACCACTGTCACTTACGACTCATGTAACAGCCCGATTTTTTCGTTATTTTATTTTTAATTACTGTATGTGTGCTTATATATGCTTGTATGTGATTATTTATCCTTGGGTGTATTTTTCTGGGTTTAGTGTTAGAAGGGCATTTTGGTCTTTTGGTGAGCAAGGGTAAATTAGAATTTTGGTTGAGGGTTATTTGTAGCGTTTTTAAGTGAGGACCTTTTGTTTATTAAGGTGTTAGTTTGTTGTGGTAATTAGAATTAGTGCCGGTGGTTACTAGTTATTTTACCGTTAGTAAGTTAGAAACTAGAGGGTTTGAGTAATTAGAATCGAGCCCATATAACATTTAGAGGGTTAGGCCCAATATAGTGTGACTATATAACCCAACTTTTATGAGGAAACTAGGGTTAGAACATTTTCATTTCACAAAACAAGAGAGGTAGAGAGAGAAAAAGGCTAGAGAAAGGAAGAAAGGGTTTGGAGAGAAGAAACTTGAAGAGGGTGAAGAATCTTGGAGCTAAAGTGAGACTTAGGCTTGGATTTTGGAATTAGAGGTAAGGGGGCTAGTCTTCAAGCATAATCTTTTTCTACCCATTTCTCATAAGTGCTTAAGTGAATAAGTGATTATGTGATTAAGTGATTATTTGAGTTTGAATGTATAAATTCATGCTTAGATATTGATGTTATGATTGTGTGTATGAATTGAAAGATTAATTGTTGTTGATGATGAATTTACATGCCAAAAGTTATTTATGTGAGTATGTTTTGTTTTTGTGAAAAGTGGATGAATAATGAAGTTGTGGTTGTTGGATTATGAGTGAATTCATGATTATTTGTTGTTGATGATGTCTTGGAACATGTTGTTGATGAATTGGTGTAATGAGTATGCTTATTGGTGAATCGATGATGAAAATTGTTGTTGTTGTTGAAAAGTTGTGAAAGTTTGGTGAATTATTGAATTTTGATGAAATGATGTTTTAATCTCAAGTTTTATGCATCATTGAGTATGTTTTCATGTATATATGACCTGTAAACTTTATTTGGGACGTGTTTTGGGTGTGGAAAGATCAAAATTGGAGTGTTTGGGAAAAATAGTTTTGAAATTCAAAGATTTTTTCAGAACTGATGAGTGTTCGCTTAAGCGAGCCATCAACGAGCTCCAAGCGAGCGTGCCCAGTTGATTCTGGACACAGTTCGCTTGAGCAAGCTGTAAGCGAAGCTCTAAGCGAACGAGAATGTAGGTTCTGGACACAGTTTGCTTGAGCGAGCTGTAAGCGAGAGAGCCCAAAATGCTACTAGGACCTGGTCGTTCAAGCGAACCAGACTTCGCTTAAGAGAGCAACACCCTGTTCAGCAACTTTTGATTTTTCGCTTCGTGCACTTGGGGACCAATCCGAACTTTCTAAATTGTTTCTTTTGATTTGTTTGATCATTGCTTATGTATTTAATCCTATTGGAACATCATTTGTATCAAATTGGACTTAGTTTTATGAATCGGTTTTAATGTTTGGAAAATGTCCAAGAACGTCAATTTTTCCGAAACTTGTTTTTCTCAAGTGAATGATGTAGGATTAAGTATGTATGTTGTTTATGTGATTAATAAAATGGTCTTGAATTATTTCATCGAGAGCTAAATTGTTTTGCTTTGAAAATGGATTATATTTAGAAAAGTAACATTTTGAGACGAACCTTGTGATTTGTGAGAATTCATTGTAATTGGCCGGTGAAACGCTCATGTACATACACCTACATTCATATGTGACTAGTTTACCTACATAGTTGAGGCAATTGAATTGCTTGTTTTGTTTTGGTTCATTGATCCCAATTATTAAAGTTGTGAATTATATTATACGAACTTAGTTGAAAATATTCATTGAACTCGGTTACTTTGAAATTCTTTCATGAATAGTTTGATATGATTATATATGTTTGTGTGCATATATGTTGTTGGTGAGTATATATGTTTATGTGCATATATGTTGTTGGTGAATATATATGTTTATGTGCATATACGTTGTTGGTGAGTATATATGTTTATGTGCATATATGTTGTTGGTGAATCTCTCTTACATGCTATTGGTGTTGAATTGTTGGTGTAAGCATGTGTTGGACTATGTTGATGTGGATTTGTAGAATTCGAATGAAATATGTTTTGTTGTTGTCGAGTCCTAAGTCCACACACAGTTGTTGTTGGATTTCATCTCCATGTTTGGTGGTGAATACTTTTGTATTCAATTATGCGGGGTGATTATGATGTGTTTGTTGCATCAGGGGCGACTGTAACACCCCGTATTCCCAAACAACATAAATCATACTTAAAATCAGAGTATTTCAACATATATGGAATGTCACATTTCTTTTCATAAAATCATAAATAGGATAGAGTTACTATTTATTTTAAACATGTCATATCAAAATCTCAAAATTACATCGCAGCGGAATTCGTTCAATCTTTTAAACAACTTTGGCTCAAAAGGCCTCAACGTAAAATCTCATAAAATTTATTCCAACAACAGGTTCATAAAATTTCATAAATAATACGTAAGGAATAGAAAGCAACGACAAAATTTCTCATCCCGTTACGTATCAGAGCACCTAAGACACACGTGAGAAGGGGTGAGATTCACATTCAATAATAATAAGCATATAATTCACTAAAAGAATTTAACAACATAAACAACAACAATTAACAATGCTAATACTTCACATAACTCATCATTAATCTCTTATTAATTCAGTGACAACTCGACGACGACAATGCATCAACGACGACACAACACTTGACAAATGCAGCGGCAACGACCTCAATATGCATATGGTACCAATCAGGGCATAAGCCCTCAACATGTTAGAGTAATAATAACTCTCAGGGCATAAGCCCTCATCATCTGGAGTAAAGCTCCCAAAGCATAAGCCCTCATCGTGGTTAGAGTAATAACTCTCAGGGCATAAGCCCTCATCGTGGTGGAGAAAGCTCCTAGGGCCATCAACCCTCATCTTTTAGAGCAAAGCTCTCAGGGCCATCAGCTCTCATCTTTAACGACTATGCATGGACTCATCAACCAATGCAACTCGACAACTTAGACACATCTTATAACTTCATCATATTGGACAATATCTCACAACTTAGACATCTTAGACAACATCTTAGGACTTTGACATCTTAGGCAACTTCATCACAAAATTCATATAAAATCAATCATAGGAGATTTGCATATCAAACCAAGGCTGTAACGCCCACTTTAGATTATTTTAATTATTTAATTATTTAATTTATTTGAAGAGTCTAGATATATTTTTATATATTTTAGGAGATGTGGAGAATAAGATTTATATGATTTTTATGTGATTTTTGGTGATTTTATGTGACGTAGTGACTTATTTTATTGTTTAATAAAATAAGATTTGAAAATAAAATAAATGTAGAGATGTGGGTTAATTTTGGGATTTTAGAGAGTTATGTGGGAGAAAGAGTAAATAAGATAAGATTTGTTGGGAGTATAAATAAGGAAATTAGGTTAAGGGAGAACACAGTACGTACGTTTTGCAAAAAGGGAGAAAAACCAGAGAAGAGGTGAACCAGAGAGAGAGCTGCGATTTCTGCATTGTTAAGGTAAGGGTGAGCCTAGCAATTCAATTATATTAATCTGTAATTCGTTTAATCATAATTAACAAGAGTAAGAGGTGGTTTTTGAGGAATTAGGAATTAGGTTAAAGATGAAGAATTAGTGAATTGATGATGTAAAACTGTGAAATTGATGTAGGAAATTGATTACAGAGCTTAGAATATGTATAATGCTGTTGTTTCAGTCGAAATTGGGGCTTAACATGATGAAAAATAGGATTTTGGGTGAAAAAGTTCGTAATCCCGTAGTCTCTTCTGACATCGTTCCGCCAGGCGAGACATAGCTCGCCATGGCGACAGACCCGCATCGCTCCGCCAGGCGAGACATAGCTCGCCATAGCGACGGACCCATAACGTCCCGCCAGGCGAGAAATCCTCCCGCCATGGCGAGAGAGACCTGTAATCTCTCGCCAGGCGAGCAATTGAGCTCGCCACAGCGACCTGTGCTGTGACAGAATGTCACATTTCCTATGTTGTTGCGATCTGTTTCGCACGAGACTTTGAGAGATGAACCTTGGGTAGTACAATAAGCTGTTTTTAATATGAATGACGCTTGTGATAACCTTACGTTGTTGTTAATGATTTATGAATCATATGAAATAGATATGTAAGGAAGATATATGATGTTGAGATGATGTTTGTAATGATATTGTTATATCTTGTGACTTGGTTGCTGCCATATTGCTGTTTACATATGAATAATGTTGCATGTGTCAGTCCATGAAGTTTTGTGATGGTTGCGACGTCTAAGATATTAACTTGTTTAAGTTAAAATGTGTTGAGTCTCATGCATACTCATTCAGAGATGAGGGCTTATGCCCTGGAGTTTTTACTCACCAGCGACGAGGGCTTATGCCCTGGAGCTTTGCTCACTAGCGACGAGGGCTTATGCCCTGGGAGTATATTTATACTCAAAGCGACGAGGGCTCATGCCCTGGATTTGGTACCACATGCATTTAAGATGTTAGGGTTGCATAGTCAAGTGAAGTTGTCGAGTCGAGTCGTTTAAGATGTCTACGATGATGATTTTATGATGATGTTATGATGTTAAGTGACGTGTTTTACATGATGATGCTGTAGATGCTAAATGTCATTGATTGTGACGTGTTGAGCTTATGTTTTGTTGTTAACTGTGATTTGTTGAATTACATGTTTAATATAATTATTGTGAATCTCACCCCTTCTGTTGGAATTGCCGCCTTGTGGGCAAATGCAGGTAACCAAGATTAGGTGCAGTTGTGTGAGGCTTCCCTCGGTTGTGTCTAGGTGCTCTGATACGTAACGAGATGGGGAACCTTTGATTATGTTTTCTCTGTTCCTTGAGTATTCTTTTATTTTGACTTTCGTGATTATGATTATGTTGAGAATTTTTTGAGACGTTGATGAGGCATGCGTGCCAGAAACTTTTGTGATGATTTTAATGATTTCCGCTGCAATGTTTGAATATTTTTTAAATGACTATTTTCCTGAAGGAATAAATTATTATTTATCCATTACTTGAGATGTTTTAAAGAATGTGACGCTCCGTTATGTGTTCACTCTGATTATTTATTTTAAAGAAATTTTTATGCTGGGAAAACGGGGTGTTACAAAGGCTACTGGAAAGATAAGTCATATATCAACAATTCACATGTTTATAACAAAGCTCAATTCAAAACAGAAACAACTGAAAACGGTACAAGAATTCATCATATCTCAAAAACTAGAAACCATTTTCAAATTAAAACAAAGCCATTAGAAAGCTAACTCAATTATCTACAACTTTTATGTTTACACGAAAAGCCAGTTCGGAACAGAAATGGGTGAAAAATACGCAAGAACATGAAAACAGGGGATGTTGTCACTGTGCATTGTACTACGATGGAATGTGCTGAAAAAAACCTTTTTGCTACTGGAAATATCGTAGTACGATTTCCAGCATCGTACTACGATGGAATGTGGACAACTCTACGGGAACAAACCAGTTTTCACTCCAAAAACCCATTTTCATCAACCCAAATCCCCAAATTGATAGAAAACTCTACATATGATTATTCTACAGCCTGAACATCAATTATACTTACCTTCAATGGATTTTCTACCTTGTTTTCATGAAATTTAACCTAATTCCCAAAATCCCAAGTTCTCTACCTACAACATGTTAATTTCAATTTCAGAATTATAAACCCATTATTAGAGAGAGCTAGTCCCACCCTTACCTTGGATGATGAAATCGCAGACCTAGCTCTTCTTCTTGTCTTCTCACTTTTCTCCCTTTTCTCCCAAAAACTGTTTTACGTGAAAACTATTATGACTCTAGGTTTTCTATTTTTATAACCTAAGCCAACTCTCATAATTCACTTAAGTCCACTAAACTCCTTAAAATTCTATTTCAGCCCCACAACTCTAAATATTCTATTTTATTATCAAATCTTATTCTATTTTTAACCATAATCTACTAAATAAATAATTAAAGCCACTTAGTAAAATATTACATATCACATGATTAATTAAAACATATAACTAGACTCTAAACTTATCAAAATAATCGAATAAATAAATAGGGCGTTACAACTCTCCCCAACTTATAGAATTTTCGTCCTCGAAAATGTACCTCGTGCAAACAACTCTGGATAAGACTCCAGCATCTTGCTTTCCAACTCCTATGTTAAACTTTCACCAGTAGCTCCTCCCCAAACGACCTTCACTAGAGGTATCTCCTTGCCTCTCAACGTCTTCACTTCACGACCTTCAATTCTCACTAGTAAGGTCTCAACCGTAAGGTTATCTCTAACTTGCACATCATCCCTTGGAATTACATGAGATGGATCCGGAACATACTTCCGAAGTTGCGACACATGAAACACATCATGCAAATTCGAAAGATACGGTGGCAAACCCACTCGATACGCCATTGTTCCAATTCTTTCTGATATCTGATATGGACCAATAAATCTCGGAGTAAGTTTCTTTGACTTCAATGCACGTCCAACACCAGTCACAGGAGTGACTCTCAAAAATACATGGTCTCCCTCTTGAAACTCAAGGTCCTTCCTACGCTTATCATGATAACTCTTTTGTCGACTCTACGATGCTTTCATCTTCTCTTGGATCAACTTAACCTTCTCAGTAGTTTGCTGAACAATATCTGGTCCTAAGACTACACTCTCACCTGATTCGAACCAACACAATGGAGTTCTTCACCTCCAACCATACAAAGCTTCGAATGGTGCCATTCCAATACTAGAATGATAACTGTTGTTGTACGTGAACTCTATCAACGGGAGATGACTATCCCAAGTCCCTCCTTGCTCAAGTACACAAACTCTCAACAAGTCCTCCAACGAGTGAATTGTTCTTTTCGACTGACCATCTGTCTGCGGATGATACGCCGAACTCAACCTCAACTTAGAACACAAAGCCTCTTGCAAACTCTTCCAAAATCTAGAAGTAAACCTTGGATCTCTATCTAACACAATGCTCGACGGAACACCATGTAGCTTCACAATCTCTCGAATGTAAATCTCTGCCAACTGCGACACAGGAAAACTGATGTTAATCGGAACAAAATGAGCCGACTTCGTTAATGTATCTACAATCACCCAATAACGTCATTCCCCCTTGGAGTATTTGGCAAACTCGTCACGAAATCCATGGAAATAATATCCCATTTCCACTCCAGCACATCTAACGGTGTCATCAACCCAGCAGGTTTCTGATGCTCAACTTTTGACTTCTGACAAATCAAACATGAATATACGAACTGTGCCACATCACGTTTCAACCCAGACCACCAAAACAACTTCTTCAAATCATGATACATCTTTGTAGCTCCTGGACGAATACTCAAGCTAATTCTATGACTTAGCAAAATTTCTGTTTTCATGTTGTGCTTGAGTTAGTCGAGTCGTTTTGGATAAAACGGGTTTTTCGTGAGAAAAGTCGATGTTTAAACGTTTTTGCAAATAAGTGATTATGTGAGGTTTTGGAAAATGATTTTTGGGATGTTTGAAACGTGGATTTTCTATAGATTATAATAGAGTTAAGTGTCAGGAGCGTGTAGGCGAAAACAACACCGAAATCCGATTAACAGTTTGAATTTTATGCGTGAAATGGTGAAAACGGAAAACGGAAAAAAAAAGTTGTGCTGTCAGACGAGCACGGTCGTGTGTGTGCATGGCACGGGCCATGTGTACACTCTGACTTTCTTTTGGCACGGCCGTGCGTGTTCACGGCACGGGCCGTGCGTGTCCACGGCACGGGCTGTGCTTGTTGACAAGACTTCGGTTTCTGTGTTTTTTGTGCTTTTTCACCCATTTATGTTTTGAATTGGCCTTTAACATAAACATGAAAGTTTTAGATAATTTTGTTAGCTTTCTAATGGCTTTGGGTTGACTTGAAAATGTTTTGTGGATTTTGAGTTATGATGAAAACACTCCAAGTGGGTCTTGGAGAAACTTTAAGAAAACTTAGCATAACTATTTCCAAGTCAGCCCAAAACTTATGGGTTGTTTCCAAAATTCAAAAACTTGAGCATTAGGAGTTTATTTAAAGTGTTGAGAGCATTTAACTTATGTCTTGTTGAATCAAACTTAGTTTTCTTTTGTAAATGCTTTGGCTTTTGCAAAATGATAAAGTGAGACGAACTTTATGATTTTTATGATTTCGTAGTAATTGGCCGGTGAAATGCACATGTATGCACAACTACACTCATATGTGATTAATGTGTATACATAGTTGAGGCAATTGAGTTGTGTGCGTAGTTTTGGTTTGATTGTCATAGTTGTTTTAAAGTTGTGAAATATGAGACGAACTTGGTTGAATTTAATCTTTAAACCCGATTACCTTGCTTATGAATAGTTTGATGTGATTAAATGATGATGTGGGAATGATTGAGCAGTGTTGAATATGATGTTTGTCATAGTATGATGTATTTTTTCCTTTACTTGAATTGTGAGAATTTATATGGAGTTGTTGAATTATTATGGTGACGTTGGTGATTAAATATGTATATGTGCATATATGTTGTTGGTGAACTTTCATACATGCAATGATGTTGAGTTGTTGGTGTAAGCATGTAATGAATGATGTTGGTGTTGATTGTTGAAGTTGTGTGAACATATGCATTGTTGTTGAGTCATATGTTTGTGCATTCATAACATGTTGTTGACGAATACTTTGTATTCAATTATTCGGGGTGATTATGATGTTTAGTTGGCATCAGGGGTGACGACATCGGAGGTGATTGATACCACGTGCATATAGGTGTCGTGTCTAGGCGCATTGCATGAAGTCGATATGAGTCATAATTGTTTATGTACTTGGTGTGAATTATGTGCTTGATCTTGTTGTGTGCTTGGTGAATATTTATGATTGATCATATACTTGTTGAAATTTGTTGATGACAATTTGGTGAATATGTGATGATGTGTATATGTTGGTGTTTATTATGAACCATGAAATATTATGATGATCGATTGTTCCTGTTTATATATTTTGATTATGTTTGATGTGAAGCTAACCTTAGTGGCCGTTCGGTTGACCGCCGCCTATTCGTATGAATGGGTAGACGGCGTGCAAGATTGATTGTTCTTAGCTGGCCTGGCGAGTGCTAGAGGATAGCGGGAGCTACCTCCGTTGTTTGTTTGCTTCGTGTCTTAGATAGGCTCTGATCTAGGACGATGTCTTTTATGTTGTTTTAGATTTATCATTATCGTTGAGATTGCCCATATGTCGGGTTTTGAATATTATATTTTATAGATGTATTTATGAGTTGATGACATAGTTATTTGAGGTGTATGTTATGTCTTATTGTTGAAATTTTATGCATGTGAGTTTGGAGAATTTATGAAAGATATGACGTCTATTTCTCGAATATTTATTATATTCGCGTGATTTATCGTTTTAATAGGAGTAGGGCGTTACAATCCAAGATCTGGAGGTCGTATGATGAACTCCTTGAAGCAGAACCTGGAGGAAAATGTTGGCCCCGGTAGAATGTAGTGTCATTGGCGTCACATAAAAAAATAGGCGTCGTCCTTCTCCCTTATTACCCTTAACTTGAATATTATATTTTGTTATAATAGTTTTTCTTTCAATACTATCCTTCAATTGATTAGTATACTTGAGTTATGCTCATGGAAACAATATTTTATTATATAATAAATATGATTTTTTTTTGGAGGGATAATATAATTATTTATTTTTTATAACTATCATATTGTTTCGTAAAAAAAACTATCATATTCCCTAAAAGAAAAAAAAAAGGAAAAAACTATGACATTGTTCGCATTTAATATGGCTAACCCGGTTGTGGCCAAGACTATTTATTTAAAACAGAAGGATTGTCTACGTGTAAGATTGATGCAATCTGATTGGTCGAGTGACGGGATACATAAAACTGGAATTAATCTACGCGGTTCCTTCCTCTCTCAGTTTACAGTTTTTATTTATTTTACTTTTCCTTAATCAGCAAGACAAGACAATCAACGCCACTGTTCATAACCGCTCTCACTTTTATTATTTTATATTATATATGCATCATCACCTTCACTAATTCTATTCAAATCATTCATCCTCTTCGTAATTTCTGGGTACCATGGACGCTTTCGAACCCCAAATCGATTTTGAATCTCTCTTCGCAGAATACGAAGTCGCCGATCTTTTGCAGGAGGAGGATAATATCATTATCAATCCTTCTGTTTCTATCGCAGACACTCCCTCGCCTCTCTCAGAGATTGAGAATCTTCTCATGTCTGATGCCGATGGAATTGCGTCCTCATCATCGGATTCCGACTGCCATAAGTTTCTCGAAGATATTCTCATCGACCCGATCCCTCAATCGGAGGATGGTCAAGGTTTGGTTCCTTCCGATGAAGGCAGAGTTGATCCAGTAACTCCTCCTCCTGAACCCGTTTCAAAAAAGCAAATTAGGTAAAACAAACAAAATTATTATTGTTATTATTATTTTTGTAAATATATCCTCTGAAACAGAATTTGATGGGGTTTGAAGGAATGATTATTGTTCTAAAGAGAAGTTTTTTGGCATCTGATTTTTCAGGCAGATGAGAAACAGGGATGCTGCTGTGAAATCAAGAGAGAGGAAGAAGATGTATGTGAAAAACCTTGAGACGAAGAGTAGGTATTTTGAAGGGGAATGCAGAAGACTGGAGCATTTGCTTCAGTGCTGCTATGCTGAGAACCATGCTTTGCGCCTTTGTTTGCAATCGCGTGGTGGCTTTGGTGCTCCCATGACCATGCAGGAGTCTGCTGTGCTCTTGTTGGGTAAGGCTTGCCATTGCAAATCATATTTACTTTGCTTTTTTTTCTGTTTTCATTGCCATTTTATGTTAGGTATTGTAGTTTAACTGCTAAAAGTATAGCCATATGAAGGATTACAGTGACTTTGCACCAATGATTTGGTTTCATTATTGCATTCTTTGGCTGTTTGGCCTGAATTTTTTTTGTTGCTTACTTTCTTGAATGAATGGATCTTTTGCTAATGATCTATAGTTTCATATATTGTTTCCCAAATTGCAACCTTAATCTCTAATGACCACTGTTACAAATGTATTTATGCCAACTTGTTAGTTGATATTGAATAATATGGATGCTATGCTTTTTCTCAGTAGAATAACTGCCATGTTTTCTTCTTACTGTTGTGTAGATCAGATGTTAAAGACTTCTTTAGGTTTTTTACTGGGTTTTGCAGAACACAAAGTTCTGGGTGAATTTATTTTATGTTTAACAGTGTTATGAATAGTGATTTAGCGGAGGGGCCCTTGGCGGTAGTGCAGCCGCTGCTATAGCGGCCAATATAGCTAATGTTGTGCAGCCTCTAAATTGCCGCATGAGATGAGATCTGAAATTCGAATGAAAATATTTTTGACAATAAAAAACTCCATGAAACATAAAACATTAGATCTTTTTAATTGGAGTATCTTAGGAATTTTTCAGTTATGAAAAACACCATGACAGTGTTCGGGCTTCTCATTCTGTCTCATTTAAGCTATAATATTTCACCTTCTCACTGGTCTATCACCATAGTTATTGAGCTTTATGTATGTACTGGTCATCCCACTATAGTGTTTTTGAGGTCAGCAACTATGCTATGTTATCCGTGATTGATACATTAACACTGCTGTTTAGGTTTTTGCGTCTAATTGGAAAAAAATTGTGTGGGTTGTATGTATAATAATAACACTCACAAAACCACCTGTTGGTCTTTGTCAGAATGAAAGTCTACCTCCTGTAGCTTCTTTTTTTTTGTGTCCAAAGGTGTACCTCCTTTTGCTGTAATCCAGATTTGTGTGCTTATGCAAAATACATTAAACATATGCAACATGGAAATTCCAAAACACTCAGAAAAAAAAGTAGATTCCCTTTATGCATGCTAAATGAATAGAAAGTGATTTTGATATGTCAATTCCAATGTTGCCATCATTCAAAGAGTGAGTTTTATGAAGCTGCTCTAATGGAGTTCATGTTAATTAGATTATCATTTATTTACAAATATTGACCATATTCATGTTGCAGAATCCCTGCTGCTGGGTTCCCTGCTATGGTTCCTGGGCATCATGTGCCAACTCAGTCTACCCCTTCCACTGTGGCTAACAACAGTGTTACCTCCAAGAGAAAACATGGAACACAACGGTCTAAGAAGGGTGGCTCTAAAAGGGCCAAACAGTAATAATTTCTCTGATTATTTTCTGACTCAATCGTTTGTAAAGAGTAGAAGATGCCAAGCTTCAAGAACGAAGATGAAATTTTATTTTATCATGTTATAAAACTTTTGAATTGGGGCCTTTCAGATGTTCTATTTGTTCCTTTTTCCTTTGCATTTTCTCTCCTTTTTTTTTTCTTTTCTTTTCTGGTTTTTGTTTAATTGAGCTTTTAGATAGGTTGTCCTAGTTAAAAAAATGATATGTAAACCAAACATGTTGGGATACTTTTGACATGTATTATAAGCTGCTATGTTATGCTCTTTGACGCTATGTGTTCTTCCTATTTGAAACATGGAAGTTGTTTTTTTATGTAGCAGTTTAGACCGATTGCTTTTTTATTATTGATTATTAGAAAGAATATTTTTTTCAATGTAATGATCTCTCTGAACGTCCTAGCCAGACCATTCAAAAACCCAAAGCGACCTATAAGTTAGAGTTCCACCTCTAACAACCATCATGAAATCTCTTCCATGAAGCACTATCAATCATCAACCTCCAACATTTAGATCGACTACAACAGAAACCCAAGAGAAAGACAAGTGCTACACACCTAGAATAGAATCCATTCACCACCGTCACACTTAATCATCTACCTTACCAACCTACATTAAACCACACCATTACTATCTTCTGTTACAATCAATTCCACTCAGTACTCACCCGTGCACCTGAGGTTTCACTTTTTTCCCTGCAAACACCTCAATTAAACAACCCTCTCATGAACCTAGAACTCATGGTGACTCTGAAGTTTTCGTAATCACTAAAGCTGATTATGAGAGATTCAGAAGGAGTTCTAACTAGGTAGGGGGGTATTTGCAGTGGAGACAAGGGAAATGGATCATCTGCCACTTCAAGTCTTGAACAGACTATCTCCTCCTCAACCCTAGACATGGCAACACAACCTGCTCCCTTCGGGTCCCACCCGCCCCGATTTTAACGGAGAAAAGCCGAATTAACTAGATCCGGGTGCGGGGAAAACCCGGAGTTTTAATGCGGGGTCGGGGGATACTCACACCCGCCCCGCACCCGTTACGGGAATTTACCTTATTGCCTTATTTTTCCTTATCTTTCTCATTATTTTTTAGCTTTTTCAATTATTATTGTTTCATTTTCATCTTCTGTTCAATATTCCATGTGCAGGTTATGTTTTTCAAATTTTGTACCATAAAGTTTTGTTAAACAATTGGCTTTCTTTGCTATCGAATTTTTTTTATATTAATTTGTTTAGTTTCGTCAACTAAATTATCGTTCTTGAATATTCAATGTTTATTTGTCGTTATTGTTTTAAGTTGGTAGTTTGTTGTCATAGTTGAATTAATAATTTGTTGTCAATAGGAACTAATTTGCTTGCTTACTGTGATTTTTTTTCTACAGTTTTGCGGGTGGGGGCGGGGCCGGGAAACCCATCCCCATTGGGGGCAGGTCTGGGTAAACTTTCTATCCCCGTCGGGTTTGGGGGCGGAGGCGGGGCTGGATAGAGTGAAACGGGGGCGGGACTCGGTGTGTTAAAACCCGCCCTGTTGCCATGTCTACTCAACCCTCTCTTAGTTAAAAACAGTTCAAGATTAAAGTCATAATAAACCAAATGACAAGAAAGTAGTTGGCACCATAATGAAATGAGATTGATCATATTAAATCAGAATTCATCATAATTTGGTATCAAATCAAGATACAACACATGTCTTAAGGGTGCGTATGTCCTGTCCCTTGCCTCCCAATTTGTCATATCTCTGGACTAGTTTTACAATCAAACACAGTGCAATTGGGGTTACAACTGGAATTGTCATGTCCAACACACCCTTAATTTTAGCAAATCAAACGCACCCTTAATGTTATTTCTATACTTTGTGGTGTGTAATGAATTATGAATGGCACATTATGATAATAAGTTGTCTTGTTCTCCTTTCTTTCACCCTTGATTATTATTTATTTATGTTACTACTGGTTGTACTGCTTGGTAAGTATAACTATTCTGATTTAATGACATGTTTTTAATTGCACGAATAATCAGAACTATACAAATATTTAGTTTTTCATTGCTGGAGTTTTTGTTGGTCAATATTATGAAAAATTGTCTTGTAGAAGTAAAAGTGGTGAAATAGAACTTTGTGAAGCCTTGGATTTTGCACAAAATGTATAGTCAGAATAACCTACAAATCCTCGTGGTGTACAAATTTTATTCTATTCTCTCACTTGGATGTAGTACATTTCCACCTTTGCAGCTAAAGTTACCGACTATATTCTGCATTCTGGGTCTTCACTATAGCCCTGCAATTTACCATTGGTCTTGAAATCTACCTCTCTGTCACCTTCTTTACCCCACAGTAACAAGTACAGTCCCACGATGACAATAAGTGCACCTATGATGCTGAAAATTTTATGAAAAAACCAATTTCAGAATTACAACTAATTATGCTAAAACAATTATTCATGGTAAAAGTAGATGTATCCCCAATTCATTGCTTTCTTATTACTATGAAAAGAACTATGAGTCATTGCATGTTACCTGCCCAAATAAAGTTTTTCACCTAGGACAGAATATGCCAGAATTGCCACAAATATGGTACTAAGAGGGTTAAACATTGTGACAAAAACTGGTCCTTTTTTCTCGGTGCACCATAGTTGAGTGTACGTCAGCAAACCACTCACAACAATTCCCTATCATCAATGATTGATAAAGTCAGAACTCTAGATTTTGCAGTATTTTCTTTACAAAAATCATGTCCTTGTTATCAGCTGATTATTTAGTATACTAACCCCATATATTGTGGACCACAAGTCAATGTTGAGCCCTATAATCCATGCTGAAGGGTTATTATGTTCTGCTATCACTGTGAAAATAGCTGATTGTGCTGCTCCAATAAAGCACATCCATGTAGTGAGTGATAATTGAGCAGGGTATCTTTTTAGAGTAGATGCCTGAATTTCCAATTATAACCAAGATATTAGAGTTGTAATAGTTTCCAAGATTAGACGATCTAGATTTTAAACTTAGTATTTTCTTATTTAAAGAAATTGAAATATGTTTTGAAATTTGGATCGTCAGATCTGGATCCATCGACCGAGAAGGGTACTTGCTATAAGAATAATCCTTAGGAAAAGGTCAAAATAACAAAATGAAGAAAAAAAACTTCTTATTGAAAAATAATTATTATTCAAATTTTCCGGCTAAAAACTAATCATTAGTTAAGGGAAGAACCTGCATAATGAAACACATAGACCATGTAACACAGCATAAAACTATGAGAAGTGAACCCTTAAACTGACTCTTCTCATTGACAGAAGAAGCAATTGTTGGTTGAATAGTAAATAGAGGATGCCAAAAATTGCTCATAATAGGTCCTTTATATAGAGTCATGGTCATAACACCAGCTAAGGAGATTAAGGTACCAAGGACTTTTGATATACCATGAGGATTTCTAAGATCAAGAACCTCAAACCTGAGTGCCACTGCAATAATGAAGGTAAGGGAAGCTATGCAGTTGACCATGGAAGCAATAAAAGTTGGAGACGTGTACTTGAAGCTTGCAAAGTACATATTCAGTGTCAAACTGACCCTGCAATTTTTTTTAATACTATACAAATTAGGTTTTCATACCTGTATATATATAACAATACAATATCATGCATTTTTTGTTATTTGTCCTTACCCTAACACTGAAAGCACAAAAAATTCCATAAATAGAGAAAATGTCAGCTTTGGTCTTACATTTCTGCAAAAGAAACAACAATCGACATCAAACACAAACTAAGAACTCGGATGCATGCATTTGAAGAGAAATAAATGTACATATATGTTTGTGTACGTACTTCTCTAGAAAGTATGCAAAAGGGAGCATCACAAACCCAGCTATAACATGGCGATAGGTAACATACACGTAAGGACTCATTCCATGATTAAAGGAAGCTTCAGTGATAAAATATAACAAGGTATAGCCCAACTGGCCAAATACCATGACTAGTTGTGGTTTGAACTCTTTGTATACAAGTAGACAAGAAAATATTTTTTGCTCCATAAGTGTTGAGCTTATTTAGAAGCTCTCAACAAGTTCGTTACATGCAGTTTTATATATAACAAACATATTGAGTGTTCACCAAAAAAAAAAAATATAACATATTGAGTATTATACCAATTCGAGTATAACTCAATGAATGTTCGAATCCGTGAAGCATGAATCAATATACCTATATGCCAGGAAATGGCCGGTTCCACTAATTAATTTTTTTTATCAAGGCCTGTCTTTATTATTATTATTTTATTTTATTTTACAAAGGGCATGTCCAACTTAGATATAATATTCATGGTTGATGAGAGTATTTTTTAAAATAATTTACTTTTTTCGGTCGAGTTAAACACTCAGTTAGTGCAGCTTCACTTAAATTCTTTATCGGGACGTGCCTAACTTTATTAATATTTAACATTTTAATAATAACACTGATTGATGAGTATTTTCTTGAATAATTTATTTTTGTGATCGAATTAATCACTCATGACTGCAGTTTCTCTCTTTTTTTTTTAGCACCTATATATCCAATTTTATACATTATTGATTCATGAGTATTTTCTTGAATAATTTATTTGTGATCGAATTAACCACTCAGTCCCTGTATTTTCATTTTTAGTTAAGTCGTTGGAGTTAAAAAAATTATAATAAACTTTTTTTCACATTTGTTTACCAACCAAGATAACTTCCATTAGCTTTGTCCGAAAACTACATTTCTTCTTTTACACTCAACCTTTCTCTTTCATTTAAAGTTCAATTATTTTTTACGAAATTTAGGTCTCAAATTACCATTGTTCAATTCCTAAAGGCCTGCTACACTCACTTGTTGTCGAAGAAAATGTAATGCATCTTTTAAATCGACCACATTATTATTTTTACATTTATTTTTCTGAACTAAGACTGATTGAAAGTCAGAATCTGATCCCAGATCAGAACGTAATTTTGATCATTTAAAATAATAAAGCTGCATTGTTTTATTGCATTTTCTATTATGTGTATGTGTTTAAGTTTTAATTTATTGCTTTTGGTTTTGTGTTGTGATGTGCTTATAGTTATGATTTAACCTCCCGTTGATTTGAAATTGAACACTGTTGAACCTCCCAGTGATTTGAATATGAACATTGTTGAACTCGTTGTTGAACCTTATGCATGATGTTGATACTGTGAAATACTTTTGTACATATAAGACATATAAAGTTCGAGATGATTTGATTAATTGGGTTCGTCGTGAAGTATAAAACATGATTTACTATAATTACAGACAAATCAGATGAAGGTTCTGAATGAAGAAAGCCATTCTTTGTCTTTGGTTGTGAAAGGGGTGGTGTGTACCAAGAAACCGAGATGAACTTGAAACGAAAAGACACGTGATAAAAGAAATTTGAATGTTCATTTTGGTTGGGTGGATATTTTTTTAAAAAAATTAATGGAGTCTTAGTATATTGTATGGAGTAGAAAACCATTTGATGGAGGTAAAGTTAGACGGATCCTGGATCAAGTAAAGACTCTAGGGTTCCGCCAAGCTACTGCTACATCTATTTCATTAGGAATTGATGATCTTTTAACAATACCTTCTAAAGGATGGCTAGTCCAAGATGCTGAACAACAAAGTTCTATTTTGGAAAAACATAATCATTATGGGAATGTACATGCGGTAGAAAAATTACGCCAATCCATTGAAATATGGTATGCTACAAGCGAATATTTGCGACAAGAAATGAATCCTAATTTTAGGATGACTGGCCCCTTTAATCCAGTCCATATAATGTCTTTTTCAGGAGCTAGAGGAAATGCATCTCAAGTGCACCAATTAGTCGGAATGAGAGGATTAATGTCAGATCCACAAGGACAAATGATTGATTTACCCATTCAAAGTAATTTACGGGAAGGACGGTCTTTAATAGAATATATAATTTCTTGCTACGGAGCCCGTAAAGGGGTTGTGGATACTGCTGTTCATATTATTGGACATGGCCGATTGTGTGTCATCTGATGTTCGTTGATGATCTGCTATTGTTTGGCGAGGCTACTGAGGTTCAGATGCAGTGTGTCATTACTATTTTACATCATTTTTGCAGTTTTTTTTTTGGTAGAAACATTTTTGCAGTTTATCCAAGCAAGTTAGCCAAGAGAAAACTAGTATGTTCTTTTAAAAAAAATATCACTTCGCATGATCATGGTAGCTGGAGAGGAAGGTCGTTAGGTGGAAGATTCATCGTTTGATGACACTTGATTGGGAAGTGGTTATTCACCACTCGTTCTGTGAAGAAAACCAATGTGCAAATGCTTTGGCTAATCATGGTTGCCCAATGGACTCGGAGATTTGTTTTTATAATGTCTGTCCTAGTAGTTTTAGCCATTTCTTGTTTTTTGATTTGTTGGGGAATACTACCTACATGTAATCTCGGTGTAGCCTTTTTTCTTTTCGGACTTGGGCCCTCTCTGCCATAAAATAAAAAAAAAAAGTAACAAAATATGCAAAAAAAATAAAATATATATATATATATATTAATAAAATTGTACTCAGTTTAGTACAATCTCCCAATTAAATTCACAGATGCTGTAACAAATAAGAAACCATCACTGCATTCCTGACAATGAATCTTAAAAAACTAATGTAACCCTCTCCAAGAAACTTAGGATAAAAATTCTATAACAACTGAACTTAAAGCAGACTTGTATGAAGATATCTTTTCTTTAACATTTTCCCATTTCTTCAGGCCCAGGAACTTAGGACAACACAAGAAAGTAACCCTCTCCAAGGCTTGAGCATTATTCATCACAAATTTAGCGAAATTTAACTCATGCTTGGTACCAGCAAATCTTTCAAATTTGACCACTTTAAGGGTAAACAGAAAACAACTCGGCATAAATGTAGAGCTAAGCAGTGTGTCACCAAAATCGTGTACCTGATGATGAATCAAAAATTATATATTTATATTGCATAACAAGTTTTACAATAAGGCAAAGCTAAAATGAAGCTGGTCACTAAAGTCCCTACACAAACTTAAAGAGTGTTTTGAAAAAATTACTACAAGAATATCATAATACTATTTCTAATTCTTTAGTATTTTCACAAAAGTAATTAACATAGAAAGAAATATTGTTTTAATTCTTTAGTTTTAAATATTTATAGAAAAATCGGAGAATATAAGTTTACCATACTAATGTTTAAAACAATGACATTGAAATGATAATTTCTGCGGCAAAAAAGAAAAATAAAAATCACAATTTGTTAAAAGTAGGCATTAATTAATCTAGGAGATTTGTGAAACCTGAAGATCATCAATTACAAACCTTTATAACTAGAGTCTCCAAACATGGTGATTTCAAAAGTAAGCCAAACAAAAAATCACCAGTTGCAAAGTCTAGTTCAAGATACTCCAATGCATTAAAATCAGGAATGTCATTAAAAGAATGTTTCACTCGTTCAAGTACCTTGATGACAAAGGACAAAATTGTTCATGTTAGGATAGTATATGAAGACATAAATATAATGATGAACTAAACAATTTTGCACAATCAAGCACATGGACCCAAATGACATAAATATAATGATGAACTAAACAATTTTGCACAATCAAACACATGGACCCAAATTATTTGCAGTCAGAAAATCCTAAACTCTCATAGTCAAGCAAATCTGAGGCATAAAAAAGAGATCAAATGGTTGACAGTTAACATAAAATTTTGAGATCTAGGCCCTTAAATTTTGTCAATGGTCAAGATCACTCCTAAAGTCACTATCCATTTCAAACCGCATGCTCTAAGAACAAACTATTTAGATGTGAAATTGTCTATAGCAGCGACACTTCTTATGGAAGGCGTGTCCGGTGTCCAACGCATGTCGATGACAGGAGACATGTTATTATGTTTAATTAATTTATTCTTTCAAATTTTTATCAATGTTGATATGTCGGTATCAATGTCGTGTCTAGTTTCCATGTTTGTCTGTGTCAATGCTTCATTAGGAATAAAGATAAACCTATGAAAGTTTATTATAGAAAAAGGGGTAATAAATGTAATGAAGGGGAGAAAAACACAAGAAAGGGGGGGGGGGGGGGGGGGGGGTTGAATTGTGTTTTACAAATTATCGTTTTCTCTTTAAAACTCAGAACACGTATGATCAGAAGCAGATAAGACAGCTTCTGAAGATGATGTTCAGGAGCGTATGCAGCGGAATGATAAACAGATAGAGAAGAGAAGAAGCAGGACACAAGCAATTTATACAGGTTCCTTCCACAAACCGAAAGTAGTCTTGTCCCCCTTGCACTTCCAAGGAGAGTTCACTAAAGTAATATCTGATTACAAATGCTCAAGCACACAAGCAAGAGACTTCTATCAAACAAAATTACACAGAAAATGTTTGAGGTTGAACACTTGATATACAATCAGTGGTGTTCACAATACAAATCAGATACAGACTCTTAAGACTTTAGAATTTCAAAGATAAGAACTTGAAAACTGAAATTCTAAGTGAACTTTTGGATGCTGAACAATTTTACAGAGTTTTGGCGCTTTTTAAATTGTTGTAGAGTCCCTATTGTTCTTCAAGTCTTCACTCCTTTATATAGAGGTGTGAAATGAACGTTGTAAGTGCCAACACATCCAAAAAGAGTCGTTGTTGAAGCTTGATCTTTCACCAATGATTCTTTGCCTGATTAAGTTATTGTCCTATAAAGGATCAATTTCAAATCCATTCCGATTGAGAGGGAACAAGGATGCAGGCTTGGTTGTACAAGAGAGTTGTTGTTCTTGTCTGGTAGCTGAGACAAAGAACAGAGTAGTGGAGAAGGTGGTTGTACAGTTCGTACATAGTACATTTGTCAACGCTCTTTGTAATTTAGCAACCAGATGCTTTCAAATGAGAACGTGTGACCTCCATGTAATCTTCTACCACTTCTACAAGACTTTCGCTCCAAAATACAACACTTAATTCATAAAATCTTGAATCATTTCGCTTCTGGTGAAATACTGATGCTTTTGAAGAATCAGCTTCTGATGACGTCATACTCTTCAGGAGCGCTTTAAGCTTCAAATAAATACTTCCTTTGCTCTTTATTTGTTCTTCTAGAACCTTGTTAAGATATAACACTTTGTTTATGGTCCTGTACACTTGAACAAATGTTAGCAATACCAATTGTCAATTTTTAATACCTTGTTATCATCAAAACTCTTTAGGGTTTATTGTTAAACACATTTTGTTCCAACAATCTCCCCTTTTTTGATGATGACAAACAATAGTATTTAAAAAGTTGATCAATTGTTGTTAATCTAATTAACAAGTTAACTTATAGGGTATGAGGTTTGTAAGCTCCCCCTGAGCTCTAATAGTACTTTAAGGTGAGGTTTGTAAGCTCCCCCTGAGTTCTATCTTGTTAATTAAATTCATTTAACGCTCAATAATATTATCAAAAAGAATAGAAGTGATAGAGACAGATAATGGTTCAGTTAAGTTATATTGAAATATTATTTCTCCCCCTAATTAAAAGGATTGAGTGACATTAAATTTCAAAAAAAAACTTAATGGGGCTCAGAGCCTTTAAATAGTATCACACTTACTCCCCCTTTTGTCATTAACAAAAAGAAATTAACAAAAGAAAGAGAAAAACATATCGAATAAAAGGTTCAGAGAATAATCATATCAAAAGCAATATGCGTTAAAAACAGACATTCAGAAGCAGTATATAAGGTCAGAAGAATAAAATTTCAGAAGCAAAGTAATATTCGAAGCAGAATAGGTTCATAAGCATTCAAGATAAACAAAGATAAAGATGAAGAAAACACAACAATCAACAACAATAGGTGTGCAACTAAGGGTTGGGCTGTCTGATTGTGTTTTCAAGAATCTTCTTGAGCAGTTCATTTGTTTCCTCTTGCTTCTTCTGCATTTCAGCTAAGCTTCTGGCCATATTCTCTTCTATGATCCTGGCTTCTTCCAACTTAGCATCAGTTTCAGCTTTGTGTTCCAGAAGGAGTAGCCTTTGTTCAAACAAATCTTTCTCTAGCTTCTGGTTCTTCTCTTCTAAGATCTTGTTCTTCTGAACTAGAGCCAGATCAGGAGCTGATGCCTTTAGATTTACCTTCGTTAGGAAAGATAAATCCAGGTCCTTAGGGTGAATATACCGAGGGAGAAAATCAGTTGGTTCCCTTCCTCTGATACTCAAAGATGATCTTTACCAAGTTCCCAGTATCTTAACTTCTTCAAGGTCTTCGTTAATACCATTTAACCAGTCCTGAAGCTTTTGCTTAGCTTGCTTCTGAGCTTCAACACAAGTGGAGGATAGTGCATTCATTACATTTTCGACTCTTTCCTTGAGCCTACTCCACTGTTTCTCATAGCTCTCTCTATGACTCAAGTCATTTCTGGATGAAATGAGCTTGATCATCTTATCAGCAATATCTTCACACACACCTCTTAATACATTTGAATCTAAGAATCTGGTGGGTGGTGAAGGTTGTTTTCTAGGTCTAGGAGCAACAATTGGTTCAATTTGTAGGTTGTTGGAGGTAGAAGATTGAGAATTGCTAGCAGATTGAGATTGTGATTGATCAGTAGCAGACTGGTCAACCTCCATAGGTGAGGATTGATCAGTTTCTGCATCAAGATCTATGACTAAATCATCAATCTCCATTGCATTTTCAGAAGAAGTGGGTTCAGGAGTATGTTCAGAAAAAGTTTGTTCAGGAACAGATTGTTCAGGAACATTTTGTTTAGGAACATTTTGTTCAGGAACATTTTGTTCAGGAACAGATTGTTCAGGAACAGATTGAGGCATTTGTAGTTCAGGTGATTGTTGTTGTGGGCTTTCTGAAGCAACTTCTGAAGTTGTTACTTCAGAGGCTTTATGTGATGTTAGGTCAACGTTTGGTAATTCACCAAATAGATGACCACTAAGATTGTTAATAACAGAATCATCTTCTGGCTGATCAGGAATGATCATGTTGATTGGTTGTATGGTTTGTGGTTGAAGTGGATGATTAGGAGGTAATTTGCTGTATTTCAATTCAAGCAAATTATTGACCCTAACTTCAATAGAAGGTTCCATGGATTTAAGAGGAGAAACAAATTTGGAAGGCTTTTTGTGGAGTTTAGAAGATGGTGATTGGCCTTTCGAAGTATGCTAATTGGAACATCATCCAAATCAGTAGATGAGGATGATGAGGTTTTGGATTGGGAGGAAGATGAGGGAGAAGAGCCAGATTCTATATGTATCAATGGTTGTGTAGAAGATGTACCTGATATAGATTCTGATCCAGGAGCTAACAAAATGCTTGCAGCTTCAGTAGTCACTTCAGCTTGAAGTTCTTCAGTGCTCTTCAAAGCTTGCTCAGCTACTTCAGCAGTAGCATCCTTGAGCAACACTGAAGTAGGCACTTCAATGTTCTTAGCAAGATCCAGGACCTTCTGAAGAGCTTCAATATCAGCTTTCTTTTTCTTCCTTACCTCCCTGGTAACCAGTTCAGTAGCAGCCTCTTTAGAAGACTTCAACGCTTTTTCATCCACCTTCTTAAAGATCTCTTGGACTTCTGTAATCTTGTCCAAGTAATATTTGTCACTGCCTTCCAGTCCCAATTCCTTGATCTTTTCTTCTCTTTGTAGCTTCCAAAGAGCCAATTTCTTCTTCTTTTCAGCCATCAACTTGTTGGCATGCTCCTTGCATTTCTTAGCCATCTCAGGAGTCATCACAAACATGGAACTGACTCTTTCAGCTTGAACGTTGGTTGGCTCTACTTCCTGTGCCTTTATAGCTGCACTTTCTTCAGCAATGTAAACAAATTCTTTAAGTTTTCTCAGCTTTGGAGTTCTCTTCTTCTTCTGAGGAATCTGTTTGGCAGTTGTAGTAGATGCAGAAGCAACAGGTTTGCCACTTCTAGTCTTTTGTTGAATAATGGCTTCTGGGTTCAGATCCTGAACCTCTTCTTGAATATCTGAACCTTCAGAAGCACCAATTTTGGACTTCTCAGGAGCCTTAACTTTCTTTGCCTTCTTAGAATTGAACAGGGTCATGTTGACAGTTTCCTTCTAGGTGCTGGTCTGAGGGTTGGGAATTTCAATTCCAGAATAGATTCCTTCAGCATTTATGCCCAGGACTGAAGCAATAATCTGTTCGTTGATCTTCACAGGGACACCCATCACACTGGATCTAATCTCAGTGCCAGTGAAGGGTTCCAGTTGCATCTCTTCCCTTGATTTTCCAGCAAGCTCTGGATACAAGAGAACCAAGTTCCTTTCTTCTTCTTCTGCGGCTTTCTTATCAAAGATGCTTGCCCTAACCCAGAAATGCCTCACTAGAGCTTTGTAAGTAGGACCATTCAGCATATCGAAATACCGTAGCCATCCTTGTGTAGCGTAGAAGTTCTTGATGTTGCATCCGTGAAACATCAGAGACATGAAATCTACTGGGTTTTCTACTTGGATCTTCAGTTGATGTTCTTGTAGACTCATGGTAGATCCACTTAGTAGGTATGCAGCCCTTTCTGGTTGCTGTTGAGAAGCTTGTTGGTTCGAAGTACCGGATTCTTGAACTGAACTTGATGATGCCATAGATTGATTTGAAGATGATGAAATTTAGGGTTCTAAGTTGAGAGGTTTTCTTAGCAGTTACGAAAACAAAAACAGAAAGTGTAGGTTGTGAAGTGAGTAGTGTGTGTTTTTGTTTAAGTGCTTTTAGTAAAAACGTTTGAATGACAGGGGACAAACAAACACAGCATTAATGACAGTTGGGGGCGCGAGATAGTACTACGAAAAGCATAAAGATCATCATTGCCCTTTGAGTTATACACCAATACATTTATGCCACGCTATCAGATTTCAGATGAGCTGTATAAGTTAGTGGGACAAATGTCGCCAGAAGCAACTCCAGAAATTCCACTAACTCCTACTATTCAGGAGCACAAAGATTCTCTTCTGAAGTTTGAGATTCTGATGACTCATCAGGAGCACATTCTCCTCAAAACCTTACTTAAGAGCTTCTGATGGACTATGGCTTCTGAAGTGACTTCAGAACCTAAACTTCTTATTCAGGAGCAAGCAATTTTAATCAGACACATAATGCATGTTCAAATTTTTCTTAATAAAATCAAATCTTTCAACTGTTAAAGGCTTAGTAAATATATCAGCCCATTGATTTTCAGTATCAATGAATTGTATATCTAAAATTCCTTTTTGAACATAATCTCTGATAAAATGGTGTTTGATCTCAATATGCTTGGCTCTTGAATGCAGAATTGGATTCTTTGACAAACAGATAGCAGCAGTATTATCACAAAAGATGGGAATACTGTTAGCATGTATCTGATAATCTTCCAGCTGATGTTTCATCCAGAGTAGTTGTGTGCAACAACTTGCAGCTGAAATGTATTCTGCTTCTGCTGTAGACATAGCAATAGTTGCTTGTCTTTTGCTAGCCCAGGATATCAGATTATCACCCAGGAATTGACAATTGCCACTGGTTGACTTTCTTTCAATCCTATCACCAGCATAATCAGCATCACAGAATCCAATTAGCTTGTAATCTGAGGATTTTCTATAAAGAAGTCCCAGATTAGTTGTTCCCTTCAGATACCTGAAGATTCTTTTAACTACAGTTAAATGAGATTCTCTAGGATCTGACTGAAACCTTGCACATAAGCATACACTGAATAAAATATCTGGCCTAGATGCAGTAAGGTATAACAGAGAACCAATCATACCTCTGTATAGCTTCTGGTCTGCTTTTGATCCTTCATCTTCTTTGCTTAAGGTGCATGTAGGATGCATTGGAGTGTTCATCAGTTTGCAATCTTCAAACTTGAACTTCTTCAGAAGCTCCGTCGTATATTTTGTCTGATGAACATATACTCCATCTTTGCTTTGATTAATTTGAATGCCCAGGAAGAACTTCAGCTCTCCCATCATGCTAATTTCAAATTCATCCTGCATTAACTTAGAGAATTCATTGCAAAGAGATGCATTCGTAGAACCAAATATTATATCATCAACATATATTTGCACAACAAGAATGTCTTTCTCAAGAGTCCTTCTGAAAAGTGTTGTATCAACTTGACCTCGTTTAAAATCGTTTTTAATCAGGAAATTACTTAGTCTATCATACCAAGCTCTGGGAGCTTGTTTCAAGCCATATAGTGATTTCTTTAGTTTGTAAACATGGTTAGGATGTTTCAGATCCTCAAAACCAGGAGGTTGTTTGACATACACTTCTTCTTCTATGACACCATTAAGAAACGCACTCTTGACATCCATTTGATATAATACTATTCCATGATTAATTGCATAAGATAAAAGTAACCTGATTGCTTCCAATCTTGCAACTGGAGCAAATGTTTCGGTGTACTCAATGCCTTCTTGTTGACTGTACCCCTGTGCGACAAGTCTGGCTTTGTTTCTGGTTACTTCACCTTGCTCATTCAGCTTGTTTCTAAATACCCATTTTGTTCCAATAATGTTCTTCTGAGAAGGTTTGGGTACTAGATCCCCCACATCATTTCGTTGGAATTGATTCAGCTCTTCTTGCATAGCTATGATCCATCCATCATCTGAAAGTGCTTCTTCAACTGTTGTAGGCTCAATCATTGATATTAGTCCTATCATAGATTCTTCTTGTCTGAAGTGTGATCTTGTTCTTCTGGGACTTTCTTTACTTCCAATGATTTGATCCTCAGGATGAGAAGACTTGTATTTGAAAGTATTGTTGGATGAATCTGCTTGCTGTGAGCCATTTTGCGCTTCATCATGAGCAACTTCATTAGGAGCAACTTCATCAGGAGCTTCTGATGTGGGTGCAGCTTCTAGACTATCTTCAGATTCAACTGACTGATCAGGTTCTGGAATGTCTTCAGGAACCTGTATCTCTGCAGAACCTTCATCTTGCTTTGAAGTTTTATCTTCAAGCTCTTTGTCATCAAATTTAACGTGCATAGATTCTTCAACACAGAGTGTCTCTGAATTATACACTCTGTATGCCTTTGACCTTTCAGAGTAACCTAAAAAGATTCCTCTTTGGGGCTTGGCATCAAATTTCTTTAGGTAGAGCTTGTTGTTTAGAATGTAACATGTACACCCAAACTGATGAAAGTAAGAGATATTGAGTTTTCTTCCTTTAAACAGTTCATATGCTGTTTTCTCCAAGATAGGTCTGATGTAGATCCTATTTTGGACATAACACGCTGTATTCACAGCTTCTGCCCAAAAATGTTTTGCCAAATTGTTTTCGTGGATCATGATTCTGGCCATTTCTTGCAAAGTTCTATTCTTTCTTCTACAACCCCATTCTGTTGTGGAGTTCTAGGAGAAGAGAATTCATGAAAGATTCCATGTTTTCACAAAAAGCTTCAAATGGCTCATTTTCAAATTCACCACCATGATCACTTCTAATTTTCAAAATTTTGGCTTTTTTTCAGATTGAATAAGGGTACAGAAGTTACTGAATACATCGTATGCATGATCTTTGCTTTTCAGGAATTTCACCCAAGTCTATCTGCTGTAATCATCAACAATGACTAATCCATACTTACTTCCATATAAGGATGCAGTGCTAACTGGTCCAAATAGGTCAATGTGAAGCAGTTCTAAGGGTCTTGAGGTGGAAACACTGTCTTTTGCTTTGAAAGATGATTTAACAATTTTTCCTTTCTGACATGAACCACAGAGTGCATCTGAATGATAATCAATGTCAGGAAGGCCTTTAACAAGCTGTAACTTGCTAAGCTTAGAGATTAATCTCCAGTTAGCATGTCCCAGCCTTCTATGCCACATCCATTTCTTATCATTCATTGACAGAAGGCAAATTACCTTCTGATCAGCCAGTTCAGAGAAATTGATTTTGTAGACATTTTCCACTTTTTTTCCCTTGAACACTCTGGACTTATCATTCTTGTTGATTATCGTGCAGTTGGCTTTTTCAAATAATACATCATAACCATTGTCACAGAATTGACTGATGCTCAATAGGTTATGTTCAAGCCCATCTACCAACCACACATTATTAATAGAGGTAGAGGAATTACCAATAGTCCCCGTACCAATAATCTTCCCAGACTGGTTGCCTCCAAACTTTACATTTCCTCCTTCTTTCATTGTGAGGGATAGGAACATTGACTTCTCTCCTGTCATGTGCCTTGAGCAACCGCTGTCCAGGTACCATGACTTTTGTTTTGTTCTTGCTTTTAGACAGACCTGCAGTATTGACAATTTCAGATTTAGGTACCCATTGCTTTATGGGTCCTTTGGGGTTAGAGCTGGAAGATTTACTCACCAATTCCTGATCCTTTAGATGCTTTTTGGGTAGCTTCTGATTAATCATTACCTTAGGTTTTTCAACTTTTGGTTTTGATACTTCAGGAGCAACAACTGCTTTGCCCTTCTGAACCTTAGACTCTAGGACATCAGATTCTGATTTTATCAGACTCTGAGGAACAGGTTCTGATCTCTTCAGAATCTTAATCTTTGTGGTCTTAGATTCAGAATTTATCATACCCTTAGGCTTGAAGTTCTTTGACTTTTGATGTAATCTTAGCCTTATAACTGGAAGCTTCAGGTTCTGACTGAGCAACAGTTTCCATTTTGGCACCTTCAGGAACAAAGAAGGTTTTCAATCCTTCCTTTATGCATTCACAATATGCTTTGAGGTTGGTTTCATTAGACTTAGCTTCTGAAAATCCAATCCCTTTGCCATTGTTTTTGTAAATGCTATAAATCATAGAAGCAATCCTGCTTTTGTCAATACCAGAAATAATGAAATCTTCAAGAGCAATCTCATGGTTACTTAAAGACTTTCCATCACATTTTTCTTGCAGCTTCTGACACAAGAACTTAAGTTTGTCTTCATATGTCTTGCATATGAAGTCAAAACCTCTGAGTCCTTCTTTAGAAGCTTTTAGATCCAATAGAGTTGATTCTTGTTGCTTCATCAAAGCAACATATTTTTCTTTCAAAGCTTTCAACTCATTGGTTCTCAATTCAAAATGAGTGAGGAGTTCTTTAAGTGACTCTATCAGTTCTTCTCTAGGGATCTTGGAATATACCTCGTTTTCATCTTCTGAATTTGATTCAGTTTCAGCTTCTGAAGTTGCTATAGCTACTAACCCAACAGCTACCTTTGCACCTTCATCAGATTCTTCTTTGTCAGACTCAGATTCACTATCCAAATTATCCCATGTGGCCATCAAACTCTGCTTTAACTGTTTCTTGAACTTGCTTGACTTGAATGTTGGTTTCTTTGACTTTTCCTTTGCTTTTTCCTTCTGAAGATCAGGGCAATCAGCAATGAAATGACCAGGCTTCTTGCAATTGAAGCATCCCTTCTGATCTTCCTTCTTTGAGCTTCTGAAGCTACCTCTTCTGGACACAAACTTCTTGTTCTTTTTGGCTAGATACTGAAGTCTGTTTGAGAGCATAGCCATCATCTCAGTTACCTCTTCATCAGAATCTCCAGTTGGTGAATCTTCTTCTTCAGACTCAGCCACTTTGAGAGCTTTTGATGACTTGCCTTTGGATGGAAGAGCTATTGATTTACTCCTTTTAGTAGACTCATGTTCATTAAGACTTAAATCATGAACTTTGAGAGAACTAACAAGATCTTCAACACTTAAAGTGTTTAAATCTTTAGCTTCCTCAATGGCAGTTACCTTTGGTCTCCATCTGGCAGGCAGGCTTCTGAGAATCTTGCTCACGAGATCAGAAGCAACATAGCTTTTCTTCAGTATTTGGAGTCCAGAGACTAGGGTTTGAAATCTTGAGTACATCTCCTCAATACTTTCATCAACTTTCATCTTGAACAACTCATACTGATGAACAAGCATCAATGCTTTGGCTTCTCTGACTTTCTTGCTTCCTTCATAGTTAGCACATAAAGATGCAAACATAGCTTTAACAGTTGATTTATCACTCATCTTCATGTACTCTGCTCGTGGTATAGCAGAAACCAGAGAGCCTCTGATCTTGTGATGTTTCTTGTACATCTTCTTCTGAGCAGGAGTATAAATCTTTCTATCAACAGCAACTCCTTCTTCATCAAAGACTAAGTCACCAACTCCATCTTCCAGAATATCCCATAGTTTTTCATCTAAGCCCATGATATAACTGTAGAAGTTGGTTTTCCACCAAGAAAACTCTTTAGGATCTCCATTAAACTTTGGAACCTTCACTGAGTCAGTTTTCTTTTCACTATAATCATAGGATACATCATGATGATTACCACTAGAGCCAGCAGAACCAGAAACAGATGATTCAGCAGAGATGTTTTTCTCAGATCTTGGACTGTTAGGTGTTGACAACAGAACCTTGCTATAGATACCAATTGAATGGGAGAAAAACACAAGACGGGAGGGGGGGGGGGGTTTGAATTGTGTTTTACAAATTATCGTTTTCTCTTTAAAACTCAGAACACGTATGATCAAAAGCAGATAAGACAGCTTCTGAAGATGATGTTCAGAAGCGTATGCAGCGGAATGATAAACAGATAGAAAAGAGAAGAAGCAGGACACAAGCAATTTATACAGGTTCCTTCCACAAACCGGAAGTAGTCTTGTCCCCCTTGCACTTCCAAGGAGAGTTCACTAAAGTAATATCTGATTACAAATGCTCAAGCACACAAGCAAGAGACTTCTATCAAACAAAATTACACAGAAAATGTTTGAGGTTCAACAATTGATATACAATCAGTGGTGTTCACAATACAAATCAGATACAGACTCTTAAACTTTAGAATTTCAAAGATAAGAACTTGAAAACTGAAATTCTAAGTGAACTTTTGGATGCTGAACAATTTTACAGAGTTTTGGCGCTTTTTAAATTGTTGTAGAGTCCCTATTGTTCTTCAAGTCTTCACTCCTTTATATAGAGGTGTGAAATGAACGTTGTAAGTACCAACACATCCAAAAAGAGTCGTTGTTGAAGCTTGATCTTTCACCAATGATTCTTTGCCTGATTAAGTTATTGTCCTATAAAGGATCAATTTCAAATCCATTTCGATTGAGAGGGAACAAGGATGCAGGCTTGGTTGTACAAGAGAGCTGTTAATCTTGTCTGGTAGCTGAGACAAAGAACAGAGTAGTGGAGAAGGTGGTTGTACAGTTCGTACATAGTACATTTGTCAACGCTCTTTGTAATTTAGCAACCAGATGCTTTCAAATGAGAACGTGTGACCTCCATGTGATCTTCTACCACTTCTACAAGACTTTCGCTCCAAAATACAACACTTAATTCATAAAATCTTGAATCATTTCGCTTCTGGTGAAATACTGATGCTTCTGAAGAATCAGCTTCTGATGACGTCATACTCTTCAGGAGCGCTAGTCTTCAGGAGCGCTTTTCTTCAGGAGCGCTTTAAGCTTCAAATAAATACTTCCTTTGCTCTTTATTTGTTCTTCTAGAACCTTGTTAAGATATAACACTTTGTTTATGGTCCTGTACACTTGAACAAATGTTAGCAATACCAATTGTCAATTTTTAATACCTTGTTATCATCAAAACTCTTTAGGGTTTATTGTTAAACACATTTTGTTCCAACATGTAATACTGATAAACTTATGTTGCTTACTTCGCATGTAGCATAAAACAAAGGAAAGTATAACTTCCAAGAGATAAAAACTACTAGACATTTTCACTCAAACAAAGAATGCTGAAACAATAGCAGCAGCAAAGAAAGTCTTCTTACATTGATCAAATGGTTGGCTAGTGTTTTGTGAAGGCTAATTGAAGACAATTTGAAGGATAAATCTTGTTTCCAAAGTATTCTCCTTTTTCATTACATATTTACATGTTTATTTTTTCAAAAAATTTAGTTTCAAGGTAGTTTTTTCTTTCGTCCCATTTTGGAATATTAAGTTGAATAGTTATTTATCATGGTACTCATATACCATCTTTTACTATCAATATGAAGAGCAATGGAATAAGTTTAGGATCTTTTTTCCCACAAGTGAGGCCTTACTTGTAGACATTAATCAAAATTTTAAAAATAATTTTGTAATATGAAACCAACAACTAACAAGTGAGCCTTGAAGACAATGATCAAAATTTTAAAAATAATTTCGTGATACGAAAATTTTTAAGTGTTGTTTTTGTTAACCTTCTAGATTTCTAAAGAAAAGGGGTTTTGGTAATTTGGAGTTCAACCAGGACGTAAGTGAAGTATAGTTTGGCCGATGCAGATACTTAGGGATGCATAATGCAGATAACCACCTGAGCCTAATCACTTGGTTAATATTTTGTATATTCTAAAATATATACCTGCATAATGCATAACACAGACACTAAAAAAAATGTCTAAAACTTGCAATAAACCAAAACAACAAAGAAAAGAGTGAAGACAGAAAACATACCTTCTTACTATGCACACAAAGCTTAAGCCTTGCTGCATTAATACTGAGAAGCTTGCTAACAAAATGCATCGTTTCTGCTATACTCTTTTTTGAACTATATAGCCTGATATTTGCAGAAATAATGTGTACTGCGTCTAGCAGAATGATCTCTGATAAAAAAGAACCAGCATAGCAAAACTTTGTAAGACGTGAAGCACAAAACTTAATTTCAGCATTTGACCAATGATGTGTACTACCATAGTCCATTGAAACAACTTTAAGTATAGGGGCATGTAAAGTGACACTCTTTATATTAGTTGACCATGGGAATCCTCCTTCTATCTCAAACTTTCTAAGAACTGGGAATTTAAGTGTTAGATCTTTCGAATCGCAACAAATAACTGTGGTTTTAGATAATTGAAGAGTAGTGAGATATGAAAGACTAGTCAAGGGAGGAACTATGATAAGCCAGTTTTTCAAAACTAATTCCTCTAAGGACTGGCATTTAAAAAGGGAATCACAAGGGACGACACGTTGTCTAAATTGTGACACAAAAGAAATCTTTTTGATTCTCCGACTTGAAAAGAAAGATATCCATTTTTTAATATAGAAATTATCAATGCTATAGTGAACAAAAAGAGAAAAACTATCGATGGTCGAAATATTTAGATGAAATAGTACCCTATTTACAAAGTGTAAAAACTGTGTTTTTTTAATTTTTCTGCAACGAAAAGGGTCACTATCTTGAAAGCTAAGTTCTATGACAATTTTCCACAGGTTTTTCCATCTCTTTGAGAGAACACAAGTGCCAACAGCATCTACAGCAGGAAGAAAAGAAAGAATAGAACCAATAATGTGGTCAGGTAGGTCGCTTATCTTGTCTTGACCGTTGTTGGATCTTTGCCGCTGAGAAGGCTGGATCTCATGTCTACCAGATGCATTAACAAAACCCAATTCCATGTTGGTAGAAAGTTCCTACAAATAGAAGATGATATGTCAAGCACTATATATACACATATCACTATTTTTAATGTTAATTTACCGTAACTAAGCACATTGACCCTCACTATACGCAACAATGTATCGTTGCAGGCTAGAGCTTAGCCGCTTTGGATCCGCTAGGGGGTTTATTATATTGCAGACTAAACATGTGTTCTTTACCAACTCTTGGAAGAGTGCATTACCAGCTCTTGCAAGTTGGTTACAAACATTATTAAGGCTATCTAAAAGCACATCCGTTTACATATTGTTTTTTTCGGATTTAGAAAGGTACCTTTGCAAATTGAATGAAACAGAAAAGAGATTATTGGGTTGAATCACGACTATATCGTTCTCTTTAAGATGTTCATGGCACTACCTAAATTTGTGCAAGGTAGATTATCAACCACGCCCGAGAATTGTGACCTGTGGATCGGTTTCACGCGAGTGGATATATATATATTTTCTTAAGCGTACTCCAAAGGCACGCCGTTGGAGGTGATCCCCCACTTAAATAAACATTACTAATGTGTGTGAGACATTTTTACCAATTCAGACAACACTGGTTCAATCCAATGGGACTTGTTTACTCTTCCAACTTCCACTCAATTTAGACCAGTGTTCCAACACATATAGGTTAAAATAGGTAAAATTGATATATTAACAAACAGCACCATATTCTATCAATAAATAAAACAGAATCAAATAGACCATTGGAAGATTTACATAAAGAAAAACAATTGAATCTCAGAGAAACAGTAACTAACAATACTTAATTTTCACATACTATAGGTTAGAAGTTAATTTTGGTGGAATCAAAGAAAAAAAATGGGAAACGATAACAAACTAAAAGAAAAGAAAAGAAAAAAAAAAGAATGGTGGTGATATCTTACCTAAAAAGAAAAGCGCCAGACGTGTTGAGAAGAAGAACGATAAACAGCAGCGGCAACCTTTGGCTTCAAATTTTGGTTTTTAAGCATGGCAAATATTATTATATATATCTTCTTTTTTTTTCCTGGGGTTTGAACCCTAATTTTTTCAGGGTTAAATGATCCTCTAAATATTCAATTTTTTTTTTTTGGGAATAAAAATTCAAAATGTTGCTTTTAATCTCAGTAAAATAAAATCACATTTTTTTAGTCCTTGAAATATTATCTTTTGCCCATAATCACTTTTTGCATATTTATTTTCCTTTTTTAATATAAATAATTGGTTTTTACATTGATCAAAAAAAAATTCTTGTGTTTTTTTTGTTGTTTTCTCGTTTGAGTGTGGTGTTGTGTTGTTTTTCATCTCGGTGTAGTGTTATTTGATTTCTTGTGTTGCTGTGATGTTCATTTAAATCATATTGAAATTGATTTCTTGTCTTGTTGTGGTGTTCATTTAAATCATATTGAATATTGAAATTGATTTCTTGTCTTGTTGTGGTGATCATTTAGATCATATTGAAATATCAACTTGAATCAATTACAAATTCAATCAATTAAGTCTTTCTGCTTAAAACCGGAACAAGAGTAAATGTTGTTTCTCCCTCGTTGAGAAATGCATGTCGGAATGAAGGAAGAGAAAACGATGTTCTTTTTTACTCGACGGATCTTCAACAAACCACCATAAATTTTGCGAAATCCAACGTTGCAATCAAATTAAACCAGAAGGGTCGTGGAGGTTTGGTGATATTTCTCACAATATAAGATTTCCTTGTCGACGTCGAGAAACGTGAATATGGAGGTTTTGGTGGCAGTGGTGAGGAGGAAGATATGAACCGTCGTCTGGTGGTTCCGACTAGGGGTGGGAATAGGCTAGGCCGAGCTAGGCTTTGCAAGGCTTAAGCTTGGCCTGCCAATTTTTTTTAAGGCATAAGTCTGGCCTACGACTTGTCCTAGGCTTACTTTTTAGACCCGAGTTTGACCTTCTGAAAGTCTGTGACGGCCTGCTAGCCTGTTTAAAAGCCTATATCATATGAACATCTTTAAATAAACAATGTGATATAAGTTTAAATAGACTATCGAACTAATAGATCAATTAGATAAAACTATGTTTTGATAATCAACATGAGTTTTTACGCAATTTGACTATATATTGTACCATATTTCAATTCTAGTTTATAATAATACACTTATATATGCGTAAAACTAATGTATACTAATAAGCTTAAATTATTGAAAAAGTTAACAAATTTATGTTTTAATTCAAAGCACAAAATATAATATAATAATAAATAATATTATTCATATTTACTTAAATAGGTCGGCCTAATATGCTTAAGATGCTTTTTTAATGGGTTGTGGTCTGACATTTTAAGCTAAATAGGCTTCTAAAAAAGGCTAGGCCTTCTCTATTTAAAAAAAAAGCCTGGCCTGGCCTGGCCAGTAGTAGGCTAGGTCGTAGGCCCCTGTAGACCAGCTTGGCCTATTCCCATCCCTAGTTTTGACGAGGGCGTCAACACCGAAAATGAATGTGAGAACTGGGTAATGAACTTAGTTGGTGATGTCGGTGGCGGTTCCAGCGGTGGGGACGGCACCAGAGGTAGAACTGCATATTTGACAAATAGATGTGGTGACGGGGTTGACAGTGTTTGAAGTGGAGGTGAGATTTTGGTTCCATGTTCATTCAACGACGACCGATGGTTGTGCGATAGAAAATAGAGATCCGAAGGTTTTAATTCTAATTGCACAATGTTTTTTGGTTGAGGGTGGAATACATGAATGGCATCGAAAACACTCGTATATAAAGTCAGGATCCGTTGACACTAGGAGTAAGTCAACAGACTTACACTAAATCTCAACCATTAAATCAAATTAATCTAATGGTTCACAAATATTTCCTAAAAGGTGCATGTGAGTCCTCTTTCTCGTTTGTCACTAGAACAAAAAAATCCCCAAATTAACAACAACTTCAAAAAAATCGGATCCAAGCTTCTATTGCTTAATTCATATGGCTTCTTTTCTAAATTTCAATTGCTTAATTCATATGGCTTGGTTTATTTATAACCCACTGTGTGACTAAGCTGCATCCTGTTCTCTTTTCTTTCTTTTTTTTTTTTTTAAAAAAAAAAATCCTAGATCTACAACAACTACAAAAAAAAAACCAACTGCATATATATTATTGAAATAAGCGTACGCATAAAAAAAAAAAAAATCAGTCAAGTGGCTTGTTTGTTTTAATTTTGGTCTTTTACACGTGGTTCGAAACTCCTCCGTTTGCATTTTTTTATTTAAAAAATACAAAAGTTACTAGCGAAATGCTAAAATTATTGTTGCAGGGTTCAGAGTCAAGACACATGAATAAGCAGTGTCTCGTTTCCACAAGGATTGTCGTTTCAATCAAACAATTCGCGTTACTTATTCGAAAACAATAAAAATAAATAAACATAAGAGTTTAGAGTTTTGCAAATTTAATATGTTTGCAACAGGGCAAAGTTTATCTGTTTCGATTGCAAAATGTTAGCGGAGGTTAGTGTAACGTCTTATTTCTATTAAAGCGATAAATCACGCAATTATAATAAATAATTAAGAAATAGACGCTACGTCTTCGAATAAATCACCAAATGAACATGCATAGAACATAAAACATGCGGAATATCACCATACAACTTCAAATAATAGTCATGTCATCAACCATGAAATGCAACAAACTCCTAAATAAATCCCAACATAGGTACATCTCAAAACAAAAGAAATCCAAGACATAAAAGTAAATTCCGTCCTAGATCACAGCCTCTCTAAGACACTACAAAGCGAAAATAAATAGAGGAAGCTCCCGCTATCCTCAAGCAACTCACCAAAGCAATGCAATCAACTAATCCTACACGACGTCTACCCATTCATACAAATAGGTAGGCGGTCAACCGAACGACCACTGGCGGTTAGCTTCACATCAATCATAATCGAAAAGAAAATTAAGATTAAGTAAACATAGCATTACATCATTCATAAATTATCATCAACAATATTTGTTTAAGTATAAGATTCGTCAATTACAAATAATCACCAAGCACACAAACGCACCAACAAATAGTTCACCTCGGACACATAAACAAATATGACTCACCCTAAAACATGCGAAGTGCTTAGACCGACTATAAACATGTGTGGTACCAAATCATCTTCGAGGCTGTCATCCCTGATGCCAACTGAACATCATAATCACCCCGCATAAACACCCCGCATAATTGAATACAAAAGTATTCGCCACCAAACATGGAGATGAAATCCAACAACAACTGTGTGTGGACCTATGACTCGACAACAACAAAAAATATTTCATGCGACTTCAACAAATCCACACCAACATATTTCAATACATGCTTACACCAACAATTCAACACCAATAGCATGTAAGAAAATTCACCAACAACATATATGCACATCACATATATAATCACCAACAACATATATGCACATCACATATATAATCACCAACAACATATATGCACATAAATATATATACTCACCAACAACAACATATGCACATAAATATATATTCTCACCAACAACAACATATATGTACATAAACATATATAATCACCAATCATGTCATATTAAGTCGACAACTTCACATAATTCTCACAATTTCAGTTAGCGGAGAAAATACACCAAGTTATGACAATCATCATATTTAATCACCAAACCATCATTCATACAACTTATAAATTCATATCAAACCATTCATGAAAGGATTCCAAAGTAAATGACTTCAATGAATATTTTCAACCAAGTTCGTACAATATAATTTCACAACTTTAAACAATTAGGTCAATCAACCAAAACAAAGCAAAACAACTCAATTGCCTCAACTATTTATGCACACTAGTCACATATGAATGTAGGTGTATGTACATGAGCGTTTCACCAGCCAATTACAATGAATTCTCACATATCACAAAGTTCGTCTCAAAATGTCACTTTTCCAAATAGAATCCATTTTCAAAGCAAAATAATTTAACTTTCAATGAAATACATCAAGACCATTTTTAGGAACCACATAAATAGTATACATACTTAATCCTACATCATTCACTTGAGAAAAACAAGTTTCGGAAAAATCGGCGTTCTTGGACATTTTACAAAGGCTAATTTCGTTTCATCAAATCATGTCCAATTTATCCTCAAATGATGTTTCAATAGAATTAGATGTATAAACAATGATTAAGTAAGTCAAAAGAAACAATTTAGAAAGTTCGGATTGGTCCCCAAGTGCACGAAGCGAAAAATCAAAAGTTGTTGAACAGGGTGCTGCTCGCTTAAGCGAAGGGTTGCTCGCTTAAGCGACCGGCTTTCAGTCAGTCCTGGACTTGCTCGCTTGCAGCTCCCTTGGAGCTCGCTCAAGCGACCTGTGTCCAGAATCAACTGGGCTTGTTCACTTGGAGCTCGCTTGGTGCTCGCTCAAGCAACCTGTGTCCAGAATCAACTGGGCACGCTCGCTCAAGCGAACACTCCTCAGTTCAGTAAAAAAATTTCGAATTTCAAAACCCTTTTTCCCAAACACTCCAATTTTGATCTTTCCACACCCAAAACATGTCCCAAATAATGTTTACAAGTCATATACATGAAAACACACTCAATGATGCATAAAATTTAAGATTAAAACATCATTTTCTCAAAATTCAACAATTCACCAAACTTTCACAACTTTTCAACAACAACAACAATTTTCATCATCAATTCACCAAAAGCAATACTCATTGAGTCTATTCATCAACAACATGTTTCAAAACAACATCAACAACGAATAATCATGAATTCACTCATCATTCAACAACCACAACTTCATTTTTCATCAATTTTACACAAAAACATAACATACCCACATATACATAATCATATTATCAACATCTAAGCATGAATTTATACACTTAAACTCAAATAATCACTTAATCACATAATCACTTATTCAATTAAGCACTTATGAGAAATGGGTAGAAACACTAGCCCCCTTACCTCTAATTCCAAAATCCAAGCCTAAGCCTCACTTTTGCTCCAAGATTCTTCACCCTCGTTAAGCCTCTTCTCTTCAAACCCTTACTTCCTTTCTCTAGCCTTTTTTTTTCTCTCTGTTGGAACAAAGGGTGTTTCACAATTTTACCACTTAAGTTTTGATGATAACAAGGTATTAAAATTATCAATTGCATATGCTAAAAGTTTGTTCAAGTGTACAAGACCAAAATCAAAGATTTATTTATAGAGGTTGTGATTGAATGAATTAAAGAGCAAAGGAATTTAAATTGAAGCTTGAAGAGCATCTGATTGAAAGCGCTCCTGAAGATGATATCATCAGAAGCGTAGTGCGTCTGAAGAAAGCGCTCCTGAAGATGACGTCATCAGAAGCTAGATCTCCAGAAGCAAGTTCATCAGAAGCTATTTCACCAGAGGCTGAAGAGCGTTGACAAAGTATTGTGTACGAAGTGTACAACCACTAAGTCTGCGCATGTCTCTGCAACCACCATCTCTGCATTTTGTCTCCTATACAAGACAAGGATAACAACAATATCTGCAGACATTGTTCCTTCTCTATTGGAATGGATTTGAAATTGTTTCTTCATAGGACAACTATCAAATCATGCAAAAGATCAATGGTGAAGAATCAAAGCTTCAATCAAGACAAGTTGATGTGCTGGCTAGTTCCCAACGTCTCTCAAATCTTCTATAAATAGGGATAACGACTTGAAGAAAAACAAGGATTTTGCTAAGATTGTGATATTCATATTCTCTCAAAGTCGAAAACGCTGCAAATACACATCAACAACTTAGATAATTCTTACAAAAGTTCATATCTTAGACTTTCTAAGTGTCTAGAAAAACAGAGTCTGTTCTGTTTGTATTGTTTTGTGAATACCTCTGATTGTATATCAAGTATTCAAAACTCTTTTCAATTCTCTGTAATTGTTTTAGAAAAGTCTCTTTCTTGTGTGATTGAGCAAAGGAGTCTCTTGGAGTTGTCCTTGAGCATAGAAGTCTCTTTCTTGTGTGATTGAGCAAAGGAAGTCTCTTACTTGTGTTTGTTGAGCAACTTGTAATTTGATATTACATTTTAGTGGAACTCTCCTTGGAAGTGCAAGGGGGACATGACTACTTCCGGATTGTGGAAGGAACCTGTATAAATTGCTTGTGTTCTTCTTTCGTTTCTGCATTCTTACTCTTTATCCGCTGCATTAAGACTCTGAACTCTGGTCAGACTCTGAACTCTATCAAACTCTGATCCTGAGAACAGTTGTTGTTTAGTAAGAAAGAAAAGTTTTTGAAATCACAATTCAACCCCCCCACCCCCCCCCCCCCCCCCTTCTTGTGTTTTTCCCACCTTCACTCTCTACCTCTCTTGTGTTATGAAATGAAATGTTCTAACCCTAGTTTCCTCAATGACTAAGGTTTAAATAGGCTCACTTCTATTGGGCTTAACCTGTTATGTCTTAATGGGCTCAATTTCTACTAATCAAATTCTCTAGTTTCTATCTCACTAACGGTAAAATAACTAGTAACCACCGGCACTAATTCTAATTACCACGACATACTAACAACTTAATAAACGAAAGGTTCTCACTTAAGAATGCTACAATAACCCTCGACCAAAATTACTAATTTACCCTTGCTCACCAAAAAGACCAAAATGCCCTTCTAACACGAAAACCCAAGAAAATACACCCAAGGATAAATAATCATACACAAGCATATAAAAACACACATAAATAATACAAAATAAAATAACGAAAAATCGGGCTATTACAACTCTCCCCCTAAAAGAATTTTCGTCCTCGAAAATTACCTGAAGGAAACAACTTCGGATACGAATCCTTCATTCTACTCTCTGATTCCCAAGTAGCACTCTCGCGAGTTGGTCCTACCCAAATTACTTTCACCAAAACGATCTCCTTGCCGCTCAAACGCTTCACCTCGCGATCTTCAATTCTAACTGGCCAAGTCTTAACTGTCAAATTATCTCTTACTTCCAACTCGTCCACTTGAATCACATGAGACTCGTCATACACATACTTCCGCAACTGAGACACATGAAACACATCATGAAAATTCGACAACGACGACAGTAACGCAATCCGATACGCTACAACTCCAACTTTCTCCATAATCTCAAACGGTCCAACAAAACGCGGTGTCAACTTCCGACACTTCAAAGCACGACCAACACCGGTTACAGCATTCACCCTTAAGAACACATGATCACCAACCTGAAACTCAATGTCCTTCCTTCTCTTATCATGATAACTCTTCTGCCTACTCCGAGAAGCTTTCATCTTCTCTTGAGTCATCTTGACCTTCTCGGTCGTCTCTTGTACAACATCCGGTCCTAACAAGGCACTTTCACCTGACTCAAACCAACACAACGACGTCCTACACCTCCATCTATACAAAGCCTCAAACGGTGCCATCCCGATACTAGAATGAAAACTGTTGTTATGAGTAAACTCAATCAACGGTAAACATTCGACTCAACTGACACCTTACTCCAAAACACAAGCTCTCAACAAGTCTTCCAAACTCTAAATAGTCCTCTACGTCTGACCATCAGTCTGAGGATGATAAGCAGAATCCAACCTCAACTTAGTTCCCAAAGCAGCTTGCAAACTCTCCCAAAACTTAGAAGTAAACCTCGGATCCCGATCTGACACAATGCTAGAAGGAATACCATGCAACCTGACAACTTGCTCAATGTAGATCTCAGCCAACCTCGCCATAGACATACCGGTCTTGATAGGAATAAAATGCGCTGACTTCGTCAACCGATCAACAATCACCCAAATCGAATCAAAACCCTACACAATCTTCGACAAAGCTCCAACAAAGTCCATAGAGATACTATCTCACTTCCACTATGGCACAAACAACGGTTGCATCAAACTCGACAGTTTCTGATGTTCAATCTTTGACTTCTGACAAACCAAACAAGCATACACAAACTCAGCTATATCCTTCTTCATTCCAGGCCACCAAAACAACTTCTTCAGATCCTAATACATCTTCGTCGCTCCTGAATGAATACTCAAACTACTCTGATGACCTTCGTCCAAAATACGCTTCTTAAGTTCAGGCACATCTGGCACACACACTCGATCACGAAACATCAAGACACAATGATCATCCAATCTAAAGTCAACACCATTACCTTGCTTAACCAACACCACATGATCTACAAGTTCCAAATCCTCTTTCTGACCAACCTTGATCTCTTCCAAAATGTTACTTGTCAACTTCAACATTCCCAACTTCACACTTCCAGGCGTCAACTCACAAACCAAACTCAAATTCTGAAACTGCTCGATCAACTCCAATTCTTTAACCATCAAAGCAGACATATGCAAGGACTTCCTACTCAAAGCATTTGCCGCCACATTCGCCTTTCCTGGATGATAGCTCAACTGGAAATCATAATCCTTAAGAAATTCCAACCACCGTCTCTGCCTCATATTCAACTCCTTTTGATCAAACAAATAGTTCAAACTCTTGTGATCACTAAACACTTCAAACCTCGAACCATACAAGTAATGCCTCCAAATCTTCAACACAAACACAACTGCCGCCAATTCCAAATCATGAGTCGGATAATTCTTCTCATGCACTTTCAACTGCCTCGATGCATAAGTGATAGGTCCGTAAGTGCATGAAAATATCGGTTTTAGTATAAAAGATGTCGAATCCCACAGAGACCAATTTCAAGTATCGTTATCTATTGTCACGTTGTTTATCTAAGGTGATGATCATTAGTTTAGTTGCAAAATATGAAAATAACTTGTTTTAATTAATTTTAATGACGAGAGTCCGGAATATAATTCATGTCGACCGTGAATACTTTGTTAAGTTATATTTTATTATTGTAACAGGACAATATTTTCGCGCGTAAAAAGAATTAAATTAAAGAGGTCGTCAGCTTTCGCATGTACGACACCGAGTTTTAACTTTGTAATCTATTCGACCGCTTTCGCGTGTACGCCTTACAACTTCAAAACTCTGTTTGAAAAATAATCAATTTACGTGCGAAAAGTTATTTTTAGTAGAAATTTTAATTTAAAGGTACCGTCGGCTTTCGCACGTCCGTTACCGCATTTTAAACTCACAGACGCCAGCTTTCGCATGTCCAGCTACAAGTTAAAAATTACGTTTTTTGAAAATTAGTAATTTCTAAATCAATTATAAAAACGTTGTCGCTGAATTTTAAAATTAATTCCTAGAAATTCTATGGACAGATACCGGTTTCACTCTTTCCATATGAAACCGATATCGCGTTATTCTAGCTTTCACCGTAAATATTCATCGTTAAAAAAACAGAATTTTCAGGCTTAAAAATAATTCCTGTTACAACTTTTAATCATACAACTTAACAGAGTATTAGGTACGACGTTCATCACATTCCAGACTCTATAAAAATCTACTCATACATGGTATAAGTAACAAATAAACAATTGTTCATGCTATTCATTATAATTGGAACATAGAAACAAAAGAAGAAAATAGATGTGAGTAGTAACAGAACCTGAAACAAAGTTGGATACTTTGAATTAAAGAGATAGACACACAACTACAGTGCACATCAACAATCCAATTTGAATAGAATATATGCCCAAACCGCAGCAACATAAAGAATTGGAATTGAATGATTACGTATCAGCACATCAACCAAGTGACCAACACTTAAACGCAGCAACAGGAATTGGAATTGAATGGTATATTAACTAATTTAGGCACAACAACCATACAATTCAATCGGTTTTAAATTAGAGCAGGCAGGTGCAGCAACAGGGCAATCGTAAAGTACGACAAGAGAAACTAAATTGGAATGGAAAGGAATAATAAAAACTGAAACTTGGAATTGAATTTAATAGGAAAAAGTATTTTGCAGAACTAAATTATAAAGTGCAGTCGCTAAAACGAAAACCGGAATTTGAAACTACAAAAGCACTTGAAAGTGAAAAACATAAGTTGTTTCTAAATAACTGAATTTATCTCTAAAAGGGCTTGGTGTCTTTCAATTGAGTTCTTCAGGTGTATTTATAGACAAAAATCTCCTTTGAAGTGCTTCTGATCATGTCTTAAGTAGTGGAGAAAATGGAGGAAGTGGAAAAAACTGATACTGAAACTGTGGAACGTGGGATGAGAATTGGTCTGCCTTTTACTTCCTATTCACTTCTGACTTTTTAACCTTGTGTTTTTCCTTTTTTACCCTTTCTTTCCTTTTTCGCCGAAGTTCCTCATTTTGATGCGCGAAGACCTTTAACCGATAAATACCTGAAATAGACACACAATACCAGCATAACATTGCAAAAATTTATAAAATCAAAATCAAAAAATGTGTAAGACGAGTCAAAATAATAGTGCATTTTACGTGTTATCAATAAGCCACAACCTGACGATTCTGCATTAACACACCACCAAGACCCATCTTCAAAGCATCACAATACACAAGAAACAATTGCTTTGGATTCAGAAAAATCAACACGGGCGCTGAAGTTAACCTCTTCTTCAACTCAAGAAAACTATTCTCACACTTGGAATCCCAAACATAAGCTTGTCCTTTCCGAGTCAACTGCGTCAATGGCAACGCTAACTTAGAGAATCCCTCAATGAACCTCCGATAGTAACTTGCCAAACCAAGAAAACTTCTAACCTCAAAAACAGACTTCGACGATTCCCACTGCATCACCGCATCAACCTTAGATGGATCCACCGCAATGCCACCTTTCGAAATCACATGACCAAGAAAACTCACTTCCCGCAACCAAAACTCACACTTCGACAACTTAGCGAACAACTGCTTCTCCTTCAAGACTTGCAACACAATCCTCAAATGCTCAGCATGCTCCTCCTCCGACTTTGAATACACCAAAATATCATTTATAAACACCACCACAAACTGATCCAAATAAGGATGGAAAATCCTATTCATATACTCCATGAAAACACCTGGCGCATTAGTCACACCAAATGGCATCACAAAATACTCATAGTCACCATACCTCGTCCTGAACGCAGTTTTAGATATATCTTCCCCCTTCACTCTTATCTGATGATATCCTGATCTCAAGTCAATCTTACTGAACACTTCCGCACCAACCAACTGATCCATCAAATCATCAATCCTCGGAAGCAAATATCGATTCTTAATAGTCACCTTGTTCAACTGCCGATAATCCACACACAACCTCATACTACCATCATTCTTCTTCATCAGCAACACAGGAGCACCCCACGGAGAAACACTCGACCTAATGATCTTCTTCTCGAGCAACTCTTCCAACTGCTTATTCAACTCGCCCAACTCTGATGCAGACATCCGATACGGCGCAATCGAAATAGGATTCGTTCCTAGCGCCAAATCAATTGCAAACTCAACTTCCCTCTCCGGCGGTAAATCGGTAATGTCATCCGGAAACACTTCTGGAAACTATTGCACTACCAGCAAATCGCCAACACCTTTCTCACCACTTTCCTTCAAAGAAGCAAACATCATGAACACACTAGCTTCACCATCTAAGGACTTCTTCACTTGCGCCACGGTCAAGAACTTCCCACCAACTTCTTCCACCAGCTTAGAGAATATCATACTCTTGGTTAAACAATTGATGTTAACACCAAAAGTCAACATCCAATCCATTCCGAAAATCACGTCCATATGCTCCAACGGTAAGCAAACCAAATCCAACTCAAAGTCAACACAACCAAAACTGATGGGACACTTAGCACACACCAAAGAAGTAGTCACTGAGCCATTGGTCGGGGTATCGATGACCATTCCACGCAACAACGGAGTCACAACCAAGCCAAAATGCTCAACACAACTACTCGCGATAAAAGAATGCGTAGCACCAGTATCAATAATTGCAATCAAAGGAGTACTATTGATAAAAACACATACCTCAGATTGTTGAGATAATATTCATAAATCCCTATTATAGTTTTAAAGATGAAAAAATATATTTCGATTTTATTTTATAAATGGATTCTGATATTATTGCATTTAACATCTTTGTATGAGTATTTTTAGTTGCAGGAACTTAAGCTCAAAAGGTTGATATAACTAGTTCCCTAAAAATTATTGAAGCATCTCATACAATGAACAAAGCAAGAAGTTAATGGATAAGAATGCATTGGATAGAATTGGACCAAACATGCCCAAGCTTTTGGAACACGTTGGCACATCCAAAACAATACTACAAATGGTTTTGGTTTTGGATTTTTGTTTGTCTCTAAAACCACCTCATATCCAATCAAACATTGGCTTGCAAGTACAAACAAATGGGTGCTTTTTAACCAAAGTTGTTCAGACAAGAAAACAAGAAGGTTCCGAACAAAATGGATTTTTATCAAGAACAAGCCATGTAAAAAGCTACACGTGGAACACAAATGAAATTAATTGGCTGTAAAGCTTTAGCTTGGCACACGTGAGAAGAAGAAAGAAATATCTATCATGCACACTTACATGGGTCCACAAGAAATTGAGATAAAGAAAGAAGCTACACGTGGGAACACAAAAGGCATGAGATGTAATGCCTTAACTCCATACGCTCCTCACGTGGGAAAGAAGAAATAGCAAAATGTTTTGAGCAATTGGTTGCCTATAAACACCAAGCCATCAGCTGAAGGAAAGGCACCGAATTTTTGATAAAGAATTGCAGCATACAAAGCAAAATCACAAAAGCTCTCTCATTTTTAGTTTATCTCAGTGTTCTAAAAATTGCTCTTTTGTGTTGAGCTCTTTTTAGTTTTTACCACAGATATTTTATTTTGATTCAAGTAAGAATTTATTTCTTATTTGATTGTAAAGCTTGTAGGTAACAAGTGTGTAAAAAAGGGACAAGGGTAAAATCACTCAGTTGTAGGAAAAGATCAGGAAGATCTAGCAAGGGTGATTTGTACTCGTTTGTTCTTTGGTTGTAAAAGCAAAGGTAGATTTACTCAGTTGCTGGAAAGATCAGTTAGATCTAGCAAGGGGTAAAAATTACTCATTTGTGTAAAAAGAAGACAAAAGAGGACTTGTGGTTAACGTTACTTAACGCAACTACCTAGTGGACAATCTCACACTTGTGTGGGGGGTGGAAGTAGCCGGTGTTTGGCGAACCACGATAACTTTCGTGTGTCATCTCTCTTTTCCTACTTGCTTTTAATTTATTTTTCTAATATCACACACCTCACAATAATTAGTATTATTATTGTTACTAACAAACTTTAGTGATTTCTAAATTAAAAGAAATTTTTATCAGACATATTTTAAACAGGTCACAATTCAAACCCCCATTTCTTGTGAAAATATTTACTTCACAGATGAGATTATTCGGCTGCTCCACTTCCTCTGCATTCAAAGCAAACACCTTACCCGCTGCCTTCTTTGGTTTGGTACACTTGGTGCTCAAATAACCCGCTTCACCACAATTGTAACAAGTAATATCCCTCTTAAATTCATAAGTCTTGCGACCCTTCTGACCACACTTGTAGCAACTATCTCCTTTCTTACAATCATTAGCAAAATGACCAAAAATACCACACTTGTAGCACTTGACTTCTGCTACATTCACCTTGGAACCTCCACCAACATCTTTCTTCTTCCCTTTATCCTTGTTGTACGACTTCCCAAATCCATGGCCTTTTCTTTTCTTGTCACTCACAGCTTTGTAATAACTCATCCTAGCCTTCCCGGCGTCATCAAACATACGACACTTATGCACCTAAGTGTCAAAGTCTCTAATCTCATGGAAACAAATGTACTGATAGATCTCCGGCCTCAAGCCATTCTCAAACTTCACACACTTAGAAACCATAGCATCTTCCACATTGATGTAAGGACAAAACCTTGAAAGCTCCTCATACTTAGCAGCGTACTCAGCAACAGACATGCTCCCTTGCTTCAAGTTCAAGAACTCAGCTTCCTTCTTGTTTCTCAAATCCTCCGAAAAGTACTTCTTGAAGAACTCATTCTTAAACCTCACCCAAGTGATAGCATCACCACTAGCCTCAATCCTCCTCTTGGTACTCGTCCACCAGTACTCAGCCTCCTTAGCAAGCATATGAGTAGCTAACATAACCTTCTGATCATCATTAGCCACCATAGTACGAAAGATCCTCTCCATGCTTTCCTTCCAAGTCAAAGCTCCTTCCGGGTCAAACCTCCCCTTGAACTTCGGCGGTTTGTTCCTCATGAAACGATCAAGCCTCTGCTCCTCCGCTTCTCCTTGGTCTTTCTGACCATGACCACCATTCCCTTGATTCTGAGCCAAAACTTAAACCATTGCAGTCAAAGCTGCTGCAATCGCATCATCATTCATACCACTTCCGCCAGCCATCTCACTTAAACAACAAAACCAACCAACAGGTAAGAACAACAGCAAAATAGAACAATAAGTATCGAAGGCAACTCAATATACCATTCTAATACAACAGGTAATTCACCGGGTTTTGGTCCGGACAAGACCGACATGGCTCTGATACCAACATGTAACGCCATATTTCTATTAAAGCGATAAATCACGCAATTATAATAAATAATTAAGAAATAGACGCCACGTCTTCGAATAAATCACCAAATGAACATGCATAGAACATAAAACATCACAGCGGAATATCACCATACAACTTCAAATAATAGCCATGTCATCAACCATGAAATGCAACAAACTCCTAAATAAATTCCAACATAGGTACATCTCAAAACAAAAGAAATCCAAGACATAAAAGTAAATTCCGTCCTAGATCAGAGCCTCTATAAGACACTACAAAGTGAAAATAAATGGAGGAAGCTCCCGCTATCCTCAAGCAACTCACCAAAGCAATGCAATCAACTAATCCTGCACCCCGTCTACCCATTCATACAAATAGGTAGGCGGTCAACCGAACGACCACTTGGGGTTAGCTTCACATCAATCATAATCGAAAAGATAATCAAGATTAAGTAAACATAGCATTACATCATTCATAAATTATCATCAACAATATTTGCACAAGTATAAGATTCATCAATTACAAATAATCACCAAGCACACAAACGCACCAACAAATAGTTCACCTCAGACACATAAACAAATATGACTCACCCTAAAACATGCGAAGTGCCTAGACCGACTATAAACACGTGTGGTACCAAATCATCTCCGAGGCCGTCGCCCCTGATGCCAACTGAACATCATAATCACCCCGCATAAACACCCCGCATAATTGAATTCAAAAGTATTCGCCACCAAATATGGAGATGAAATCCAACAACAACTGTGTGTGGACCTATGACTTGACAACAACAAAACATATTTCATGCGACTTCAACAAATCCACACCAGCATATTTCAATACATGCTTACACCAACAATTCAACACCAATAGCATGTAAGAAAATTCACCAACAACATATATGCACATCACATATATAATCACAACAACATATATGCACATCACATATATAATCACCAACAACATATATGCACATAAACATATATACTCACCAACAACAACATATGCACATAAACATATATTCTCACCAACAACAATATATATGTACATAAACATATATAATCACCAATCATGTCATATTAAGTCGACAACTTAACATAATTCTCACAATTTCAGTTAGCGGAGAAAATACACCAATTTATGACAATCATCATATTTAATCACCAAACCATCATTCATACAACTTATAAATTCATATCAAACCATTCATGAAAGGATTCCAAAGTAAATGGGTTCAATGAATATTTTCAACCAAGTTCGTATAATATAATTTCACAACTTTAAACAATTAGGTCAATGAACCAAAACAAAGCAAAACAACTCAATTGCCTCAAATATGTATGCACACTAGTCACATATGAATGTAGGTGTACATGAGCGTTTCACCGACCAATTACAATGAATTCTCACAAATCACAAAGTTCGTATCAAAATGCCACTTTTCCAGATAGAATCCATTTTCAAAGCAAAACAATTTAACTCTCAATGAAATACATCAATACCATTTTTAGGAACCACATAAATAGCATACATACTTAATCCTACATCATTCACTTGAGAAAAACAAGTTTCGGAAAAATCAGCGTTCTTGGACATGTTACAAAGGTTAATTTTGTTTCATCAAATCATGTCCAATTTGTCCTTAAATGATGTTTCAATAGGATTAGATGTATAAACAATGATTAACTAAGTCAAAAGAAACAATTTAGAAAGTTCGGATTGGTCCCCAACTGCACGAAGCGAAAAATCAAAAGTTGTTGAACAGGGTGCTGCTCGCTTAAGCGAAGGGTTGCTCGCTTAAGCGACCGGCTTCCAGTAAGTCTTGGACTTGCTCGCTTGCAGCTCGCTTGGAGCTTGCTCAAGCGACCTGTGTCCAGAATCAACTGGGCTTGTTCGCTTGGAGCTCACTTGGCGCTCGCTCAAGGGACCTGTGTCCGTAATCAACTAGGCACTGTAACAGCCCGATTTTTCGTTATTTTGGTTTTAATTATTGTATGTATATTTATTTATGCTTGTATGTGATTATTTACTCTTGGGGATGTATTTTTCTTGGGTTTAGTGTTAGAAGGGTATTTTGGTTTTTTTGGTGAGCAAGGGTAAAATGGTAATTTTGGTCAAGGGTTAATTGTAGCGTTCTAGGTGAGGACCAATTGTTTAGTAATTTGTTAGTTTGTGGTAGTAATTAGAATTAGTGCCGGTAGTTACTAAATATTTTATCGTTAATAAGTTAGAAACTAGTAAGTGGAATAATTATAATTGAGCTCATTTATCAATTGGCGGGTTAGGCTCAATGGAGTGAGACTATATAACCCAACTTTTGAGAGAAACTAGGGTTAGAACCTTTTTCATTTCACACATAGAGGCTAGAGAAAGGAAGAGGCTAGAGAAAGGGTTTGGAGAGGAGAAACTTGAAGAGGGGAAGATTTTGGAGCAAAAGTGAAGCTTAGGCTTGGATTGTTGAAGTTAGAGGTAAGGGGGCTAGTCTTCAAACATAATCTCTTTTCTACCCTTTTCTCATAAGTGCTTAAGTAAATAAGTGATTATGTGATTAAGTGATTATTTGGATTTGAGTATGTAAATTCATGTTTAGATGTTGATGCTATGATTGTATATGTGAATTGAATGATTAATTGTTGTTGATAATGAATTCATATGCCAAAAATCATATATGTGGGTGTGTTGTATTTTTGTGAAAAGAGAATGAATAATGAAGTTGTGGTTTGTTGAATTTTGAATGAATTCGTGATTAATTGTTGTTGATGATGTTTTGAAACATGTTGTTGATGGATAGGTGTAATGATTATGCCTATTGGTGAATTGATGATGAAAGTTGTTATTGTTGTTGAATATTTGTGAAAGTTTGGTGAATTATTGAATTTTGACAAAATGATGTTTTAATCTTGACTTTTGAGCATCATTGAGTATGTTTTCATGTATATGACCTGTAAACATTATTTGTGACGTGTTTTGAGCGTGGAAAGATCAAAATTGGAGTGTTTGGGAAAAAAGGTTTTGAAATTTGAAGTTTTTTTTTTTCTGAACTGATGAGCGTTCGCTTAAGCGAGATCCCAGCGAACCCCAAGCGAGCGTGCCTAGGTCGCTTCTGGACACAGTTCGCTTGAACGAGCTGTAAGCGAACGAGAATGTTGCTTCTGGACAAAGTTCGCTTAAGCGAGCGGTAAGCGAGCTCCAAACGAACGAGCCCAGAATGCTACTGGGGCCTGGTCGCTTAAGCGAACCAGACTTCGCTTAAGCAAGCAGCACCCTGTTCAGCCACTTTTGATTTTTCGTTTCGTGTACTTGGGGGCCAATCCGAACTTTCTAAATTGTTTCTTTTGGCTTGTTTGATCATTACTTATGTATTTAATCCTATTGAAACATCATTTGTATTGAATTGGACTAAGTTTTACGAATCGATTCTAATATTTGGAAAAATGTCCAAGAACATCAATTTTCCGAAAACTTGTTTTCTCAAGTGAACGATGTAGGATTAAATATGTATGCTATTTATATGATTAACAATATGGTCTTGAATTATTTCATTGAGAACTAATTTGTTTTACTTTGAAAATGGACTATATTTGGAAAAGTGATATTTTGAGACGAACTTTGTGATTTATGAGAAGTCATTGTAATTGGCCGGTGAAACGCTCATGTACGTACACCTACATTCATATGTGACTAGTGTACTTACTTAGTGGAGACAATAGAGCTGTTTTGTTTCGTTTTGGTTCATGGATCCCAATTATTAAAGTCGTGAATTATATTATACGAACTTAGTCGAAAATATTCATTGAGCCCAGTTACTTTGAAATTCCTTCATGAATAGTTTGATATGATTATATATGTTTATGTGCATATATGTTGTTGGTGATTATATATGTTTATGTGCATATATGTTGTTGGTGATTATATATGTTTATGTGCATATATGTTGTTGGTGGTTGTATATGTTATGTGCATATATGTTGTTGGTGATTATATATGTCTATGTACATATACGTTGTTGGTGAATTTCTCTTACATGCTATTGATGGTGAATTGTTGGTGTAAGCATGTATTAGATTATGTTGATGTGGATTTGTGGAATTCGAATGAAATATGTTTTGTTGTTGTCGAGTCCTAAGTTCACATACAGTTGTTGTTGAATTTCATCTCCATGTTGGTGTTGAATACTTATGTATTCAATTATGCGGGGTGTTATGATGTGTTTGTTGCATCAGGGGCGACGACCTCGAAGATGAAATTGGTACCACACGTATCTAGAGTCGGTCTAGACACATTGCATGTTATAGGAAGAGTCGTGTTTGCTTATGTGTTTGATGTGAATACGTGTTGGTGTATTGGTGTGCTTGGTGATTGGTTGTAATTGATGAACCTTATGCTTGTGCATTTATTGATGAAAATAATTTATGTCCATGCTTATTTATGAAAGATTAAATTATTAATGCATGTTTAATCCTGTTTATCTTTTGTATTATGATTGATGTGAAACTAACCCCCAGTGGTCTGTGGTGAACCGCCTACCTATTTGTATGAATGGGTAGACGGCGTGCAGGATTAGTTGATTGCATTGCTTTGGTGAGTGCTTGAGGATAGCGAGAGCTTCCTCCATTTATTTTTGCTTGTTGTGTCTTAGAGAGGCTCTGATCTAGGACGGCGTTACTTTAATGTCTTGGATTTATTTTATTTTGAGATGTATTTATGTTGAGATTTATTTGGGAGTTGGTTGCATTTTCATGATTGTTGACATGGCTATTATTGAGATGTATTTTGAGTTTCCGCTATGACCTTTTATGTTGAGATATTTTCATGCATGATTTCTTGGTGATTTATTCGATGACGTGACGACTATTTCTTATTTATTTATTTATTGTAATTGCATGATTTATCGATTAAATAGAAATAGGGCGTTACAGGCACACTCGCTTAAGCGCTCGCTTGGCGCTCACTCAAGCGAACACTCATCAGTTCAGTCAAAAAAATTCGAATTTCAAAACCCTTTTTCCCAAACACTCCAATTTTGATCTTTCCACACCCAAAACACATCCCAAATAGTGTTTACAAGTCATATACATGAAAACACACTCAATGATGCATAAAACTTGATATTAAAACATCATTTTCTCAAAATTCAACAATTCACCAAACTTTCACAATTTTTCAACAACAACAACAATTTTCATCATCAATTCACCAATAGGCATACTCATTGAGTCTATTCATCAACAACATGTTTCAAAACAACATCAACAACAAATAATCATGAATTCACTCATCATTCAACAACCACAACTTCATTTTTCATCAATTTTAGACAAAAACATAACATACCCACATATATAACTTTTGGCATGTAAAACTCATCATCAACAACAATTAATCATTCAATTCATATGTATAATCATATTATCAACATCTAAGCATGAATTTATACACTTAAACTCAAATAATCACTTAATCACATAATCACTTATTCAATTAAGCACTTATGATAAATGGGTAGAAAAAGATTATGTTTGAACACTAGCCCCCTTACCTCTAATTCCAAAATCCAAGTCTCACTTTTGCTCCAAGATTTTTCACCCTCTTCAAGCCTCTTCTCTTCAAACCCTTACTTCCTTTCTCTAGCCTTTTTTTCTCTCTCTACCTCTCTTGTGTTATGAAATGAAATGTTTTAACCCTAGTTTCCTCAATGACTAAGGTTTAAATAGGCTCACTTCTATTGGGCTTAACCCATTATGTCTTAATGGGCTCAATTTATAATTAATCAAATTCTCTAGTATCTATCTCACTAACGATAAAATAACTAGTAACCACCGGCACTAATTCTAATTATCATGACATACTAACAACTTAATAAACGAAAGGTTCTCACTTAAGAACGCTACAATAACCCTCGACCAAAATTACTAATTTACCCTTGCTCACCAAAAAGACCAAAATGCCCTTCTAACACGAAAACCCAAGAAAATACACCCAATGATAAATAATCACACACAAGCATATAAAAACACACATAAAAATAATACAAAATAAAATAACGAAAAATCGAGCTGTTACAGTTAGGATTCTTCGAATCCCCTATATTTAGCTGTTGGAATTACATAACAATCAACTCTTATTCATGCTATTTATCGTTATCTATCTAAGTGATGAGTTCGTGGGGTTTTACTACCTATCAGTTGTCGAGTTACACCTGTTGATCATACAGGTAGGTACATGTTGGGTCTTAGTCTCTTAGAAATATGGGTTCATTCCCCTCCAGATATCGAGTTGCACCTATTGACCATGCGGGTAGGTATGCATGGGGTCTTACTCTCTCAGAGGTAATTGAAACATAGACTTGAATTAGTGTTCATAAATTCCCAATGGTGTGGTCCCAATGCTCCTTAAGGTTCCCTCATTTATGAATCTTAGAAGTACATAACACACTCTCCCTCTCGGTAGTTCTACAAACGGGCAACCCTATCAGCGTCTACCTTACCAAGGTTTGAGGAGAGTGAAGTTACTGGGCCGATTTAAGTCGTGAAGTCACATGTTTCCCTAATCACTAACTAGTTACTTCCTAATTGGAATATGTTTGCACCAATATTAGATATATCGCTTCCCTAAGTGCCTATGTATCAGAGTTATGCTTCAGAGGAGACAAATCTTACGCATGACAGTAAAATTAAATAAAATAAAAAAAATAACTGAATAAAGACTTTAAATTAAATAAATATCCAACAACCAGAATATAAGTTCATCTTAAAACCCTAGCTTAAAAATATTTAGTTACTCATGGTAACTAAAGACAAATTACAAAGGAAATAAAACATACCCTAGAGAAACTTGGAGTGAGGAGAGGGAACTCCTCCCTGGAAGCTCCTAGTGCTTGCCTTTCTCTTGAACCGCTTGGTTCTGAATGAGAGGAGTGATATTTATAGATGATGAGAAAGGAAATAGACTTAATTTCGTAAATGATTATAAAAGAGAGAATACACGATCTTATATAGACAATATTATTTTCGATTATCTTTCTTTCTAAAGCTTGTCTAGTGAAGAAATCCCTAACCCTAATTCTTAACTTAGCTTTTTCCCTCCCATTCCAGCGCAATTAATTCACACCGTTGACTTCCTCATCCCTTTAACATGCAATAACTCTCGTTTCATTTCATGTTGTTTGACATTCATTAAATGGTTTAAGGCAATTCATTTCAAATTTGAATGGCAGTTCAACACCAACAAACAAAGTTAATACAGACAAGCTTGATTTAGAAAGATTGAGTGCATTTTCTAATCAGCCGATCTGAATTTCTTCTATTGCATTAAATTCACACCTTTAACTTCCCCATCCCTTTAACACGCAATTGATTCACTCATGCGCATGATTAAAGCTCCCTATGCAGATTAAAGCTTCAGCTCTAACAAAATTTGACTTTTTTCCAAACAAAATCCTCACAAAGCATAAAACTCTATATCTTCTTACCATAAATATGCGGCCTAGGCTTAAAATCATTTTATTATCATTAAATGTACAAGCATTAATTTCTATATTGATTGCATATCCTAATCAGCGGTTCATTTGGAATTTATGTTTCAATCCCACGCACCTTTCACTCCTGTCGATCTGACTTTCTTCTATTGCATTTAATTCATTCAAGTCATTCATCTGTTTTGTTTTCCCATTATTACTGCGCCATTGATTGCTCTCTATGCAGATTAAAGCTTCAGCTCTTTTCCATGTCCATATATATATATATATATATATGTGTGTGTGTGTGTGTGTGTGTGTGTGTTTAGTTATCAGAATCATTTGCCTTTTTTCCAAACAAAATCCTCACAAAGCATAAAACTCACCTCACTGTTTCAAGCATGGCCGATTGTCCTCTCACCACATTGCTCACCTATCATTGCCTGACAGGTATATATGTTGGTTTTATGTCTATCCATAAAGCGCTTTTGTTTATCCTATGTTTGCGCATTACAATTCGTTATTGTTGCTAATATTTTGTACTAACTATTTTTCTGTGTATTGTTCTTTGTTATGGCAACAAATAGAAATCAAATGAAGAATCTGTTGTTGACCTTAATGGTGGTGATATTAACAAGGTATTAACTATAATTAATTACTCAATTATTTGTTTGATTATGTCAGTAAAAATGTGCGAATGTGGGGATTCGTGTAGCGACACAAACATGGTACACACTCCTGTTGGCAAGAGTACTTCGTTAAAAAGATCATCTGGTGAGATAGATTTTGTTGCCGATGGAAGCGTTGAAATTGGACAGGCATCTGTTAAACAACCAACAAAGATGGTGCGCGTCAAACTTGAACCTAATGAATAGAGTTGTCCGTGCGTTGTGGCCGAGGAGGAGCTTCTATTTTCTGTTTTTCTTTTGTTCTTTGTTTTTATGTTTTGTTATATCGTGTCGAACCTAAGCAACAGAACCATTATTATGGCAGTTTCTGTATTTTATTGTTGTTAAGCATTTTGCTATTGGACAGGTCTTTGTTTATCCTGGTTTATATTATTTAGTCTTCTAAAAGCAATGAACCCTATCATTTGCATTATTTTATTAAAAATCACCACTCTTCCTATAGGTTGTTTGATTTGTTTAAGGTAAGTTAGTTTTGATTGTAGACTGATGTACGAAAGATGTATTGAATCTGTTCTAAGCAATCTGTTACTTACGTATTCATCTACCTAAATTACTCTATATTACATATGGTAATACACTTGCAGAGTTTTGAAGAATTGCTATATACACACAGTCAGTTTACCTATTCATATATCAATCATCATATCATTTAATTGATTTGTGTAATTGAGTGAGGGACATAAAACTTTCACAAGAATCTGGTGAACTATTCATTGCTCTGCTATCATCATGGTATATAAATTAAAACTGTTCAATTTGGTTAGAGAAATATAACTCTGTCAAAAAACAAATATTGTGTGCAAAGAGATTTAAAAATTTCATATGATGGTTTGACATTAAAGCATTGTACATTTAATCCTCTTGCTAGAGCACCTTTCAGCTACCAATAAATTATCCATTCATCTTGCCATACGTTTCATGTATAGGTTGGGAGTTAGACATGATTTTTGCTTATTTAATTCCAATTATAGTCGCAAATCATATTTCCCATTTTGTGGTTATTAGAGTCAACTATTTTTTGTAAGTTAGAATGTCATGAAAATGAATGTGTTAACTAGCGATCATTATTGAGTCAAAGTGGAAGTCCAATATGATATCATTTGATTTTGCAATCGGTTTGTTATAAAGTCTCATAAATCATACAAATAACGTCTAATGTTGTTTATCATGAATTTTTTCGCAATGTAGCCTAAATTGTGTATTTTGTATGATTGAACGAAATTAAAGTTCTTATATTTGTAATATTTATGACTTAGAATGTATCATAAATCGTGTACTTTGTATGATTGAACAGAATTAAAGTTCTTCTATTTGTATGATTTATGACTTAATGTTATATGACTTAGGACTCATTCTACTATAGTCTAATACAAGCTTACGTTACATTGTTAGTTACTACATTCTATAAGACCCGTGCGTCAGCACGGGTCGGAGTTCTAGTTTCTAATAAATTAAGTCACGAATCAATCTTTTAGAACTAATGAATCACTACTAAATTATAACACAGTCATTCCACTTCGTAAATATAATACGATACTTTTGAACCTTCCTGACTCATTGAACTCAATCTAAAATCATTGCAGCAAATATCTTTGGTCATAACAACACATGTCAATAAATCATACTAGAAAACCAAAATTGCATATTGAGTAAAATAGGATGATATTTATTTTTGTAGTTGAAGGACGGGAGTAGGAGTAGTTTTGATTGGAGTCAAGTAGTAAAAGTAGAACATTTGTAGTGTATTTAGTTAAACAAAAAACACGCCGGCGCATTTGCGAATGTGTGTTTGGGGTAAGAATACATACAATACAACACAACAGTACTGCTGTCTGTGAGTGCTGCTAGGGAATTGTCGTCATTCATTCGGCAACGGAAATCTCAATACAACACAACACAAACCCTCTCTCTTCTGTGATTTCACTCACCACCCCCATTTTCGACCAGGTACCTTTCTTCTCTCTACTCATTTTTACTCTACTTCTCTTCACTCTCACTCTTACTTCAAATCTATGAGTGCTTTATTTCCATTTACGATTAACTTCTTCATTATTTAACTCATTTATCCTTAGTTGAGTTACCCGTCTCTACTTAATTCTTTGTCTGCATAGGGATGGGTTAAGTCTTTACAATTTTACTTAATACTTTTAACATTATTATAATTACACAACCAATTAAATGTCAATTAATGATTGCTATTTTCTATTTTGTCATGGAAAAGAGCGAAAAACAAATCACTATTGTTGTATGTTGGTTAATCTCTTGAAATGGAATTGATTCATTTTTGTTGAATTTGGTTTCTAGGGATTCATGTGATTATGGATTTAAAACCAAAGAGGAAAAGTGTTACGGAGAATGGTGATGGTGGGGAGGATTTGGCCCTTGCAAATGGGAATGATGTTGGTCCTCTTGTTAGGCATGCCTTTGAAATGGGACGACCAGAGGGGCTTCTTCGCCAGATGAGTTTTGTGGTTAAGGAAAAGGAAGCTGAAATCGAGGAGATGTGCAAGACTCATTACGAGGAGTTCATCCTTGCAGTCGATGAGCTTCGTGGAGTGTTGTTTGACGCGGAAGAGTTAAAGAGTCAGCTCCATGGTGACAATTTTAAGTTACAGCAGGTTGGCAGTGACCTTCTTGTCAAGCTTGAAGAGCTTCTTGAGTGTTATTCTGTTAAGAAGAATGTGGCTGAAGCTGTAAAAATGTCCAAGAAGTGTGTTGAGGTGTTAGAGCTTTGTGGAAAGTGTAACAGTCAAGTTTCTGAAGGCCAGTTTTATTCAGCATTGAAAACTGTTGATTTGCTTGAGAAAAGTTACCTTCAGAGTATTCCTCTGAAGGCTCTCAAAGTGGCCGTAGAGAGAAGAATTCCTGTAATAAAATTGCACATTGAGAAGAATGTTTGCAGTCAAGTTAACGAATGGATGGTTCAGATAAGGAGTTCTGCTAGAAATATTGGGCAAACAGCAATTGGCCGTATTGCAACAGTTCGCCAAAGGGATGACGAGATGCTAGAACAGCAGAGAAAGGCTGAGGAACAATATATTTCAGGAGCAGGGAGTCTCGCTTACACTTTGGATGCCGAAGAATTTGACGAAGATTCTGTTATCAAGTTTGATCTAACACCTCTTTATCGTGCTTGTCATATTCATGATTTTCTAGGAATCCGAGAGAAGTTTCGTGAATACTACTATACTAACAGATTGTTACAACTAAATTCCGACCTTGAAATATCTTCAGCACAACCTTTTGTTGAATCTTACCAGACATTTTTTGCTCAAATTGCTGGTTTCTTTATGGTTGAGGATAGAGTCCTCAGAACTGCCGGGGTCCTCCTGGTAGCTGATCAAGTTGAAACAATGTGGGAGACAGCTGTGGCTAAAATGACAACCATATTAGAGGAGCAGTTCTCCTCTATGGAGTCGGCCACACATCTTCTCTTGGTGAAGGATTATGTCACTCTGTTTGGGTCTACTCTTAGACAATATGGGCATGACATTGGCACACTTCTTGATGTGCTTGATAGCAGCCATGAGAAGTACCACCAGCTTCTCTTGGAAGAATGCCGGCAACAAACTGTTGATGTTCTCGGCAATGACTCATATGACCAACTGTCGATAAAAAAGGAATCTGACTATGAGAATGTTGTTCTTTCATTTCATCTTCAAACATCAGATATTATGCCTGCTTTTCCATATGTTGCACCATTCTCCTCCATGGTACCTGATGTGTGTCGCATTGTGAGATCCTTTATCAAAGGCTCCGTTGATTACTTGTCTCATGGTATTGGTTTGCATATGAATGTCTTTGATGTTGTGAGGAAGTATTTGGACAAGTTCCTGATTGACGTATTGAATGCAGTATTACTCAATACAATTAATGGTGGCAACATCGCTGTACCTCAAGTTATGCAGATTGCTACAAACATAGCTGTCCTTGAAAGAGCCTGTGATTTTTTCCTTCGACAAGCAGCCCAATTATGCGGCATCCCTTGCCGATCAATTGAAAGGCCTCAGCCAGATTTAAGTGCAAAGGTGGTCTTGAAGACGTCGAGGGACACAGCTTATATTGGCCTATTGAACATGGTAAACAAAGAAATAGACAAGTTTATGACTGCCGGTGTTAACTGGACTCCTGAGGAGACAAATCAGAATGGAAATGACTACATACATGAAGTGATCATTTACCTTCATTCTATTTTAAAGCCAGCACAACAAATTTTACCCCTGGATGCCATGCACAGAGTTGGGAGTGGTGTTTTTGAGCATATTTCCAATTCTCTAGTGGCTGCTTTCTCTAGTGATAGTGTCAAAAGGTTTAATGCAAATGCTGTTATAAACATCGAATATGATCTTCAGATCATAGAAAATTTTGCAGATGAACAGTTCTATTCTGCTGGTCTAGGAGAAATTTACAATGAAGGTAGTTTTAAGAATTGCTTGGTAGAAGCAAGGCAGTTGATTAATCTTTTGCTAAGTAGTCAAGCTGAGAACTTCATGAATCCTGTTATAAGGGAGAAAAGTTATTATGCATTGGATTACAAGAAGGTTTCTGCCATCTGTGATAAATTCAAGGATTCACCAGATGGGATATTTGGAAGCCTTGCTAATAAAAATGCTAAGCAAAGTGCTAGAAAGAAATCAATGGACGTGCTCAAAAAGCGGCTTAAGGATTTCAGTTGACTAAATATTCTTTCATTTGAATAGGGTACAATTGAGGTGGCCTTCTTCTATTGTGTATGTTTAACTTCAGAATGATTAGTGTTTCTATATTGGTCGGACTTATTAATTAGGCCTTAAATTTGAATGAATTTTTCATGGAACAATGCCTCATCATTGCATACAATCAAAATTTTACTACCTCTAGGATGTGATTTACTGTCTTAATATGTCTTTGTTGTTTCTGCAATCTGCACCATTCAGCTACTGGAGTGAATATGTTGATGGATCTGGTATGCGTACATGGCTGAATATAGTTCATGCTCATCTAGTTTGTTTGAAGCTTTCCCGTTCGAAGGCCCTTTCAAACTTTTGATTCTAGTTCTTGTTTAAACTTTAAACAGTTCCTTGTGGCCATTCAATACCTTGTTTTCATATCATCACGGATACTGATATTACAATTTACATCATACTTTTGCTACGCCAAAACTGATGATTGGTAAGGTTATGCTCAAGTGTATGGCAAGACTTCAGAGATGATGAATGTTCTAAATTTTTTTTTTTTTTGACAGAATGAATGTTCTAAAGTTAGTTAACGTAATAATTGAAATTTAATACTTCAGAAATGTTGAATGTTCTAAAGTTGGTTATGTAATAGCTGAAATCTAAGTACATTGTAATTTGATAGAATGTTAAGTATGTTTCTAGTACTTAACATTATATATATTATTACATATATAAACTAAAGTATATTTAGTCCTTTGAAAAATATATTTAACCCTTTGAAAAATAAGAAAGTCGGTATGGAGGGAGAAAGTGTAGGAAGAAAGGAATTCAGGTCTAACAAATTTACACCTCACCTTGTGCTCTGATTTTGGTCATGCGTATCACTATACATATATCACTATCCTACGTGTCCACCTTCTCTAATTAAAGAGTAAATATCCAATTTAGTCTTTCAAATTGAGCACTTGTATCAACTTAGTCCTTATTTTATCAATATTGCAGAATAGCCCCTCTTATAATTTTTTTAATCAAGTAAGTCCCTTCGCTTTTAGTCTGATAAATGGTCACGTGAAGTTACACACTGTCACAAATTGATACTATCTAGAATTTCAAATTGAAAATCTCCTATGTGTAATTCTGATTCTCTTATTCCTCTCCTCTTCTCTGAAACCTTAAGAAATTCTTATTGATGATGAGTGCTATATTTTGAGAAAGATGCAAAACTGGATTCTGGAGCTTGCTCACCTTTTGTTCTGTCCAGATAGAAGGAAAAACTTTTTCTTTATAGTATTCTCTGCCAATATTTTGGTAGAAGTATAATCTTTGTTTTTCCGTACAAGGAACTTCGAGGTTTTGTATTCGTGCAACTTGTGGGTTCTTTTCCATAGGCTGCAATCACACTGAGAGCAAGCAATGTAAAAGACAAGGCAGTAGAGAGAGAAGTGAACTGAAGATGTTAATGAGAAGGAATTGGCTCTTATTCGCCCGAAATACATGGAAGCAAAGTGTATGTCTCTCTACTCTCTATGAGACTATGATGAGAGATTACGTCAATCCAAGGAGTTTGATGAATGCTTGGAAGTTTTTGAGCTCCAGTAATGATTTGGCACATGATATCAAGGCTGCAGTTTCTCCGACAGCATCATCACTTTAAAATCTGTGGAACACAACCGTGAAAATGATGATCTACTTGAATCAGGAACTGCGGCGAAAGAAATTACACAAACAATGCAGGAAAACAGGAGGAGCTATGAAAGAGATGAAACCGTATAATCTGTAGTATTTTCATTCAACAAAAAGTGGAAAGGAATAAAAAGAATAACGGGAACTAATTGAAAAATATTGAAGGGAAAAACAGTAGGAGTATATAGATTGCTTCTTCTAAACTCACTCTGAAGTATGTTGTTGGGTTGTAAGGCTGGCTTTCTTTTAATCTGTTTCTAGGTCTTGCTAAGTAACTCTATAAAAACAGGCTTAAACTGTATAATTTTGAGTACTAGTATTTCTTCACTATCCAGAAGTAAGTTTGTGCTTTTTCTACCTAACTAATGAAACTAGTTCCTTGAAACTTGCACTGTTGTAGAGATGCTTGCATAAGTTGTTGGCTTCATAGTATATTTTTAAGGAGATTGGATAACATGGTGGCAGTTTTCTACATAAGCTAATAATTTGCTTGACAAATTGTTTGGGGGTTTCTGGAATGTGTCAGAGTAGTGAAACAAATGAAAACAGTACTTAGTTATGAACATAGGGCATGTGATAATTAATCTGAAGTGTAAATGGACTGGAGAAGTGTCTGAGATTGTTTTGTTTTGTTTCTTTGAATTGAGCATGTGAAGTGAAACCCATAATCAGCAATCTCAGTTTTAGAGCCTCCATACGAAGATGAAAATGAGGCTCATGAGTGATATAATTATCAACTTCATTGGTATGCTCTATCGGTACACATTCATTAATTCTTTTCCATATTCATTAAGGAAAATGATTCATGTACCACTTTTTTGGGTACACCTTCTCATACCACTCCTAGTTGGCAAAATAAAAAATATAAACAAAAGAAAAGGTGTGACATGGAAAACAATTGAGTTATAAAACATATAAAAAAAAAAATTAAAAGAAAAAGCAGCAACCAAGCCGCCTTCTTCTTCTTCTTCTCAACATTCACGCACGGCGCAGCACATTCAGCAACGGCCAACGGCTTCTTCTTCTCTTCTGACCGGCCAACGACTTCTTCTTCTATAAGAGAACCGACCGTCTCTCTCTGCTTCTCTTCTCACCGGCCGATCCTCTCTCTACCCCTGACTTTCACTCAACTCTCACTTCTCACTCACTTTAAGGCAAGCAATTGATTCTTCAATTTATCCTTTATTCTCCAATTGTTTCTTTTAGGGTTTCAAAATTGAAAAAGGAATTGATGCTTATGTTATGATTCTGAGTATTTTTGGGTTTCAAAATTGAGAAATTAAAAATGGTATTGATGCTTTTGTCATGATTCTGAACATTTTAGGGTTTCAAAATTGAGAGTATGAAAATGGAATTGATGGACTACCTTGTACTTTTAGTTGTTGGGTATGATACTCAGTTAGTGATTATTTAGGGTTAAATGTTGGTTGACAGTATTTAGATGTCTAGTGCATAATTGAGCGAAAATCTATGGTATTTGCTATTGTCTGATTGTTGCATTTTTGTGTTGTTGTCGATTATCATTGTATTATTGTTCGTAAAAAAGTACAAGTTTTCCCCAATTCTTGTGGTTTGACTGTGGTTGTTCCTCTAAATGAAATCACCGTAGAGTTAAGTGTAAAATTGTTAATCAAAAGAATTGTGGTCACACTTTTATTATAAAATGGTCAAAGTGTTAGAATTTTGATGGAAATATATGTGGTTACGTCTATGTTAAAATATGGTTAATTGCAGTTTTTTTTGTCAGTATGTCTATGATAACAAAGATAGGAAAACATGAACTTGTGACATTATTATTTCCGTAACGTTCTTCAAATTTTGTGGAAAACGTGTGATTATAAAATATGTTTGTTTTATAGTTATAAGATGAATTTTTTAAAAAATGTTCTTGTAACGTGTGTTGAGAATAGGTGTTTGTGTGTGTTTTAATTGTTGTTGATAGAAATTGTTTGTGTATACAACAGATAAGGTAAACATCATGAACCAAAACAAACGAAAAAGGGATGATGGTGTTGGTGTAAGTACAATTTAATTAATTAGACGTTGACTGTGTATGAAATCGTTTGTGTTTTATGCCTTTAATGAATGAATAATGTTAATTTTTCAGCCACAGATAAAGACTCAAATGCCCCGGACCAATAAGTTGGTAGATATTAACCAGGAATTGTCTGATGCGCAAAGGAGTAGAATAATGAAAACTCCGTTTAGATATTTAGTGGAAATGAAGACGTATATAGGAATGAATGGTAGTTTATTGAAGGAATTATTGCATAGGTGGGATGCAAGTAGCTTAGGATTTAGAGTAGGCGTTAGGACTGTGGCCTTTAAACATCTAGACCTTTGTTTGGCGCTAGGTTTGCCTATTTTAGGAGAATCTTTGCTAGAATCGATTGATAGTGATAGTGATTGTCATGTAAGATTATTGTTTCACGGGGATGAAGGTATTGATATTAACAGTGTGTATTCAAAGCTGAAAGTTCTTCAAGAAGGGGATAATGTAGATGATTTTTGTAGAGTTTACATCCTATATGCCTTGTGTGTCTTATATTTTTCGAAATCACACGGCAATATTAGAAAGGAATTCTTGAAGCTTGTTGATGATTTAGATGGTCTTTGTACCTATAATTGGGGTGTCGCTGTTTACGACGATTTAATGGAAAATCTAAGTAGTGCGGCGGCAAAATACCATCAACAAAAGAATGATACAGTTGTACACATTTCTGGTTGCTCAGCCGTATTACAGGTATGTAATATTGAATGGGTTATGTATTTTTAATTATATCGATAGTTATGTCAAATGTTGTTTACTTTAAATTAATTTGTCATTTGATTAGATATGGGCGGTTGAACATTTAAGCCTATGTAGTGGACCAAATAAGCATTTTCCACGCATTAACAATTGGACCAAAGTGAAGGGTGCAAATGTTGTAATCTCAAACATTTTTTCAAATGCGAAGGTTAGTAATTGTCTTTAGTATATTAACTCGGTATTTGGGATTTATAGTTAAAATTTTCACATACAATTATGTTAATATAACTTAATTAATGTCATTAGTTGGTTGAGGATTTGGTTCCAACAGAAGAAGACATGAAAAATGAAGTCTTTGTTCAAGCCGTTAACCATTCTCAAGTTGGTATTAGAGATGGTGCATACCCTATATTTGATGTGCAACCTTATTTGGTTGAACATCAAAGGTTGGTAGGTGAACACAAAGATATGCTTTCTCGGGTTTCAATCCTTGAGGTTGAAATGAGGATTTTAAAAGCAAATAGTGTTCACGATAGGGAAAATTTGTCGAAGGCAAGAAGCGTGGAAGTAGGTAGTGGGTCAAAAGACGTAGGATTAAAATGTGGTAAGATTGATGGGGAAAATGTTGGGTTGAAAAGTGAGGCGGGAAAAGGAGAAGAAAATGTTGAAGGGATGAAGATGGACAATGAAGATGTGGTTGTAGAGGAAAAAAAAATGGAAGAAGATAATGATGATGGAATGAAGTTGAATGATGAAGATGTCGTTGGAGAGAACAAAAAAAGGGAAGGAAAAAATGATGATGGGAAGAAGTTGGGTAATGAAGATATGGCTGAAGAGGAAAAAAATAAGGAAGTAAGGGTTAAGTCACATTTGAAAAAGTTGTATTTGTTCTGCACACATCAAAAGGCTAAAGATACGTAAGTGTATAATTTTTTTAATGTATTTTAACTACTTAATTTCATGTCGTGGTTTTTCAATCAAAGCTTTAACATAATCGATTAACATTTTGTTTATCTATTTTTAGTGTGTTATGTGAGGTAGATGAATTGCGTGTTGCCGGGGTGTTTTTCCAATGCATGAAGCCGAGGCATTGGGTGAACTCAAATGTTTGAATTTTCTGTTAACTGTTTTTGTGTTAATTTAGATTTTACAATATATGTATGTTAACCATTACTTAATTTGATTTATGTAATGCCTTAGGTTATTAATATTGCTGCCAGGACTATGATGTATGATGAAGTTCGAAAACATCGTTGTGTGAAGCGCTTAATTTTGAATGATTATTTTTCGGTATGGAATTGTATGTTGTATAAAGCCAAACAACCCTGAAGTGTATACAACTTTTATTATTCCATGTCTAGCATTAATTATAATTGCAGTATGAAGTGGTTGAAGATTTAAAGGCACATCCCGAAGGACGTAAACTCCAATGGACTGAGCGGAAATTCAACACATATATGCCTCGTTGGACCAAGGCAATTGAGGCGTTGTGGTTATCTGACTTGGTAAGTTTAAATTTTAACTTTTGAGCAATCATTATGTTGTTTTAGGTGTAGATGGTAGGTGATGAATTTGTCTTTAATAGTCATGGGCGGATCCAATATTAGATGTTTAGTGTGGCCGAAATAGTAGTGTCAAACAATTTATCCATGTAATGTTTGTAGTGGGAGCGGATTTGGCATTGAGGTTTTCTATGTACGGGTTTTTGTTGTATGAGTTCGGTGGGGGGTGGGTTTTGTGTGGTTTTTGATGTGGGGTCTCTGGTTATATTTGGTGTCTATTGTAACTCGTGATTTTGCGAGTTTTGTTTTAAACTTGGGAAAAATCTGCCTAAAAAATTAGAATGAAACAGGAAAAATGAATATGTGCGACGAATTTGGTTTATGCATGTGAGTCATTTTTATCATTAAAATTAGGTATTTGCACCAACCCAATTCGAAGACCACTGGACTTGTTACGTCTTGGACCATAGGAAGAGGAAAATGTATGTGCTGGACTCGTTATACAATGAAAGAAATGTCCCACGGCAGCGTTTGGATAATGCTATGGTATATGTTATTCTTAATTAAACTGTTTTGGTTAATTTAATGGTTAGTGTAATTAATGTTGATTTAATGAGAACATTTGTTTTTACAGAAAGTCAGGTTTGAAGGGGTAGTGGAATTTATGAATAAAGGTTCGAAGAATAAAGCAAATATGTTGGAATCTTCGTTGGAGGTTGTAGTGGTGGATTTACCAAAGCAAAAAAATTGGTTAGTGATATGGAAAAACATGCTCAGACTCATTGATATATTACTTGTGTTTAGGGTTTATTGACGTAATGCGAAATATGTTAAATTTGCAGCCATGATTGTGGGGTTTATGTCCTCAAGTACTTGGAGTTGTGGGATGGTGAAGCAAAATGGGGGCAGAATAGTATGCCCGACTATTCATTGGTAATGCTTTAAATCTTCTTAAACATTGTGTTTTATTAGTTTCATGTTGCTTAATTGGTAATATGTAAATATTGATATATATCCAAATAAATGCATTCACTTATCTACAGGAGGATATACTTCGGATTCGCATGGACATTGTTTGTCGTCTGGTGCTTCATGAAGAAAATAAGCTGTGTAGTTTTGTATTAGACAGTGCTAAGTTGCCCGCGAAGTTATTGATCAGATAAACATACATTTGTGCAACTAAAGCTTGATTGTTGTGATATTATTTACGCTTTTTTAATAATATTCCTAGGTGTATCATGGTATTACATTGCCTTTAACTTGATACCCCTTTATCTGGAAATGTATTTCTATGATGTACATTTGACGAAGACATAAATTAATATGTATTGAGTTTATGTACATAACTATTCTCCCTATTATAATTTATTAAATATTTACAAGAAGTTGGTTGGTCATCTAGAAAAGAAATCTGGTTGCATTTCAGTTTAAATTACATGTTCTATGAAAGTTAGTGTACATAAACTAAATTGTCGGGAGGTTTTTTGTTATGTTTCGTTCTGTGATATACAAAATGTTTGTCTTTATTGACAGGTGAAATATTACCATGAATATATTTTGCATGAGTCATAGGGCGAGTAATCCCCAAATTAGACATGATTTGGTGAAATGTTGCCATACTTAAGTTTTAAAAGGCTTTTAGTGGAGTGATGAAGTTCTATTTATGTGTTCGATTCCCATAAAGCATATCATTTACACCAGGGAAAGAAAAACTAGCCAAATATATTGACCGTATGACCACAATTAATAACATGCGTGACCACTAATTTTTCTGAAATTGGAAGTTGTCCGTCTTTAGTCCTGACAAACGAGTACATTTTGAAACAAGTTATTTGTGGTTGGAAAGGCTTCTAGTTCAGTGATCAAATGAGATTGCGCGTTCGATTCCCATAAAACGATATTATTTAAAACTGGGAAAGAAAAACTAGCCAAATATATTGACTGTATGACCACAATTTATAACATGCGTGACCACTAATTTTTCTGAAATTGGAACTTGTCCGTCTTTAGTCGTGACAAACGAGTAGATTTTGAAACAAGTTATTTGTGGTTGGAAAGGCTTCTAGTTCAGTGATCAAATGAGATTGCGCGTTCGATTCCCATAAAACGATATTATTTAAAACTGGGAAAGAAAAACTAGCCAAATATATTGACTGTATGACCACAATTTATAACATGCGTGACCACTAATTTTTCTGAAATTGGAACTTGTCCGTCTTTAGTCGTGACAAACGCGTAGATTTTGAAACAAGTTATTTGTACTTGGAAAGGCTTCTAGTTCAGTGATCAAATGAGATTGCGCGTTCGATTCCCATAAAACGATATTATTTAAAACTGGGAAAGAAAAACTAGCCAAATATATTGACTGTATGACCACAATTTATAACATGCGTGACCACTAAATTTTCTGAAATTGGAACTTGTCCGTCTTTAGTCGTGACAAACGAGTAGATTTTGAAACAAGTTATTTGTGCATGGAAAGGCTTCTAGTTCAGTGATCAAATGAGATTGCGCGTTCGATTCCCATAAAACGATATTATTTAAAACTGGGAAAGAAAAACTAGCCAAATATATTGACTGTATGACCACAATTTATAACATGCGTGACCACTAATATTTCTGAAATTGGAACTTGTCCGTCTTTAGTCGTGAGAAACGAGAAGATTTTGAAACAAGTTATTTGTGCATGGAAAGGCTTCTAGTTCAGTGATCAAATGAGATTGCGCGTTCGATTCCCATAAAACGATATTATTTAAAACTGGGAAAGAAATACTAGCCAAATATATTGACTGTATGACCACAATTTATAACATGCGTGACCACTAATTTTTCTGAAATTGGAACTTGTCCGTCTTTAGTCGTGACAAACGAGTAGATTTTGAAACAAGTTATTTGTGCATGGAAAGGCTTCTATTTCAGTGATCAAATGAGATTGCGCGTTCGATTCCCATAAAACGATATTATTTAAAACTGGGAAAGAAAAACTAGCCAAATATATTGACTGTATGACCACAATTTATAACATGCGTGACCACTAATATTTCTGAAATTAGAACTTGTCCGTCTTTAGTCGTGAGAAACGAGAAGATTTTGAAACAAGTTATTTGTGCATGGAAAGGCTTCTAGTTCAGTGATCAAATGAGATTGCGCGTTTGATTCCCATAAAACGATATTATTTAAAACTGGGAAAGAAAAACTAGCCAAATATATTGACCGTATGACCACAATTTATAACATGCGTGACCACTAATATTTCTGAAATTGGAACTTGTCCGTCTTTAGTCGTGAGAAACGAGAAGATTTTGAAACAAGTTATTTGTGCATGGAAAGGCTTCTAGTTCAGTGATCAAATGAGATTGCGCGTTCGATTCCCATAAAACGATATTATTTAAAACTGGGAAAGAAAAACTAGCCAAATATATTGACTGTATGACCACAATTTATAACATGCGTGACCACTAATATTTCTGAAATTGGAACTTGTCCGTCTTTAGTCGTGACAAACGAGTAGATTTTGAAACAAGTTATTTGTGCATGGAAAGGCTTCTAGTTCAGTGATCAAATGAGATTGCGCGTTCGATTCCCATAAAACGATATTATTTAAAACTGGGAAAGAAAAACTAGCCAAATATATTGACTGTATGACCACAATTTATAACATGCGTGACCACTAATATTTCTGAAATTGGAACTTGTCCATCTTTAGTCGTGACAAACGAGTAGATTTTGAAACAAGTTATTTGTGCTTGGAAAGGCTTCTAGTTCAGTGATCAAATGAGATTGCGCGTTCGATTCCCATAAAACGATATTATTTAAAACTGGGAAAGAAAAACTAGCCAAATATATTGACTGTATGACCACAATTTATAACATGCGTGACCACTAATATTTCTGAAATTGGAACTTGTCCGTCTTTAGTCTTGACAAACGAGTAGATTTTGAAACAAGTTATTTGTGCATGGAAAGGCTTCTAGTTCAGTGATCAAATGAGATTGCGCGTTCGATTCCCATAAAACGATATTATTTAAAACTGGGAAAGAAAAACTAGCCAAATATATTGACTGTATGACCACAATTTATAACATGCGTGACCACTAATTTTTCTGAAATTGGAACTTGTCCGTCTTTAGTCGTGACAAACGAGTAGATTTTGAAACAAGTTATTTGTGCATGGAAAGGCTTCTAGTTCAGTGATCAAATGAGATTGCGCGTTCGATTCCCATAAAACGATATTATTTAAAACTGGGAAAGAAAAACTAGCCAAATATATTGACTGTATGACCACAATTTATAACATGCGTGACCACTAATATTTCTGAAATTGGAACTAGTCCGTCTTTAGTCGTGAGAAACGAGAAGATTTTGAAACAAGTTATTTGTGCATGGAAAGGCTTCTAGTTCAGTGATCAAATGAGATTGCGCGTTCGATTCCCATAAAACGATATTATTTAAAACTGGGAAAGAAAAACTAGCCAAATATATTGACTGTATGACCACAATTTATAACATGCGTGACCACTAATTTTTCGGAAATTGGAACTTGTCCGTCTTTAGTCGTGACAAACGAGTAGATTTTGAAACAAGTTATTTGTGCATGGAAAGGCTTCTAGTTCAGTGATCAAATGAGATTGCGCGTTCGATTCCCATAAAACGATATTATTTAAAACTGGGAAAGAAAAACTAGCCAAATATATTGACTGTATGACCACAATTTATAACTTGCGTGACCACTAATTTTCCTGAAATTGGAACTTGTCCGTCTAATGAGGAAAAACAAAAACCATGAAACATTACATGTGGTTTAATGGAGATAGTCCTAACAATAGATGGAGATAGTCATAACATTGAGAACCATAAATATAAATTATTACTCATCGGATAAATCACCATCTGTCCAGTATTGACGGAGATGCTCTATTCCACGTAATTCAACTTCTCTTGAATTCACACATCTGTTGAGACGAATTTGCATCTGATTGTTCTCGTTGCGTATGATGTTAATGGCTAGTTCGAGTGACTCATTACTGTCTCTTGGTATTTCTGATGAACGTTGTTTTGGTCTTCTTTGGCAGATTGCCTAAGACGTGCAGACTCATCCATTCGGTATTCCCATTCTCTACGATATTGATTCATGTTAGGGACTGAGAATCGTTCTTGTGGGCATAGACAATATTGAAACATATTTCGCTCCAATGCCCACACTCGGCCCATACATTCTACCATTTCTGCTGGAGAGTACGTTGTTCCATGATACTTAGAGAAAGCATGAAACTCCCATTCAATTGCAAACCAATCTTCATCCATTGTAGGAAAATGAAAACTGAGCTATGTTAAAGCAGAAGCTTATGGTAATTATAGCATGGGTTATACGGTTAGTAATTTTCTTTCTTTGTCAACCTTTTTCATTTCAATTATTTTACTTTTCACTGTTTATACACATGCTATCTGTGCAATTTCTACATTTGAGGCAATCTAGGGAATCTTGTTAGATGGTACAAGTCCAGTTGTGTAGTTATGTATCATATTCCCATCTGTCTCAAATTATACGAAAAAAAAATATCACATTTATTAAAAAAACTTAAACATAACAATTTGGTGAAGGGTTTTTTTTTTTAATCTTTGAAAAAAGTTTTATAGGAAGATGTAAAAACACTTTTCATTGGCTATTGTTTATAGAAAAAATCAAAGAGAGAGAAAATTGAATGTAAATTGCATTTTTATGAAGATAAACAAAAAACATTCTTGGAAACTAGTTTTTTTAAAAAATCAAAACTAAATAGGATAAAAGTTTGTCTTTATCCTTGGAAATTGTGATACAATGTTAGTTTTTTTTCCCTAATTTGCTTCCTATTGACTTTAGGGTTAAATATGTGTTTGGTTTGTATAACATAATGTACGAGTTTTTAAATTTAGTCCTTACTTAACCTGTAGTATCTATAAAAAATAATTTAACTGAGTATTAAACTTAGAACTCTCCAATTATATAAGGACTAAAAACACATTTAACTCTTGAATATATAACCACGTGATATCGTTGAATGGAATCATGAGAATCTTGACTCAATGAGTTTGATGTTGGACAATGGTAATTTTTGGAAGGACTCTTGAAAATTTATCAGATAAAGTGTGCAGTTGACTGATGTGCTTGTATGTGATGTGAAATAAGAGGGAAAAATTTGTGAAGCACTGCTATTTGCCACTGTATGTTCACATGCTATCTATCTGTAAAAGGAAGGAATATATTACAGTACCTATAGACATTGAATAATGAACATGAGTGACAATATTAATAGCCATTTTGGTCCCTAAATGCGTAACAAATAGTTATAATAGTCTCTCTATGTATTAAATTCCTAAAATAGTTCCTGATTTTGTACTTTGTTGGTTATAATAGTCGCTGAAGTGACGATAAGTATATTTATTAAATACCTAATATGACATTGGTAATAAACTACAAAAATTATACGGAATCTTTTGACTTACAAATTATACAACAATACAATATACAATTTGATACATTAATGGATAATATTGGGTCCACGTGTATCTATAATGTAGATCCATCCCTTGCCTGGGCATGACCATGAGTGACTTTGCCACTACTTGTCCACATTATAATCTCATGTGATCCCATACTTCACTGCTCTATGAGTTTAATGCTCTCTATTTCTAGTTTATTCATCTTACTACAATGAGAGACTATAGATACCTTCTTCGTGATCTAGAATGGTGCTACGAGAATCAAACTAACCAAATTTTAGCAAAGAAAGCAATTAGAAAGGAATGGAGACTTCGTTCGAAAGAGTCTACTAATCTTCAGGCCGATCTAAATGAGTTAGAGGCACCAATTCCTGATTTGCTTGCTATTCAGATGTGGCAACATGACCCCCCTCAGTTCGACATTATGGAGAAAGCCTTACTTCGCATAAGATTGGAGAACAATATTATGGCTATAAGGAGGGTACGATATGGGATGCTCGAAGTGTGCAAACGATTTCTATATGCAAATAGAAAGTGTCTCTCCGCAGTTGAGGAAGAGGTCATCTTATCCACAGATGAGTATTTATCAAATTCTGATGACGAATAACTTTTTCAACTTTAGGACTTTTGTTAAAATATTTCCACTGATGGAAAATATTACTCTATGATTCCTTTCTTGTTTGGGTGACCACAATGTTGGATTTATCTAAATGTGCGTGTGTACGTGTGTATGTTGGTAACTTTTTATGTTTAATTACTATTCTGGATCATTGTTGTAATTATGTTAATTTCTGATAAAATATTTCCATACATGAAGTACATATAAACAGAAAATTCAACAATATAACCGTAATCTGTAATAGGTGTAACCGTATTTTTTTCCTGAATTCAAAATTGGTCGTCTCAATGAGTATCGACCTCACCTATCTAAATATAATTACCTTAATAATTCAAAGGTGCAAATATGGTGCCAACATTGTAATTATATCAACAAGAACTTAGGTATAGTCTATATTTCATACACACGTTAATGCCATATATCTAGGAAAATGAACAATATAACCATAATTTGTCAAAGGCGTGACCACTAATATTTTTACTGACTACAAAATTGGTTGTGTCTATGTGTACCAACCACACCTTTCAAAATATGATGCCCTTAATAATTCAAAGGTCAACATGGCCGTGATTATATTAACAGGCCTACAAAAGAAAAACATAGTATCTATCTTATAAAAAGTACGATAGTTGTACGAATTATACACAAAAAGGGTCCATCCATTCATATGAACAAGCACTGGTTGAGTTTGTGTCCAAAAAAAGACCATATCTATCCAAAACATAGAAGTATGACTAATTACAATGTACGTCCTGCAAAAGTAAATCATAAACAATTAGTCTACTAAAAATTGCATGTAATAGAAAAGTACGCCATGCTTAAAGTCAAATATGCACCTTAAAATTCATCTATTGGCACATCTTTGCCCACCGATGCAAGTAACGACATAAAACCTGTGGTTGACTGTTGGGATGAGAAGTAGTTACCCGCATCACCGAACGCTTGAAACCCATCATTAATAGACATAGTATGTGTTGTAGGCTGTATTAGAAAGTAAAAAATAAATTGCATTTAACATAATTAACATTGTAATACTATTAAAAAAACAAATGTCATCACATTAGTAATAGGTTAACACCAACTTACTTCCATGAACAAACCATCTATTTTTTTCCTTTTTAGTTTACTTTTTCTTTTCGCAATATTTTCAGTGGTGGACAACCGACGATTAGTTCGAGGACGTCCCTTACGTGGTACTTTTAAAGGATTGAGAATTGGTTGTTCAGATTGCTGAGATAATGATTCCTCCATCGTGTTTAACCTATCTTCCCTTCGCACACCACAATCTGCATGTGAAGTAATATTGTCCAAGTTCTTGATAGACCATCTCTGCATTTGTTCATACAAATTTGTGGTTTGGCTTGGTGTCTCAGCAGCATATTGTGCTATTTCATAAAATTTCTTGCAAAGACCTTCAAATCTTTCTATGTGTGGTTGCAGGTTTTTGGCATTGTAACTTGTCTTTATGTGTGCATATTGTCTCTTCACATTTTTACTCCATCTTCGCAAGATATATTTAGACGGAACCTCTTTCACCCTAGCCTGACCAAATACGAAAAGCGAATGTCTACACAAAACGCCTCTGAACTCAAACAGCAAACAAGAACACATAACATTATTATCTTCGCAATTGAAATCAACAAAATACTTACTTTCGATCGGTTTCCCACATACAATACGCTCCTCTAAAACTGTGTACGTTGATGTAAAACCCGATGTAGTCACCCCTCCAAAATAACAGTTGCATTTCCCACGAAATTCAACTTGTATCTCCATATACTTTGCATGAGTGTACTCAACTTGAAATTGTCTCTCGATTGTGGAATTTGATCCGCACGGAATGATTGTGCTTGAAGACCGAAAATCTGCCTCGTATTCCTTTTCAGCTTTGTCTTGGAGTGCGTTGTCGTATTGCCTTACAAATTGACTGAGAGAAGTACTAGCAGTAATGTAACCGTCGAAAAAAGCATTCATACTTTCACTCCTCTGTGTTGTCGACATTCCAGCCCAGAAATCACGTTTTAAATAACATGGTACCCACTTTTCCCGCTGTTTGAAAATGGTACTCAACCAAACATTGTCACCCAAACCATATTTATCAATGAATTTTGTCCACCCAACAAGAAACTCATCAACCAGCTGAGAATCATAGACAATATATTTCATAGCATTTTTTATTCCTTTGTACTCAGCGTATCCTTTCAATTTTTCAGCAATTTTCCTCATTATATGCCATAAACACCACCTCTGCATTGATTTGCACTGATCGGTTACAATTCCCAATGGAGCCCTCGAAGACATACACCTTAGCCATGTTTCAAACAACCAGATAAAGGACTTAGTATCTTCAGCTGATAAAAGACCACATCCTAGTAAAATGGATTGCCCATGATGATTTACACCAACAAATGGGGCAAATGGCATGTCATATTTGTTAGTCAAGTAGGTGGTATCGAACGTGACAACATCACCAAAGTAGTCATAGGCAGACCTACTACGTGCATCAGCCCAGAAAACATTCTGCACATGAAACTCCTCGTCCAAGTCAATCTCATAGAAAAAGTCTTTGTTGCATTCCCTCATTCTTGCAAAGTAATTTAAAAGTGCCCTTCCGTCTCCTTCCTTCCCAAGAAGGCGTCTTTCTTTAGCCACAAAGTTTCTGACATCTTTCTCCACAAATGATAGATTTTCGTAACCACCGGCATCACATACCATGGAACGGAAACTTTTGTTCACCCTTACGCCAGCCTCATCGTTTATCAAAATTGTCCGCTGTGCATGCATATCAAGCTTCTTATTGGCAGCAAACAACCGTGATTTACTTGGACTTATCTCATGATTATGAGATGAATTAAACGACAAAATAGTCCATAGACCCTCCTTTAAAGCAACTGATATCTTAGCTGAGCAATCAACCTTCTTCGTTGGATTGGTCTTCAAAATTGGGGGTATGTTTGATTCATGGTGACCTTCTCTTGCACATGTTAAAATGAAATATCTAAGCATGCCATCTGACCCTTTCTTAGAGTTTCTAGTTTTAACCTCAAACCCTTGTTTGATTCCGTATTCACGATAAAAAGACTTACAATCCGCAGCCGATTGAAAAGACATACCGATAGTAGGCGTGAATTCATCCATTGCGACATCTATCGTTGTTTCAAATGTGCCGGATTCCGAAATGCCAACAGGAGCAGCACCGTCTTCAAGCTCTTCATTATGGGGTAATAAAGTATGATCGATCGAGATAGGAAGAGTATCACCCATCGAACATAACTGAAAAGTATTGAAAAGGAGGGATTACAATTTACTCTCTAGGCATGGTGTGAAGAGTTCGAATTTAGGGTTAAAGAAGCATCACACGTATTGAGGTTTTGTTTTCCTTATTATATAACCTAACATTTTTTAATTTATTAATATCATTAATTATTAGAAATTAAAACGCACAGTTTAATTGTACTAATTTTAATTTTAATTTGCCAAATAAATTTTCAAAAGGGTAGGGAAAAAAAACACATTTCATCGTACTACGATTCCTTACATCGGAGTACGATGAAATGGGTTAAAAAATTTGTCAATTCTGGAGAAATCGTAGTACGATATCCATAAATCGTACTACGACATATTGAAACAAAAAAAAAAACATCTCATTTCATCGTACTACGATTCCTTACATCGGAGTACGATTAATTGGGGAAAAAAATTGTCAATTATGGAGAAATCGTAGTACGATATCCATAAATCGTACTACGACATATTGAAACAAAAAAAAAAAAAACATCTCATTTCATCGTACTACGATTCCTTACATCGGAGTACGATTAATTGGGTAAAAAAATTTGTCCATTCTGGATAAATCGTAGTACGATACCAACAAATCGTACTACGACATATTGAAAAAAAAAAAATAACAACATCTCATTTCATCGTACTACGATGCCATAAATCGGAGTACGATGAAATGTGCCAGAAAAATTGCCCATTCTGGATAAATTGTACTACGATACGGTAAATCGCACTACGATTTACAAAAAATTTTCAAATTTTTCGCCATTACAACTGACATCGTAGTACGATTTTACCATCGTACTACGATTTCGCGTACTACTTATATCCTGCAACTGCCATCCTCAACCCATTATTTTCCAACCTTATCGAGCCCCTACCGGATTTTTTCCCCAAAACCGTCATTCTACAACCTACAACCCAATTACACACCCAACCTCTATTTCTCTTGACTTTAAACATTACCGAAACATTGACAACACAAAATCACCCATCAACAACCCACAAATTTTTCCACACTCTCACAACCATTTTATCAAACACCTTGCAGGCATCACATAATGCCACCCAAAACTTCTCTGAACACCGACCCTTTAACTAAGAAACGAACCAGACGCCAAACACAACAAGCTTCAACATCTAACCCACAGCCGGAACCAACCCAATCATCCACTTACCAAAGGTTTAAGTCGGAGGAGGCGGAAAAAAGGTTTCATGAGATTAAGGAGCGAGACTTTGTGGGAGAAAGAGCTTTTGATGTCAAAAACCTAACTGAGCATCCCACGTTTGAGTCAACTTTGAGAGCGAAAGGGTGGGAAGGTCTAAACAATATGGTGACAAAAACAAGCAACAAGCCAATCGCGTTGGAATTCTTTGCCAACGCTTTTGACGAGTCGGAGAAAAGTTTTGTTGCGAAGGTGAGGGGAAAGGTGGTGAGATATGCACCCCGCGACATTAACAGCGTGTTGGGGCTGCCTGCACCGCAAGCTTGTGATGTCTAAAGGAGAAGGAAGCCGTTAAACTATCCTACATCTCACGAGGCATGGGATGCGTTGCTTGAGGGGTTAATGAAAGAAGGAAAAGGGTGGAGGAGGAGAAGTCCGACTAGCAATCCTCAAAGGATAAATACTGCACATTTGTTACCAGTTTACAGGGCTTGGGCGTCATTCATTAACGCCACAATTGAAGGTACTTCGGCGGCTGCAGAAATGATAGTGAATAGAGTCTTTACTCTTTTAGTTCTCCTATCGAAGCAAGAGCAGATGAATGTGGGTAGGCTGATTGCTTATAGCATTAAGAATATGGTGACCACCAACAATTCTACTCTGGGTCATAGTTGTTTGATTAATCTGCTGTGTGAGAAAGCTCAAGTCCCAACGGAGCCCTTAGATGTGTACTTTAGGTCCAATCTGCCTATTACTGACACATCGTTGGAAAGTTACGAGAAGAAGCTGAGGGAGGAGGGTGGTGTCCAACAGGAGCAAGAGGAACGCCCAAACGTGCAAGGAGAACCTGAGGCGGAATACCCACCCATGCACCCAGCACTGGCTGAATATATATATTCCTCGGCTAATTGGATGGAGGAAGCATCTTCACAGATGTACATTAAGCCCCCAAGGTTTTCAGAGCAGTTCGCTGCAATGACACTCAAGTATAAGAGGAACCCGAGGGGTTCGTTTGAGAGGTTTAGTTCTCGAGAGCAAATGAGGAACTACTTCCAGGCGACAAGGGATAGAGCTGCTCAGAGGGAGCGGGATATTGAGGAAGACTACACGTATGGGGAGGGTGTAGAGCTCGCGGGCATAATGTCTGACCCACCACCGCAGCAAGATGGGCTTGAGCAGCAGGATCCGTTTGATCAGTGATTATGCGTCCCTTACTGCAGTAGTTAATTGTTTAATTTTGTTTCTTTTTGTGATTGCTTTTTGTCATTTTGTTTCAGTCTTATAACATTGTGGGCATGTGACTGCTGCAAGGGCTATAAATTGTGTTTACCCTTTCATGTAATTGCATCTGGATTTGTTTGTTATTGAGTGACTCACTTTTTTCTTCACCTTTACCAGTTTAGTAGCATTCTAGAAAAATAGTGGTCATGCGAATGGAAAAATGTGGTCAGACATAACAAAATGTTGGCCAACTTTACTTTAACAAGAATTAATAAACCCGCAACATTTTAATCACATTTAATCGCTGCACTAATAGCATGTCAAACAATATAAAAGTTCTTTTTATGCGCTGATAGTATTTTACATCTAAAGACGAACACATTCAAATATTATAGAAAAATAATGGTCATGTTAATGAAAAAATGTGGTCAGCCAAAGGAAATTGTTGCCTAACTTTACTTTGCTGGGTAACCATGATCTCATTTTAGGGAAATCGAACATTGTAGTTAACATTTTATTACTGCACTCAAAACATGTCAAACAATAAACAACTTTGTATAAGCTTCATATATTTCACGCCTACAGGCTGACAAATTCTCATTTCAAGAAAAATAGTGGTCACGTAAATAAAAAATGTGGACAAACACACCATATTGTTCACTAACTTTCATAGAACATGTAATTTAAACAGAAATGCAACCAGATTTCTTTTCTAGATGACCAACCAACTTCTTGTAAAAATTTAATAAATTATAATAGGGAGAATAGTTATGTACATAAACTCAATACATATTAATTTATGTCTTCGTCAAATGTACATCATAGAAATACATTTCCAGATAAAGGGGTATCAAGTTAAAGGCAATGTAATACCATGATACACCTAGGAATATTATACAAAAAGCGTAAATAATATCACAACAATCAAGCTTTAGTTGCACTAGAATTTTCAGGAAAATTAGTGGTCACGCATGTTATAAATTGTGGTCATACAGTCAATATATTTGGCTAGTTTTTCTTTCCCAGTTTTAAATAATATCGTTTTATGGGAATCGAACGCGCAATCTCATTTGATCACTGAACTAGAAGCCTTTCCATGCACAAATAACTTGTTTCAAAATCTTCTCGTTTGTCACGACTAAAGACGGACAAGTTCCAATTTCAGGAAAATTAGTGGTCACGCAAGTTATAAATTGTGGTCATACAGTCAATATATTTGGCTAGATTTTCTTTCCCACTTTTAAATAATATCGTTTTATGGGAATCGAACGCGCAATCTCATTTGATCACTGAACTAGAAGCCTTTCCAACCACAAATAACTTGTTTCAAAATCTACTCGTTTGTCACGACTAAAGACGGACAAGTTCCAATTTCAGAAAAATTAGTGGTCACGCATTTTATAAATTGTGGTCATACAGTCAATATATTTGGCTAGTTTTTCTTTCCCAGTTTTAAATAATGTTTTATGGGAATCGAACGCGCAATCTCATTTGATCACTGCACTAGAAGCCTTTCCATGCACAAATAACTTTTTTCAAAATCTACTCGTTTGTCAGGACTAAAGACGGACAAGTTCCAATTTCAGAAAAATTAGTGGTCACGCATGTTATAAATTGTGGTCATACAGTCAATATATTTGGCTAGTTTTTCTTTCCCAGTTTTAAATAATATCGTATTATGGGAATCGAACGCGCAATATCATTTGATCACTGCACTAGAAGCCTTTCCAAGCACAAATAACTTGTTTCAAAATCTACTCGTTTGTCAGGACTAAAGACGGACAAGTTCCAATTTCAGAAAAATTAGTGGTCACGCATGTTATAAATTGTGGTCATACGGTCAATATATTTGGCTAGTTTTTCTTTCCCTGGTGTAAATGATATGGTTTATGAGAATCGAACACATAAATAGAACTTGATGACTCCCCTAAAAGCCTTTTAAGACTGAAGTTTGGTAACATCTCACCAAATCATGTCCAATTTGGGGATTACTCGCCCTATGACTCATGCAAAATATATACATGGTAATATTTCACCTGTTAATAAAGATAAACATTTTGTATATCAAAGACCGAAACATAACAAAAAACCTCCCAACAAATTAGTTTACATTACTGTCACAGTGTCTCCATTACTATTATAGGTGCAACATTATCCTAATAAATAAAACATATCAACAAAAACCATTTACATTGCAATCATATCAAAACACTACACTAGTTTAAATCTTCTTCTTTATGCGTCCATCCTTCACCCAAGGGGAAAGCAGAACCCCACTTTTTACACGGTTTCTTGGCTTCTCCTTAATTCTAGTAAACATATTTGATGCATTATGTGCATCATCATATGATACATTTGCCACCTCCCTTTCAATAACTCGTTCAATCTCATCCGTGGAGACGTCCTCCTCGACACCTTCATCATTGAATACACCTTCTTCCACATGACTTGATTCTGCAATACCGTTTAACTTCTTCATCTCTATAGTTTCAGATTCAAGAAGAGATATCCTTGCCGCAAGTTCTTTGTTTGCTTCACCTAACCACCGATTGTTAGCAATTAACTGACTAATCACAGGATCTGCTCTCCATTTTAAATATCCACTTGGAGCTCGATCTAACGCCTCCCTCACAACTTCATTTGCGAGCTCTTCTCTAGTTGCACTTAACTCTTCAATAACCTGTCAAGATTGATACATTATAAACAGTAATGAACTATTCACACCCCTAAATATCAATATATCTACAAAATTCATAAAGTTAAATATAAATAATATTAATTCAACCTTACCAAACAATTATCGAGCAAGTGTGATATATTTTTGCCAACAAAACTAACACCACAAGCCTTCATAAATCGTGGAACCGTCAATGGAGAATCATGATCGGTTTGTTTGTATCCTAGTACATGCTCTAGAGCCCATACCTATATATACATATATAATATGACAGCAATCATTAGTATTTAAAAGTGCTTACAAATTATTACTAAATTATAATGTCATTTACACTTGCTTCAGTCACAGTTACAAACAAGATATGAAATTAAAGATCAATTATAATCATGTCACAATATGGCATGAAGACAAATAGTAAACATCAAATTAAAGTTAAATTTCACAATTTTTTATGTAACCCTACATAACTTGAAATCAATACTCAAGGTCACAATCATAATACAATAGTAAGTAGATGCAAAACTTTTGTATATAAATAACACAACAAATATATAGCAGAATTAGTAACAACCAACATACAATTCATATCAATTTCTTTTCATTCTGAAAACAACCAAGCCCACATCTCTTAATTTCATATTCAATAGCAATTCCCACTATCATAAAATAAGCTTAAACATCAAGTCAATAAATCATGAAGAAAAACAAGCGGCATTATGAGGATATATCAACCTTAGAATCCAAAAACTCAAACTCAACAAACTCTAGTAATATATAAACTATGTTAGATTTCATACTTTACATATATATTATACTCTTCACTGCCATTTATTTATGATGACAAACAGTGGCCTATAAACGTATAAAATTATCATACAATAACATACCTGTAATACAAGAGCGCATCCCTTAATTTGTAATCTTGAAGAATTTTTTCCTTCACATAACAAAGGCGCTACTCGATTTAAACTACGAGCAAGAGTTTCATAAACAGCGACACCCCAATTGTATCTCCCAATGGAGTTCAGGTCGTCTAACATTTTTAGGCACCAACCACTCACATTACCACTTGAATTTGGAAAGTAGAACTCCGCAAAACCAAGAAGTATATATAGTTGGCAAAACTTCTCAACATCTTCGTCCCCTTCCATATTCATAATTTTAGCATAAATGGTTTTTACATTGATGACTTCATTATAAAACATTGCATTCGTAGTGGATGTAGGGTCTTTTTTGAAGTTCACCTTTTCACCTATTATACGAAGTCCTAATGCAAAACATACATCTAAGGGTGTAAATCGTATTATCCGACCTTGTATAGCAAACCCCCCACTCCTATAATCCCATCTTTCTACCAATTCTTCAAGTAAATTTTCGAATATTTTTAATTTCTTAGGCAAACACAATAACCATTTAAATGGTGTTTTCTGAATTTCAGACCTTTGAAGTTCCGTAAGCTTCTCGTTGACTTTAGTAATATACTTCGACTTACATTCATGCCTGAGACGTAACTGTAATAAACAAGAATTCCAAAGGCGGCATATAAGGAAAGGCATTAACAAAAACAAAAAACACTAATGAAATCAAACTAACTAATTGACATTCATCGCATACACATACCATTTTGTTGGCTTGACAATGCTAGAATTACCACCGAAACAGATGCAATTGTTATCACTGGTTGAGAAGACTACAACAGATGCAATTGTTATTGTCAATCAAGTGAATTTTTATTGTCAAAACAAAAAATATATATAAAGGCGTGTCATCTTCATGGAGGCATGAAAAAAATAAAATTTCTATCACACTATTGAACTAGTGTGCCATATTACATAAATTAAATTGCCAATATAACTAATTACCAATCCAATACAACATGAATTGTTTTGTTCCTAATATTATCTTATAAGTAGTGTTTACATATAGGATAACAATCTAATGGCTAAGAGACAACAAAAACAAGTGGACTATAACAGATATTCAGCTCATTGCATCATACACAAAATCTAACCTCATTGTTGACTTGGCCTAACAAGGATTCTCTTAAGAAGATAAGACTTCATGAAATTTAGAAACATCTGCAGATGTGACTAGTGCATAATTTTCTAGAATCCATTCTCAACTAATTAGATCTTGTTCAAATATTAGTCATAAAAACCCTACCCAAACAGCTCAAGACGAGCCGAAATCAAGTGCCAAAAACACTACAAACAAATGAGATACCTACTGGTGCGCACGACAGCAAAACACCTAAACAAAACCAATAAGCAACCAGGCTAAAGGCAACCTAATTCAATGCAACAGCACCACCTCCAAAACTAAACCAGCAGGGGCATACATCATAAATAGCAAACACGCAAAACAATAAACACAAGGCCAGCAAACGGATACACACAATCAATCTCATTTGCAGCTACTTATTTTTATGCATAAAAACAAGTATAATCTCAATTAAAACAAACACAAACGGTTCTCAATATCAAACATAAATTTCTGCATAGTTGTTTTTTTTAATTTCATATAAACATGTAAAAACTCATTTCTAAAAATTACAAATACTCCCAGTTGCAGCTGCAGATTTTCTGTATAAAACATGTAAAAGTTCATTTTTAACAAGTACAAAAACTCCCACTTGCATCTGCAGAATTTTGCTAATTTTCCTGCATAAAAAAGGTTCAAAAACTCATCTAATTTTATCACAATTAGTCCCAACAAATGTCTAGCTTTTATCCGAATGAATGACCATATAATTTTGTTTAAGAATTGACTTATGAATATCAATGAATCACTTGCTTCAAATGTCTATGAAATTTTAATTGCTGCATTTGAGATTCAGATTTTTTAAATTTGGATTCAACTTGTTTCATATTTACTTAATACAACACTCATAACAAACTTTAGAGTCTAACAAACTCATTATGCAAAATATGAATTTACCTAGAAACTAACTCAAGCTTCAAAGATTGTCAAACATACTTTATCACTCAATAAAACACTCATAGTATCAAACTCCAACCACCATTAACTTTGGATCTTCCATAATCTAAGATAAATTGATATATATTTCTAAAAAAAATCACTTAACTGTGTAATGTTATGGATGAAGCAAATTAATCTTTACAGCATTCAAAAAAATACTTAAATTTAATTCAAATTACATTGATATGAGGAACAGAGAACATTACATCACCAAAAAAGTTAAGACATTAAATCAATCATAAAATGTAATTCAGAAAAGGAAATCGAATAACAGCCAAGAGGAATATGGAATAAAATACCTGACTTGAACAAGGAAATCGAGAAAGAGAAGAGATTGTCGCACCTCTAGACGGAGACGACGGCGTCCGGCAAGGCTGTGACGAAAACAACGGCGTCCGGCAAGGCTGTGGTGTCCGGCGGTGATTGAGAAAGAGAGAAGCCGCTAAATCCCGCGGTCTGTGACAGATCGAGAGATCCGGAATAAGGAGAGAAACTGATTACGAAGCAGATTGATCGAAACTGATAAGGAGAAACAGATCCGGCGGTGCTTCACAACCGGAATAAGGAACTTAGAATAGGATTTGAGAGGAGAGAAACTGATTGATCAAATAGGGCAAGGATTGAGAGCTAGCGGGTGAGTGAAAGAGAGAACCCAGGACTGAGAGAGAAACCAACCGGTCACAAAAGAGAATAGAGGGTTTTTCAATTTTTGCCTTTTTTTAATTTTTTTTTTGACCTGGATTTGGCACATTTTTTTATTATTATTCAAACTGCCACATATGAGTGATATAAGGTGTTTTGCCACCTATGGTGGTATACCTATCACTGCTCATTCATTAATAATACTCATTGGTTTTCATATTCATTAATTGACGGGGCAAAAATTATTATATACTATCTGTATAAAACAATTGTACACACCGAGTATACTAATATTAAACTCTATAAATATTTATTTAAAATTTTTGAAAATTGATGAATGTTGTGTGAAGTCGTTGTTGGTCAATCAATGCATTATGACTATTTCGAACACTATTTTATTTATATAATAATATTATTTTAAAATTAAATTAAAGGAGTTCTTATGTGATGTTTGACTACCTGGTTGGTCATTGCATTTTCTCCCCATAAATAAAAGGTAAAGTCTGTCCAGATAGGAATTTGGACTGTCAACCATTTGTTGAATTACACACTAACATCACGGTGAATGTTAATATTATCATTAGTAAAAGTTTCACTTCCCTATTTTGTTTATTTTCTTTAAAATATTTAACAATGAGTTGTAAGTGGTTCTTCATTTTAGTTTTTTTTTTTTTTAAGGAATGGTTCATTTTAGTTAACTATCCAATAATTCAAAAATGAGTTGTAAATAGATCATTTAAATGAATTGTTCTGGACCGGCTAAAGGGATTATTGATCTATTTACTTAGGTCCAATATAATCTGAAGCCCAAATACCATATTTGGCAGTATTACTTGTGGAACACCCTTTTTCCGCGAAGGGGGTTGAAGCGGCGGGAAAAATGCGCGGGCGAAAAACACTCGCTAAATAGTAAAGTCGCCACCGAAGTTTTATTTTTGAAAAGGGGAACGTCGATAAACCTCTTCAAGAACGAGAACAAGGTCATTGCGACCAAAATTCGGGTTCGGGAATCGGTTATGCGAGGGGAAGGTATTAGCACCCCTCGAATCCGTTGTATCCAACGGAAACCGTTAATTAGTTTAGCGTTTAATTAGGTGTTAGTTTTATGTTTGTTTCCTTATTATTATAAAAAAAAAATGTTTGCAAAGAATAAAATAAAAAAATGATTTAAAGACCAAAAATGAGTTTTTTATTAGTGTGCTTGACAAGAGTTTGATCTTGCTCCTACGTATCTCTGGGTGCGATGGAGAAATCAAAGCTACGTAGTTTTGGGTAGAATATGTTTGTGTGTTGATTGATTTTATTTATGAAAATGATTTAGTCGCGCTTGGGCGAAAAAGCTTGGTTAAAAAAGGCGGACTCGCACTTGGGCGATGGTATCCGTTTGAAAAAGATTGAACGCACATGGGCGTGAAAAGAAGGATTGTTTAAAAAGGACGGACTCGCACTTGGGCGATGGTATCCGTTTGAGAGAAAAAGTTAAACGCTCATGGGCATGAAAGTAATAAAGTTTGGTGAGTTGAGATTGATTTTAAACGGAAGACGAATATTCGACCAAAAGCGAAGTGTCTACCTCATTTTCGAATATTCGGGGAAGCATCGGGTGTCTACCCAAGTTTTCCTTTTTCATCCACACAAAAAAAATAATTGTTTTTATTATTTTTGAATTATTAAGAATTTAATTGAAAGACGAATACTTTGAGCGTGATTGAGATGGGGATCTCGCGTTCCGCATTCGGGGAAGCGTCGGGTGTCTACCCAAGTTTTCCTTTTTTCCGTCGATTAAACTCTTAATGTTTATTTTTAAACATGTTAAATGTTTTCTTTATTATTTTGAATTAGAAAAATGATGTAAGATAAAACAAATAAATTAAATGCTTACATATAAAAGGGGGTTTCAAAAGTGATTAGAGAATTTAATGTTGTCTGATTGGTTTATCCCATTCCAAAAATAAAATAAAATAAAAACCCAACACTAACCAAAAATCATATAACAAAAGGATAAATAATAACAACCCAAAAAACATAGGAATGAAACATTAAACCAAAATCACAAGTACGAGAGAGAGAGAAACAGAACTAGCAAAGAAAATGAAAGAGGAAAAACGCATCTGAATGAGATGGAGGAAAACAAGGGCACCGTCGACAGCGACCTCGCCGGAGTTACGACGGTGGACGACGCCTCTTGTCTCAAATCATACTTTTGACAAAGTAAAAAGGGTTGAGCAGCGACAACATGAAAATAAAGGAATACAGAGAACTGTCGACGAAAGCTTCCCCGGAGCCACCGCTGTGAGAGACAAAACTTTCCTATTCTTTCTTCTACCGTTTCTTTATTATTGTTATTATTTATTTTTTTGTTAAGACTGTTTATTTTTGTAAAAAAAAGGTTCATTTGATAAAATAGGAAATGGTTCTGTGACTTTGGTTCACTTTGAACAAGATAAAATGAAAAGATAAATGGGTTGGAAGATAAACAATGATATGTTAGTTCCTGATTTTCTACATCTTTTTGTTTCTTGGTTCCCTTAGAGCAACAAAAAAAGATAAGAAAGTAGACAATATTGCTAGCTATGATTCTCTTTTATTTTTCTTTCTCCCTTATATGTTTAACTCTGATCTTTATTACTTTCCTTAAACAAACAATTAAACAAACAAAGCAGAATAAATTGAAATGAGAATTGATTAAAAGGAGTAGAAATAAATACCAGTAGGAGTGTTAGAAATTTCTTTGCCTCTTTTGATGAATGTGTTAGAATATTTCTTGGCCTTTCTGATGAATTTACTCTACTCCTTTTTTCTAACTTAATTTTTCATATAATGCCTTGTGTTATTAATTTTCTGTTAGCAACTTTTAGCCTCTCTATTTTGATTTTTTGTTCTCATATTTATAGGCTTCAAGGGTGCATCCATGTTACCATTGGATAATGTTCGGGACTGATATTTTTGGGTAAAAGGATGCAAGAAAAAAGCTGTGACTTGAGGAGGGTGTTTGTGCACAGAAGGTGCAAGCTGGAAACAAAGAGATATTTGGGAATTGTTGTCGTGTGGTCGATGGAAAGGGGAACAAATGTTCTTTTTTTTTTTCTAGAATATGTAAGTGGGCTCAACCATTGGGCTTAATTTTTTTTACTGCATTTTTGTATATTTTTTTTGAATAAATTAACAATGATGAGAACACATGATGAAATAAAAATGTGATTATTATTTGACATTTATTCGGACAAAATTGGGGTACTACAGCTGCCCTTATTTAATTAGGTTTTACTAGAAAATATGAATAACGATTGTTTTCATATTATCATTGTAAAAGATAAGTAAATATAAGGACCCGAATTTTGTCCTTCAAAGATCGACATGAATGTAAATGATCGTCTTCAGGCGTGGCTGGTTCTTGGACCGACAAAATATGAAAATGATTGTCTCCAATCATGGCTGATACTTAGATTCACGGGAATGAAAATGATTGTCACAAACAAAATGCCTCCATTAAGGGAAGGTTGATCATATCCAGCCGCTTGCATTGGAGGTAGATCTCAGAGGATAAAGGTGATCTTATTTAGCCGTTTATACTGAAGTTCAATCCTCGAGGGTGAAGGTGATCTTATTCAGCCGCACATTGAAGGTCGATCCCTGAGGTTGAAAGTGATCTTATTCAGCCGCTTACATTGAAGGTCGATCCCTAAGGATAAAGGTGATCATATTCAGCCGCTTATACTAAAGGTCGATCCCTGAGGAGGAAGGAAGAAGGTGATCTTATTCAGCCGCTTACACTGAAGGTCGATACCTGAGGTTAAAAGTGATCTTATTCAGCCGCTTACATTGAAGGTCGATCCCTAAGGATAAAGGTGATCTTATTCAGCCGTTTACACTGAAGGTCGATCCCTGAGGAGGAAGGAAGAAGGTGATCTTATTCAGCCGCATTCACTGAAGGTCGATCCCTAAGGAAGAAGATGATCTTATTCAGTCGCTTACACTGAAGGTCAATCAGAAAAAGGCGATCTTATTCAGCCGCTTGCACTGAAGGTCGATCCACTGAAGGTTGATCCTTGAGGGGGATGGAGGAAGGTGATCTTATTCAGTCACTTACACTGAAGGTTGATCCCTAATGGTAAATGTGATCTTATTCATCCGCCTGCACTGAAGGTCGATTCACTAGGAAAAGGGATGTTTGATCGATTACCGCCAAGTGGGCCATGGTGAAATGACAAAGATATGATGTGATATGATCGTCACCAATCTGATGTCGGTGAAACGATAATGATATGATGATGTGATATGATCATCACCAATTTGATGTTGGTCAAACGATAATGATATGATATGATATGATCGTCACCAATCTAATGTCGGTGAAACGATAATGATATGATATGATATGATCGTCACCAATTTGATATTGGTGAAACGATAATGATCTGATATGATTAGGGTAGACTTGTTGGGGAAATTTTAACTAGGGAACTTTAGTGGATGTGAGTAAGTTCACTAGCGATTGGGATAGTTTGGGAAGAGATTCGCTGAGGGTTTTTCAAGAAAAACTTACTTGGGAAGTTCTTGAATAAGGTTCACTGGGGAACACTGGTATTACTCACTAATGAGTGTTTGATCGAGGTTCACTGGGGAACACGGGTAACTCACTAGGGAGTGTAATGAACCATACTGGTGGAGGGATTTCTGAGGGGGAAAAGTATGATACAATATGAGATGCATGCTAATGAATGCATACAATATGATGCATGGAGTATGCTGACACTTGGGATAAGGCGATGACATGTTGGGCTTCAATTGTGATTGGTTGCCGAGCATGATCGGGCTTTGGGAATTTTATGGGGTAAAAATGGTTAAGGCGCATTATTTGGGGGTTTATGATCCTTCGACAATCGCAACACCAAGCGCTCTTGAAGCTTCAAATGGATGGCTGCTGACAGAGCTTTCAACATCTTGTGCTTGCATGGGCAGTTTGTATATTGTGTAGCTATTGATTCTGCTACAAAAGCGAAATCACTCGTTGTTGCTCTGAAGAATTTGCGAGACACAACATCTCACTGGAATCGTCAATTTCCTTCAGATATTTTTAAAAAAAAAAAAATCAAAGTAATCATGGTTCAAAAAGTTGATGTTATTTTTTTTATTTCAAAATTGTATCATAAAAAAATAAATAGCATTTATTAGGGATGAGAGGAAAAGATAAAAGAAGAAGAAAAAAAAGACAAAAATAAATAGAAAGATGCATTTTATTGATGGTCAAACATGACTTAGTACAAGGAATGGTAGCACACTAAAGGTGTAACTTCACAAAAATGAATAAAGATGGCAATAGGGAAAACACTGGAAGTTCCCATTAAGTCATGACGACCGCTACTTTCTTAATAACCGTAAACCCTCAACACCCTGCTTTTGGGGATAGCACATGAATTGGCTCTTCAGTTGATGTTAGGAGCAGATTGTCCGGATGTAGTTACTAGCCTTTTTTCTTTTTCCCAACTTTTTCCTAAATCGCCTTTTCATGTTTTTGACTTAGCGGGTTTTTTGTTTTTTATATCCCTAACTTTTCCCTGGGCCGCCCTTTCGAGTTTTCAGTCCATCGGGATGCTCTTTTTTGCCTAAGTTGCCCTTTCAGGTTTTCAACTTAGCGGGCGTTCTTTTGTTATTAGGCATAGTATTTCTTGACTGCATCGGAATTCACAGGACGTGGAAAGTCCTCCCCGTCCATTGTTGTGAGTATCAAGGCTCCTCCGGATAAGGCTTTCTTCCTACATAAGGGCCTTCATAGTTTGGGGTCCACTTTCCACGTGAATCCTTGTGTATGGGTAAGATCTTTTTGAGCACTAGGTCACCTTCTTGGAACTCTCGAGGATGGAACTTCTTGTTGAATGCCTTCTTGAGTCTGCTTTGATATAACTTACCATGGCATAATGCTATCAACCGCTTCTCATCGATGAGATTTAGCTGATCAAACCTTGCTTGGACCCATTCTGCCTCTTCCAATTTGGTCTCCATCAAGACTCTCATTGAGGGGATTTCCACCTCAATGGGGAGGACTGCCTCCATGCCGTATACCAGAGAGAACGGGGTTGCCCCTGTCGAGGTGCGAACTGAAGTCCTATACCCATGTAAGGAAAATGGGAGCATTTCATGCCAATCTTTATATGTTTTTACCATCTTTTGAACAATTTTCTTGATGTTCTTGTTTGCTGCTTCTACGACTCCATTCATCTTTGGCCGGTATGGTGAAGAGTTGTGGTGTTCGATTTTGTAACGTTCACACAACTCTTTCATCATTTTGTTGTTCAAGTTGGTGCCATTGTCAGTGATGATCTTGTTGGGGAGTCCGTAGCGACATATTATCTCCTTTTTGATGAATCGGACTACCACTTGGTTTGCTACATTGGTATATGAAGTAGCTTCAACCCTTTGGTGAAGTAGTCGATGGCGACTAGGATGAATCAGTGTCCATTTGAAGCTCGAGGTTCAATGGGTCCAATCATGTCGATGCCCCACATAGAAAACAACCAAGGTGATGCCATCCCATTCAAGGGAGTTGGGGGAACGTGCACCTTATCAACATAGATTTGGCACTTGTGGCACTTCCTTGCATAGCTGAAACAATCGGATTCCATGGTCAGCCAATAGTAACCAGCCCTTAGGGTTTTTCTAGCCATTGCATGTCCATTCGCATGAGTACTAAAGGACCCTTCGTGGATTTCCTTGATGAGTAAGTCTGCCTCATGTTTGTCCACACATATGAGGAGAACCATGTTGTGGTTTCTTTTGTAGAGCACATCACCATTCAGGAAGAGCTTAGTTGCAAGCCACCTCAAGGTCTTCTTCTCCGTATTTGAGATGCTTGTAGGATATTCTTGATTTTCGAGGTAGACCTTGATGTCATGGTACCATGGCTTGTCATCGGACGCCTCTTCGATTGATAAACAGAATGTTGGCTCGTCCCTACGCTCCACCTTTATAAGTGTCGCTTCGGTGTGAAATTTCACTTTATACATTGATGATAACGTAGCCAAAGCATCTGCTACTTAATTCTCTTATCTAGGGATATGATGGAAGGTGATTTCATCAAAGTAGTTCATTAGCTTCAAGACATGATCACGGTACGGGGTTAGCTTGGGATGACGAGTTTCCCTTTCTCCTTTTATTTGGTAAATGACTAAGGATGAATCTTCATACACTTCCAAGATCTTGATTCTATAGTCGATGGCAGCCTCAAGGCCCAAGATACATGCTTCATATTTCGCCATATTATTTGTGCAATGAAAACATAACCTTGCTGTGAAGGGGATATAACCATCCTCTGGAGAGATCAGAACAACTCCAACCCCATTCCCCATGGCATTAGATGCACCATTGAACGCAAGCTTCCATCTAGCTCCTGGCTCGGGTCCTTCATCATCTCCCATGACCTCATAATCTTTTACAACCATAATATCCTCGTATGGGAAGTCAAAGTGTATGGGCTGATAGTCTTCCACTGGTTGATGAGCCAAGTGATCTGCTAGCACACTTCCTTTGATAGCTTTCCGAGTTACGTGCATGATATCATACTCGGATAACAACATTTGCCAACGGGCAATCCTTCCAGTCAGAGCGGGTTTCTCGAAGATGTATTTGATTGGATCTATCTTTGATACCAGCCATGTTGTGTGACAAGTCATGTACTGTCTCAAACGGCGGGCAACCCATGCCAATGCGCAACAAGTTCTTTCTAGAAGGGTGTACCTTGTTTCAACATCAGTGAACTTTTTGCTCAAAAAGTATATGGCATGCTCCTTTCTACCAGTTTCATCATGTTGCCCCAGCACACATCCCATGGATTCATCCAATACTGTTAAGTACATAATGAGAGGTCTTCCAAGAACGAGAGGTATCAGGATGGGTGGTTCTTGCAAGTATTGTTTGATCTTTTCAAATGCCTTTTGGCAATTCTCATTCCATATGATGGCCTGATCTTTGCATAGCAATTTGAATATTGGTTCACAAGTAGCAGTGAGATGAGAAATGAATCTAGAGATTTAGTTCAATCTCCCTAGAAAACCACATACTTCTTTTTTTTTTTACGAGGAGCCGACATATCTTGGATTGCACGTACCTTGTCAAGGTCAACCTTGATCCCTCGTTGACTAACGATGAAAGCAAGTAACTTCCCGGATCTGAGACCAAACTTAGCTGGATTGAGTCGCAGTCTGTATTTCCTTAGACGTATAAATAGCTTTTTCAAGTGAAGAATGTGGTCTTATTCAGTCTCAAACTTAGCAATCATGTCATCCACATAGACCTCTATTTCTTTGTGCATCATGTCATGGAAGAGAGCCACCGTCGCCCTTTGATAGGTTGCCCCAGCATTCCTCAAGCCGAAAGGCATTACCATGTAGCAATAGGTTCCCCATGGGGTGATGAAGGTAGTTTTCTCCATGTCTTCTAGAGCCATCTTGATTTGATTATAGCCGAAAAATCCATCCATGAATGAGAAAATCAAGAATCGGGTTGTATTGTCTACCAACACGTTAATGTGAGGTAATGGGAAGTCATCCTTGGGACTTGCTTTGTTCAAATCTCGGTAGTCGACACACATTCACACTTTACCATTTTTCTTTGGCACTGGCACTATGTTAGCAACCCACTGTGGATACTTTGACACGGCTAGGAATCCTGCATCAAATGGTCTTTTGACCTTCTCCCTGATCTTGAGTGACATGTCTGGTCTTGTCCTTCTCAACTTCTGTTTTACCGGCGGACATTCTGGCCGAACCGGAAGCTTGTGCTCAACTATTGCGGTATCCAATCCTGTCATATCTTGGTATGACCATGCAAATACATATGCATATTCCCTCAAGAGTTCGACCAATTTCTCACGCACTTCTGCCTTTAAAGACGATCCAATCTTGACCTCTCTTATGTCATGTTCAGTACCCAAGTTGATTACCTCCACAGGCTCTTGACTCGGTTGTATCTCTTTAGACTCTTACTCTAACAGTCTTGCCAACTCATCGGGAAGCTCACAATCGCTTTCACAATCCTCTTCCGCATGGTTGATGAGGAGTTAAAGGTTATGTAGGATTGTAGTGGTATCATGTTCAATGGGTTTATTCAGGGATCTGCATGTTTTTTATGATGATTTTTAGAAGGATGAACAAAACAAAAATAAACAAAAGAATGGAAAAGATTGCCATTTTGTAAAAAATAAATGCATAAATGAAAGAAATAGGGAGTAATGGAAAACAAAATGCTTTTTATTAATGATGATTCAACATCTGAAATAAAAGGGTGCCTTACAAAGTTATCCTTATGCCTTGGGCAGAGCAAAAGGATTTGAAAAACATGATAAAGATTACTTTGAAAAAGAAAATATCTCTAGGATTTCAACGACAGTCCCGTTGTTGAGGCTTGCATTCAGAGAGCAGTTGTAAACCAAACAAGGTATCTCCTTATCCTCTGGAACATCTTCAATGGCAGCTACTTGATCTTCATTAACAAAACCCACACTACGGAAAGTTTCTTGAATGTTACCAATGGGTATCTTCACAACATCATTCTTTTCCATGGATGGTTTGTACCCAACTCCATGCTTGACTCTTTTCATAGGCATATCCCATAACAGTTCACAACCTTTGGAGCCTCCTATTTTAGCTAATAGCTTAACGTTATTCCAAAAAGTAGCAGGGACTTTAGGTTTCCTAACACAAGTTTTATCATACACTGCCACAACGTTGGCGACCTCTAAAGCTTGGAAAGCAGCTTCCAAAGATCCTTCATTTTCTTCCACATATTGGAAGGAGGACAGATGACTTACAAAGATATCTTCTTCGCTAGCAACGGTGATCAATTTATCACCCACCACAAATTTCAATTTTTGGTGTAAGGTAGATGTCACAGCACCAGCCGCATGGATCCATGGGCGTTCCAACAGACAACTATAGGCTGGGTTGATATCCATCACTTGGAAAGTGATATCAAAGGTGTGCAGGCCTATTTGGATTGGAAGACATACCTCTCCAATGACATATCTTCTAGACCCGTCGAAAGCTTTCACAATTAAAGAGTTGGGCTTCATATGGACTCCATCAATAGACATCTTGTTGAGAGTGGACTTTGGTAGCACATTCAATGATGAACTAGTATCAACCAACACTCTTGCAAAGATATTGTCATGACACATTGTGGATATGTGTAGTGCCTTATTGTGAGCCTTCCCCTCCACGGGTAAGTCTTCATTATTAAAGCTTAGACAATTACTAGCAATGATATTGGCAACTATCCCATCAAAATGGTCTACTGTAACATCTTGGCTTACATGCGCCTGATTCAACACTTTCAGCAATGCCTTCCTATGCGCCTCGGAGTTCAGTAGTAGCGAAAAGACGGATATCTTGGAAGGAGTTTGATTTAGCTTATCAACTATCTTGTATTCACTCCTCCTGATGATTTTTAGGAACTCATCATCTTCCTTTGATGCTGACTGATCACCGGATTCCGGCCCCTTGTCTTGACTGGGCGTTTCATTCCTTTTCTGAGCTTCTACTGCTGCCTCATTACTTTCTCTTCTAAGTTGATTGGGAGCAAAGATTCGACCACTTCGGGTGTAACACCCCGTTCCCAAAAATACGTAATTTAAATAAAATAATCAGAGTTAAACCACAAACGGAGCATTACACTGCTTATAAAAATTCTTTAATAGAAAATAAAACTATTAAACTTCAACAACCAACTTATAGAAATTTGCAGCGGAATATTCTTTTCAATCACAATTAATCCTCAAGTAAAATCTTGGCACAAAGGCCTCATCAAAATGTTTCAACAAAAGCTACATCATCATGTCTCAAAATTCAATACATAGGAGTGAAAGTAATATAGAAGTCCCATCCCATACGTAACAAGTCCTAGACGTTGAGCCACCACCTACTACTCAGGATCACCTGCAAGTTACCCATACGAAGGGCAACATTTTCAAGCAGAAGGGGTGAGATTCACGAACAACAATAATATATATATATAAAGTTCATCAATGCATAGAAACAACAGTAAATTCACATCAGCAACATCAATAAGACATATACATATAAATATAGCATCATACTTGATTATCAACACTACTCCAATTATATTTAATTCGAAACCAACTTCATTCTTGATGACGACACACCGACAACGACTTAACACCAACGACACATCAACAACATCGACAACTCACCCAACACAACAACTACGACAATGCAACTATGCACATGCTTGTGGTGCCAAAATACAGGGCAGAGCCCTCACCGCTTTGAACAACAAAGTGTTCCAGGACATGAGTCCTCCCGCTTTGAACGACAAGGCGTTCCAGAGCATAAGCTCTCACCACTTTGAATGACATGGCATTCCAGGACCGAGGTCCTCACCGCTTTTGAACAACAAAGTGTTCCAGGACATGAGTCCTCCCGCTTTGAACGACAAGGCGTTCCAGAGCATAAGCTCTCACCGCTTTGAATGACAATGCATCAGACTCCAATTGTGTATATCAACATACAACATGACAACACCGACAACAACCACCAACCACCAATGCATACATCTACGTATGACTTACACTACGACAATTTAACAAACAACAACTGTGCCTAAATCATTTAAGACACACTCCTCAACTTGGACGACACAACAACAACTCAACAAATGCATAAACGAGATATGACTTACATTTCAACAATACATCAATTATTCACAACATAAAAGAACCATGAGCAATCATCTTTACGTGACTCATCTAAGGGTATAAAACATCTCTAACACTACCCCAAGGGTCCCTCTCAAGTCCCATGCAAAATCAGATCGCAAAACAACAAACAGTCCAGACAACTAGCTAACTCGCCACAGCGAGTACCTGCTCGCCACAGGCGAGTACTCACATCAGCTCACTCGCCAAAGGCGAGTTGGGGGCGAGCTGGAGGCGAGAAATACTGGGTGCTTCGGCCTTTTGACATTTTTCTCACCAAAACTTCATTTTTAAGCTCTCTAAATCCAATTTGGCTAAACCAACTTCACAGGTCATCTCTATAAATATAAGGGCACTCAAAACCATCTAAAGTTTGGCAAAAATCTTAAATTTAAGGGACAAGCTCGCCATGGCGAGCTATACTGCTCGCCTCGCGAGCAACCAAGGGTTACTCGCCACGGCGAGTGATCACTCGCCACAGGCGAGCGATCTCAGAACCCACACGGGTTCAGACCTAAATCACACCAAATCATCCCAAACTTCCAAATCAAACCCCTAAATCATCTGCAATGTCATCCTAGGGAATAGTCTAGGTTCTGTAACAAGTTCTACAGCCTTACCCATCAAACCCTCATCAATTCATCACAAATTCATCTTACCCCTAGTTCAAGAACACAACTTTCAATTCAATTTCAGAAATCGCATATATATTATTGATGCAAAGTTAACCTCACCCTTACCTGATTTAAGATGAACAAAAGCTACAGCAGGCAAAAACTGGTTCTTCACTTGGCTCCTCTCTCCTTCTCTAGGTTTTTCTCCTCAAAAGCTTAGTTTCTACATGAAACGTTTCTGACCTTCTATTCCTATTTCTTTAACCCTTCACTTAATTCCCTTAACTTCCCCCTTAACTCTCATAATTAAAATATAACCCCCTTCCTAAACACCAATAAATTCTAATTAACTCCTAACAATTCAAATAAATATTATATTTCTCCCATTTATTAAATAGCACAAATAATTATATAATAAATGGCAACCACCAATAAATCACATAAATCAACATTTCATATAAAATACATAAAACATATTAAAATCAACCAAAAATAGTAAAATAACAATTAATTATTTAAATACACACACCACACCAAAAGGTCATATAATTCATTTCAATCATATATATAAATAAAAATACTCAAACATTAACTAAAAATAATTAAATAGAAATGGGGCGTTACATCGGGTCATTCCACTTCCTTCGAAAATGTGAGTAACACCATCCATCGCCTTCGTAGGTTCGTCTTTAGCTCTTTCTTCTGGTTCACGGACAAAGGCGGTTGCATCATAATTCCAAGGTACTGTTTTGGACCTTTTGTAAGGAAATGGCGATGGAACACAAATGACAACAGGTTGCCTCAAGCTCATCAATGGATGAACGTCTCTTTTTTCATAAAGGATCTCGACAGGTTTCAGAGCTTTTGTGTTGTTTTCAAAGTGTGGCTCAATAACTGAGACATCTACCATCTTCCTTGCTCGACTGATTTGCAATATGCCTAGATTCATCAATTCTTGCACTTGCTCTTTGACCAACTGACAGCCTTCGGGGCTTGTGGCGCATTCCTCACAATTGTCATGAGTTCCTTTGATCAAACCACATTTGGCTAGCTTGGTATAGACCATCAGCAAAGGAGTTCTTACTTCTTCAACTATTTTAATCTCGTCAAAGTCTTCACTTTCCTCCACAACATTGACGTTTGGGCCATTATAACCTGGCAGAGGATCGTTCTTCACATTGGGCCCATTCTCTTTGAAGAACAATCTCTTGTTGTCTACAATCCTCAATAGAATGGCCAATTGTTCTAGAATGAAACTCACATTTAGCATTTGGATTATACCAATGCGGATATGGAGGTTTCAAAGGACTAACATTTCGAGGCACTACTAAAGAATTATTTATCAAGAACGGCCAAAGCTGGCTGTACGGGATGGGGATCGGGTCGATCTGACTTGGTCGTTGATTGTTGGGAGGTCGATATTGATTCTGACCTGAGCTTTGACTCCAATGATTTGGACGAGCAGGCTGATACTGAGGCTTTTGAGGTGATGGTTATTGATATTGCACAGGTGCTCTTGCGACAACATAATATTGATCTTCGTATGGTACTTGAAGAATAGAGAGATGATAGGCATTTGCAGGGGGATGATAGGAATTTCGAGGATCAGTCATTAATGCATTGGTTTCTCTTTCCTTCTTTTTCGGAAGAGGTTGGAAATTTCCTTGCAACACCTTGACCACTTTGAGCATTCAGGATCTGTCCATTCTTCAAGCCCACTTCCACCATTTCCCCAATGATGACAAGCTCGGAGAAACCGGATGAGGCGCTTCCTATCACCTTTTCATAGTATGGAGCTTGTAGGCTGCCTATGAAAATTCGTACAAGCTCTCTTTCGGACAAAGGCGGTTCAACTTGCGATGCTAATTCTCTCCACCGTTGTGCATATTCCTTGAATGTTTCTGTTCCCCTTTTGGTTAAATCCTGCAGTTGCATCCTATCCGGTGCCATACCCATGTTGTATTTGGACTGCTTGGCAAAGGCTTCAGCTAAGTCCTTCCAAGTCCGGATCTGACTTTTCTCGAGATGCATATACCAGTTCAAAGAAGCTCCGCTGAGACTGTCTTGAAAGAAATGGATGAGGAGCTTATCATCTTGAGCAGCTATATCCATCTTTCTGCAATACATGATCAAGTGATTGCGAGGGCAAGTCAATCCTTTGTATTTTTCAAAATCCGGTATTTTGAATTTTGGGGGAATCACCACATTTGAGACCAAACACATATCAAGCGCATCAAACCCGAACTCAGTATTCCCTTCCATTTCTTTGACTTGTTCTTCTAAAGCAAGAATTTTCCCTTTAGATTCTTCATTTTCAACCACTACAGGTGGTCGTCCATCTAAAGAAGGCTCAATATGCTCCCTCTGAGGGCCTGACGGGTTGGAAGAATGATACACCAACATTGGATTTTCTACTGTACCTTGAGGTGTTGGAAATCCTGCGGTAATATCAACATTCTCTTGCATCACAAGAGTTCCATTTGGACGAGGCACTGATGCTTGAGTAAGACGAGGCTGAGATGGACCGCTTTCAGTAGGGTTCTCCAACTGTGGAGGCGTGTAGCCTGGAGGAAGACTAAATAGAGGCCAACCAACCAACAACTGCAGCAGAAGTTGGTTGTGGCTCGGGGATAACATTCTTCACTACTGGAGGTTGCAGGTTTTGTTCTCTGTTTGCAAGTTCTTGGAGAATATCTATCAGCCGATCCAACTTCCCATTCAACTGGTTGATGTCTTGTCTCATGACTTCTTGATTTTGTTCAATCTCTTCCATGATCCTTCGCGCGTTATTTCAAGTGTAATGCGAATGCCGATAAATCAGTTTGGGTTGTAGGAATTCCTGGTAATGATAAAGGGAATGAGTTTTGGGTATGAAAACGAATGTATGAATGTTATGGATGATGTTAATGCAAATGCATGAAAAAGTCTTTTTCTTTTATTTTTGTGATTAGCTTTTGGGAACTGCAAGACTTTTGGTATTACAACAAGTACCTACCAATTGTAAAGACATTGAGACGAAAAGCAAAAAGCTTTTTTTTTTATTATTAATCAAAGAGTCATATAAACAAGCAAGTTACAAACTTTTTAGACTGCCTCAATCTTCTCCCTATAGTCTCTTATCATAGTTTTACATAATTCAATAAAAGCAATAACGTCGGAAGGAGTGTTCAAGGGATGCATTGCTGCGTTGGCTGCTTCCAACTCCCTAGGGATGGTTTCAATCACATCATTGGCCAACTTTGCTAGTCTTGAGAACATATTCTTCCAATGCACACCCTCGTCATGGAGTATTCGGAAAAGAGTCCTGTTTTCAACCAAGTTAACCAAGTTAATATAGCGATGCTCCCACCTTTCCTTTTTTCTTTTGAGGTCTTTACAAGCTTCTCCTTGCCGTTCAGTGAACTTCCTGAATTCTTCCAAATTCTCTTGTTCCCTTTTCAACTCAAGTTGACTCCTTAAAAGTGTTCTTTCCAATACTCATTTGCCATGCTATCGAGCTGTTGTTTTGCATCTTCGAGATCTTCCTTTAGCTTTCTTCCCTCAACTTGGGATTCTGTCCATAACTCTCTCAACTGGTGGGCTCTATCTAAGAGTTCATCCCGCTCTTTGTTTTTATGCTTGAGCTGAGAATTCGCTCCTCCCAAACAATCTTCAAGCCTTAGCCTTTTGTTGCTACTCTCAATGATTTCGTCCTTTCGGACTCCTTCCCTTTTTAGCTCGCAGTTTTCTTGAGTAGCTTTAAGTAGAGTCGCTTGCATCTCCTCTTTTGCTTTGTTGAGTTATGCAATGGTTGCTTTGAGATCATATGCTTCCTCTATTGATATAGGAATAGGCTCGGGGAACCTAGGCTGAATAGGGGCTTTGATAATGAAAGGTAGTTTCACCTCTTGGACTCTTTCTTTGACCCATGGTCGATAAGTCTCTTTGCTGGTGCCAGCCTTGCGTTTACAATCAATTCCTTTCTTGTTAATGTTTCCCCAAGCTCGAATAATCTTTTGTAACATCACAGGGTCTTTGGTACCTTTGTCATGTAACACTATACCTTCCAAGGATTTATCTTCGGGCTTCTCCCACACAGGACGTCCCAACTGTCTTAGAGCCAATATTGGATTATAGTTTATGCATGCATTGGATCCTATGAGTGGCACATTTGAGAGTTCCCCACAGCTGATGATGATTTCTTTGATGTCGAGCTTCATTGGATACCATCATATCACATTTTTGGTGAGGGATGCCAAAAATTGAGACCATTCATCCTTATCCATCTTGTTCATTTGTGATTGGTCCTTGCTCATGTGAGATAAAAACCAACGATAGAGTAAAGGTAAACAACAAATGATATTGCCACGTTGCTTCTCGTGACGTATGTGAAGAGTGTAGTACACATTGGCCAAGAGTGCTGGAACTGGATCTTTGTCTTTCGTAAGGACAACCCAAAAGACACTGATTGCAGCAAAATCAACAAAGTTTTCGGTTGATGGGAACATTACCAAACCATAAACAAGGAGGGCTAGCACGTTGTTGAAAGACTTCATATCTCGGGACGCGACGAACTCACGAGCCTTTTTCTCTAGATAACTTCGGAGGAAACCAGGAGAATTCCCTCTAGTCCTCACATTGCTGGCGAATCCAGACACTTCAGTGTTTAGAGCTCTAGCCATATCTTCAACTTTTGGTGGATGGCCAATTTCCACATACGGACCATTGCCTTTCAGAGGAATGCCCACAATCCTTTCGAATTCTTCAAGCGTGGGTTCTAGTTGGAAGTCTTGGAATAAGAAACTTCTCATCGGGGGGTCATAAAACTGTGCTAACGTTGTGATAACATCTACTTGGACATTGGTGAGCAAGAGGTCAAGGATTTCACCATACTTGAAGACAAAAGTACTCTTTGGGATTATTGTTAATTCGGCGCTCAAATCCTTAAGACTTTCCAAATTTGGGAGCTCAACTTTAAATGACAGAGTTCTTCTTTTCTCAGAGCCCATGTTCAATTTGTTAGACACTTGCAACACAATTTTAGCCTTTGCAATTCCCTGAAGCAAACTTGTATGTTAAGAAAATGATTTTATGCATGAGGATGCAATGCATGTATGTTTTGTGTGAGTATGTATAATTGGGAAACAAAACTTAAAGGGAAGGCTCCCTATGAGGGCTTAGTATTATGTGCTTTCTATATCAAGGTTCTCAACAAGGATAGTTCTAAAGTTTTTTGAGTTAGGAGTACCTAGAGTCATGGAGGCATCTCTGAATTTTGTCATAATAACGGGTTAACCATTATACGACAACCTTTCACGAGTGCATCTCTTCTAGGCGGGGTTTGTACTAACCAAACAAGATGTCTACCTCGAAAGCAAATACAAACACCAAAGTTTGAAGAGGTTCTAAAAAGAAGGTCCTTAGAGTTATGGGTCCGATTTGGAATTTCGCCACAATAACGAGTTAACCATTATATGGATGACCTTTCACGAAGAGGACCAACTCTAAGCGGGGTCTACATATTGACTAAACGATGTCTATCTCGAAAGCCAATACTACGCAACCACCATCCTAAAGCTATGTTTTTTCAAGCTCGGGTGTAGAGCTCCACACAAAAGTGTTTTAAATAGCACAAACCCGATACAATAGCACAATAATATAAAGGCGAAAATAAATAAATAAAATAAATAAAATAAATAAAATATATTAATAAATAAAGCGGAAATAAAATAAAGCAAATAAGATCAACGATAAACAAACATGGAAAACAAAGGAATTAAGACTAAAGCTAAACTAACTAACTAGGTATGATTCACTACCTTCCCTAGTGAAGTCGCCAGTTGAAGTGGCGGGAAAAATGTGCGGGGGAAAAACACTCGCTAAATAGTAAAGTCACCACCGAAGTTTTATTTTTGAAAAGTGGAATGTCGATAAACCCCTTCGAGAACGAGAACAAGGTCATTGCGACCAAAATTCGAGTTCGGGAATCGGTTATGCGAGGGGAAGGTATTAGCACCCCTCGAATCCGTTGTATCCAACGGGAACCGTTAATTAGTTTAGTGTTTAATTAGGTGTTAGTTTTATGTTTGTTTCCTTATTATTATAAAAAAATGTTTGCAAAGAATAAAATAAAAAAATGATTTAAAGACCAAAAATGAGTTTTTTATTAGTGTGCTTGACAAGAGTTTGATCTTGCTCCTACATATCTTGTAACACCCCGTTTCCCAAAACAACGTAATAATGCTAATATAATCAGAGTTCAACATCAACGGAGTATTACATCTACTTTTCATAATTTATTTAAATAGAATATAAAACCATTTAAATAACAACAACCTCATTTTATAAAAATCTGCAGCGGAAAAATATTTATTTAAAATCATAACCAACAACTACATTAATATCCTTGGCACAAAGGCCTCAACATGATAAAATATTATTCAATAATAGTTTAATCTCCAACAACAACAAAACTTCAACAACATGTTCCAAAAGTTGATACATAAAGGAATGAAAGAAAACATTATAACGATCCCCCATCCCGTTACGTATCAGAGCCCTAGACATTTGAGCCATCAACCTACTAGACTTCATTACCTGCACTTGCCCACAAGGCGGCAATTCCAACAGAAGGGGTGAGTTCACAAATCAAAAATAATATATATATATATATATATATATATATATATATATATATATATATAATGAATCATCAACTTGAATTAAAACACATCAACAAATATATCAATATCCATACATATATGGCATCATCATTCAACAACAATAACATTTCATTTCATCATTGAATTACAACAACTCTTGTGGTGACATCTCACCAACAACAACTCCGACACCGACTATGCAACGACATCAACTACAAATGCAACATGCATGTGGTACCATTATACGCGCGTTGAATGACAAGCATTACAGGGCATGAGCCCTCAACAGTTGGATGGTTAAAGCATCCCAGGGCATAAGCCCTCAACAGGTGAATGATAAACATTCCAGCGCAATAAGCCCTCAACGGGTGAATGATAAACATTCCAGGGCAATAAGCCCCCAACAAATGCATATGAGTATGAATGGACTCAGTGGTGTATATCAGCATACAACCCAACAACATCAACTAATGGTGTATATCAACATACAACCAGACAACAACAACTTAGGACACCCTCCCCAACTGGACAATATCACTCAACAACATCAAGGCAACTCAACTTATCAAAGCATAATTATTTCATGTAAACATACTTAGCTCCATCATATTCTTCTTTATAAATAAGTTTTGCCATCTAAACAATTTTAAATAAATCCAACAATCATGTTAGGAAGCTTAGGTTTGGGTTAGGAGCACTTAGAAAAATCACACAAAATGGTCGCACAGGACCCATCTCGCTTAAGCGAGCAACTTCTCGCTTGCGCGAGGCAAATAACGAAAGTTTGGGTTTTGTTCGCTTGCAGCTCGCTTACGGTCCGCTTAAGCGAACGACCAATTTTCTAAAATCTGGGCAAAGTTAGGCGTCTCTCGCTTAAGCGACGGGGACTTCGCTTAAGCGACGCAAATGACGAAAGTCAGGTTCTAGCTCGCTTGGTATTCGCTTATGGTTCGCTTAAGCGAATGGGCGAAATTTCAATCCTGGGCAGGGGAAGTGTCGCTCGCTTGAGCGAACGGCTTTCTCGCTTGAGCGAGCGTTCATCTGGGCAGATTTCCAACTACGATTTCTTAAACCCTTTTTCATCCAAAAACCCAATTTTAATCCCCCAATCACCCAAATTGATTTACAGAAATATTTTCAGGTCTTATATACAACATAACAGCATAAACAACTCAGAAAGCACAATTAACAACACAATTCAACTCATTAGGCAATTCGTCATATCCTTGAAAAACCTAAAACAGTATAAAATATTTCAATCCAAATTCATGAAACATGCATATATATATCACAATTGAAATGCTAACCCACCCTTACCTGATTAGATGAACAATTAAGCTACAGAAATTCAATCTCTCACTCCCTTCTAGCAATTCCCCTTGGTTCTTGGTTCTTCTCTCTTTTTCTCCCAAAAGCTCAAGTTTTCTTACTGATACGTACAAAAAGTCTGACTCTTCCTATTTCCTTTTTCCCCAAAACATAACCTCTCCTTTCCTCTTAACTCCCCTCCTTAATTTCATTTAACTCCTAATAATTCCTTAATTCTAATAAATCCCTTTAACCAAATAAATATTTATATTTCTACTATTTTATTAAATAACACAAAATCATAACTAATTATCATATAATACAATATAAATCAAATAACAACATCACATAAATTATTTTAAAGCATATAAAATACATAAACATATTAAAATCAACTAGAAATAGTAAAATAACAACTAGGGCGTTACAACTCTCCCCAACTTAGAGAATTTCGTCCTCGAAATCTTACCTCAAACAAACAACTCAGGATAGGATTCTTGCATCTTACTCTCCAACTCCCAAGTCAAGCTTTCACCAGTTACACCGCCCCAAACAACCTTCACCAAAGGTATTTCCTTGCCTCTCAACTACTTCACCTTACGATCCTCAATCCTCAAAGGTAAAGTCTCAACGGTAAGGTTATCCCTAACTTGCACATCATCTCTAGGAATAACATGCGAAGGGTCTGCTACATACTTCCTCAACTGCGACACATGAAACACGTCATGCAAGTTCGAAAGTTGTGGTGGCAACCCAATCCGATATGTCACGGTTCCAACCCTCTCTGAAATCTGATAAGGACCAATGAACTTTGGAGTCAACTTCTTAGACTTCAATGCACGTCCTACACCCGTCAAAGGAGTAACCATCAAAAACACATGATCACCCTCCTGGAACTCAAGGGCCTTTCTTCGTTTGTCATGGTAACTCTTCTGACGATCTTGTGATGCTTTCATCTTTTCTCTTATCATCTTGACCTTCTCCGTAGTCTGTTGAACCAATTCTGGTCCCAACACAACACTTTCACCCGACTCAAACCAACACAAAGGGGTTCTGCACCTCCGACCATACAAAGCTTCGAACGGTGCCATACCAATACTCGAATGGTAACTATTGTTATACGTGAACTCTATCAACGGTAAGTGGTTGTCCCAAGCTCCACCTTGCTCGAGTACACACACTCTCAATAAATCCTCTAAAGATTGGATAGTCCTCTCCGACTGACCATCTGTCTGCGGATGATAAGCCGAACTCAATCTCAATTTCGAACCCAAAGCATCTTGCAAACTCTTCCAAAACCTCGAAGTGAACCTCGGATCTCTATCCGACACAATACTTGACGAAACACCATGCAACTTCACAATGTCACGAATGTAAATCTCCGCCAACTGAGCTACCGGATAACTGATATTGATCGGAATAAAGTGCGCCGACTTAGTCAACCTGTCGACCACGACCAAAATGGCATCATGCCCTCTTGGAGTATTCGGTAAACTCGTTACAAAATCCATGGAAATGTTGTCCCACTTCCACTCAGGCACATCTAAAGGAGTCAACAGCCCTGCAGGCTTCTGATGTTCGACCTTAGACTTCTGGCAAGTCAAACATGCATACACAAACTGAGCAACATCTCTTTTCAATCCGGACCACCAAAACAATTTCTTTAAATCATGGTACATCTTTGTAGCTCCCGGATGAATACTCAAGCTACTCTTATGACTTTCTTCTAAAATCAACTTCTTCAAACCCTCATCATCAGGAATACAAATTCTTCCTCTAAACCTCAACACATCTTGGTCATCAACCTTAAAGTTACCATCTGCATTTTGATCACTAGCAGTCATCAAATCCACAAACTTAACATCAGTCTTCTGTGCCTCCTTGATACTATTCAAGAAATCACTATTAATCTTCAACATGCCCAACCGCACACTCTGAGGCGACCTTTCACAAACAAGACTCAAGTCTCTAAACTGTTCAAGCAACTCGAATTCTTTCACCATCATAGCCGACATATGCAATGTCTTTCTGCTCAACGCATCCGCAACCACATTGGCTTTACCAGGATGGTAATTCAAGCCAAAATCATAATCCTTAAGCAACTCAAGCCACCTCCTCTGCCTCATGTTCAACTCCTTCTGATCAAATAAATACTTTAAACTTTTATGATCACTAAATACCTCAAATCTGGAACCGTACAAATAATGCCTCCAAATTTTCAACACAAACACCACAGCCGCCAACTCTAAATCATGCGTAGGATAATTCTTTTCATGGATCCTCAACTGCCTAGAAGCATAAGCTACTACCTTCCCATCTTGCATCAAAACACCACCTAAGCCCAGCTTAGATGCATCACAATAAACAACAAAAGGTTCTTCTGGCTTCGGCAAAATCAAAATAGGAGCAGTCGTCAATCTTCGCTTCAATTCATTGAAACTACTCTCACATTGAGTATCCCACACAAATGCTTTACCTTTACAGGTCAACTGCGTCAAAGGAAGTGCCAACTTTGAAAATCCTTCAATGAACCTACGATAATAACCAGCCAAACCAAGAAAACTTCTAACCTCGGTAACTGACTTCGGTGTCTCCCACTGCGATACAGCATCAACCTTCGAAGGATCTACAGCGATACCATTACCAGAAATAATGTGGCCAAGAAAACTTACTTCACTTAACCAAAACTCACATTTGGACAGCTTGGCATACAACTTTTTTTCCTTCAGCACTTGCAATACAATCTTCAAATGCTCTGCATGCTTTGCTTCAGTCTTAGAATAAATCAAGATATCATCAATAAAAACCACGACGAACTGATCCAGATACTCATGGAAAATTCTGTTCATGTACTCCATAAACACACCAGGTGCATTAGTAACACCGAAAGGCATCACCTTATATTCATAATGACCATATCGTGTCCTAAAGGCCGTCTTCTGCATAACCTCATCTTTCACCTTAATCTGATGGTAACCCGACCTCAAGTCAATCTTGCTAAATATGCGAGCACCCACTAGTTGATCCATCAAGTCATCAATCCTCGGAAGTGGATACCTGTTCTTTATCGTCACTTTGTTCAACTGACGGTAATCAATACACAACCGCATGCTACCATCCTTCTTCTTGACTAACAACACTGGCGCTCCCCAAGGTGAAACACTTGGTCTTACAAACTTCTTGTCAAGTAAGTCCTCCAACTGCTTCTTTAACTCAGCTAACTCAGAAGCTGACATACGGTAAGGAGCCATTGACACAGGCTTCGTTCCCGAAACAAGATCAATTGCAAACTCGACCTCCCTCTCTGGTGGCACATCTGGAATCTCATCAGGGAAAACTTCGGGAAACTCTTTCACAACAGGCAAACCATCAATCACAACTTGATTTTCTACTGACAAGAACGCCAACAAGGAAAACATCAAGACGCCGTCTTGTTCTAACCGCTTCATCTCCTTAGTGGATAAAAATTCTGCTCCACTCTCTTCTTCAGCAGAAGAAAACCGCACCGTCTTGCTAAAACAATTAATCAGGACATGATTGTATTCTAACCAATTCATTCCCAATATTACATCCATTCCCACCAATGGCAAACAAACAAGATCGACCTCAAAATCTCTACCAAAAACAGACAACGGACAACTTAAACAGACAAGGGAAGTAGTTACTGAACCCTTGGCTGGAGTTTCAACAACCATCTCCCCATTCATATCAGACATAATCAAACCCAATCTTTTTGCACAGTCAATAGCAATGAAACAATGCGTAGCACCAGTATCTATGATAGCAATTCAAGGAGTACCATTAAAGAAACAAGTACCTCTGATAAGTCGATCTTCGTTATCGGTCTGGGTACCGGTCAAAGCAAAAACTCTTCCACTGGTCTGCGCCTTCTTAGGCTGAGTACACTAAGAACCAATGTGACCCTCCTCATTACAGTTGAAGCAAACAATATCTCCACGCTTGCATTCAGTGACAGTATGGCCCTTCTTTCCGCATCGGAAACACTTCTTCTCATCTCGGTTGCAGGCATTACTCTTGTGGCCTTTAACACCACACTTGTAACAAACAATCTCAGCAGGAGCATCTCTGCGTGCAGGTCTCCTCTCATCATGCATTCTCTATTTGCCCTTATCAGCTGGGGCACTATAAGGCTTCGGGCGACTCTGCTGCCCCTTACCTCTTCGGTCACTCATCACCTTATAATGGGCCTTTGTATCCTCTTCATAGATCCTACACCTGCTTACCAACTCAGAAAAGTCTCTTATCTTCTGATAGCCAATGGCCCGCTTGATATCAGCTCGCAGACCATTCTCGAACTTGATGCACTTGGAGAACTCAGCAGTCTTCGCAGCATAATGTGGATAGAACTTGACAAGCTCCACAAACTTTGCAGCATACTCGGCGATAGACATGTCTCCTTGCTTCAGCTCAAGGAATTCAATTTCTTTCCTACCACGGACATCTTCTGGAAAATACCTTCTCAAGAACTCCCTTCTGAACACAGCCCATGTAATCACAGCACCTTCAGCATGAAGAATTGGTTGAGTGCTTACCCACCAGTCGTCAGCCTCCTCTGCTAACATATGTGTGCCAAACCGCACCATCTAGGCATCACTGCACTGCATCACACGAAAGATTTTTTCGACCTCCTTCAGCCAAGTCTGCGCTCCATCGGGGTCGTACCTTCCCTTGAAGGTTGGTGGATGATTGCTCAAGAATGTTTCCAGCATCCGCACACCTTCACCACCACTAGAACCTTGTTGTTGTTGTCCCACAACCTGAGCCATTGCTTGCAACGCAGCAACAAGAGCAGCATCATTCCTTCCAGCCATCTAGGCAATCTACACGACAACAACAAATCAGGACAACAGAGACAGTTAAAGCTGTCACACAACACTACTAGGCTCGACACGACTCTACTAATTGGCCGGACGGACCGACCTGCTCTGATACCAATTGTAACACCCCGTTTCCCAAAACAACGTAATAATGCTAATATAATCAGAGTTCAACATCAACGGAGTATTACATCTACTTTTCATAATTTATTTAAATAGAATATAAAACCATTTAAATAACAACAACCTCATTTTATAAAAATCTGCAGCGGAAAAATCTTTATTTAAAATCATAACCAACAACTACATTAATATCCTTGGCACAAAGGCCTCAACATGATAAAATATTATTCAATAATAGTTTAATCTCCAACAACAACAAAACTTCAACAACATGTTCCAAAAGTTAATACATAAAGGAATGAAAGAAAACATTATAACGATCCCCCATCCCATTACGTATCAGAGCCCTAGACATTTGAGCCATCAACCTACTAGACTTCATTACCTGCACTTGCCCACAAGGCGGCAATTCCAACATAAGGGGTGAGTTCACAAATCAAAAATAATATATATATATATATATATATATATATAATGAATCATCAACTTGAATTAAAACACATCAACAAATATATCAATATCCATACATATATGGCATCATCATTCAACAACAATAACATTTCATTTCATCATTGAATTACAACAACTCTTGTGGCGACATCTCACCAACAACAACTCCGACACCGACTATGCAACGACATCGACTACAAATGCAACATGCATGTGGTACCATTATACGCGCGTTGAATGACAAGCATTACAGGGCATGAGCCCTCAACAGTTGGATGGTTAAAGCATCCCAGGGCATAAGCCCTCAACAGGTGAATGATAAACATTCCAGCGCAATAAGCCCTCAACGGGTGAATGATAAACATTCCAGGGCAATAAGCCCCCAACAAATGCATATGAGTATGAATGGACTCAGTGGTGTATATCAGCATACAACCCAACAACATCAACTAATGGTGTATATCAGCATACAACCAGACAACAACAACTTAGGACACCCTCCCCAACTGGACAATATCACTCAACAACATCAAGGCAACTCAACTTATCAAAGCATAATTATTTCATGTAAACATACTTAGCTCCATCATATTCTTCTTTATAAATAAGTTTTGCCATCTAAACAATTTTAAATAAATCCGACAATCATGTTAGGAAGCTTAGGTTTGGGTTAGGAGCACTTAGAAAAATCACACAAAATGGTCGCACAGGACCCATCTCGCTTAAGCGAGCAACTTCTCGCTTGCGCGAGTCAAATGACGAAAGTTTGGGTTTTGTTCGCTTGCAGCTCGCTTACAGTTCGCTTAAGCGAACGACCAATTTTCTAAAATCTGGGCAAAGTTAGGCGTCTCTCGCTTAAGCGACGGGGACTTCGCTTAAGCGACGCAAATGACGAAAGTCAGGTTCTAGCTCGCTTGGTATTCGCTTATGGTTCGCTTAAGCGAACGGGCGAAATTTCAATCCTGGGCAGGGGAAGTGTCGCTCGCTTGAGTGAACGGCTTTCTCGCTTGAGCGAGCGTTCATCTGGGCAGATTTCCAACTATGATTTCTTAAACCCTTTTTCATCCAAAAACCCAATTTTAATCCCCAATCACCCAAATTGATTTACAGAAATATTTTCAGGTCTTATATACAACATAACAGCATAAACAACTCAGAAAGCACAATTAACAACACAATTCAACTCATTAGGCAATTCGTCATATCCTTGAAAAACCTAAAATAGTATAACAATTTTCAATCCAAATTCATGAAACATGCATATATATATCACAATTGAAATGCTAACCCACCCTTACCTGATTAGATGAACAATTAAGCTACAGAAATTCAATCTCTCACTCCCTTCTAGCAATTCCCCTTGGTTCTTGGTTCTTCTCTCTTTTTCTCCCAAAAGCTCAAGTTTTCTTACTAATACGTACAAAAAGTCTGACTCTTCCTATTTCCTTTTTCCCCAAAACATAACCTCTCCTTTCCTCTTAACTCCCCTCCTTAATTTCATTTAACTCCTAATAATTCCTTAATTCTAATAAATCCCTTTAACCAAATAAATATTTATATTTCTCCTATTTTATTAAATAACACAAAATCATAACTAATTATCATATAATACAATATAAATCAAATAACAACATCACATAAATCACATAAATTATTTTAAAGCATATAAAATACATAAAACATATTAAAATCAACTAGAAATAGTAAAATAACAACTAGGGCGTTACATATCTCCTGGTGCGATGGAGAAATCAAAGCTACGTAGTTCTGGGTAGAAAATGTTTGTGTGTTGATTGATTTTATTTATGAAAATGATTTAGTCGCGCTTGGGCGAAAAAGCTTGGTTAAAAAAGGCGGGCTCGCACTTGGGCGATGGTATCCGTTTGAAAAAGATTGAACGCACATGGGCGTGAAAAGAAGGATTGCTTAAAACAAGACGGACTCGCACTTGGGCGATGATATCCGTTTGAGAGAAAAAGTTAAACGCTCATGGGCAAGAATAATAAAGTTTGGTGAGTTGATATTGATTTTAAACGGAGGACGAATATTCGACCGAAAGCGAAGTGTCTACCTCATTTCAGAATATTCGGGGAAGCATCGGGTGTCTACCCAAGTTTTCCTTTTTCATCCGCACAAAAAAGAATTGTTTTTATTATTTTTGAATTATTAATAATTTAATTGAAAGACGAATACTTTGAGCGTGATTGAGATGGGAATCTCGCATTCTGCATTCGGGGAAGCGTCGGGTGTCTACCCAAGTTTTCCTTTTTTCCGTCGATTAAACTCTTAATTTTATTTTTAAACATGTTAAATGTTTTTTTTTATTTTGAATTAGAAAAATGGTGTAAAATAAAACAAATAAATTAAATGCTTACATATAAAAGGGGGTTTTTAAAAGTGATTAGAGAATTTAATGTTGTCTGATTGGTTTATCCCATTCCAAAAATAAAATAAAATAAAAACCCAACACTAACCAAAAATCATAACAAAAGGATAAATAATAACAACCAAAAAATCATAGGAATGAAACATTAAACCAAAAACACAAGTGAGAGAGAGAGAGAGAGAGAGAGAGAGAGAGAGAGAGAGGGGGGGGGGGGTTTAGCATGGGAAAGGGAAGTTGTTTCCCATGATGGGAAAGTTTTTTTTTTTGACCATTGGATTAAAGAGGTTCACACATTTTATGATGGTCTGTCCACACCATATCTTTCAAACTGTCTTCTCCATCCTGGCTCACACTTGTCTCAATCCAGATTTCTCACTCTTGTTCTGCGACCAAATCTCAAAACCTATTAATTTCTCAAAACCCAAATGATCTTAGTTTTTTCTTCTTTTTTTCATTTTCCCTGTTGTTCTTGTTTTATAATCAGACATAGTATATGTTAAGAAAGTACCGTCGAATTTTCTCTCTCGTTTTGTTTTGATGTTTTATAACCGAACATTTCAAGTGGCACAATCATCAACACCATGTTTGTGAAGTACGTCTTTCCTAAACACACCATATACCATTGGTGGGAATTGCAAAGGCAGTTGAAGAATACATGTTCTCTGCAACAAAATTTAGTTTCATAAGAATAAAAAGAACCTTAAGAATCCACTAGTCATATGTCTATTAGCAACCAATTTCCCAAAGTATTTCATAAATGACTATTCAAAAGAGGCTTTACTTCCTCAAAGTTCTTTGTTGAAACTTGAATGAAATGGATTTGTTTGGAAGAAAGTTGTTGGTGGTGGTTGGTGAGAGAGACATTGAGGAGAGAGAATTGTTGAAGAAGATAGTGTAGAAAAAGTTCAGTGTTGAGAGAACATGATAAGAGTGTGCTTCTTATTTAATCAAATGGCTAAAATCAACTTTCCCATCATGGGAAACAGCTTCCCTTTCCCATGCTAAACCCCATCGAGAAACAGAACTAGCAAAGAAAATGAAAGAGGAAAAACGCATTTGAATAAGATGGAGGAAAACGAGGGCGCCGTCGGCAGCGACCTTGCCCGAGTTACGACGGTCGACGACGCCTCTTGTCTCAAATCATACTTTTGACAAAGTAAAAAGGGTTGAGCAGAGACAATATTAAAAGAAAGGAATACAGAGAACTGTCACCGAAAGCTTACCCGGAGCCACCGCTGTGAGCGACGACGGTAACGAGAGACAAAATTTCCTATTCTTTCTTCTACCGTTTCTTTATTATTGTTATTATTTTTTTGTTGTTGTTAAGACTGTTTTTATTTTTGTAAAAAAAGAAGGTTCATTTGATAAAATAGGAAATGGTTATGTGACTTTGGTTCACTTTGAACAAGATAAAATGAAAACATAAATGGGTTGGAAGATAAACAATGATATGTTAGTTACTGATTTTCTACATCTTTTTATTTCTTGGTTCCCTTAGAGCAACAAAAAAAGATAAGAAAGTAGACAATATTGCTAGCTATGATTCTCTTTTATTTTTCTTTCTCTCTTATATGTTTAACTCTGATCTTTATTACTTTCCTTAAACAAACAATTAAACAAACAAAGCAGAATAAATTGAAATGAGAATTGATTAAAAGGAGTAGAAATAAATACCAGTAGGAGTGTTAGAAATTTCTTTGCCTTATTTGATGAATGTGTTAGAATATTTCTTGGCCTTTTTGATGAATTTACTCTACTCTTTTTTTTTAACTTAATTTTTCATATAATGCCTTGTGTTATTAATTTTCTGTTAGCAACTTTCAGCCTCTCTATTTTGATTTTTTGTTCTCATATTTATAGGCTTCAAGGGTGCATCCATGTTACCATTGGATAATGTTCGGGACTGATTTTTTTGGGTAAAAGTGCATCCACACGCTCAACAGCATGCTAAATACCCTCTCAAGGTTCGTAGCTAAGTTCGCTCAACACGCTCTCCCTTTCTTCAAACTATTAAGAAAGGAGACAAAATTTGAGTGGACAGAGGAATGCGAAGCTGCTTTGAAACATCTCAAGGAAACTCTCTCGGCACCTCCAGTACTCTCGCGGCCCGACCAAGGTGAAGTACTATATCTCTACCTTTCCGTTTCGTCTGACGTGGTCAGCGCCGTTCTAGTTAGAGAAACGTCGGAAGGTCAGAAGCCAGTCTACTTCACAAGCAAAGCCTTGCTAGGACCAGAGACTAGGTACCAAAAGATCGAGAAAGTAGCTCTTGCTCTCGTCACAGCAGCTCGAAGATTGAGGCAATACTTTTTAGCCCACAGGGTGGTGGTCCGAATGGACCAACCAATAAGGAAAATTCTGGGAAGACCAGACATAGCCGGACGGATGATGAAGTGGTCACTCGAGCTATCTGAGTTCGACATACACTACGAATCCAGGAAGGCACTGAAGGCACAAGTCTTCGCTGACTTCCTTGCCGAGATGACCTTCCCTGCGGAAGGAAACAAGAAAGAATGGACCGTCTCCGTGGACGGATCATCCAATTCTAAAGGAAGTGACGTAGGGATAATCGTGGAAAATGGAGAAAGTACGGTAGTCGAAATTTCACTTGGTTTATCTTTCCCTCTAACTAACAACACTGCAGAGTACGAAGCCTTCTTAGCTGGATTATGAATCGCCAAGGATCTAGGAGCCAGGAAAATAAGAATCTTTACCGATTCTCAGTTAGTGGCTTCACAAGTGACTGGCGATTATCAAGTCTGAGAAGAGCATCTACAACAATACGTCCAACTAGTACTCGAGAAAATGAAAGAGTTCGAAGTAGTAGAGGTAACTCACGTTCCCCACGAACAGAATACCCGAGCTGATATTCTTTCGAAACTCGCTAGCACACAGACTACAAACGGGAACAAGACAGTAATTCAGGAAGTCTTCAACGAACCCAGCGTTCAAAGGCAGAAATTTCAACCACCGGACGTTAACGCGATCATTGGGATGGAGGACTAGAGAGGACCCATTACTCGCTACATCATTAGCGGGGAACTCCCATCCGATCCTTCTGAAAAAACGAGACTAAAACGAAGGACTTGCTCATTCACTTTACTGGAGGGAGCCTTATGCAAAAGGGGTTTCATAACACCACTTATCAAGTGTTTGGGACCTAACGATATCCAAGAAGTCCTCGCTGACGTCCACAACGGCATTTGCGGGCAACATCTCGGTGCCAAGGCTCTCGCCAAAAAGGTCTTACGAGCAGGATACTATTGGCCCACCATGCTGAAGGACGCAAAAGACTACATCAACATGTGTGACAAATGTCAAAGGCAAGGAGACATGCACTTAGCACCTCCTGTCGAATTGACATCCTTGGTCTCTCCAGAGCCGTTCGCATGGTGGGGCATTGATCTATTAGGACTGTTCCCTAAAGCTGCTGGTCAACTCAAGTAATTAGTTGTTGCAATCGACTATTCCATCAAGTGGATCGAAACAGAACCATTGACAAAAATCACAGCAAAGAACGTACTCCGCTTCTTCAAGAGAAACATTCTAGCAAGGTTCGGAGTACCGGCTCTAGTGATATCCGACAATGGGACTCAATTCACCAACCAAAGATTCCAGGACTATCTGAGGAACATCGGTATCAAGCAAAGTTTCACATTTGTGGAACTCCCTCAAGCCAACGGCCTCGCCGAAGCGGCGAACATGGTCATCTTGCGAGGAATACGCAGAAGGCTAGAAACGGCCAAAACCAAGTGGGCTGAAGAGTTACATGCAGTCCTATGGGCTTATAGAACTACTCCCCACACCACTATTGGCGAGTCACCATTTCGACTCACGTATGGGACAGAAGCGGTCATTCCCATTGAGCTCAGCGAACTCACTTGGCGAACTGACGCTGACACTCACTTCCCTACCGACGCGGTTAACTTACGTGAAGAACTCGAATTTGTTGACAAAGTTAGAAGTGAAGCAGCTTTACGAGAAATAGCGCTAAAACAAAAAGTAGTCGCTCGTCATATCAAGAAAGTTATAAACAAGAATTCAAAGTTGGCGACCTCGTTATCCGACAGAACTAGAAAGACTTTAAAGAGGGAAAACTCGCTGCCAACTGGGAGGGACCCTACAGAGCCCGGATGAAAACCAGGACGGGAGCGTACGTACTCGAAGACCTCCACAAAGGCATCATCCCAAGGACTTGGAATGCCGAAAAACTCAAAAAGTATTACACTTAGACAGCGAACCTAGCCAACAAACTATAATGTACATATTAAGTTCAAAACAACGAACTTCATGCTCTTCACACAACGAGCAGTCGCAACAGAAAAGGAAAGTCGTGTCACTCCTGATCCAAAAACATAAAGGATGAATGAAATCTATCCAATAGATACATTCACTCCTCGGTACGCTTGCTAAGCAACGGCGTCACCGCTCGACATGTTAGGTAGAACCCCAACTCACGATGGGTGATTCACGCCTCAGTGCGTTGAACTTAAACTGATTTTTCGTTAAAACCTTCTAACACCCAGCGTAAAGTTAGAATTTTCATACTTGGATTTCCCTTTGCAAACAACGCATAAAGGTATACGTCCCAGACGAGTGACGATGCTTGGGAAAGAAAAATAAAATTTTCAATTCAAAACAACGAATTAAAGTCAGAATTCGCCGACGAACATGTAAAGCTCTTCCGTTGTTTCTTGATTTCGTCTAAACAAATGACTGCGAGGGTGGACCATTACCGTGTCGGCGAACTCATCTTTCTCTCCTAAGATCGCTTAGATTTTTCAAGACAAGCATCGGGAGAACAAAGAACATTAGAGCATAAGAAGTGTTAAATTGAAAATTTGCTCTCAAGACAGTACAAAAAGCCTCACGCAACGAGCACTCAATTCGCACGTTATACTTGAAAATAAAACAAACATTTTCAACAAAGTATAATGAGAGTTAACAAACAGCAAATTTCATTAAAGGTGCCAAAACCACGAAGGGCGCACAATGTCATTACAAGCATAGTTGTTAAAGAAATTAATTACAAGGCCTCATCGGGTCGGGCTTCATCAACATGCCCCTCTTCAAAATTTGGGGCAGGCTTGATGTAACATCCTAAATTTAGATTTTGGCTTCTTCAAAAAAAAAATATCCTAAATTTAGATCCAAGACATTACGTCTATTTCTTTCTTTTAAAAAAATAAGAATATTTTTTTTTTAACAATAGTCAAGCGTAATAAACTCCTACTAGAACTTATTAACAAAAATAGTTAAACTAGTTTAATTACAATTGAGATAAAACCCAAATTTGTTTCCCCGCGTGCACGCTTCAAGCAAAACATCAAGCACACATCATATCTTCTTTGGCACCTAAAATGTTGGTTGTAAAGGTTAGTCTTCAACACCCATGAAATGAAATCAATAATAAATTAAAACATCAAATATGAATATACAACCATCATCTAGGAATCGTGCTAAGAAATTTATTTTCACTTTAAAATATTTAGGCTAAATTATCTTTTTGTTCCCTTAACTATTTAATTAGTATCGGTTTGGTCCCCTAACTAAAATTTGATTTATTTTGGTCCCTTAACTTCTCTCCATTATATATTTTGTTTCTTTCCGTTAGTTTTAATTCAAAAACGTTGGGTTTTCTTCATTTTCTTTTGGAATTTTTCTAGGATTCTTGTTGTTAAATGTTGATGGAGATGATATGAAGATGAAAAAGAGGAGAAGAAGATGAAGAAAACCTAACATTTTTGAATTAAAACTAACGAAAAGGACCAAAATGTGTATCAGAGAGAAGTTAAGGGACCAAAATAAATCAAATTTTAGTTAGGGGACCAAACTGATACTACCTAAATAGTTAAGGGACTAAAAATGCAATTTAGCGAAATATTTATCACTATAGAATAAATTATGAGAACAAACACATACCCAAGACTCAATGCTTATGCAGATGCATGAAATGCAACTAGACCATGATCCGGATATTGCCCCAATTGGCATAATACTTTTAATCGCTCAATTTGGCAAAATAGATTTAATCGCCCCGTTTGGCAAAATAATTTTAATCGCCCAATTTGGCACATGCATATGAATCGCCCTAATTGGCACATGAAAAACAATCGCCCAATTTGGCACATGAAAAACAATCGCCCAATTTGGCACATACTCATAAACCACATATCTTATCAATTCCACAAAATCACCAACGCCTCGTGATTAAATAAATTTCCTAAAACATCTAAACACAGAAAGTTGCGATTCCACGATGCCACAAAGAAGCACGAACCAAAACTTCTTTGATGCGTATGTCAAACTCATAGTTTCATAAAATTGTGAAGGGAATGATAATAATGAGTAGCTACCTAGCAAGAGGGACAAGAATGTTGGAAAATGCTTATAGGCTTACATAAAAGTAAGATGAGAGAGGAAGATGTTGATGTTGACGTCTGGTCTTGTGTAGATGAGAATGATTTCTTCTGAATTTGGTACAATATAGTGATGATAGGATTTGAATATTAGTAACAGCCAAGACAAAATATATGGAAGGGTAATTGCATGGTCATGTTGACAAGAAGTATACGAGAAGAGGAGTTTATTGAGATATAAGGACTAGCTTTTGTGACAAAAATGAAACATTCCTCCTGAACTCCAATGATAAGGAAAACTTGTGAAACAAAAGGTAAAGAATGTTTTGGTGTCTTGTGAGTTGAATTGAGTAACTAAAGTGGGATAAACTTTATAAGACTCCAGACTAAAACGTGAACACAAGGGTAAGAAAATATTGAATCCTTGAATTGTGGTCAAAGGGAAAATTAATGAATATCTAATAGTTTTCTAAGGATCTGGGCATGAAAATCGAAGAGGATAATTTTCAATGAATGACATTCAAATAAGAAGTTAAATTTGGTCAATCATTTTTAATGACATGAGAGCGGTTTTAATCTTATAAGAGAGAGAGAGAGATAGATAGCACACAATTTTTGCAAGGAACTAATGAAGAACCAACTGAAATAAAGTTTGCAATACTGATCAGGTACTCATTCAACGTGGGAGTAGATTGTCTAATTGTAGGGAAGTGGGTGTTATATTGTTCCTAATAATAAGGAAAGTTAATAACCCACGATTAAAAGCAGATAAGCAATGAGAAAAGATCATCATTTGACCAAGTAATCCTGATGAAGGGCAGTTATGCAAGGGTATAGAAAACTACGTTGGATTTTGAGTGATAAAACGGTACCGCAAGGGGTGAAACCGTGACATAGGGATGGAAGGTGCAAGACTTCACCACTCGTCGATTGCAGTAATTCTATTCGAAATTAAGAAAAATAAACCAGCTTGAAATACGATAGAATAAAATTGTTGATTAAAATATCATAGGTTACGTTCGATAAAATAAACCGATTACATATTAAAATGATTTAATTAAAGGAAGAGTGTTATAATTTTTCACAAATTCTTTATACATTAAATAAGTTGTTGAATAAATAATAAACCAATAAAAATATTAAAAATAATGTATATAAAATATCGGGGTGTTACACTTGATCACGCCATCTTCAACATCACTAAGGTGATGAATCCCCTCGACACATAGGTCAATTCCAGGATTCACCACCTTCAACTGGGCCACTGCGCAGTCAAAACCAAGTTGAACTGCCTCCACCAAGCTTCCTTCCAGCTCACCAATCATGTCCACAAGCTCAGCACGCCTATGGACAACCATATCTTCCTCCTCATCCTTTCCAGGCAGGTCCGCTTTCTTCAAAGCTTCCTACAAGGATGCCTTCTCCTCAACCAGCTTTTGGGAAGAATCAGTCGCTTGTCCAAGAGCGATTCGGGCTTACGCCAATTGCTCCTCCATAACAGCAAACTAGCGGTCACGCTCCTCGGCAACTGACCTCTTGCTCCTTGCCTCCTCTTCAAGAGCAGCCACCCTAGCAGTCAGAGCATCCCTCTCCTACGCCAATGCATTGACCCGGATCTCAATCTCCAACGAAGCATCAGGGTCGTCGCGACCTCCAGAGCCTTCATAGTAGCAATAACTCCTTCAGCTATTGCCTTACTTCGGCCGGCAGGACCAAGGTCATGAATAACCCGCAACTCAGGGTCATCCAGGAAGAGGGTGGCACTGGGGTTACAACGGTCAGGCTCAGACCATACTTTGGGAAGCTGGGGGAAATCTCCACTCTCATAACGGAGAGGAGTAGCTTTGATTGGCGTGGTGGGCTCCTTCGAAGGGGTCTCCACCATCCTTCTCTTCTCTGGTTCCTGCACCCTCTCATCAGAGCGACCTCCCTCTTCCAAGTCCACCACGGGACCCGAAGTCGAGCCAGGGCCAGATCCAGCCATGAGTTGGTCCACATTGGGGACAACTTTTCGCTGTTTCTTAGCAGCGACCTTTTTGTTGGCTTCATTCATCAACGTCTGCAGGTTCTTCATTTTTTTTGCAAACACAAAAGTAGAAAAACAAATTAGATACAAGGGAGAATACAAGGCAATAAGTCAAGCGAAACAAAAAGAAGTGCAACTACCAAGGCAGTCATCTGGATCCTCAGACACCACCAATTCAGGGGTATTGATGAGGCGGGGCTCTGTTACTGGTGTCACATCCGCATTCATCAATGGGATTCCCCTTTTGTCAGTTTTAATCTTCCGCGAAAAAGACAGAACAAACACCCAAATCTTTTGGTAGGCTTCTGCTTCTTCCTCCTTCAAACTAGGAGCAGTCCGGGAAAAGTCCTTTGGGTCTAGACGGAAATGGTCCTGCTTCCAACACAAAGGAAAGAAACGGCGACGGGATCCATCCTTCGCCACACCCAAAAGGGTGCTCAGAGCAGCCTCACTCTTTGGGCGTATCAAAAAGAAGCGCTCTTTGAAACTCCGCACTTTGCCTGCAAAGACTCAAACATCTTTTTGGTTTGGCGGAAAGAGACCCAGTCGTTTCCATGCTGGACGATGAAGATGGTAAAGAAGACATTTTTGAAGACGGGAATCTTCAAATGTTTGCACACCAATTCAAAGGTCCGCATGAAGGCATAAGAATTAAGGTGGATATGGGAAGGCAACAACTTGGTCCAACGAAGCACCTCTAGTTGAAAATCAGAGAAAGGGAGTCGAAAACCCATGTCTTTAAAAACCACCTCATACATGAGAAAGACATGATTTTCATACTCCGAACACACTCGACCAGATGTGCTCGAAAGTACTACCTCCCAATCTTCATATCTCCCAACTCAACCGAAGGGGATTTCACTAGTGTGATGAGTCAATAATTAGTTGTTTTAATATAATATTTAGTTTCGCTTTATTTAGATTTAAGTTTATTTTATTTAAATATTATTTCCTTTTAGATCTATTTTACTTTAATTGCATATTTATATTTCAGGAACGAATATTTGATAGATTCAGTCTTGGAGCAAAAGAAAGAGGATTAGGAGCTAATTCGGGCTGGAAAGATACAAGATTCAACGCAAAAATATATTTCCCCAAGTCAGAAGCTTGGCACGGCCCGTGCCAAATCTCACACGGTCTTGCCACATCTCAGGATTGCTCTTTTGCTACTTTTGCTTCTTGTACAAGCTACCTATTAGTTTATTTCTGACCTAAAAGCCCATGGTTTCTTGTGGAACATTCTAATGATGTATTTCTTAGGGCTTAAGGCATTGTAAACTATAAATAGAGTAGCTAGCTATCATAACAAATCATCTTTTGTTCTTGGAATTCAATAGTGACAATTGTATTTATTAATAAAAGTTCTTTCTTTTTACTTTCTTGTTATTTATATTTTTCTCCTTCTTCTTTATGTCTACTATGATCATGAGTGAGTAGACTCTTCTTGTCTTGGGATTGTTGGATAAGTCTTAATGACATTATCCTAATCAAACCAAACCATAAACCCTAATTTTATATAACCTCACTTTCTAATCTAATTTCACCGTTCTTATAATCAATAATAATTATTAAGCGAAGGATCGAACGATAAAGTTTAATAATTATTATTGATTCATCTCAAATATCAAAGCGAAGGATCAAAAGATGAAGTTTTTATATTGGAACAAGTGAAATTAGACAAGGATTGCGAAACATGAGAATAGTCTAGCAAACCTTGAGACACATAAAGTTTCGAGCTTCAAGGATTCCAATAACAATCAACCATGAAAATAGGCTTGATTGTTAGAGGAACACACTCACTGAGACCGAAAGGAGATGTGATAGGCTAAAGAGAAACTTGTCTTTAGAAAGTGAGACCAATATAAAATTAACGGTTTAGGGTTTGTTTGTGAAGGACTTGTCATTAGATGGACCAATAAATCCCAAGGCTCTTTTTATTATTATATTTTCTTCCATAATAATCAAACCTTTTTCTACTTAATTTTCTCCTTCTAATCATTCTTTAAAGTTAATCAAATTAACCAACTCCCTGTCGGAACGATACTCTTTTTATTACTACATCGGCAAAACCGTGCACTTGCAATTCTGCTCATCAAGTTTTTGGCGCCGTTGCCGGGGAGTTAACCGATTTGATTAATTTTCTTTAGTGATTATAATTATTTTTATTTTTCTTTTACCGTTTTTCTATTTTTCTCTCTTTTCTTCTTCTCCTTTCTTTCTATTGTTACCGTTAACTTCTTGAGATTGAAAGATTTCTACATAAGAGAAAAAGAGAAGCATGAAATAATACCGCTATGGCTGAACACACTCTCAAAGAGTATGCTACTCCTTCTACGGAAGAGCCACAAGCTATTATTGTGTACCCAACGATTGAGGATGACAATTTCGAAATCAAGCCTGCACTACTTAGAAAATAGGACTAAAACCTATAAAAAAAAGCTACAGCCTGTCACCAGTGCTTCTCACAAACAAATGCAGAAGCAGATAGCAAAATCGTAAAACTCCTCTCCTGTAGTGGAAACCACCGTAACAAACGGAAGAAATCGCCGCGTTAGAGTAACTTCTACCCTAGAAACATACAATCCTACGGTTTCTTAAACAGGAAACTAGGAGAATCAAGCATAAAACAAAGGGTAAAAAGATCATCAGAACATTACCTGTTACGATGAATGAAGACTGAGCTTGAAGCAGAGAGTTGACGGTTCGGAAAGGCTTCGTCTCTGAAAGAACTCTCAAAATTTTCTAAAAGTTTCTAAGAAGTGAAGTGGTAGAAGTTCCAAACCAGAGTTTGAAAAAGTGACAAACTCACGGTTCAGATCAAATCAAGCCATTCATCCAAGGGTCCTGATGAATGATAATCGTTCCTTAAATGTCAGGATTAAATCAACGGTGTTGTTGACACCTTGGAAACACAAACCAAGAAGACACTCCAAGCAATAGGTACTCAAGTACCACAATAGCCTTTACACGTGTCATTCAGAAAACAAAGGTCATGTCTCCTCAACCTTTCCCTCGAGACGTGGACATTAAATGCAGGAATGACAATCGACCAAACTTCTTGACAAAGGAATCTTCTAATCCAACCAAAGTAATCGAGCATTCACATGCCGAACACACATCACTTAAAGGCAAACTTGTATGGCTAAAGAATAACAATACTTATAGGGTAACAAACACAGACTGCACACGTGTCCGCCCAATCCTCTCATAGTATTGAAGTCACCAAGGACTAATAGTTCCCAAATCCGGGGGGTTCTCACACATCCTGTCCGCTCGATTCTCTTGGCAACTTTCCTTCCTTAACCGCCCCCGAGCATCAAAACACGCCTGCTCTTAAGTCATCACTCTTCATCAAGAGCAACGACTTGGGGAGCTACTGTTCTGGACCGACCAAAAGGATTATTGGCCCATTTAATTAGGCCCAATACAATTTGAAGCCCAAATACCATATTTAATAGTATTACTTACGGAACACCCTTGCTCCGCAAAGGGGGTGCACGGCGCAAACGAAGACCGATTCAAACGAACCCCAATGTCTCTTTGCACGTTCCTGCAATAAACTCTCTGTCGGTTACACTTCCCACGATTTCGTAACTGCCATAGCCTGGTGTGCCATTACAACGGCTCTGCAGCCCTCCACCTCTATAAATAGGGGACTCAATGCAGTACCCAGGATAGAACACTTCTTCCTCTCTAAACCCTCACACTATGATCTCTACTGACTTGAGCGTCGAAGCGCGTGCAGGTACAAACACCTTGACAAAGGAATCTTCTAATCCAACCAAAGTAATCGAGCATTCACATGCCGAACACACATCACTTAAAGGCAAACTTGTATGGCTAAAGAATAACAATACTTATAGGGTAACAAACACAGACTGCACACGTGTCCGCCCAATCCTCTCATAGTATTGAAGTCACCAAGGACTAATAGTTCCCAAATCCGGGGGGTTCTCACACATCCTGTCCGCTCGATTCTCTTGGCAACTTTCCTTCCTTAACCGCCCCCGAGCATCAAAACACGCCTACTCTTAAGTCATCACTCTTCATCAAGAGCAACGACTTGGGGAGCTACTGTTCTGGACCGACCAAAAGGATTATTGGCCCATTTACTTAGGCCCAATACAATTTGAAGCCCAAATACCATATTTAATAGTATTACTTACGGAACACCCTTGCTCCGCAAAGGGGGTGCACGGCGCAAACGAAGACCGATTCAAACGAACCCCAATGTCTCTTTGCACGTTCCTGCAATAAACTCTCTGTCGGTTACACTTCCCACGATTTCGTAACTGCCATAGCCTGGTGTGCCATTACAACGGCTCTGCAGCCCTCCACCTCTATAAATAGGGGACTCAATGCAGTACCCAGGATAGAACACTTCTTCCTCTCTAAACCCTCACACTATGATCTCTACTGACTTGAGCGTCGAAGCGCGTGCAGGTACAAACACCCTCCCCCCCCCCCCCCCCTCCGTTCCAATGAGCATTCTGAAGCATTTCACCACCACACTAACCACCGTAATTAAAGCCCCGACAGTCACCTTCTGATCAGGTACGATCATGAATTATTAAATTAATATTAATTGATTGAAGTAATTCAAATACAAATTAAATAATTTGAAAAAAAAAATGTTAGTTATTCAAAACTTATATAATAAATAATATTTATTTTCCAAGTATTGAGAAATTAGAGATTATTAAAGTTAATAGTGCTTTTCACACCTATAATATATGTCATTTTCGGTTTTCACCCCTGTAAAAATTTTGGTTTGATTTGCACCCTTGTAATTTATTTATTTTTCGGAATACCCCCTCTCCCCATTCAACTCACCAAATTCGCCAATGTGGCGCTGACTTGGCATTTTTTTTTAATCTAGAAAATAATTTAAATTAGTTTATATTAATTTAAAAATAAAAAATAATTTAAAATTTCCAAAATTAATTTTTGAAAATAAAAAAATTTGTCAAAATCTTGAAAATATTTTATTACCAATTTTTTATATATTTTAATTTTCTAAAAGATTATATTAAAAAATTGGAAAAACAAAAATCTGAATTTTCGAAAATGATTTTTTTTCCAGATTTTTAAAAATTAAAATTTTTTCCAAAAATTATTTATTTAAAAAAACTTTTTTTCGAACAAAAATCAGACCTTTTTTTTTGTATTTTGAAAATTAAATTCCAAATTATATTTTTTGAAATAAATCTGATTATATTTTCTGATTTTTTAAATTTCAAAAAAAAATTAATCTTTTTTTCTTTATTTTTGAAAAACAAAAAAAAATTCCAGAATTTTTTTAAAATTGTTTGGAGTAAAATAAAAATTTTCATTAATTTTAACAATTTTTTTATTTAAAAAATAATAATTTTCAAATTTTTATTTTAAATTTATATAAATGAATTTATATTATTTTTGGAATTTTTAAAAATTAAATATAAAATATTTTAATAATTAAATTTCTGATGTGGCCAACGAAAAAAACCATGTCAACGCCATAGGCGTGTTTGGTGAGTTGGATGGGGGAGGGGTATTCTGGAATTTTTTTTTTTACAAGGGAGCAAATCAAACCAAAAATTTTACAGGGTTGAAAATCCGAAATGACATATATTACAAGGGTGAAAAGCACTATTAACCCAAATTATTATTAGTAGTGGTGGTACTAATGATTATTTTATAACTTTGTCATACTGTAAAAAAAATGTCTTTATTTAAAGATTACAAAGTTAAATTCTTACGCTCTTCTGACATCTCTTGAATTATTTTTACAAAATACAATAATATATGTGGAACAATCTCTTACTACATCGAAACAAATATGCAAATTTTAAAACTAAAAAACTAAATTTAAAAAAGAGATTGAATTTACTGATATAGTTTAATTTAATATATTAAATTGTATTTTACAAACGTGTGACCCTTCCATTTCAATTTTTACGAAAAAAATATGCATATCCAACCCAACTTAAAGATTCGTTCCAATCCGATAGTTTTGGGTTGGATTGAACTTTGTCTCATGAAAAAAAAATATATATCAAGGCAGGACGAGTCCAATTTGACCTTTAAGACAAGATTAGGGTTGGTTTTCCAATGTGTCTCGTGTTCGCCCTCAATTCTTTGTATGATTTTTTTCTTGTTAAGTAGCCTATTGCAGTAGCGTTTTCTTGTTGGAAGCCCATGGTAGCCACGACTCCCCTCATTTTAAAAAATAATGAAATTATTATAGAGGAAATGACGAAGATGCCCCCCTGATATATTTGAATATTGAGGAATGCTCTAGACAAACACTTGGACACTCTCCTACAAACACACGCTCATTTAATAGGCCACGTCATTGTTTATAAAATACCAGTTACCGGTTGACGGGCTAAACAAGTTGAGTAGTTTCATTTTAACACTTTTTATTTTTTATTCTTTTATATATTATTCATGTTTCAATATGCTTTTTGCAAATCACACATTAACAATCAAAACCTTCATCCAGCTATAGCAACGCCACCACAACTCACTATCCACTTCTTATTCAAGCGAACCCCTGCCATAATCACCAAAACCTCCATCTAAACTACCGTCCTTCAACAATCCAGCCAACACATCTTCCCTATCTTTACAACCATACAGCTATAAACGAAAAATAAAGAAAGTAGACTGTTTAGAGAAAACAAAGGAGGAATAATCAAATTCATCCTTTTTAAATTTCAATAGAACTCTTCCTGTTGCTTTCCACAGAGGAGGAATAATCTAATTCACCCCCTCATGACTAATTTGGTTGACATTGAAAATTGACTTTGTAACCCATAATTTAATTCACCCTTCATGACTAATTTGGGTGAAATTTTAAATTTACAGCAACGGTATGATTTTTGACAGGGTGAGATGATGGTGATGAAGACATTTCAGATCTCGGTTTTGTTTTGGTGAGAGAAATAAAAAATAAAAAAAAGCAAAAGAGTAAAAAAACAAATAAAATTGAATTCCCGGTAGCCAAAAATAGAGCAGATACGTGGTCCAATGCATGCATGTGTGTTTAAAAGAGAGTGTCAGAGAGTTTGTTAGTACATTTCTCTTGAATATTTTCTCTTTGTACCACAGTCTTGTTGGAACAAAATGTGTTTAACACTACCTCTTGGGAGTTTTGATGATAACAAGGTATTAAAAATTGTCAATTAGATATGCTAATATTTGTTCAAGTGTACAGGACCATAGACAAAAATTTGAGATCATTATTAGGTTCTGGAAGAACAAAAGAGAGCAAAGGAATCAACAAAAAGGAAGCTTAAAGTGTCTGAAGAGAACTGCTCCTGAAGTCAAAGTGCTCTTGAAGACAAAGTGCTCCTGAAGTGATGACGTCATTAGAAGCAAGTTCATCAGAAGCATCTCATTAGAAGCTGAAGATCACCAGAAGCTATAGTTCATCAGAAAATGCAAGACTTAAAGCTTCAAAGGTTGTTCAATGGATTTAATCTCGTCTAAGCATTGCAGAAGACTGGAAAAGTGAAGCAACGGCTACTTTGAAAGGATTTGAAGGCATTTGATGCTTGTTCTTTGAAGAGCGTTGACAAAGTATAATTGTACGAAGCGTACAACCACTATCTCCACTACTCAGTTTGTGTCTCTGCTACAAGACAAGAAAAACAGCTTCGCCTGCGACAATGTTCCTACAAACTTGGAATGGATTTGAAATTGATCCTTCATAGGACAATAACCATATCAGGCAAAAGATCATTGGTGATTGATCAAGGCTTCAAACGACTCTTATTTTGACGTGCTAGCAATTCACAACGTCTCTTTCACACCTCTATGTAAAGGAGTGTAGAGAATAAAGAGACTCAACAACAATTTACAAAGTGCTGAAATTGTTCTGCATCAAAAAGTTCACTTAGAATTTCTTATCAAAGTTCATATCTTAGAAATTCTAGAGTCTTAAGTGTAACGCCCTAGTTTTTATTTGATTAATTTGGTTGATTTTTAATATGTTTTATGTATTTTATATGCTTTAAAATAATTTATGTGACTTATGAGGTGTGTTGCATTTTATTATTAATATTTTGAATTATTTAATAGGAATAAGTAAGAAAATAATATTGTTGGAAATATTGGGGGTTAATGAGAATTAATAGGTTTTAGTAGGAGTTAAGAAATAAGTGGGGGTTACACTTTGGGGAGAATAGGAAAAGAGTTAGGCCGAAAACTTTGGTACGTACAGTAAGAAAAGAAAACTAAGCTTTTTGGGAGAAGAGGGAGAAGAGCCAAGAACAAGGGGAATTGCCTAGAGGAGAGATTAAATTGTTGTAGTTGTTCTTCTTAATCCAGGTAAGGGTGAGGTTAACTTTCAATCAATAATATATATATGTGATTTCTGAAATTGAATTGAAAGTTGTGTTCTTGACCTAGGGTTAGAAAGTGGTGATAATTTGCAAAATGTTGATGATTATGTTGTTGATTGCATGTTTTTGTGTTGTTTTGAGTATTATGTTGCATATAGAACCTGTAATCATTGTAGAAAATCGTTTTGGGTGATTGGGGGATCAAAATTGGGTTTTTGGATGAAAAGAGTTAGAGAATTCGTGAACTTTTGAACTGCCCGGATGAAGCTTCGCTTGCAGCGAGATATTTTTCGCTTAAGCGAGATACCCAGAATGCTGTCCAGATGAAGCTTCACTTGAAGCGAGATGCAAGCGAACTCCAAGCGAGATTTCCCCAAACTTACGTCTTTTAGGTCGCTTGAAGCGAACTATGAGCGAGAGAGAGCCAACCATTCTGTGAGGATTTCGCTTGAAGCGAGATGACCTTCGCTTGAAGCGAGATAGGTTCTGTAAGATCATTTTCTGAATTTTGCTTCGTGCATTAGGACATTAATTTAGGCATCCTAAACTGTTCCTTTGATTTGTTTAACCTTGTTTATGAAGTAAATATTATGAATGAAAGAGAAGCTATGTGAGTGCATGTATATATAAATAAATATGATTATATATGTTATGTCGTTGTTCCGTTGTTGTGTTGTTCCGTTGTTGTTGTCGTTGTTTTGTGTTGTCCAAGTTGGGGAGTGTGTCATAAATAAATTAGGCACAGTTGTTGTTGTTGAATTGTCGTGGTGTAAGTCATACGTAGATGTATGCATTGTTGGTTGGTGGTTGTTGTCGGTGTTGTCATGTTGTATGTTGATATACACAGTTGGAGTCTGATGCATTGTTATTCAAGCGGTGAGAGCTTATGCTCTGGAACGCCTTGTCGTTCAAAGCGGGAGGACTCATGTCCTGGAACACTTTGTTGTTCAAAAGCGGTGAGGACCTCGGTCCTGGAATGCAATGTCATTCAAAGCGGTGAGAGCTTATGCTCTGGAACGCCTTGTCGTTCAAAGCGGGAGGACTCATGTCCTGGAACACTTTGTTGTTCAAAGCGGTGAGGGCTCTGCCCTGTATTTTGGTACCACAAGCATGTGCATTGTTGCATTGTCGTAGTCGTTGTGTTGGGTGAGTTGTCGATGTTGTTGATGTGTCGTTGGTGTTAAGTCGTTGTCGGTGTGTTGTCATCAAGAATGAAGTTGATTTCGAATTAAATATAATTGAAGTAGTGTTGATAATCAAGTATGATGCTATATTTATATGTATATCCCCTACTGATGTTGTTGTTGTGAATTTGCTGTTGTTTCAATGCATTTGATGAATTATATATATATATATATATATATATATATATATATATATATATATATATATATTATTCTTGATTGTGAATCTCACCCCTTCTGTTGGAATTGCCGCCTTGTGGGCAAGTGCAGGTAACGAAGTCTAGTAGGTTGATGGCTCAAGTGTCTAGGGCTCTGATACGTAACGGGATGGGGGATCGTTATAATGTTTTCTTTCATTCCTTTATGTATCAATTTGGAACATGTTGTCGAAGTTTTGTTGTTGTTGGAGATTAAACCAATTATTGAATAATATTTTATCATGTTGAGGCCTTGTGCCAAGGATATTAATGTAGTTGTTGGTTATGATTTTAAATAAAGATTTTTCGCTGCAGATTTTTATAAAATGAAGTTGTTGTTATTTAAATGGTTTTATATTCTATTTAAATAAATTATGAAAAGTAGATGTAATACTCCGTTGATGTTGAACTCTGATTATATTAGCATTATTACGTTGTTTTTTGGGAACGGGGTGTTACATTAAGAGTCTATATCTGATTTGTATTGTGAACACCACTGATTGTATATCAAGTGTTCAACTTCAAACATTTTTCTTTGTAATTCTATTTGTTTAGAAGTCTCTTGCAGTTGTGCTTGAGCATATAAGTCTCTTGATTGTGTTCAGGAGCATAGGAAGTCTCTTGCAGTTGTGCTTGAGCATTTGAAGTCTCTTGCTAGTTTTAGCAGTGAGCATTTGTAATTAGATATTACTTTTTAGTGAACTCTCCTTGGAAGTGCAAGGGGGACAGGACTACTTCCAGTTTGTGGAAGGAACTTGTATAATTGCTTTATGTCTCTCTTCTCACTTGGTGGAAAACCAACTTCTACAGTTACATCATGGGCTTAGATGAAGAATTATGGGATATTCTGGAAGATGGAGTTGGTGACTTGGACCTTGATGAAGAAGGAGCTGTTGTTGATAGAAAGAAACTGATGCAGGAGGGTTTTATTAGTAATTTAGTAGTATTTATTATTTAGCCAAATCTTAGTAATTTTCTAGAACTTTCTATTATTATTTCGTTTTATTTTATTTCAGTCCACAGGTTTGTTATTTCTTTCACTATATAAGCATAACTTATGTAGCCTACGAGGCACACTTTTATTCATTAATAATATTCGAGACTTTTCTCTCAATTTTGGTGGATTCCGGAAACCCTTATTTTGATAGGTTTGTCGCTTGCAACCCTATTTGCACAAGTTTGTCGCTTGCAAACTTGTTCTTTTCTATCTAGGTTTAGCGCTTGAAAACACTACGCTTCCGTACTGCGTCAGTTGGTATCAGAGTAGGTTTCTCCTGTTCTTTTCCTAACGGATCAGCCATGGGAGATCAACTGATGACGAAGGCAGAGTTTGCCGGCATAACCGCGACTCTTAACTCAACCATCAAAGCTCTATTAGATCAGATGGTGGCGTGGACAGCTAAGGTTGACAATAACAACAGTCCGAACAGAGGAGAACCAATTCCGGTTATTAGGGTTCGTAATAACAACCCTACTATTGTTACGTACCGAAAATCAAAATATGCCAATGAATCTGATTTGGAATACTATGAGCGTAGATATTACACGAGGTTGAAGGATGATTAATACAATTGTGAAATCTCAGATTCGGTATATCGTTGTCCGTTTTGTTACAACAAAGATTACTCCTTGACCGACCTTTTAAGACATGCTTCCAGAATTGCAGGTAACTCGTGTTTGCGTAAGATGGTTAAAGATATTGCAAGACATTTTGTTTTGATAACGTATATTCTAAGAATTCTTATGTTGTTTAAAGAGGAGATCGACGTTGATCAGACGACCGAAGTGTTTCCGACGTTTGTGGAACTGGTTGAAGAACATTCAGTCACTGAACCTATTGTTAGTATTGAGGAGACTGATGAGCACATGGTTTCACTCATTGATGGAGCAAGTGTGAATGATGAACCACTGAAAGAAGAACCAGTAGAAAAAGAAACTGAAGAGCCTGAAGTAATTGAGGAACATGCTGAAGAAATCAAGGAAAAAGAACCTGTCGAAAAGGAACAAACAGCGGAGAAGTATAAATTTGTTTATGATGCTGTCTTGAATGAAAAGGTTACGAATGATGAGGTCTATCATGAAACAATGGTACCCTTAGTTCCAAACAACAAGCCAGCGACATCAAAAGAAAACAAATCTGAAAGTAAATTTCAAGAACAAAATATTGATAGAGTTGAGTCCACTGACATATATCAAACAATGTTCAATGAATGTAATAAATCTGAAGCGCAACTTTGTCAGGAAACTCGGTGTTTAACAGAATCACCTCTGAGGCCACCACCACAAAACTTCTCTACTACAGTTCAACCGTCTCCGGCGCAGTTGAAATCACTGGGTCAATCATCGAAGCTACTGGGTCTGCTCATTACTCATTCACCAACATCACCAATCTATGCTTTACCTCCAGTGTCGTCTATGCCGCCGAAACCACCTGATAGAAGTGTTGCTGCTGCAAATTCGGACGTCAATTTCAATTCCACCGTGGACGCTGATTCAAATTTCGTTGTTCTGCTGAAGCTTGTATGCTCTGAGGTTCCCTCCGACACCACTTCCAACCATTATTCATGTATTTTACTAGCACCACCACCAACTTCAGTTCAATCCTACGATATGAAATGGAAACTTAGACTTTGTTTTAATCAATTAATAATCATACAAATAAATAAAGTGATGGGGGGTATTTGGTCAAGTAAGAGAAATCAACAAGTGATAGAAGATGATATACATAGAGGAGTATCTAGAAGATATTGTAGAAGTGGCAGTACAAAATGGTTAGGAGCAAGAAGTTTTAAGGCTAAATATTCTCCTGGTGGGGGTACATGTCCTTCTCTTATGGATTTATGCATAAAAAAGATCCGCGAGGATTTTCATAAATATGAGTCCTTTTTTATTCTTCCCAGAGATATAAGCCAGTTAATCTTCAATGAATTCGTGGATTCTCATTGTCTTACTGAAACATCACTCAATGCTTTTCGAGATTGTGCTCTTTTGGATGTTTACTTGGGTGAATATCTTTGAGTGAATGATGGTTGGGAGGATGTCATTGTTTCACAAGGGTCGTCTTTACTTGCAGTTGATGTTTCTGGTTCTAATGCGATGGACTATGGACTGAGACTCCTAAAGGATTGCTTACATATTCAAGCTTTGACCCTTAATTACTGTGATCAATTTTCAGAACATTGACTCAAACACTTAAGTGGTCTTTCAAACTTGACTTCATTGAGTATCAGAAAGAGCTACACTGTCACACCTGATGGGATGCGTGCATTTTCCAACTTAGTTAATTTGGAGAAGTTGGACCTTGAGAGGTGTTCAAATATTCATGGCGGATTTGTTCATTTTAAAGGTCTGAAAAGGCTCGAGTCTATTAATATCGGATGTTGTAAATGTGTTACAGGTTTAGACATGAAGGTTATCTCAGGTTTTATTAATTTAAAGGAGTTTCAAGTTTACAACAACAGTATTACTGATCTTGGGATTTTTTACTTAAGAGGTTTGCAAAAGCTTAGCACATTAAAAGTTGAAGGATGCAATATCACTGCTGCACGTAGTGGAAGAACCGGCCGAACTTGCGATAGCCAAGTTTATAGATTGGTTACTGGATCATTTTACAATGATCTTGAGTATGATGAGAGTTCAATTATTCTCAATTTATCATTGAGGCTTCAAATTCTTTCTTCAAACTCTCAAATTATCATTGAGAGTCCAATTATCAATGATCCCAAAGTTCTGTTGCAAAAGGCTTTGGATTTGTAACACCCCGTTTTCCCAACATATAAATAATATATAATAAATCAGAGTTCATCGCAAATAGGATTTCACATTTCGTTCTTTAAAATATCACTAAATATAAATAGAGTTAAATTCACTATTTATTTAAACAACTTCCTTCGATAATTTAAAATAATGTCGCAGCGGAAAATATTCAACGTTTTAATATAAACTTGGCACTAAGGCCTCAACATCAACAACGTAATAAAATTCCAAATCCAAAAGTGGTTGAACATCAACTTATAAAGAAATACGTCACAAGGAAAACAAAACATATAAATATCCTCATGCCGTTACGTATCAGAGCATGACTCCTATGATGACACGACTCACACGAGGAATCAACTCACATCAGCGGTTACTTCTGGTTATCTGCACGTTACCCACATAGAGGCAACATTCAAACAGAAGGGGTGAGATTTCACATTCAATAATAATAAGCAACAATTCATGTAAAGAATTAATCAATACAAAACAACAACAATTCAACATTAAGAATACTTCACATAATTCCAACAACAATCATCATTTAACTTCATTCAATAATGCATCAACAACAACATCGACAATGCAACAATATTACTAACACATAACACAAAAACCCACACATTATTCTATTTTAATTTTATTCTTTCACTAGTAATATTTTTATAAACTACTAATATTACTAACACATAACACAAAAACCCACACACTGCAATTATTCAAATAAAATATGACAAAAAGACACTAAACTCGATAAAATAAATAGATAATAAAAATAGGGCGTTACAACTCTCCCCCACTTAGAATATTTTCGTCCTCGGAATTGTACCTCTGATTAGACGATCCTCATTCGTTGTCTGAGTACCAGCTAAAACAAACACCTTCCCACTAGCCTGAGCCTTCTTAGGTTGCTTACATTGAGGGCTAGTATGTCCTTCTTCACCACAGTTAAAGCAAACTATATCATCATGCTTGCAATCCGCAATTGTATGTCCCTTTCTGCCACAATGGTAACACCGCTTCACATCGGCACCACAAGCGTTACTCTTATGACCTTTCTCTCCACACCGAAAACAAACAATTTCAGTAGGAGTATCTCTTTTTCTGGGACCACTCTCGTCATTCACCTTCTGCTCACCCTTATCAGCCGGAGCGTTGTAAGGCTTACCACGACCTTGTTGTGGCTTACCCTTTCACTCATTCATAATCTTGTAATGAGCTTTGGTGTCTTCCCCATAGATTCTGCAGCTACTCACCAATTCCAAAAATTGTCGGATCTTCTGGTACCCTATTGCCCGCTTAATCTCAGCACGCAAACCATTCTTGAATTTGATACACTTGGAGAATTCACTAGTCTCAGCATTATAGTGCGGATAAAACTTGACCAACTCAACAAACTTAGCAACATACTCCTTCACTGACATATCACCTTGCTTTAGCTCCAGGAACTCAATTTCCTTCTTCCCGTGAACATCTTCTGGAAAGTACCTATTCAGAAATTCCCTCCTAAAAACAGCCCATGTAACTCCCTCTGCTCCATTCTCCAAAAGTGGACGAGTACTTACCCACCAATATCAGCCTCCTCGGCCAACATATGCGTACCAAAACGTACCATCTGAGCTTCATTGCATTGCATGACTCGAAAAATTCTCTCAACTTCCTTGAGCCATGTCTGAGCTCCATCAGGATCATATCTGCCTTTGAAAGTAGGTGGATGGTTTCTCAAGAAAGTCTCCAGCATTTGAACCCCATCATTACCACCAGCATTAGGTTGTTGCCCCACAGCTTGAGTCATAGCTTGCAATGCAGCAGCAATAGCAGCATCATTCCTTCCAGCCATTCTCTCTTCATTACACAATGAACAATAATAAGTAACACGACGACAGTATTCAACCGTCAGACGACACAAACGACTCAACTACTTGGTCGGGCGGACCGACCTGCTCTGATACCAATTGTAACACCCCGTTTTTCCAAAATATAAATAATATATAATAAATCAGAGTTCATCGCAAACAGGATGTCACATTTCGTTCTTTAAAATATCACTAAATATAAATAGAGTTAAATTCACTATTTATTTAAACAACTTCCTTCGATAATTTAAAATAATGTCGCAGCGGAAAATATTCAACGTTTTAATAGAAACTTGGCACTAAGGCCTCAACATCAACAACATAATAAAATTCCAAATCCAAAAGTGGTTCAACATCAACTTATAAAGAAATACGTAACAAGAAAAACAAAACATATAAATATCCTCATCCCGTTACGTATCAGAGCATGACTCCTATGACGACACGAGGAATCAACTCACATCAGCGGTTACCCCTGGTTATCTGCACGTTACCCACGTCGAGGCAACATTCAAACAGAAGGGGTTAGATTTCACATTCAATAATAATAAGCAACAATTCATGTAAAGAATTAATCAATACAAAACAACAACAATTCAACATTAAGAATACTTCACATAATTCCAACAACAATCATCATTTAACTTCATTCAATAATGCATCAACAACAATATTGACAATGCAACAACAACTACTCAACAAATGCAGCATAATTATGCATGTGGTACCAACAGAGCTACAACTCCCTTCGCTAAAGTCATATTTGACTTGACAGGATACAACCCCCTTCGCTTAAGAAACAACAGAGCTACAGCTCCCTTCGCTAAAGTCATATTCAACTTGACAGGCTACAACCCCCTTCGCTTGACAATGCTTATGCAATGACACAACTTAAATGCAACAAGATCAACATCATAAAATCATATTAAATTAACCACAAAAGATTTGCACATCAACTCAAAACCACTGGAAAGATAAATCAGTTATCAACAATTTTCATGTTTATGACAAAGTCCGACTCAAAACAGAACCATGTGAAAAAGACACAAGAACGCAAAACAGGAAGTCTGCTACTGAACAACTTGTGAGGCGAGCACAACTACTCTCTAGGCGAGCAAGATCACTCGCTGAAGGCGAGCTAAAACAGGTAGCTTCTAGAACTAGACTTTTTTTCTCCCAAAAATCCTAATTTTTAACTTCCCAATGCCCAAATTTGATTCTAAAAGTTATCTAATCATTTCTAAACATGAAGAGGCACTCAAATTCTTATAAACGTAACCCGAAACATCATTTATACGAACATCCATTTTTCTACTAAACAGCTCGTTAGGCGAGGAAAAACACTCGTTGTGGCAAGTTAGGAACTACTCGCTAGGCGACTAAGATCACTCGCTGGGCAAGCGATGACTTCTACTCGCTAGGCGAGTTTGAGCACTCATTGTGGCGAGCGACGACAGACAGGTCTACGAACAGACCTCTGTTCTCACTCCAAAATCCCAATTTTGACAACCCAAACCCCAAAATTGATAGGAAACATTATTTACTATTATTCTACAACCTAGACATCACTTTCTTACATTGGTTCATGGGATTTCATACACTTTCAACAATTTTGATTGAATTTAACCTAACTTTTATAACACCAATGAAATTCAACAAACAACAACATGATTAAACCCTTTTCAGAAATTATATGCTTACGATTAAATAAGGTAAGTCCCACCCTTACCTTAGATTGGTTGAATTCTGAAACCTACAAGTTTCCTCTTCTCTGACTTCTCACTTTTCTCTTTTTCTCCCAAAAACTGTTTTCACGTGTTCTGACTTTCTATTGCTTACCTCTTATATTCTTTAACCTAAATAAATTCTCCTCATTCCAAAACTGCCCTTACTGCCTCATTATTCTATTTTACTTTTATTCTTTCACTAGTAATATTTTTTATAAACTACTAATATTACTAACACATAACACAAAAACCCACACACCACAATTCTTCAAATAAAATACGACAAAATGACACTAAACTCGATCAAATAAATAGATAATAAAAATAAGGCGTTACAAGATCCACCTGATCCTCAAATTGTTAAAGATGCATTGAGTTTACATGTTTAGATGGATGCACTAGAAAAGACACCTACTCAAATGCCAGCTTCTTGGAAGAGTGGTGATCTTGCAGAAGCTGCTCACTGCTTCAATTTATCTGAAATTGAAAATACTGCAAACATAATAGGTGAAGAAGCAATATCTATCAAACTTGTATGTGTTGGTTATGGAATAAGGATAGAGTTATCTATCAAAGAGTCAGCAAATGATTTTTCAAAGGATAACTTAATAGGTGAAGGTGTGTATGGTCATGTATATAAGGGTGTTCTCAAAGATGGACAAAGAATAACTGCAAGATTAAGGAAAGAAGAAAGTGCACAAGGGTTTTCTAAATTTCATTTTGAAGTGTATGTCTTGAGTTTTGCTAAACACAAAAATATAGTGATGCTTTTGGGGTACTGTTACAAAGAAAGTAAAAATAGTCTCATATATGAATATATTTGCAATAAGTCTCTTCATCGGCATTTATTTGAAAATAGTGAAACAGTTCTTGATTGGCCTCAAAGATATGGTATTGCACTTGGGATTGCAAAGGTGTTACGTTTTCTACATGGTGGTCCTCTTATTCATAAGGACATGAGGCCAAGCAATATATTTCTCACACATGACTTTGTTCCCATGTTGGCTGACTTTGGCCTTGCTTCACACAAGTGGAATACTGGTGATGATTTTCATCAAACAAGGATAATGGAAACATTCGGATACCTTGCTCCTAAGTATCCTAAAGACGAAATTTTGAATATGAAAAATTCACAAGAGTTCAGAAGGGAGTTTCTTTGGGCTGAAGCGTCTCTTGTAAAGTTGAAATTGGTGCTAATCAATGTTGGAATTCTTCAATTATTTCTCGACATGGTGGGTGCTAATCTTATGATGCTTGTTGGAAACTCGTTGACATGGGATCCAGGAGGGTGATTTCTTTTTATTGGAGCTGTCAAGGAAGCTCTTTATCAAAATAAGAACTCGGGGTCGAGTTCTTTAGAGGTGGAGGAGACTAATGCAGGAGGGTTTTATTAGTAATTTAGTAGTATTTATTATTTAGCCAAATCTTAGTAATTTTCTAGAACTTTCTATTATTATTTTGTTTTATTTTATTTTAGCCCACGGGTTTGTTATTTCTTTCACTGTATAAGCAGAACTTATGTAGCCTAAAAGGCACACTTTTATTCATTAATAATATTCGAGACTTTTCTCTCAATTATGGTGGATTCCGGAAACCCTTATTTTGATAGGTTTGTCGCTTGCAACCCTATTTTCACAAGTTTGTCGCTTCCAAACTTGTTCTTTTCTATATAGGTTTAGCACTTGCTAACCCTACGCTTTCGTACTGCGTCAGAAACATACTCCTGCTCAAAAGAAAATGTATAAGAAACATAACAAGATCAGAGGTTCACCTGTTCTTGCTATACCTCGTGCAGAGTATATGAAGATGAGTGATAAATCTACTGCAAAGGCTATGTTTGCTTCTCTATGTGCAAACTATGAAGGTAGCAAGAAGGTTGTATATGACAAAAACCAATCAACAATAAAGAAACAAATCAAGTTCTAGAAATGTAGCAGCATGGACGCTCTATATAAGTAAATTGAAAAATAAAATTTGGCCATGAACCTTATAGTTATGATATCTGGGAATTGTGACTACCTAGCACTACCGTACTCTTCGCCTTTGAAAAATCAAGTCACTCCTCCTTATGAACTTTTAGAAACATCACTTGAACACACATTTGTTACTAAACTGGAAAAAGTCAATGAAACACATAAATTCATCAATAATAAACAAGTTCGGGAACAATTACATAACAGGGGATACAACTGATTAAACTTAAAATTGTTCGAACATAAAAAAAAAAAGTACATCAAAAAGTGCTGAAACAAATGAAAGAAAACATCATAAGGAGTGAGCCATCAGTAGCCCACTCAGTCCTGCATCAAATCCGGATCAATCCATGTGCTAGGGTTCTGCTCCTCATAAGAATCCTCGCCAAAATGGTGCCAAGACCTAGCACCACCAGCAGCAAAGTCGGCCCGAATCTCTTGCTCTCTCACCTGAGCACGACCTTTGGTAACGTCGAAGTACTGGTCCATAGCCTCCTCGGACCCGTCAAATTGGTCAAACGACCCCTTGATAGCTCTCCTGTTGAGGCAGACCGCCTCAGTAAGCTCTGGTCTGAACCTAGGACGGTTCCAATACTCTTGATCAGACACCTCATTCATCCAGTTGCAGTGGCCGAAAATGTAGTCCAGCATCATGGGATGAAGAGGTGCATGGGCACCTGGCTAGCTGCTTCCTTCCCCTTGCACAAATTGTAGCTGAGGCGGGGGCTGTTGTGGTTGTGGCTGAGGCTGAGGGTTTGCTTCCTCCTCAGCTCCCAACTGCTGCATGCGCTCAAAATAGTCCTTCAAAAAGGCCTCCATGTAAGTATTAGTAAGAGGCTTCATCATCTTTGTCTCTATGTCGTTCACATAGATTTCACAGTCTTCTTCCTCGCAAAGCCAGTTGATCAGGCTCATGTGAGGGATGGCATTCTTATTACCTGCAGCAAAGTCAGCAATGTTGTTGGCAATCAACTCACCAACATTAATAGGGCCACCATCCATGATAGCGACGATAGTGTGCACTCGGGCCAAAGGAATCTCAGATGAACATAAGGTGCCCTTCAATGTTTGCACCACAAATGAGGCCCAAGCCTTAGCAACCGGTTTGAAGTCCGACTTCAGCAACATCCTCCTGCTCCCTTGCCATTGAGCACCCTCAATACATAGTAGAGACTTTACCTCTTCCCAAGTCTCATCATCCCGGCTCTCACAAGTTTCTCTCCTCCTCTTAACATCACATTGTTTCGGGGGAACAATGTCTAGCAAGTCATTGATAGCTCGAGGGGAGAAATCGATATCCTTTCCCCGCACATAAGACCCATACCTTCTCCCAGAGAACCGAGCGTTGGCGTAGAACTTAAGTTCCATTGTCTTGTTGGCCTCTTGAAAGACCATATCATTAAGCCCATGCCACCCCTGAGCAGTGAGTACCTGTTGAAATTCCGAGTTTCCTTAAAGTTTAGGGAGTAAAAACCCCCTCTCTTGAATAACCCTAAAGCTTCTAATATCTTTGAAACGGTCTCGGGCCGGGGTGCAGAGAAAACGGTAGTTGACAAAAGGTGGTTGTGCCGGTGGGGCTGTAGGTTTGACCGATTGTTTTGTTTTACGGTGGTTTTGGCCTTTTTGGATTGTGGAGCTTTTCCTTTCCTACGTGTGTCTACCATGGTTTAGGGTTATGAATAGGTTAGTGAAGGTTAGGGTTTGAGGTGATTGGTGTAGATGATGATTTTGGTAAGGTTGATGATGATGAGGTTGGTCTATATGGTTGGTTTGTTGAATTGGAGATGAAAAGATGAAGGTTTATGGTGATAAAGGTTAAGGATTTCAAGGGTTAGCGTTTTGGAGAAATTTTGGCAGAGTTTGGCTATTTTTGGAAGTGAATGGGAAGAAAATCGTGTTGGGGTTATAAATAGGGAGGAAAATCGTGTCACGTTTGGCCAAAAACGTGTCACGATTTTTGTTTTGTAACGGTCAAAAAATTTGAAACCACCAAAAACGTGTCACGTTTTGCCCAGTATTGGACTTGAAATTTTTGTTCCTCTGATTGTTTCAGCGAAAATATTTTTGTATTTTTGATTTTTTTAAAGCAATAAAAAGCAATAAGACTAGAAATAATACCTGTAAATAAAATGGTGGGTTGCCTCCCACAAAGTGCTTCTTTACCGTCACTAGCTTGACTACCACGGACCCTTAAAGGTCCTTCAATACCAGTCCTACCCTTTCTTTTGGTAGGTCACCACCCAGATATGGCTTAACTCTCTGCCCATTCACCTTGAAACTTCTGTCACCCTCTGGCGTGATTAATTCAACAACTCCATGAGGTGACACACTCTTGACCAAGAAAGGTCCCGACCACTTTGACTTGAGCTTTCCAGGAAACAGCTTCAACCTGGAATTATACAACAAAACTAGTTGCCCACAGTTAACATCCCTAGATACTAAGTTTTTGTCATGATACATTTTGGTTTTGGCTTTATAGATGAGCGCATTTTCATACGCTCTCAGCTTCATCTCCTCAAGCTCATTCAGTTTCAAGAGTCTTTTCTTACCCGCAGCTACTTGATCAAAATTTAGGGCCTTAATGGCCCAGTATGCTTTATGCTCTAGCTCAACTGGAAGATGACATTCCTTCCCATAGACTAATTGATAGGGTGAGAGCCCTATATGAGTCTTAAAGGTCGTCCTATATGCCCACAACGCGTCGTCTAACTTTCTAGACCAATCCTTCCTATTGGATGCCACTGTCTTCTCTAGGATCTGTTTCAGCTGACGGTTTGAAACCTCTACTTGACCACTTGTTTGTGGGTGATAGAGAGTTGCAACTTTGTGCCTGATGTTATATTTTTTTAGCACATTTTCAAGAAGATTGTTGCAAAAGTGCTTCCCCCCATCACTGATCAAGACTCTAGGGGATCCAAACCTAGTGAAAATATTTTTGTGGAGAAAATTGACAAAAGTTCTGACATCATTAGCAACACAAGGTATCGCTTCAACCCACTTAGTAACATAATTAACACAAACCAGAATATGAAGATAAGAGTAAGAGGAAGGGAAAGGTCCAATAAAATCAATGCCCCAACAATCAAATGGTTCGATCTCAATTATTCCAGTTAGGGGCATCTCATTCCTCTTAGAGATTTTACCTGTCCTTTACACACTTATCACATCTTTGTACAAATTATTGGCAGCCCTTGAATAGGGTGGGCCACCAGAAGCCACTTGGCAAGATTTTCCCGCGGTTCTTTCTCCACTATGGTGGCCCCCATAAGCTGAGCTATGGCAATGCCACATGATACTTTGAGCCTCCTCACCTGTAATACAACGTCTAATCAAACCGTCAGTGCTTACCTTAAACATATAAGGATCATCCCACAGATAGTGGTTTGCATCCTTGAAGAACTTCTTCTTTTATGCAGAAGCCAGGTCATCCGGAACTATGTTACTGGCCTTGTAGTTCGCCATGTCAGCAAACCAAGGCCTTTCTCCAATAGCAAACAGCTTCTTGTAACACCCCGTTTTCCCAACATAAAAATTTCTTTAAGAATAGCATGCATCAGAGTAAACACGTAAACAGGGCATCACATATCTCAAACATCTCATGTTAATGAATAAATAATCATTAAATCTTCATAAAATATTCGTAAAATATTTCCCAATTATCGCAGCGGAAAATCATAAATCATCTCATAAAGAAAAGTCTTTGGCACACAGGCCTCAACAACGTCTTAATAAAATCTTCAAAAATAACATAATCATATCAAAAGCATAATACGCAAGGAACAGAGAAAATATAAGCAAGGTTTCCCCATCCCGTTACGTATCAGAGCACCTAGACTCGACTGCAGAAATCCTCACACGTCTGCACCTAATCTTGGTTACCTGCACTTGCCCACGAGGCGGCAATTCCAGCAGAAGGGGTGAGATTCACAAATAATTATATTACACATGTAATTAAATAATCACAATCAACAATCAAACACAATTCAACTTATCTCAGATAAAACATTTAGCATATAAAGCATCAACATAAACAACACATCGTTTAGCACCGTCATAATCAACATCATAAACATCTTAGACGACTCGACTCGACACCATCACTTGACTATGCAACCCTACGTCTTATATGCATGTGGTACCAATCCAGGGCATGAGCCCTCGTCGCTATTGAGCATAAATATACTCCAAGGCATAAGCCTTCGTCGCTGGTGAGCAAAGCTCCAGGGCATAAGCCCTCGTCGCTGGTGAGTAAGAACTCCAGGGCATAAGCCCCCATCATAGAATGAGTATGCATGAGACTCAACACTTTTAACTTAAACAAGTTAACATCTTAAACGTCGCAAAACATCTTAAACATCAAAGGACTGACACATGCAGCAACTATACATACATAGACAGCAACATGGCAGCAAGTAATTCATAAAGTATAACATTAAAATGGCAAACATCGCATGTAATTCAAGCATTCATCACTTATTCAATCCATATTATCACACATGAGCTTCATAAAATCATCAAAAACAATCTCAATCATCATGTATCATCATCACAGATCATAATAAACATCAGTAACAGTCCCAGAAGCTACCCAAAGGTCATCTCTCATGGTTCAATGCGAAACAGTTTGCAAACAGCACAAGATTCTAGGTTCTGACATAACTCGCTATGGCGAGTGGGAATGCTCGCCTCGCGAGTAACTAAGTCCTGCTCGCTATGGCGAGTTGGAATGCTCGCCTCGCGAGTTCTAGGGTAATGCTCGCTATGGCGAGCTGGGTTGCTCGCCTCGCGAGTAAACTAGGTCTACTCGCCGCGGCGAGTGCAAAGCTCGCCTCAGGCGAGCGATGAACAGATGCTTACGGGTTCTGCGAAAAACACACTAAAAGTTCCCAATTTCGCCATCTAAATCGTCTAAACTCTCAGTGATATCATCAGTATGAATAATCCAGGTTCTGTACTCATTCTAAACATCTATTCTACAGCTTTATGGTTTAATTCATGATTTTTCTTCACTTTTAACCTAATTTCAATTCTCTCAAAACAGCCCTATGATTGTTTAATCTTGATTAGATGCATTACAGAATAATATAATCAAATGCTAGGCTCACCCTTACCTGATCAAAGCAGAAATCGCAGCCCTCTTTCTCTTCTCCCTTCACGCGACCGTTTTCTCTCTTTTCCAAAACTCTGACAACGCGTACTGACTCTCTTGACCTAATTTTCCCTTTATATACTCCCAACAAATCTTATCTTATTTACTCTTTCTCCCACATAACTCTCTAAAATCCAAAACTAACCCACAACTAAATATTTTATTTTATTTTCAAATCTTATTTTATTTAACAATAAAATAAGTCACCACGTCGCATAAAATCATAATAAATCTTCACTTAACATCGCATAATATATTAATAAATATATAACAACTTCTCAAATAAATCAAATAATTAAATAATCAAAAATGGGCGTTACACTTCTCATCCAGGAACTTGGCCATGATGGTCTTCTCCTTCTTCGTCACCTCATTATTTTCTAAACTTGAGAGGTGATCAGCCACCACATTCTCAACTACCTTCTTGTCACGAATCTCAAGATCAAATTCTTGCAACAAGAGGATCCACCTCAACAGCCAAGGCTTTAAATCCCCTTTTGTCAACAGTTACTTTAGAGCTGCATGATCTGTAAAAACAATGACTTTGGAGCCGATTAGATAAGAACGAAATTTTTCCAAAGCAAATATTACTGCAAGCAATTCCTTTTCAGTGGTGGAATAGTTAACTTGATTTTCGTTCAAAACCTTGCATGCATAGTAAATTGCATGGAAAAATTTGTTCTTACGTTGGCCCAAGATTGCACCAATAGCATAATCACTTGCATCACACATTAGTTCAAAAGGTAAATCCCAATCGGGTGCAATGATTATTGGTGCAGTCACCAACTTGGATTTAATCATAGAAAAGGCATTTAAACATTCATCATCAAAATTGAAATCATTTTCTTTGACTAAGAGGTTACAAAGGGGCTTTGAAATTTTTGAAAAATCTTTTATGAAACGCCGATAAAACCTGGCATGCCCCAAGAAACTCCTCACTCCTTTCACATTAACAGGTGGGGGAAGTTTCTTTATAACCTCTATTTTGGCTTGATCCACCTCTATGCCTTTAGCACTTATTTTATGCCCCAAAATTATACCCTCTGTTACCATAAAATGACATTTTTCCCAATTTAAAATGAGGTTAGTTTCAGTGCATCTTTTAAGAACGGCATCAAGGTGAATTAAGCATTGATCAAAAGACTTACCAAACACAGAAAAGTCGTCCATGAATACCTCAATGTTCTTCTCTATCATGTCAGAGAACATGGAGAGCATACACCTTTGAAAGGTCGCCGGCGCATTACACAGCCCAAAGGGCATTCTCCTATAAGCAAATATACCAAATGGACAAGTGAAGGCAATCTTCTCTTGGTCTTCAGGAGCTACCGCAATCTGATTATACCTCGAATACCCATCCAAAAAGCAATAAAAGGCTTGGCCAGCCAACCTCTCTATCATTTGATCCATAAATCGTAACGGGAAATGATCCTTCCTTGTTGCAGAATTCAACCTCCGGTAATCTATGCACATCCTCCAACCGGTGACGGTACGGGTGGGTATTAATTCATTTTTCTCATTAGCCACCACCGTCATTCCACCTTTCTTCGGTACCACATGAACAGGACTCACCCAAGAACTATCAGAGATAGGGTAAATCATACCTGCATCTAGTAGCTTAAGCACTTCTTTCTTTACCACTTCCTTCATTGTTGGGTTTAGTCTTCTTTGAGGTTAAACCACAGGTTTGTATTCGGCCTTCATGTGTATCTTGTGCATGCAATGCGCCGGACTAATACCCTTCAAGTTAGAAATTTTCCATCCCAAAGCTCCTTCATTACCTCTTATCACCCTCATTAACTGTTCTTCTTCCAAAGGTGTCAAGGTACTACTGATGATTCCTGGTTTAGAAGCATCCTTGCTTAAGAAGACATACTTTAAGTGAGAAGGAAGTTCTTTCAATTCAGGATTTTTTTCTTCTTCAACACCCAAAGTTTGTGCCTCCTTATTGTTGTCAACAAGTAATTTTTCAAGTTTCACCGATTCAATTTCTTGTTTGCTTGCCTCCAATTGCTTGACACATTCTTTCACCTCAAGATCTTCATCATGGTCACAACTCTCTATAGAATTAATAACTGCTTTCTCCATAGGTTCTATTGGTTGAGGTTCGCGAGAATTGTCTTCAACTATTTCATTAACAACATCGATCTGGTAGCACTTAGGATTTTCAGCTCTATGTTTCATGGCTTCAAAGATGTTAAGCACCAATTGCTCGTTATGGAACCTCAACATAAGCTGCCCCATCTCAACATCAATCAAAGCACGGCCTGTTGTTTAACACCCCGTTCCCAAATATGACATAATAATATGCAACAATTATCAGAGTTCAACAAACAACGGGATATTACATCTACTTTCCAAAATTTCATTTAAATAGAATATAAAACTATTTTAAAACATCAAGAAATTCCATCATATTAAATTTCTGCAGCGGAATATTTATTATAAAATATCTCAAGTCATCTACATCAATTCTTGGCACAAAGGCCATTAACATAATAAAATTGTTTGACAATCAAATCTCCTCAACATCTTCTTCAAAAGAAACGATACATAAAGGAATACAAGAAATGATAACGTTTCCCCATCCCTACTATGTATCAGAGCCCTAGACGCAAGAGCCAACACCACTAGTCTTCACTACCTGCACTTGCCCACAAGGCGGCAATTCCAGCAGAAGGGGTGAGTTCACAAATCAAAAGTAAATATACAGATATATGAATCATCAAAGTAAATTGAAACAACAACAAACAGCAACATTATCAACATCATCTCAACTTTATAATTTAAATTCATCTTTGATTAATATCAGCATCAGCAACAACAACATTTGTGGCGACATCTCACCAACAACAATCCCAAAAAGACAACTCACTCCTACAACTAATGCAAGACTCCATCAACATCTAATGCATTATGCATGTGGTACCATACTACGCGCGTTGAATGCTAAGCATTCCAGGGCAATAAGCCCCCAACAGTTGGATGGTTAAAGCATCCCAGGGCAATAAGCCCCCAACAGGTGAACGATAAAGCGTTCCAGGGCAATAAGCCCCCAACAGTGAATGATAAACATTCCAGGGCAATAAGCCCCCAACAAATGCAAATGAGTATGAAATGTCTCTATGGTGTATATCTGCATACAACCCAACATCTTAATGGAGCATATCAGCATGCAACCAACAACAACAACTTAGGATACCCTCCCCAACTGGACAAGACTACTCAACATCAACAAGGCAAATTCAAGTTTAGCAAAAATACATTTATTTGCACATAGCATACATAAACCCATCAAAATCAGCTTCATAATATAGTTTTTATCATCTAAACAATTCTTAATAAATCCAATAAACATCCTAGAAAGCTTAGGTTTGGGTTTGGAACACTTTAGAAAAATCACATTTTGGGTCGCACAGGACCCAGCTCGCTTGAGCGAGCAGCATCTCGCTTGAGCGAGTCAAATGACGAAGGTTGGGTTTTAGTTCGCTTGGAGCTCGCTTCTGGTTCGCTTAAGCGAACAGGTCAAATACACTATTCTGGGCGTCTCTCGCTTAAGCGACGGGAATCTCGCTTAAGCGACGCAAATGACGAAGGTTAGCATTTTGCTCGCTTGGGGTTCGCTCGTGGCTCGCTTAAGGGAGCGGCTAAAATTCAGACTGGGCGTAGCAAAGTGCTTCTCGCTTGAGCGAAGGGCATCTCGCTTAAGCGAGTGTTCATCTGGGCAGAATTATAACCTACGATTCTAACTCCATTTTCATCCAAAAATCCCATTTTTAATCCCCCAATCACCCAAAATGATTTAGGAACAATGTTTATGGGTTTAAGGCACAACAAAACATCAGAACATATCATAACAACAACATTACAACACAATTCATCAAGAAAATGAGCAATTCAGCATATTCTTAACCTAGTTCCAAAACTACCAATTTTCAATCCAAATTCATGAAATCATATACATATATATTGACAATTGAAGAGTAAACCCACCCTTACCTTAATTTAGCAAATTTCTACAGCAAATGATCAGGTTCTCTCTTCCTAGCTCTTCCCTCTTGGTTCTTCTCTTTTCTCCCAAAACTCTTGTCTGTTCTTTACTGTACGTACAATTTGTTTCTTTCCTTTACTGACTTTTCTCTATTCTATCTAACAAAGTGTAACTCCTTTTTCTTTCTTTACTCCCTCACTTAATTTTCTTTTAATTTCCATTAACCCCCTTAAACTCTACTAATTCTAAATAATTAATAATTCCTCCTAAATTACTTAATTAACAAAAATCACACAAATAATTATATGATAAATAACAACACTTCAAATTATTCACATAAATCAACCAAAAATAATAAAATAACAACTAGGGCGTTACATGTTGCAAGGAAGGGTCTTCCTATAATGAGTGGCATGTCTTCATCTTCAGCCATGTCTAAGATAACAAAATCACCGGGAATACGAGCTCATTAACTTTTACTAGCACATCCTCAAGAATACAAAAAGGATAAGAGATTGACCGATCAGCTAGAGTGAGGGTCATTTTTTTTGGCTTTGGTTAACCACCTCCAAGCTTCTTCATCATAGAAAGGGGCATCAAGTTGATACTTTCCCCTAAGTCACAAAAAGCTCTACCGACTTTCACCGGTCCAATGGAACAAGGAATAGTAAAGGCACCTGGATCTTTCAACTTCGGCGAAAGTTTATTTTGGAGAATAGCACTACAGTTATCTGAAAGAGCAATGTTTTCATCATCTTTTAGCTTTCTTCTACCAGTTAACAACTCCTTCATGAACTTAGCATACACGGGCATTTGATCAAGAGCTTCGCCGAAAGGAATATTCACCTAAAGTTGTGAGAAAAGTTCCATGAACTTTTTGAATTGGCTTTCTTCCTTCTTATTCTTTTTAACTAAATAAGGGTAGGGAAGCTTCACATAAGATGGAACAACTTGTGGTTTATCCCCATCTTTCAATATCTGGCTCTTAGACTTTCTCAAGATTGAGTCCTCATCTATCAACTTCTCACTTTTTTTCCCTCTATTTTTTTCTTCTTTTCATTTTCAACTACCTCTTGATCATTTTTATTTTCAACTACTCCTTCATCGTTTTCTTTTTCAACTACTCCCTCATCAGAATTCTTTTCAACTTCATCATCTATCTCTACCTCCTCCACCACAACTTCATCAACAGTTTTCTTAGCTTTTAGGGCTAAAGGTGTGAGAACCTTTTTGCTCCTAAGCTCAATAGCATTACAAGTTTCATTATTAGAGTTTTCTTTAGTGTTACCTGAGAATCCTCCTTTGCTTTGTTCAACCAATTGTTTAGCCATTTGCCCGATTTGAGTCTCGAGCAGCTTTATGGAAGCTTCATTGTTCTTTCTTTCAGCTTCCTGGCTCTTCTTCATCTCCTCAAAGTTTCCTTGAGTCATCTTCATGAAATTGATCATTGTCTCTTCAAGGGCTGAAGGTTTCCTCTGTTGTGGTTGTTGAGGATTAGGGAGCAGAGGATTGAGAGTGTTGTTGTTGGAGTAGCTCAAGTTGGGATGCTTGTTAAAACCTGGATTGTAGTAAGGGTTTTGCCTTTGAAAGTTCACATAGTTTACGACATCCTCACTAAATCCTTCAGGTACACACTCACCATTTGCATGTCCCTCTCCACATAAATCACACTTAACTACAGCTACCTGTTGTTTGTTGGCCAAAGTGAAACCTTGAAACTCCTTAGTGAGAGCTTCAATCTGCTTGTTCATGGCTGCTTGGTTAGCTAAGATAGAAGTAGTATCACTTACCCCATACACTCCCATTTTCTTCTTCTCAGCATCAGCACGGTACTCGTTCTGAGCCATGCTTTCAATTAGGGCTTCGATGATCGATTTTATTCTTCAGACTACCACCAGCTGAGGCATCTAAGAACATTCTAATGTTGTGAGTCAAGCCTTCGGTGAAGATTTGGAGGTATTGTTTCTTGGAGAGTTCATGATTCGGGCGCCTCTTCAACATCAAAGTAAATCTCTCCCAAGCATCATATAAAGACTCAGTATCCCCTTGCTTGAAATTTTGAATCTCCATCTTTTTGTCCCAATACTTCGACATAGGGAAATACTTTTATAGGAACTTCAGCTCAAGCTCCTCCCATGTTTGAATGATCCCACTTGGTATGGTTAGCAACCAATCTCTAGCTCTTCCTGTCAAAGTGAAAGGAAATAACTGTAGTTTCTTCTGGCTATCAGTAACAGTGGCTGGAGGTACACAGAATTCACACGTCTCAACAAAACGACTCAGGTGTTCATGTGGGTTCATAGCTTCGGTCCCATCAAACTACTTATCTCTCAAACCATTCAGGACGGTGCTCTTTGTAACGCCCACTTTGAATTATTTTAATTATTTAGCTATTTAATTTATTTGAAGAGTCTAGATATATTTATATATTTTATGAGATGTGAAGAATTAAGATTTATGTGACTTTATATGATGTGGTGACTTATTTTATTCTTTAATAAAATAAGATTTGAAAATAAATTAATATTAAAATGTGGGGTTGTTTTGAGATTTTAGAGAGATATGATGGGAGTATAAATAAGGAAATTAGGTCAAGAGTTGTCAGTACGTACGTTTTTGGAAAAAGGAGAAAAACCAGAGAAAGGGAGGAGAACAAGGGAGCTGCGATTTTCTGCAAAAACTAAGGTAAGGGTGAGCCTAGCATACAATTCTATTAAGCCTGTAATTCATACGATCATATCTAACAAGTGTAGGGATAGTTTTGGAGGATTTGGGAATTAGGTTAAAAGTGGTGAATTGATGATTAGATGATGACGAGAAATCGTGGAATTGATGTAGAAAACTGTTTACACATCATAGATTAACCTTAATGCAAACGTTTTGGTCGAATTTGGGGTTAAACGTGGTGAAAATTGGGTTTTTTGATGAAAATGTTCGAAATCCCGTAACCTGTTCTGTCATCGCTCGTCAGGCGAGCATCCTGTCATCTCTCGCCAGGCGAGCAATGCAACTCGCCAGGCGAACATCCCTCCATCGCTCGCGAGGCGAGCAATCCCACTCGCCATAGCAAAGGACCTGTAATCACTCGCGAGGCGAGCATTAGAGCTCGCCATAGCGAGCTGTGCTGTGACAGCCTGCTGCATTCCCCGTTTAAATTTTGTTTCGCACGAGCTGTTGTGAGTTGACCCTTGGGTAGGATTTGAGGCTAACTACAATATTAATGATAATCTGTAAAGTTGTTATATGATGATTGAATGTTGTTGCTAATGATTTGTAAATCGTTCATGCATTATGTGAAAATTATGTGTAATATATGTGATGTTTGAGATGATGATTGCATTTGATATTGTTATATCATGTGACTGTTAATTGCTGCCATGTTGTTGTTTATATTTATCTAAAGCTGCATGAGTTGGTCTATGATGTGAGATGTTGTTCCAAATTGTTGGAGTCATATAAGATGTGTCATGATATCGAAGTTGTAAGAGATTGAGTCCATGCATACTCATTTAAAGATGAGGACTCATGCCCTGGAGCTTTTGCTCAACAGAGATGGGGGCTTATGTCCTGGTGCTTTTGCTCAATAGCGACGAGGGCTTATGCCCTGGGAGTATATTTATGCTCAAAGCGACGAGGGCTTATGCCCTGGATTGGTACCACATGCATGATTAAGATGATAGAGTTGCATAGTCGAGTTAGAGTTGCATTGTCATGTTGTTAAGTCGAGTTCAGGAAGTTGATTACGATGTTGATGATGATGTTGATTATGATGTCATATGTTTAATTATTATGATATGATGATGATATTACGTTGTTTGATATAATTGTTGAATTATATTCCTAATAATATTGTTATGTGAATCTCACCCCTTCTACTTGAAAATGTTGCTCTTCGTATGGGTAACTTGCAGGTAATCAAGAATAGGTGCAGTCGTGTGAGGATTTCCCTCGGTTGTGTCTTAGGTGCTCTGATACGTAACGGGATGGGAACCTTGTTTTTTCTTTTCTATTCTTTTACGTATTACTTATGAAGTTTTATGACATTGTGGTTGAAATGGATTTATGAGGTTTTTATGATGAGGCCTGCGTGCCAAGACTATTATGTTATTGAATTTATTCCGCTGCAAAGTTTTGAAATATTACGATGGCTACTTTTGAAGAATAAATTGTTATTTATTCATATTTGAGATTTTTGAGAAATGTGACATTCCGTTATGTGAAAACTCTGATTTATTTAAGAAATTTTTATGTTGGGAAAAACGGGGTGTTACACTCTTGATGTCAAAAGCAGCAGGATTAGTCGGTCGGAAAGTGTGTGTCAGCTGACCCCCGTGGGTAGCTAAGTCGCAGTCCTCCAACTTAGGTCTTGGTGCAGGATCTCCCATGATACTAGGTTCAGGAGATACAGGTTTTTTAGTTACTGAAGGTGTAGGACTCGGTATCTGCTCTCTTTGCTCTAGTGGGACTGACTTTGACAACAGGACAACTCTCCGATTGGCTCTAGCAGTCCTTTCGATCTCCGGATCGAATTGTAAATCGTCCTTGCTTTGTCTACCTCGCATAAACAGCAAAATACCTTAGTAGCACTGCACAATCAAAAGTAACAAAATTTTAAAAACAGAAAAATAAATTGCAGAAATCCTAAATTATAACGAAATTGCCTTGTTGAAATAATTCAACAGTCCCCGGCAATGGCGCCAAAAACTTGATAGAAATTTGGCAAGTGTACCAAAACCTATCGAAGTAGTAAAATATCAATCCCACAAGGACTGTTTTTAACTTCAATAATTCAATTTCGTTAAGCAATAGGATATGTAAACGTTATTATTGTTTTGCCACTAGACGGTTGATTTGGTTTAATTTTAAGATATCAATTAACAGAAAGTAAAAGTTGTTAAAAAATAAGAGAGAGATGAGATCCGGTCTTTCGAATCATTTATGTTCCCCTAATTGGTTACTGTACTCTATTCTTGTGAATGGTTCCTTAGTTCTACGATAGTTAACAAATTAGCCCTAATCAAACTCTTGAGTTAGGACCCTCCTCTTAAACTACAGCCCCTAATTCCTTAGGTGGTATAATAATCCTTGAAGGTTTAAGCACGTTAATCTAATATCACTTGATGACATGCTGTCATTACGTAATTTTTATGTAAATATTATCACATTATGGAGTTCACAATGCGACTTAAGCAGCAAGAAAACTGAAGAAAAAGGACAAGACACAAAACGCGGCACGTTTGCTAAAAAAAGTGACACGATATCACAAGGCAGAATGCATTGTTTTGGTATTAAGGAAAACGTGTCACGTTGGCAAAGACGTGACACGATTTGGTGAAACCCTAATTTAGTTTCTTGTTACACAAGTGAAAACGTGTCACGATTTACTAAAAACGTGACACGATTTGGGCGAATTTCTGAGCCTATTTAAGCTGAAGACTATTCCAAAAACAAGGGTTACGATTTTGGAGAGCTAAAGTGCGATTTTTACACCCAGAAGGCTGAAAAAGGGGCGATTTCATCATCTCTGATCCAGTTTATGTATGTTTTAATTCTTTCGTTGATTATGCTATTTGTAACCGCAATTATGAGTAGCTAAATCTCATAGAGATTAGGTTTGAGATGAATCGATGTAACCCTAATTGATACATGTTGCCGTGATGAAACGCTATTATTTGTGAATGACAATTTAGTTTTTATTCAATTCAATTGCTTTTAATTCTTTTTATATATTGATCACATATAAACATCGTGAGTATGAATGACTACTGACCCTAGCTTTCAACTTATACCCATTGAATTGTTCTAATAAACATGGTTAGTCTAGGAATGGATAATTGTTTATTAGTGATATTAGGTTAACGTACTTAAAACCTTCAAAGATTATTAGACTACCTAAGGGATTAGGGGCTGTAGCTTGAGAAGAGGGTCCTAACTCAAGGGATTGATTAGGGCTAATTTGTTAACTATCGTAAAAACTAGAAAACCATTCATGACAATAGAGTACGGCATACCAATTAGGGGAACGTAGAGGATTCGACAAACCTAATCTCATCTCTCTCCATATTTTCTTAATCAAATCTTATTTTCTGTTATTTGTTTCTATAAGATCAAAACAAACAAACCGCCTAGTGGCAAAACAATTAAAAACTTTTACACATCCTATTGCTTAACGAAGTTGAATTATTGAAGTTAAAAACAGTCCTTGTGGGATCGATATTTTACTACTTCGATAGGTTTTGGTACACTTGCCAAATTTATATCATCACTAACAAACGATTATCCATTCCTAGACTAACCATGTTTATTAGAACAATTCAATGGGTCTAAGTTGAAAGCTAGGGTCAGTAGTCATTCATACTCACGAGTTTATATGTGATCAAGATATAAAAGAATTAACAACAATTGAATTGAATAAGAACTAAATAATCATTCGCATTAAATAGAGTTTCATCACAGCAACATGATTCAATTAGGGTTACATAAAATCATCTCAGACCTAATCTCTAAGAGATTTAGCTACTCATAATCATACTTACAAATAGCATAATCAATATTGGATTTAAAACATACATGAACTGGTAAAAGGATGAAGAAATTGCCCTCCTAGCCGTCTCTGGATGTCAAAATCGCACTTTTCTCTTCTAAAATCGTAACCCCTCTTTTTGGAATAAACTTCAGCTTAAATAGTCACAGAATGTCGCCTAAAACGTGTCACGTTTTTAGTGAATCGTGACACGTTTTCACTTGTGTAACAAGAAACTAAATTAGGGTTTCGCAAAATCGTTTTACGCCTTAGCCAACGTGACACGTTTTCCTCAATATCGAAACAATGCAATTATGCCTTGCTAGATCGTGTCATGTTTTTGACCAAACGTGCCACGTTTTTGTCTTGTCCTTTTTCTTCAGTTTTCTTGCTTTTCTTGCTGCTTAAGTCGTCTTGTGGACTCCAAAATGTGATAATATTTACATAAAAATTACGTAATGACAGCATGTCATCAGGAACCATTTACATGCACTGAAATCAGATGAAGCATCATGGGCATTCAGGTCTTCATCTCTGAAGATGTTATTACCTTTGTTATCAGAAGAGCTTCTGAAGGAAGTTACAAAGGTGGAATAAGAAATAGCAAAACAAACCCCTGGAATGAAATTGTTCATAAGTCCATGTTCAACAACACAAAGAAGGGTGCTTACTCTGAATTGAGCATAGAGAAGAAGATGCTTCTGAAGATTCAGAATGAAAACCTTCTACCAAAAGGTGGTGGTAGTGATCAACCTTCTCTGGAGCACAGGATATTCCTTTATTTCTTCATCACTAAGGAAAGAGCAAATGTGCCTAGATACATCTTCAGGCACATGATTAAAGAACTTAGGGAAAGCCAGGACAACAACAGATGTTGGGTTCCCTATGGAAGGCTTATATTAGAGATTCTTCATCAATGAGGAATTCTGAATGCAATGAAGGACATCAACTTCTTCATTGATGAACATCTTGGGACAGAAATAGGCAAAATCATCAATGGGAAGACACTCAAGAATATGGGAGTGATTGCATCTGATGTTTATAAACAGCTCAGCACAGACTTGAAGGAGTCTGATGCAGTGTCCATTATGATGGAAGACTTTCCTCCCATGTGCAAGCAAGATCCTCTTGAAGTTCAGATGAAATTCATCAAAGATCACTATGCAACAACTGGTAAAAAGATAAGGCTGGAAGATGTTCCTGAAACCATGTATGGTGAAGCCTTGCCAGTAGCAAAGAGCAGGAAGACAAAGAGGAAAGCAATCTCAAAGGATGAGTATCTTAGTGATGCTCTTGAACAACCTGCAAAGGAAGCTAAAAGAGCTAAAAATGACAAGAAAGCTGCAGTTCATGAGAATACAGTTGGTACTGCTATACCAACTATCCAAGAAGAGGTTGAAGATCTTGAAGCTGATAAGATCTTACCCAAGAGAACTAGAAGTGGTAAAGCTGCTGCAAAATCAAAATCTGCTCCTGATCAACCTTCTACTCCAAAGAGGAAGAGAAAGACAGTTATGAGGAAACTGAAGGAGTCAAGATATGTTGAAGATGAAGATCAGATTGCAGAAGCTACTGACCTGGTTACAAGAGAATTGAAAAAGAAGAAGGCATTAGTAGAATCTACACTTCAGAAGGATGCTGAAATTGCTGCTAGTCTTCAGAAGGCCCTGGAGATTGCAAAAGAAATTGAAGTTCCTGCATCCAGCATATTAAGGGAAGATGTTGGTGCAGATGCTCAGGAAGTTATCAAGGCTGCTGAAGTTATGCAAGAGCTTGTGACAACTAAAGCTGAAAGTCTGGTGATGGTAACTATTGAAGGAGTCCAGGGGGGAAATACTAGTTGTTCAGAAGCTGGCATCTCAGAAGCTTCAAGAGGTAATTATGTTTCTCAACACCCTGTTGATGTTATTAATATAGAATCTAGTTCTACCTCTATCTCTCACTCAACCACATTATCATCCTCCTCAACCTCATCTGGCAATGACGATATTCCTTTGAGCCAAGTTTATACATCTATTAACAAAGGCCCTTCACCATCCACCAAACTCCCCAAAAAGCCTGATGATGATACATCTGAGCCCATAAATTCAAATATTGATGAAAGAATTATAAGTATGGCTCAGATGAAAGCTGATTTTTGCAATAGACTACCTGCTAACCATTCTCTAAACCCACCAATGATTGAACCTATTAGCTTTGTGCCTGCTGATGAAGAGGTCATAGGTGAACAAGTAGGTCTTGAGTCTGTAAACCTCCGTGTATCATCATCTCATCCAACTTCAACTACCCAAACTTCAGAACCTTCAGTTTTGGAGAATCTGATTAGTCACTACTCTGGTGAATTACCAGGTGTTGAGTCCAACTGTCATACCCCAAATTTTGACCAAAGACACCACTGACACACGTCATTCGGTCCGGAATAATTTCTGACTTTTCTGACGAAATTTCGGCAGAGAGGTATTTTAAAATACCTCATTTTTTCGTTCCGATTTGGGCCCTCTTCTCTTTATTTTATTTTTTATTTTATTTTAATATTTAATACTTATTTCCATCTTTTATTTAAAAGTTTTAATTAATTTTTTTGACTTTAATTTTTAATCTTTATTTTGATTCTATTTGGTTATTTTTATTACCTTTTTATGTTATTGTCAAAAACGTGTAAGTGAGTCTGATAAGTCCAAAGTTTGCTCATATCCAAAATTCGTCCATATCCCAAACGGTCCTAATCCGAAAAATCAAGCTGTGTCGCAGACTCAGGAACAAGTTACTCAAAATCAGTTTTTTCCTACCCAACTTAAGCAACGCGTTTTCAGCAAGACCCTGGCACTATAAAACCCAGACACCTAAACCTGCAAAGGGGGGGGGGGGGTGACGGCCAGTACACAGCATCACACCAAACGACCAAAATACACAAAGCCAAACACACACAAACAGTCACCGAAACACACACGGCAGCACTGCGTCACAGAATCGCACACAACCGTACACATACATACACAGCCGTGCACACACCTACCCACGCATAACACACACGCCCAAACCGTCGCCACCGCCAGAACGGAACACAGCAAACACAACCAAAGGGTTAGACTTCTATTTTGTTTTTTTCATTACTTGTTTTCTTTTTAGATCTAGGAAATTGGGTAGGGTTTTTGAGCGTTTCGAGTGTGAAAAGGAGATTAGGAGAATAAGACGAGTAGAAGGAGCGGAAAAAATTTAAAAAAAAAGAAGGTATTTTTGGCTTCCGGCGCCCCTGGACGGCGGCCACCGCGCCGGCACCTGGAGAACACGGCGGCCTTCATAGGCTCGCCGGAAAACCCAACCGGAGGTGATGAACAAGGACAGAGAGAGTTAGTGTGAGAAGGAGAGTTTAGAGAGAGAAGTGGTTGGGGAAAATGAAAGAAAAGTGGGTTACAACCTACTTATACTCCCTAAACCGGTTCGGGTCTCTTAGAACCGACCCAGGATCCGAACCGGTCCCTCATCAGCCCAGTCTCTTATTTCATTTTTGCACCCCTTTTCCACTGCTGCACCCCAGTCCTTTTATTTTATTTTCATTCTTGATGCATGCATTTTTTTTTTACTTTCCTTATTTTAGTTCCGTATTCATATTTCAATTACCGTATGCATATTTAAATTACGCCATTTTTTTATTAATTTTATTTCATTTATCTTTTGTAAAGACTCTAGAATGTAAATTAGGACTTGTGTAAATCATTTACCTCATGTTTTCTTTATTTATTTTTCCGCAGACTCTAGAATGTATTAATAGGATTTTGGTAATAGATTAGGTGCATGTGTGCGTGTATGATTTATTCTTAGGCTCCTAGTTTAGGTTAGAGGTACTTATAGTGATCCAACGTCACTACAAGATACCTACGCATTTATTTTTGCTCCGATAGTTTAATTCTAGTCTAATTATTATCCACAAAAAAACCAAAAAACATGCAAGTAACCAAAAAAACCACAAAAATATTTTTCTTAAAATAAACCTTGATCTTAAATCAAGTGACGTCTTTTATTTTTATTTTCTAATCAAACATTCAATCAACCTAATTCTTTTTAAGTAACTTTTCTTTAAAAAACACAAACCAATTGATTCTTGCCACTTGGCTTTTTCATCTTAAAACCTTTTTTCAAAAACTAATAAAAAACACAAAACCAATCAAACGTCAATTTTTACCCCGAATTACGAGGTTCTGATCCCTCACGGGTACGTAGGCAAAGGACCCAGTCCTTCCGAATCAATAAAATGTAAATAATTAGGTTTTTCTTTCTTTAATTCCAATTTGCACAAAAAGTTAAATAAAGTCGAAAGGTGAGTACTACGAATATTTAGGGTGCTAGTACCTTCCCTAAATGTAACCAACCCCCGGACCCCACCTTTTAAATAAATTTTTTCAATCAAAAGTCGTAAAATAATTAGTGAGTCAAAAGCTAATCAAATAGCCTTGACCTCCGAAAAATGGCGCGACACCAACCTAGAAAGAGCATCTGAGGTAGCTTCTGTTGAAGTTACTTTAGAAAGCCCCCAACAACAAACACCAAACGCACAAATGGCCTCAACTACCTTACCAGATATCTCTGTTCCTGAACAAGTTGCTTCTGAACACTTTGTTCATGAACAAACTGTTCCTGAACAAACCCTTCCAGTTCATATTGAGTCTCCTACAAATCCTGAAAATGTCAATGAACCTGTTTTTACAATCACATCAGAAGATTCTGATTGTGGGGATAAGCAAGTTAACTCAACTTCCATTGTGGTCATAAATTCTGTTCAAATTTCTGAGACCAACATTCCAACCAATACCTTCACAAATGACCAACCATCATCCTCAAACTTAGTTATTCAACCTTTTGCACCTGTCAAAACAAATGTACCCTCACCACCAACCATATTTCTAGATTCTATATTACTAGCAGATGTGTGTGAGAACATATTTTAGGAGCTGAACAACCTGGTTCAAACAAGAAATAATATGGTTCACAAGGACAACTATGAGAAGCAATGGAAGAGACTGAAAGAGAGAGTAGACTATGTCTTGGGTGCACTTCAGAAAACATGTCTTGATGCCCAAGATGCTGCTCAACTCAAGCTTCAAGATTGGCTAAAAGGGGTGGATCACAATTTGCAAGAAGTAAAAGTTCTGAGAACTTGGGTGCAAACACCTTTATGCTTAAGAGAAAGGAATGCTATTGATTTCATTCCAACATGTGTACATCCAAGAGAGCTGAATTTTAACTGGTTGTCAAAGAAAAATGTCAGTCCAGTATCTACATAACTAGCCCTGCTGCAAAAGAATGCTGAATTGGAAAAGGAAAACAAACAGCTCAGAAAAGAAGTTCTTGAACAGAAGCTACTGCTGCTTGAGTACAAGTCATCAACAGATGCAAAGTTGGAAGAAGCCAGAGTCAGAGAGGAAAATTTTCTTAAAAGCAATGAAACATTCAAGTAAGAAATGAAGCAACAAGCAAAAGAAACACAAAGGATGATGAAACAAATTATGGAGATGTTCCAAAAACAAGCCCAACCTTAGTTGCACAACCCTAGCTTGTTTTATTTTTGTTATTTGTATCTTTACATGTTTCTGCTTATGTTTTTTGTGCTTCTGAATTACTACTTCTGACCAATATTTATGTGCTTCTGAACAATATTTATGCTTCTGAACTACTTTGATGCTATGATATATGACTTGTGTTTACAGATTTTCTCACTACGTTTTTCTCATCTCTTTCTTTTTGTCTTTATATTATACTTTTTGTTGATGACAAAAGGGGGAGTAGATGTATAGTATTTAAAGGCTCTGAGCCCCATTAATTTAATTTCAAACAATTTCAAATTAATAGGACCATCTTCTTATCTCTTAATCTTTTAATGTGAGATTATTCTGAGTGTTATTGCGTTTTTAAATAATGAATTTAATTAACAAGAATAGAACTCACGGGGAGCTTACAAACCTCACCTTAAAATTACTATTGGACTCAGGGGGAGCTTACAAACCTCATACCCTTATAGTCAACTTGTTAATTAGATTAACAACAATTGAACATTTTAAATACTAATATTTGTCATCATCAAAAAGGGGAGATTGTTAGAACAAACTGTGTTTAACACTACCTCTTGGGAGTTTTGCTGATAACAAGGTATTAAAAATTGTCAATTGGATATGCTAATATTTGTTCAAGTGTACATGACCATAGACAAAAATTTGAGATCACTATTAGGTTCTAAAAGAACAAAAGAGAGCAAAGGAATCAACAAAAAGGAAGCTTAAAGCGTCTGAAGAGAACTGCTCCTGAAGTCAAAGTGCTCCTGAAGACAAAGTGCTCCTGAAGTGATGACGTCATCAGAAGCAAGTTCATCAGAAGCTATAGTTCATCAGGAGATGCAAGACTTAAAGCTTCAAAGGTTGTTCAATGGATTTAATCTCGTCTAAGCACTGCAGAAGACTGGAAAAGTGAAGCAACAACTACTTTGAAAGGATTTGAAGGCATTGGATGTTTGTTCTTTGAAGAGCGTTGACAAAGTACAATTGTACGAAGTGTACAACCACTATCTCCACTACTCAATTTGTGTCTCTGCTACAAGACAAGAAAAACAGTTGCGCCTGCAACAATGTTCCTACAGACTTGGAATGGATTTGAAATTGATCATTCATAGGACAATAACCATATCAGGCAAAAGATCATTGGTGATTGATCAAGGCTTCAAACGACTCTTATTTTGATGTGCTAGCAATTCACAACGTCTCTTTCACACCTCTATATAAATGAGTGAAAACTTAGAGAATAAAGAGACTCAACAACAATTTACAAAGTGATGAAATTGTTTTGCATCAAAAAGTTCACATAGAATTTCTTATCAAAGTTCATAACTTAGAAATTCTAGAGTCGTCTTAAGAGTCTGTATCTGATTTGTATTGTGAACACCACTGATTGTATATCAAGTGTTCAACTTCAAACATTTTTCTTCGTAATTCTGTTTGATTAGAAGTCTCTTGCAGTTGTGCTTGAGCATAGAAGTCTCTTGATTGTGTTCAAGAGCATCGGAAGTCTCTTGCAGTTGTGCTTGAGCATTTGAAGTCTCTTGCTAGTTTTAGCAGTGAGCATTTGTAATCAGATATTACTTTTTAGTGAACTCTCTTTGGAAGTGCAAGGGGGACAAGACTACTTCCAGTTTGTAGAAGGAACCTGTATAATTGCTTTGTGTCTCTCTTCTCTCTCTCTTTTTATCTGCTGCATTTAGAATTTGAACATCACTTCAGAAGTTGTATTCTAACTGCTTTTGACTAGTGACTTCAGTAGGAGAAAAAGAAGAAAAAGCCAACACAATTCAACCCCCCTTATTTTGTTTTTCTCACCTTCAAGTCTCACTCTTACCCATGAAACTCCACCCAAATACTCTCTTCTCAGTTCTATGCTCTCAGGCAGCCACTTCGTTGCACTCTCTAATTGGTAGATATTAATTTGAAACTTTAGTCATGTATTGAAGTTGTTGTGATGATGTTTTTTGGATGAAATTGTATATAACTTTTACGTATTTCAGTTATAATATTTAGCCGCTCCCCCAATTTTTTTGGCAAGATCCACCACTAATCTAGTGGCTAGACATTTATCATTCATATGTTATACATTGTCTCCACTAAATGTAATAAGTTTATGAGAAGACAATAAAAACATCACTATTGAAATAAAACTATGGTCCAAATTTTTTAAAATTAACTTATAAAATAATACGAATCGTAGTATTTTGTCAAATAAAAAACATCTAAAATATCTTTAAAAAATTGTACAACGGTAGGATGGAGCTGATATTGAATTAAGCAGTTTTTTAGTTTAGGTTTAGGTTTTGACTTAAATATCTAAATAAATTGATTAATTATGTACCATAAATAAATAAATTATTTATGATATTATATAAATAGGCTAAATTATCTTTTTGGTCACTTAAATATTTAATTAGTATCGGTTTGGTCCCCTAACTAAAATTTGATTTATTTTGGTCCCTTAACTTCTCTCGATTATATATTTTGGTCCTTTCTGTTAGTTTTAATTCAAAAACGTTAGATTTTCTTCATTTTCTTCTGGAATTTTTCTGGGATTCTTGTTGTTGAATGTTGATGGAGATAATATGAAGATGAAAAAGAGGAGAAGAAGATGAAGAAAACCTAACGTTTTTGAATTAAAACTAACAGAAATGACCAAAATGTGTAACGGAGAGAAGTTAAAGAACCAAAATAAATTAAATTTTAGTTAGGGGACCAAACCGATACTATCTAAATAGTTAATGAACCAAAAATGTAATTTAACCATATAAATATGTATATGCAGGGTTGCGGGGTTGAGCATTATAATAACCTTACCCGTGCCCATACCCATCAATATGTGTGGGTATTACCTGGACCCGTGCCCAAATCCATGAAAGCGGGGTTTTACCCTACCTATTATGAGTATTTTTTTGCAGATGCTCATAGGGCTTGGGCCCAATTGCCTTCCCTAAGTCATCTCTTGGATTGGATAGTATAAAGGGTAAACCTGTCTTTTTAACTATGTAACCATTTGCCGCAATTACGTGTGTCCTTGGACGCTCACTCTTCTTTCTTTACTCCTTCATCTGTCTTGTGAAACAAGAAAAACGCCCTTTTCTTTTCTTCCCAAACAAGGATTCCTTGGATTGCGTGCTTAATTAATCTCAACCGTACACCCTTTCAATCCGACGGCTCATCTCCACTCTCTCTCTGCGCTAAAACAAAAACACTCTCTCCCTCTTTCTTCAGCGGTTTTTAATCGTCATCATCGTAATAAACCCTAGTTAGCCAAATCACTCTAACTCTCTCTCTCTCTCTCTCATCGATCGCTCTTTTCTTCTCTCTCTCACTCACTCTCTTCGCTTAGGTTCCGATTATTTCCCTTTGTTTTCGTTTCAGGTTCGATTTTATATGATCTTTTCCTCTCTCACTCGATTTCTCTTTTTTTCTTGTAATTATTTTTAATTTTTTTAATTCCACTCGATCATCGTTCGAGTAACGATGGCTCTTGATTCTATGTAAGAAACAGAAAAAAAAAAAAAACCGGTTCGATTTTTCTGATAAAAAGAACCGTACGGCAATGCCGGCGGCAGGTATGAGGCGGTCCACTAGGGTTTTCGGAGTGGTTATGAAGGGATCCGACTCGGGTCGGGTCCTCCGGTCCGGTCGTCGGTTACTTCCTGATGATAAGATAAAGAGAGAGAACGAAGGGGATGATTGGCCTATCCCGCCGCCACCACCTAAAAACAACGCTGCTGTGCCGAAAAAGGTGCCGCCTTTTGTGCCAAAAACGGAGGCTGAGGAAGAGTCGCCAGTGGGACGGGTGAAAAGGGTTCGGGGCGGCGGCGACGGAGTGGACAGGATGTATGGTATTGCGTATACTAGAAAGCGGAGAAGGACTGCTGGTGCTGCAAGCTTGAAACTTTCCAGTAAGAAAAGAGTAGAAAGTTGTGAAATTAATGTGTTTTCTGTTGTTGTGAAGCCCTGTGCTGCAAAGAGTGGCCGGTTTTCGTCTTTGTTGGTTTCGATTTTGAGATATATGATGGTGATGAGGTTCACAGTTACATTACCTGAGGTTTTTGCCTTTTTTCTGTCCAAACCATCACAGGGTGTACAGTTTCTGCAGGTATATTCTTCATCTGCATCTATTTATCTTCAATTTGATTTACTAAAAGCAACATGATTACTTACGAAAAAATGCATACTTTATCACTGTTACATGTTCTCATGATATATGTATATGCAGGGTTCTCCTCCTTCCATCCCTGGAATCTGCCGGTTTTTTGAGATCACACAGTTCGTTCCATTGTTCTCTGTTGATTTTTCTGCTGTTCCGGATTATTTTGAGTATCTGCACTCGTCAATGCTTTTAGATTTTCTCTTTAGGTCATTTTTTACTGTACAGAATCCAATAAATGCAGATAGTGATGATAAGGATCATGAGGAGGAAATTGGTTTCCTGAAACACGAGGGCAAATTGCAGATTTTGTTTGATAATGTTGAAAGAGAACCTTCTGCAAGTGGTACTGTTATCCCTGATGTTATTCAAATCAGTGACAATTTATCCTTACTTACGTCTGCCAAGGGTACTGGGCAACCTCGTAGTCGAAATGGGCAGTTCAGAAGTGTTCTGAACTCTAGATGCATTCAGAAGAGGAGGAGTTCACTCAAGAAAAGGAAACCTCGCAGTCCTTTAACGATGACTTTGCGCAGAAGTAATGGATCAGTAGCTTCGGATTTAGTGGGTGGTAGAAAATGCAATATCCAGTTCTCTGGTATGACCTCCACTAAGAGGCATAGAAGTTTTGTCAACGAGAACACTGCTGGAAGCTTAAAAGAAGCAAGTTCTGCCAAACTGGGTTCAGCACAAAGTGTAGATTCTTCTTTCTGCTTTGCAAACATATTGGTTATAGAGTCAGACCGGTGTTACAGGGAAGATGGTGCAGTTGTCACTTTAGAGATGCCTGATTCAACCGAATGGCTTCTAATTGTTAAGAGAGATGGATTGGAAAGATGCACTTGCAAAGCCGAACAAGGGATGCCATCTTGGTCATCCAACCGGTTCACCCATTCAATAATGTTTTCATTGGATAATGGTTGGAAGCTGGAGTTTGCTGATCGCCGGGACTGGAATCTCTTTAAAGACCTTTATAAGCAATGTTTCGATCGAAATATCCATGGTCCTGTTGCTATTCCAGTGCCAGGCGTTCATGGGGTCTCTTCCTATGCTGAAAGCAACAACAATTTTATCTTTCAGCTACCAGCGACATATATATCTGAGCACGGGAATGAGTTAACTAGAGCAATGACAAGGAGAACCGCAAATTATGACATGGACTCTGAAGATGAGGAATGGCTGAGCAAGCTCAATAATGTGTCTCAAGAGCATATTTCAGAGGATAATTTTGAGTTAATCATTGATGCTTTTGAGAAGGTTTATTATTGTAATCCAGATGATTCTTTTGATGTAAAATCTGCGGTCAGTAGTCGTCAGGATCTTGGTAGCATGGAAGTTATTGAAGCGGTATACACCTATTGGATGAGAAAACGGAAGCAAAAACAATCTATGCTAATTAGGGTTTTTGAGGTAAATTTACCATCATGTATTAGTTATATTTTGTCTGCGATGCATGTTCTTTATGTTTCATGCATAAAAAGTTCTCTTCCTAAATCCCAAAACAATGTTTGTCTGTTGTCTTTCCATCCCAGTCTGAAAATATAGAAGAATTACTGGTGTGTAATTGTGTATGAGCTGTGGTAAAATGGTGTTTTCCATATATTTTGAAAATCTGGAAGTTCACATGTATTATAGCTAAGCCTAATATATTGTGCTTTTCTTAGCCTTTGTTTATGCTAATATGGTTGACTTCGATATAAATCTGCATCTTATAGCTAAGCCCTTGCTTCTTATATGGAGGCCACTTTTATTCGTTCTTGCTCGTCTGCATATAGGTTGTTGGTCATGAAAATTACATGGAAATGTGCTCCTGATCTCTTAAAATTTTCTTGTATCTTAAATCACATTAAAATTACATGGAAATGTGACAGTTATGTTATTGCATCATAAATTTTTCTTTTAATGAGAACCACTAGTGATCCTTAGTGATGGAATTTTTTTTACCAATCTCAATGATAACAAAACATGCTAGAATGGCAACCGGTTAACCAGAGCGAGGGATGAAGTCCCATTACACCCCAAATAAGTGTCTCTAGCCACATTGAGGGCAGAAGATTTTTTAGTTAGCTTGAATACTGTGGCTGTGACAGATGCAATCTCCAGTGCCTTAGCCAACACGACACCAGAAATAACACAATTTATGAAGGGGCTTGTTTGTTGCAATTGATTAGTATAGTTGATACCTATGCCAATCTTATATACCTTGAACACATCTAGATATATTTTTCTCTCAATCTAAGTTTTGGCAAAATTAAGAATACTTAGGTGTGGGGTGTTGTTGTAAAGTGCTGTACTGCATCCCTATTATCTTGTTGACATGGTTATTTTTTGTCAGATTCATCAATCAAAGAGGGCATCACTTATTCCGAAGCATTTTCTGCGAAAGAAGAGGTCATTGAAGAGACAGCCAAGTCAGTTTGGTAGAGGCAGTCAACCAAATTTGTTGAGAGGTAATTTTATTTATACTTTGTCTTCAACCAGATTAAATGAGGAATTCTTCTGTTAAATGTTTTGATTCCAAACATGTTGGCCTTCACTATGGTTGGTTTGGAATTTTGATGTACTTGTTTTTTCTATATCCTTTACGGTAGGAGTAGATAAAGACCTATATTTTATTTGGTCATGTTGCAATATAAATACTTCAATATTACCTGTTTGTCCAAATATCATGTTTTTTAATTAAATATTCCTACATTTTCCTTGTTTTTTAGGTATTTCATTTGCAATGTAGTATCTTGTAACTGCGTGTATAATTTGTCAAATACCAGATTCATTATTTAGCATGTCATAACATGGTACTAGGTCTGCAATTTTATGCATATTTAGAAGAATTATTTTCTGGAATATGTCGTAACAGTTAAATGACTGCTGTTGGTTTTACTGGGATATTTAATTATATGGTAGAACAACGGGTTTTGTGTTCGTCTTCTGTTCTTAAGTCGCAATGGAATTTATTTGATAAGCATTTAAGTTGCAGATGTCTGTCTGCCTATGTTAAATATATAGCACGTGTTGTTAAAGTTCATCATATCTTGTATTGATTTTCAGCAATGGTAGCTGAACAAGATGCCTTGGAGGTGGATAGAATGCGTAAGGCTGAAGAAGCTAGAACCTCAGCAAAAAAATCCACTGAAACAGCCATTGAAAAACGCAAAGAGGCTCAATTTCTTGCTAAAAATGCAGATTTGGCAACCTACAGGGCCTTAATGATGCTTCGAGTAGCACAAGCACTAGCTATTGCTGGAGAATCAGGAGAAGTTGTGGCCAAGGACATTCTTGGGATTGATGGATAGAGATAAATCCCCTTCCGGTTGCTAATCATAACACCATACATTTTATTACAGGAATGCTCACAGGAGATTTGCTGCTGTGTCCCCGCCCCCCTCCCCCCAATACTGTAAACTTTGTACAGATTTTTGTTTTTTTTATGGAAATCAAGACCTCACCCTAATCTTCCGTAACAAGTAGATTGGTTGATTTCTTTCCCTTGGAAAAAAAAATTCTAAGAAAACGAAATACATGATTTTCAAGACTCGTTTAATGCCTTTTTTCTTTAACTGGTGGGGAGTTCCTATTTCCCGTCGCCTTCTAAATACATATTATAAAAGAAAAAACTATAATTGATTTTGATATCTTTAGACATTATTTTAAAAAAATCGTAGTTATTTATTGCAAATCATTTTTTTTAAAATAAATTAATTAGTTATTATCTCATAAAAAAGATAGTTATTAATTATTATTTTTCGACACAAGTTATTAAATTTTTTTTTAAGAGAAACTGAAACCACAGTAGATGATCTAATTCCGTTACAAATGGATGATATTTTTAAGTTATTTTTTAAAATTATTTTTTGCAACAAAACTCACTTGATATGGATTTAACTCATATTTGCGATTTGCAAGGATGAGTTCAACTTCCATAGTTTGAAATGTAGTGCAAATATTACGTCCTGAGGCAAGTTGGACGTGGAAATCTTGAACACTAAGTTGGCTGGAGTTTCATTTCATATGAACGAATTTTGGCACTTATACACAACAAAAAGTTGTAAGATCGGTATACAAAAATTGATTTTCATCCATGATACTTGGGTTTACACCTTTACTACTTCGCATTTGTTGTATCTACGCCTTAGTCCACACCAGGGCGAAGTCCAGAGACTTTGAAGCCTTCCACAAACAATTTAAAGAGAGGTAATCTATTTTTTTAAGGATGGAGAGGTAATATTATAATTTGTCAATTTTATACCCGTTATTTAATCTTTTAAGAATGAAAAACTTTATCAATTCTTGACAAAAAAAGAAGAAAAACTTCATCAGTTACCTGGTTGTTTTCCTTATTAATTACTCACTTTTAGTTACTTTATGAATTCTTTTCTCTACAATATTTATTATTCTAACATAAGAGAGAAATGTCTAAGCATTGATATTTAATCAACCATAAATTATTATTGTTTTTTTAAGAAACTAAAATGAATTATATTACCAAGAACAACGTAATTGTTATAGTACAAGGCGTGTCAAAACAATCACGAAAAGATTAACGTCTAGTTAAATTACAAACAAAGTCAATCTATGCTCATACAAACAAGCGGGCTCAACCACCAATAATGAGTACCAAAATTAAAAACCACATTATTAGCTTTCAACCACCACAGGGAATTTGATTTTACTTTATCTAACAACTGTGGTAGAGAACAATTACGGCCACGAAACAATATGTCATTTCGTTCATTCCATAAAACTCAAACACACTGAAGCCAAATCAAGTGGAATAAAGATCGACGCGATTTCAAGCCACCTGCATATTGAATAAATTGCATAAAATGATCCGGAATAACATGAGAATCTACCCCTTCGACACCAAGCCACGCCCGCACCATAGGCCACAAAGCCCCGAAGAAAGGGCAAGACAAAAACATGTGAGGAACATTTTGAACATGCCCACAACCTGTAACACAAAGCCTAGCCTCCATCGGTATAATGCCGCGATTTGCCAGATTGTCTTTTGTAGGTAATCGATCCTTCAACAACCGCCAAGCAAGGACTGAAACTTTTAGAGGTACCTGTTTATGTCAGATTAACTCCATATTTTGATGAATAGGAGGTTGTTCCTGTGATGTCAACATGTCATATACCCCACAAACAGTATAGCCTCCAACCTAATCCGGTAACCACACCCATCTATCAGCATCGGATTCCTGCAAAGAGACTGTTAGTAATAACTCCCTACACTCCTCTACCAAGTCATCCTCCCACACCCATAAACGGTGACGCCACTGCCACGCTCCCCCACCCTCCTCCACCCCCAACAAGAACATGTTTCTCACCGTGATCGCCTTATTGACGGCTAAGTCATAAAGTCGCCTAAAGCGCTCACGCAACAGAACACTACCACACCAACAATCTCGCCAAAAACGGTATCAACTCCATCCCCCACCCTCCTCCTAACACAATCCGCAAACCAACCCTCCCCTCCCTCGCCTACCCCATCTCTAATCCTGACTATCTCCCTCCACCATGAAGAACAACTCAGGCCCCCATCCTCCAAACCACTCCGCCACACCATACCTAGCCACCGGCACCCTACGCCACAACCCATCTCTATCAACGGTTAATTATTATTGTTATTAACCGTTGATATTATTATTCTTTTTAAAGAATTTTTTTTTATCAAGTAGTCTAGCGGCTAGAGAAATTCACTTTAAAGGTGAATAAGTGGAGTGTCCGGGGTTCGAACCTCGGCCTCTGCATATAATATGCATTATCCCTTACCAAGTGACCTAAGTTCACGGGACATTTTTAAAGAAAACTTATTTGATATTAAAAATGAATAATTTATGATAAAAAAATATATTAAATAAATTTTTGGTCCGTCAGAAATTTTCAAATTTCGATTTTTAGTTAAATTCAAAGTTTGACTAAATTAAACCAGAGATCCTTTAAGTTATTTAATCGTAACAAATTGATCTTTTAAATATTTTTTCTTACCACTTAATTTCTTTATTTTAATTAATTGTAATACGTTGGTCGTTTAAGTTTTTTTTTTGTACCATTTAAGTCCTAAGTTATTTAACCGTACTAATTTACATATGAAAATATAAATTATTCCATATCTAAAAGTAACAATTAAAAGTTACGGAAAATAGGACTAACTTGTTAAAATTAAATAACTTACAAAACTAAAAAAAATAAAATTGACAAGGCAAAAAAACACTTAAAATCAATTTATTACCATTAATTGTAACAATTTTTTTATTACGATTAAATAAACTTGAGCTTAAAAGTTTTGATCAAATTTTGGTGCTTAAAATATTTTCCATCAAGGTTAACTCCTCCTGAATCCATTCCTGTCTGCAGCACTGGAGAAGGCAAAAACAAAAACCACCGCAACGACGGAGCCTCAGTTTCACAATTGCGATGGAGGAGACGCCTCTACCGGCGGTGTTTGAAGAAGCAAGGAAGATCCACGGTACCGCTACTGAGTGTGGTGCCGATCAGGAGATTGTGAAGAAAGGATGCTTAGCTCTGAATAAATGCGAGGAGATGATTAATAAACTGGGTTTGTTCTCATCCAACGAAACCAAAGAGGATATCTCCACCACCGATCTCAAGTACATTCATTTTTCCTTGTTTATGACTTCCAACTCAATTATTTGATTTAGCAGTATGATTGAATTTATGATCATATATGGTATGTAGCAAATTTAGTTGTATAACCTTGTTTTGCTCATAGCCGCATGTAAACCAAGTGAAACCTGGAAAATTTAGTACATTATTTCTTCCTAAACGTCACTTAAAAGGAATGTGTGCAACAACTGGTACTTTCAATTTAGTATTTATGCATAAATTCTATTATCCAAATGCAGCCCTTTCACTTAAGTATCCTAATGTGTATTAATAATATGGGAAAGCTGGCTGGAAAATGATGCATTATGGAATATTTGTTTCATCTGTGTGACTTTCAAGTACAGACTATTGAAGATAACTGATGAATTAATGTTTATCTATTTTTACGTCCCATTTGCCATTTTTTTTTATGATACCCTCAGGTGCCGTATTATCTCGCTGAGTTGACCGAAAAAATAGGACATGATGACAGGTTACCGATTCTAAAGGCTTCCCAGGCAAAGCTGAAGGTGAGAGCTGATCAATAGAAAGGAAACACCTGCCCCCACTTCCAACAACCAATTCAACATGATATGCACAATCCTCGTTAATTTCTGAAATATTATTTTAATTAGTTTCCTTTTACTGAAACTTACTGAAAAAACTATTTTTTAGGAATTTATCTCATTTTGTGAGGCAATGGAGCTGGTCCCAAAAAAGGAGTTAGAATCTTATATGCAAGGGGTACCTAAATCTGTTGCTGATCAGAGGGCCAGAAAGGTGTCATTTTTTCTTTTGCAATGCTATGATATGATTTTTATACAATTCATACATTTTATATTTGTATATTTAACTCCTCTCCCCATTATTCCCTTGATATGAAAATTGAACAAGCAAGTTTGAATTATGAACATCCAAATGCTCACAATTAATTTATTTAATAATGGTATATCTGTTATGCAGATAGCTAGATTTAAACGACAAAAAGCTGCAGAATCAACGTTGTTGGAAATAAATGAGCGGAAGGAACGGCGTGGGCGTTCTACTAAAGCAGCTGCCTTGTCCACCCCTGTTGAGGCAGGAGAGGAAGAACTATTGGATGACGATGGAGAAGAAGAAAGAGAGGTTTGTATTTGATCTGATCTGATACTTATTTTAGCTCAGTGCTGCCAAACTACATTACTGCTACTTTATTTATTGGGTTTATGCTGTATGACAGCTTCCCTGAAAATGTGTTTCACCTGGTGGATTTATCTACCATTAGATGGGCTTAAAAGTAGGTTTTGTGGGACCTATAGTTGTCCTGTATATTGTCTGACTGGCTTGTGATTTATGAAATCGACTATGGCGATTCCACATTTTCAAAAACATATCTATATGTATAAACAATACCTGCTCATTATGCCATTTACTTATTTTTCTTCTCGTTTCCAGGCTTGGAATACTAGCATATCTTTGGCGATCTGTAAGGTTTGTTCCTACTTGTGCAACAGCTCCACTTGTTTAAATTTATATTTCCATTTTTCTCATGGTTGTCTTGAAATGTCCAGGCATTTGATCTTCTGGAAATGATTAAGAAAGAGGAGGAGATGCTTTTTGCTGTAAAGGATAGACAATAGAAGGTAGTAAAATGCTTTGTATCCTTACTAAGTACCATTATTATGGTGGAGATCTTTATATACTCCCACTATTTTATATTCCATAATTATGGTGAGATCTTTATAGGATGTTGTTGAGTTCTAAGTTAAAGCTTAATGAACTGTTATAACCTGGCAGATTTTAACTTGTTTTAGACTTCTACATTTCACTTGCTAAACCTGGAATATCAGGCTTTGAAGCATAAGGATGTGATGTGAATCTATGAGACATGTTCTGTTTTAAAGAGAAATGTGAAATTGTACTTCTCTGTGGGATGAAATCGGGTTTTATTCATGGTTTCTTGTAATTTTGCTATGTTTTAGGATGGGGATCAGGAGTTTTCGAAGGATCTTATGGATGACCGTGCCAAAAAAGCAGAAGCTTGGCATCGCAATGCTGCAGTTCGCGCACAGTCTACTAAGCCATCTCCACCAATCACATGTGCTACCTTCACTCAAGATGTTCTGGAAGGAAGAGCACAAGCCTCACAAGCACATGATCACAAACACCAACCCTTGATATTTGGGCCACAAAGTCTTGTGAATGGAAGTTTTACAAATGAGAGAGAAAAAATGGCAGCTCAGGTGTTCCAACCCAGTCATAGGTACGTATTTATCCCATTTATCAATAAAATGCACATTTTCTTAGCTACTGAAAGGCTTTGGAATAGGGAAATATAAGAAGCCCATTAAAGACTTTATGCCCGAAAGGAAATGAAGTTTAATTCCCTTGCAGTTTTGTTGTTCCATTACCTAGGAATGATAGAAGATCAGCACTAACGTGGTTACATTTTTTTTGAGATGCTAAGTTTAATATTTTGTTGAAGGATGCCAACGATGAGCATTGACGAAGCAGGATTAAAAGAAATGGAAATAATGAATACATGGCAAGAGAACACTGCCAGATTCATTGAAGAAGCCAATTCATCTTGGCACAATGATAGGAAGTTTAAGCCAAGTGAAGAGGAGGAGGATGAAGATGATGATGCTGCACAGGATAGAGCTAGAGCTTTGGATGATTGGAAGGATGATAATCCGCGGGGTGCAGGAAATTCTAAGCTTACCCCTTGTGGCTAATTGAACCTATTCTTCAAAGGTTGAAGAATAATTAGCAAGGAATGAATCTATGGTTGTCACAAAATCTCATTATTTATATGGTTGATTTTCTCCTGGGCTGTGTTAAGATTTTGTATGCCTGGATACTCATCTGACTACATGTGTATATTTTTTGAGTGCAGCTTAGGGTCACACCTCGTCTCACCTTTTATTCTCTGTTTTCCATCTCAAACGAACTTAGATAACCAGTTTGTTTAATTTGCCATATAGTTCAACCAGGAGTGTGATTTTCTTAAAAAAATGATGACTTTATGCAACAAAACATTTTTTTCCCTCGAGAGAATAGCAACATTAAGTTGCATCACTGCAGTCTTAATTACATATTTGAATTCCTCCTCAAATTTCAATTTTGAATCATTGGCGTCTTCCCAATTTTACCTAAATTGACCGGAAGACTACAGTGAAAATATGCTATGAAGCAATAGGAAAATGATACGGAAATTAAAAATCTTTTTTTTCTCTCCATCTAATACGAGTATAAGGAATGCGTTTGTGAATTGTTGCAATATTATTGGCTAACTTGGGGCTACCATGAAACTGCCCAACAAAGAATTATCAGCATGGCACGGTAGACAATTACCTTTTGAAATATTACCACTCAAAGCAACTGACTGCAATTTTAGCTTTTTCCATACGAAGAAGATTTTGTCAGAACTAAAACCTAAAATATTTAGTACTGGCTATCCAAATGGTGTGAACTGTTTGCACAATGGCAGCAACATAAACATCACTCACCTGAGAATTGCAGTGAACAGTAATGCAATCAAGGATGTCCACTGTGGAGGATAAATTAATAGAACAATTCATCTTTACCCCCAATCATTGCCACAGATTCATGGCAAAATTGCAGGACAAAAACAAATGGGAAGAAGTCTCATCAATAGTATAGCAGCACAACATGCAGATAAAAACCAAAATACAACCACGTGACCAATAAATAAAGACAGTGGGAAGGAGGAATGCATGAACGCCAAATGATAGAAACTCAGTCCAAAGTAATAGGATGATGATGCAAATAGTTGAAAGCAGGATTGGCAGTAAGCTTAGCATCTGGAAAGTAAGGCCAAACACGTTGATCAGGTGGGGTATCATCGGGAGCGTGATACAGTCGATCCTGGCAGCCACCAATGGGTAAGCCAAAAAAGACGTTGGAAGCAAGGGTATCAAGCACTAAACCTAAAAGATAAACAGACATGTTGCAAGCCACAATCTATCAAATAAAGGTTTCCGGAATCCACCAGAATTGAGAGAAAAGTCTCGAATATTTTTATTGAATGAAAAGTGCCTCTTAGGCTGCATAATTCTGTTTAAATACTAAAACAAATAACAAACCCGTATGAGCCAAAAAATAACAAACCGAAATAAATAGAAAATTCTAGAATATGCTGAAATATTAAAAGGCGGTTTCGGGACTTCAGACAACCTCAAATGACTAAAATAACCCCTACATTTGCCAAAGCCATGAGTTTTGCTCGTGACTTCCGGGGTTTTCCGAAAATGTATAATTCTGGTCATTCCGACACCGGATGCAAAATCTGCTTCATTCCGAGTGAACCTTTCTTGCGCACCACTTCGTCTTCGATTTGCGCTGCCAGCTTGTCTACATCAGTCTCCTACACATCTGAAGAACTCGACCCCGAATTCTCACCTTGATATAGGACCTCATCTGCATGGTATTTATATATGTCTGCCACATTGAAAGTGTTGGAAATGTTCATAGAATCTGGAAGTGCTACCACATACGCATTATTATTGATTTGTGAGTCACTTTGAATGGACCATACTTGCAGAGTTATTGCTTTTTGTAGGTACCAACTGGAAATCTCTCTTTTCGCAGGAACACCATCACATCATCACCCACATTAAAAACTTTGACCCTTCACCATTTATCCGCAACAACTTTATTTTTCAATCCGGTAGCTTCTAACTTGGGTTTGACATAATATTTCAAAGTCATAATCTCTTCAACCATCTTTTCAGCAGCTACGCTAACTCCAGGAGTTTTAGGCAACTTAATCAAATCAACCACATGCCTAGGGACAGAAGTGTAAACAAGTGCAAAAGGTATTTTTTTCCGGTAGCAGAATGCACAACGATGTTATTAGAAAATTCAACCTGAGGCAAAGCCAAGTCCCACTATTTTTTTACGGGAATAGACAATCAACTTGAAAACTATATCATAGATGTTCGTTCTTGTGAACAATTTTCTAATTTAGATGGGATTAGTGATCTTTCAAGAATGATGGTGGAAACTAGAAAACATATTGCTTATCCAATGATGTACTTACTTTTGAAGTTAGCATTTCCCGTGGCTATTGCAACTGTTGAAAGGAGTTCTATGAATTTTGTGAAGAATCAAATGTGCAATCGTGATATATTTGATAGCATTGAAAATGAAAATATCTTACAACGCTTTCAAAATATGACGTCACGAAGAGGGCAATTGTAATTCTTCGTGTCATTAGTTTTTTGATATACAGTCATATACTTTTTGTAATCTTCATTGTTTTGTTTAATGGTAATGACTTTATCATTTTAATGGTTATGGTTTTATATATTTTTGTATAAATATTTATGATAAACGAATTTGACCCCATTTTCTGAAATTTTTGGATCCGTCCCTGTTAACATTGTGATTAATTGTGTTTTAAAGATGTTCAATGAATTTTGCATCCTTATTATAGTTATTAACGAGCCGAATGTAATTAATTGAAACTGTGTTAACTAGGCAAGTTATTGTCAATTTATTTTTATTTTTTATCAAATTGATGTGCTAATAAATAACATATTTCTTTAGAAATTTATGATGGGGGGGGGGGGGGGGGGGGAGGGGGGGATCGAAGTCAGGTATCTAAGGAGCAAACCTTGAAGTCAAGTCGGTCACAATTCTGCCAAGACATGGTTGCTTGTTCTTTACTGCATAATAATAAATAAAGTCTGAATTTGGATGCTTATTATCAATTTTCAAGCCATATGGTTGAATGTGTAAGGTAACAATACATTAACTTAATTACTTTGGTGTTTTTGTTTTGGGTATATCTGTTTTGTTTCTTGTGTGGCAGGATGCCTATTCATATGAGACCCTCTCCTGGTTATATATATATATATATATATATATATATATATATATATATATATATATATATATATATATATATATACTATTTGCTTTTTTCTCAAATAATGATTATACAAAGTGTATAGATTGTGAACATATTTGATTTATTTAAAAAAAAATGTATAGATTGTGAATATATTTGATTTATTTCAAAAAAATTATAGACTTAACTTGATCCATACTCCATCTATCTATAATATCTAGAGCTCGTGCAAAACACATATTACATAATAATAGTGTTGAAGAAAAAATATTCAAAATGTTGCTTTAAATATTTGCTCGTGTATCATTTGCTACACTGTTACCACCAATTTTTCTTCATGTAAAAAAAAAAAAACTATATTTTTTTGGCAATGAAAGAAAAAATGATATTTTTGCTTTGTCCCATTCAATTGTCATAGGGTTATTGGAGCGTACAACGAAGGTAACATCCTAAGTCGGCTCTCATCATAACCTTTGACATTATTTGGTACTCAATTGCATGCTGTCTCAATTAACTCTACTATAGTATAATAATATTAACATTAAGAAGTCTTCACTTAACACTAGACTCCAATAACGGTATAACTCATTTCTCTCACCAAAATGCTTTAGTATGTTATACCTCCTACATCTTTTTCATTTGCATAATGCATTTTTTCTTCTTAAGATTTAGTTTTTTCATATGATGTCAAGTATTACTCTTAGATAGACCCTTAACCCTCAAATAACAAAATATAGTATAGAGCTCAAAAACTTGAAATTTTCATGCATGTATTGTATCATCATGTCATAGGTGAATTTGTTTGTGTGAGTAGTGAATGATCGTTCCTTGGTTTATTTTGATTTTTTAATGTTAATTTAGAACTATAAAAGGTGAACAAAAAGAATACCAAATTTCATTGTTATGGAAGCAGAAATGGTTGAAGAAGATATTGTGAGGTCAATGAGTGATTTAAGGAAGAGGGTGAGTTTCGGAGAGTTAATTCGAACCTCAGCAAGCTTCCACGAGAAAACTATAAGCGAAATAAATGAAGAGCAACATTTGAAATGGGAAGCTTTATGGAGGCTTCCAACATATGATAGAATGAGAAAAGGGATTTTGAAGCAAGTTCTTGATAATGGAAAGGTTAACTATGAAGAGGTTGATATCACAAAGCTTGGAGTAGAAGAAAAGAAGCATCTTCTTGAGAGCATAATTAAGACTGCTGAAGAAGACAATGAGAAATTTCTCCAGGAGACGAGGGATAGAATTGATAGGTAGATATAAGTATATTTGGTTTGATTTGAATTGCTTTTACTTTCTAATTCATATGTTTTGTGCATGGTTCAACTAACTGGTTTTACATGTCTTTTTTGTTTATTGCTACTATAGGGTTGGAATTGAGATTCCTAAGATTGAAGTCAGGTTTGAAAATTTATCAGTTGAAGGAGATGCATATGATGGAACCAGGGCCTTGCCAACACTAGTCAATGCTACCCTGAATGTAATAGAGGTATATGTTCAACAAACATAACATTATATTTGTTTACCAACGTGTTCATCGAGTATCTCTGCACACAATTGCGAATATTATTGGGTCGGACTATTGCATTCATATGGTTTAAGAAATAAGCTGCAAGGAAGGATCTTTACTATCTTATCTAAACAATTTTAATTATTCATTGTTTCTATACACAAGAAGAAACATATCATATCTATTTAGACGGGAAAAAAAATGCATCAAAATACCATCGGAATTTGAATTAGATAGAATCTTAATTTCTATATTTTGAAATAAATTAAAAATTGAGGTATACAATTATAATTCTAATTTAAATTTATATTCTTTTCAGCCGAAAGTATTTTTAAATAGTTTATCAAAAATATATTAAATGATTTTACTGCTGTTGGTATTTACAGTTGTTGTTATATCCGATTTGAATTATTCCTTCTATTTGTTGCCATATGGATCACGGCATTACCTGCACACCCTACTTGAAAATAGACGATACAGTGAAAAGAACTAATTTGCAATAGATTTGCTCTTTTTTTTTTTTCTTCCCTTCTATTTAAAAAAAAAAAAAAACGAGTCCTGCATATGGTATAGTAGTAATAATATTTTATATTACTTTTACACTTGTAAAAATGTTTGGAGAGTAAAAAGTATAGAACACAACTCATTAAAAAACTTCATATCTACTAAAACCTTAATACATTGAATATATGAGTCACGTCTTTTATATACATTTATTTTAGTGTATTACTAAAATGAGACTAATTACTCGAACAAATTTTGAATTGAAATAGAATGATACGTGAAGCAATGAAGAACAAAGACTTTGGTATTTTTTGTTTTGTTGCTATCTCTCCATTAACAAGTAGATATATGCACTTAATATAACTTAGCTCTGCTTACTTATATTGATTAACTTATGATCTTATATGTATTTGTGTTGTGGCAAATAGGGGCTTTTGGGCTATATCAAGATTTTGGCATTTAAGAAAAGGGTTGCCAACATACTCAAAGATGTTAGTGGAATTATAAAACCATCAAGGTACTTTAATTAGTGATGCTACATGGACACTTCATGAAGCTAGTTACTTCTTTCATCCAAACTCAACGTGACTAAATGAGTTTGAGACTTCGAATCACAATGATATTCCAAATATGAACTCAAAGTTAATTATGCATCAAAATCCTACCTAAAGAGAAGAAATTTGCATTTCTTCATTTCATGTGAAATTGAGGAAATGGTTTAAAAATCATTTTTATAAGCAAAATAAGTTGTACTTCAACCCAATACAAAATAGAATCAATGTATTAAATACACCTCACAACTGAGAAGATTACCATACCAAATATTGATAAGAGCAAGCCAACATTTCTTTCCTCCCTACATATATATAAGCTAACTCCCTGGACAGGATTTTGATTTGATTAATGATAGCATTACAGTCAAGTCTCAACACTCCTTTAAAAATATATAATTTGGTTTCTCAGAAACAAACATGACAATGTAACAGCTAGGCATATAATGTGTCGGACCCTCCTGAATTTTCTCGCTGAGTATCTTTCCAAATTGTAAGAAACGTCGTGTACTCCTTTTCATAAAACACATCCACATAGTGTTAAAGAGTCCCCCACATTGGTTGAGAGAGATAGCCTGAACAAGTGTTTATAAGTGGGGGCAATCCTCACATCACAAGCCGGTTTTGTAAGGATGAGTTAGGCCCAATATAAAATCTAAGACATGGCCCATCCATTTATAGACAACTAGCAGTTCAGATATTGTATGAGAACGAACAACTAAAGAAAAGGTGGCTTCTATTAGACATTATCCAAATAAAGATACAAGAATTAAGTTTAACATTTGAGTCAACCTTACACAAACAAGTAAAATGGTCAAGAATAGAGTCACAATGAGTTTATAATTCCAACCCAAGAATCTATTCTTTTGTAATGAAACAAAGTTGAATTAATGTTGACTAAAAAGGAATCAACTTTAAATGTTATAGCATAACCAACCCTAATAAATAAAGAATATATTGGCAACTAGATTTTATTTTCTGTCTCTTTTTCAGAATGACTTTATTATTAGGACCTCCAAGTTCAGGAAAAACTACACTGCTTCAGGCACTTGCAGGGAAATTGGACAAGGATCTAAGGGTTTGTAATTCCATTCTAATTCCTTTTTCCAAAATGATAAATGCATCATATAAATGAATTGTAGCTCAATAGTTGTGAGTATGTTCCTAACATTAGTGATCTTAATTTGTCATTTAAAGCATTTTGAATAATTCTTTTCAAGCAGCAAAAAAAAAAGGATGTTCATGATAATTTTTAAAAAGAATAACTATTTCCATATATAAGTTTACCAAACATATGCAATGCATCATAAAATTCTCAACAGGTATCAGGAAGAGTCACTTACAATGGTCATGAACTGTCAGAATTTGTTCCTCAAAGAACATGTGCTTATATTAGTCAGCATGATCTTCACCATGGAGAAACAACAGTGAGAGAGACGCTTGACTTCTCCGGGCGCTGCTTGGGAGTTGGAACAAGATATGATATGTTGACAGAATTGTCAAGACGCGAAAAAGCAGCAGGTATCAAACCAGATCCTGAAATAGATGCTTTCATGAAAGTAACATCAATAGAAGGTCAAGAAACAAATCTTGTTACAGATTATATTCTCAAGGTTTGGTTATGCTATTACTTTTAAAGTTGATTCATTTTTAGTCAACATTAATCCAACTTTCTTTCATCTAATTTATTTATATAATGCATAGATTCTTGGGTTGGAAACGTGTGCTGATATTTTGGTGGGAGATGAGATGAGAAGGGGCATATCTGGTGGACAAAAAAAGCGTTTGACCACTGGTAAGTGTTGTGTGTTTCTCGAATTGCATATCTTCATAGAATAATAACAATATTGCATAGAATCATTGCAAATCCTTCAGATAGACACTTACTCCAAGGTAAAACGGTGAATGACATACGTAATTATTTTGGTATAACTTCTCTTGAATGGTCAAGATATTAGGGAGTAATGTCAATTTTCTTTACAGAATCATATTCATTTTATCAATTCTCAATCTCAATTCATAAAAACACAATGCAGGTGAAATGTTAGTAGGACCTGCAAAAGCACTCTTTATGGATGGAATTTCAACTGGTTTGGATAGTTCCACAACCTTCCAAATTGTCAGATTTATGAGGCAAATGGTTCATATCACGGATGTCACTATGATAATCTCACTTCTGCAACCTGCACCAGAAACATACAACCTTTTTGATGACATAATATTACTTTCAGAAGGTGAGATTGTCTATCAAGGTCCCCGGGAGAGTGTTCTAGATTTTTTTCAAAGTGTGGGCTTCAAATGCCCAGAAAGGAAAGGAATTGCAGACTTTTTACAAGAGGTAACTTCTAGAAAGGATCAAGAGCAGTACTGGTTCAGAAGGGACATACCTTATGAATATGTTAGTGTGCCTGATTTTGTAATTCACTTCAACAGTTACAGCATCGGTAGAGAACTTCATGAAGAGATAAAAGCTCCATTTGATTCTAGTAAAACTCATCATGCTGCATTAGTAAAGGAGAAGTATGGAATCTCCAAATGGGAACTCTTCAAAGCATGCTTTTCAAGAGAATGGCTATTCATGAAGCGCAGCTATTTTGTATATATATTTAAGACTTTTCAGATTACAATCATGTCTTTAATTACCATGACAGTATTTTTTAGAACAAGAATGGAGCACGGTAAACTTGAGGATGGAGGAAAATATTATGGTGCACTGTTTTTCAGTCTTATCAATGTGATGTTCAATGGAGCAGCAGAACTTGCAATGACTGTTAACAGACTTCCTGTTTTCTTCAAGCAGAGAGATTTCCTATTTTATCCAGCATGGGCTTTCGCATTGCCCGTTTGGGTCCTCAGGGTTCCTCTCTCCATAGTGGAATCAGTATTATGGATCATCCTCACTTATTATACTATTGGTTTTGCTCCAGCACCTAGTAGGTATGAGAATGCAATCTATACTGAGTTTCTTAGTGACGTGTGAGAATGTTAGGATGAATGTGTTGACAAAAGATAAATCAAATTGAGAATAGTAGAGTAATTAGAGGTAGACGGAGACACATAAAATTAAGGCATGTGATATGAGTATGATGAATAAAAGAATATTACAAGATTCAGTTAGCCATCACCTGGTGGGAAAAAGCTTTGGTGGTTGATGCATAAACTTGAATTGATTGCAATATTATTCTATCATTTAATTTTTTTTTTTCACTGGCAAACTTATGTATCTAAAAGCTTATTACAGGTTTTTCCGTCAACTACTGGCATTCTTCTGTGTGAACCAAATGGCCCTATCCCTTTTCCGGTTCATTGCTGCAATTGGAAGGACAAGAGTTGTGGCTAATACATTTGCTTCCATAACAATTTTAATCATTTTCGTTTTAAGTGGGTTTACTGTTTCAAGAGGTAAGTAACAATTGCTCTTTATACATCTATACATTACTAAAAACTATTTCGATATTAAATGAGATTTCTAATTTTTCATGTGAAATAGATTCTTTTTATCTAATCACTGCAAACCTTCTCTTCATATATAGATGATATTGAACCATGGATGATATGGTGCTATTATGCTTCACCTATGATGTATGGAATGACTGCAATAAGCAACAATGAATTTTTAGACGAAAGATGGAGTGCTGTGAGATCTTATTCTTGTTGATATAATCATTGTTCTTCAACATTATAACATAACTATCAATTAATTACTGATTTTTCACTTTTCACAGCCTAATATCGACCCCAGAATTGATGAACCCACAGTTGGAAAGGCCTTTCTTAAGGCCAGAGGCATATTTACAGAAGACTATTGGTATTGGATATCTATCGGTGCTCTTATAGGATTTTCTCTATTGTTCAATGTTTGTTTCATTCTCGCTCTAACTTACTTGGACCGTAAGTTTCCATCTTATCTTTCTTGATTTTGCATGTTTGCATCTGTAAAATCTTGTTTCTTAAATTGTTATATAATCTTTACAACTCAATTAAAAGAGAGGATTATAAAGGAACACTAGAAAGAGACCTATTAGATAACCATATCAAGAAAAGCAAAACCACCAATCTTGCAACATGGAAAACTATTTGAAAAATCGTTATAAAAAAAATAAAAAATAAAAACTCTGATATCACTTTGAAATTAAATTGCAGCATTCAGAAGCTCAAAATCTATCATAGTGGAACAGGAAGACAATAGGGAAAGCACAACAAAGTCCTCCTCAGTAGAAAAAACAACAGAAGAAATGACAGAAAGTTCAGCTTCAAATGTTGAATCGTTTGAAGGTAATAATAAATTTTGTTTGAAAATAATCCCTAAAGTACCTAATGTATATAAAAATAGTAAGTTATTCATAAAATTCAAAAATTCCATCAAGTTAGTCTTTAAAATATATAAAATTCGTCAAATTTGTGCCTACTGTTATGTACTGATGTGATACTAGGGACTGGACAGCCGGATTTTATATCGTTTATGGGACTAGATGGATTTCATTTAGTTTAAGGACTATTTATTATTTTCATATAGTTTAGGAACTAATAGGAGAGAGAGTGATACTTGAAGGACTAAATTGTTAGTTTACTCTGTGGCGGTAGTCAAAAGAAACGCCAATTCTATCCTAAAATAATTTTTACCTTAACCAAAATGAGTAGCTTATTTATCTCTATTTCAAGTGTACCGTTGATATGACTTCTGCATAATTTTTTTAAACTAACATGCAATTTACCATAATCATTCATGCCAATTGGAAATGAACACTAAGATAATTGCGATTACTACAGGTGTTGACATGGAAGTAAGAAACAGCATGAATGGCTCAATTCCTAAAGCTGCAAAGAATGCAAAATTTAAGAAGGGAATGGTGTTACCCTTTCAGCCTCTGTCACTTGTTTTTGAAAATGTGAATTATTACATCAATATGCCCAATGTAAATTCCTATTACCCCTGTTTTATCATATCCTCTTATTTCTCACCCCTAATACATCTTTATTCAGTGAACATTTTATTGTTAGCTTTGACATTTGTATTTTTCTAGCTGTGCCAAATATTTGGATTTGACATTTATACTTAAAATACATAATGATTAAACATTGAGGAGTAAAAGGTATGTGTGAATATGTACATGCATGTGTGCGTGCATAATTTTGTTTATGACGTGTGTGATCAAAGATTTTTATTATCACTAAAAGACAAATAAAATAAAGTTGAACAGAAATTAACTTTACATGAAAAGAAAATAAAATTGTGTAATAAAGTCATCTTACTTCAATAGTAAATTTCAAATTATTGTGAAAATAGATTATGGTACCACAACTCCCAAATGTCACATTAGTGATTTATAATCAGGAAATGAAGACACGAGGAATTGAAGAGAACAGACTCCAACTACTAAGAGACATAAGTGGTGCTTTTAGGCCTGGAATTTTAACAGCATTAGTTGGTGTAAGTGGTGCTGGAAAAACCACTTTGATGGATGTGCTTTCAGGAAGGAAAACTAGTGGTTACATTGAAGGAAGTATCAGCATATCGGGTTATCCTAAGAACCAAGCAACTTTTGCTCGGATTAGCGGTTATTGTGAACAAAATGATATCCACTCTCCCAATATTACAGTTTATGAATCTCTTCTGTTTTCTGCTTGGTTGCGGCTCGGTAAAGAAGTTGATATAGAAACACGAAAGGTATGTTATTATCAAACAAATTTTCATGTTAAACACCCTCTCATATCCCCACCTATTTAGTCAGAAACTTGACATTTAACAGTTATAAGATAATTATGCAAGTTTCACATGCATTAAGGTTATTTTGTGTGGTTAGCGAGGAATCAATTATTTGTCCCCGAACTCCATGCATAATGATAAGAAAAATATCAATTAAGATGACACTCAAACAGATTCTAATAGTCTACAACTCTACTTATTATCTTCAGATGTTTATCGAGGAAGTTATAGAGCTAGTTGAGTTAGATCTAGTGAGAAATTTCTTAGTCGGCCTTCCTGGAATAGATGGCTTATCAACTGAGCAGAGAAAGAGGCTTACCATTGCTGTAGAATTGGTTGCAAACCCTTCCATTATCTTTATGGATGAACCAACGACTGGTCTTGATGCTAGAGCTGCAGCTGTAGTTATGCGTACTGTTAGAAACACGGTTGATACAGGGAGAACTGTTGTGTGCACAATTCATCAACCAAGTATTGATATTTTTGAAAATTTTGATGAGGTAAATATAAATTACAAGATTTTGAAAATTAAATTTTTATAATGATTTAGCAGGAACTATACTAACCCTTGGCAAATCTTGAGTTTAGCTGCTTTTGTTGAAGACCGGTGGACAAGTGATATATGGTGGTCCTCTAGGTCGAAATTCTGAGAAACTTATAGAGTACTTTGAGGTGAACTTGTCCCTGATAATGTATAAACTTAAATAAGTTAGATGTCAGTAAGCTTACAGATTGTGCAAAACATTTTTCAGGCTATAACAGGAATTCCGAAGATTGAAGATGGATATAATCCAGCCACATGGATGCTGGAGATCAGTTCGCCTGTGGTTGAGTCTCAGCTTGATATAGATTTTGCAGAATTACACAATAAGTCAAGCCTTTATCAGTAAGTAACAGTCATAGTCGAAGCTATATTCTGAGGGATTCCTGCTTCTTTTTTCCCATATTTACTTGAAATTTCTCATTATAATTTGATAACATTTTTCCAGAAGGAACCAAGAACTGATAAAGGAGCTATCCATACCAGCACCTGGAGCAAAGGACCTTTACTATCCATCTAAATACTCCCAATCATTTGTTACTCAATGCAGTGCTTGCTTCTGGAAACAGTATCGCTCCTATTGGAGGAATCCACAGTATAATGCCATCAGATTCTTCGTCACAATTGTCATTGGTCTTATGTTTGGACTTATTTATTGGAAAAAAGGAGATAAGATGTAAGTAATTTGATAGTATAATACTTCACCAGTACCTGTTAACTTTAAACTGTTTCAAGGTCCAATAAACAATGGCATGTCTCCATACCAGTGGCCCTTAGCTTCTTGATCACAGCAATTTCCCCATGATATCATTAGACATGGGACTATGGTGCATCGCACTCCACCCACAGGAGTCTTTCTTGAAAGGGTGTACCAAGATGCATTTTATTATATTACCCTTTTTCATACTTGAGCAAATGATCGTATCCACTTAAGCACTCTACCCTTTTTGTCAAGACCCCCAGCAGGGCGGTGCTCATCATTTTGTAGGGATACAAATCTATCTCCATAAATTTCAATTGCATATACAAAAGTTTGTCAGGTCCCCCATTCTCAAATCTGTGAATGATTTACATCTTAGGCACATGTGTGGTAAACAATTCTCAAATTCTCGTATGACCTTTCCAAAGGTTATTCTTCCAAGGCCGAAAATTCTTCTTTTATTACTCTCCACTCTCTAGTCATTCACCACAAGCCGTATGACCTGTTAACCTGTCTGGCATGCTCGTCCTAAGAAAACAATAATTAATCCTTAGCTAGAAAACAAGGCAACAATGCACATCATACTTGATGTTTGATATCTTTTCCTAATGAGATCTCTAATCCACAAAAGAAAAAATTGTGAATAAAGTGCAGGATAGTAATATTTCTTTAAATCACCAGCACCAATAAGAACTATTGCTTTCCTTATCTGAGAACAGGTGTAATCAACAATTTATTTTTCCAAATGTACATGATAAAGTTATAAAAATACATGGTGTCATATTTATACATGTTACATGAGAAAAAATACATCGTATTTGCAGGCAAAAGGAACAAGACCTTTTGAATCTCGTTGGAGCTATGTATTCATCTGTTATTTTCCTTGGTGCAAGCAACACAAGCAGTGTGCAACCTATTGTTGCAATAGAAAGAACAGTTCTCTACCGTGAAAGAGCTGCTGGAATGTACTCAGAACTGACCTATGCAATTGGTCAGGTAAAACTACACAGACCCTTTCACCTAACACCACACTAACTAACAAAGATAGATTAGCAAAATTACACATTTCATGATAACAACTATTATTTTGCAGGTAGCAATTGAAGTCATTTATGTTGCAATCCAAAGTTTAATCTATTCCAATATCCTTTACTGGATGCTTGGGTTCCCACCGCAAGTTGAAAATTTCTTTTGGTTCTACTTCTTCATATTCATGTCATTTCTCTACTTCACACTATATGGAATGATGACTGTGGCTTTGACACCAAACCATCAAATTGCTGCAATAGTTATGTCTTTCTTCATCAGTTTTTGGAACCTGTTCTCTGGCTTTCTTATTCCAAGAACGGTATGTGTGTGATCAGCAATGATCAAATATATTTCTTACTCTTGATACCCTAGGAGAATATTCCACGCCATTACTGAACCTATTAATACCAACCTCTCTATCTTTTAAGGTCCCAGACCCTGTTGCCATGAAAGTGGTACTTAGGGAAGGAAAATGATAATAGCATTTTCAGTTAAAGGATATTAAATCTCTTAAGAAATATATATAAAAAAATATCCTAATCAATGAATTAGGCACATGGTGCCACATAAACAGATGGACCCCAACAAACAAAAACTTGCTGTGTTTATAACCTTATGGGGTTGAGGTTTATGTATTAACTAGCCTGGAAAGAATAACTTCTTATTGGTAAGGAAATAAAAAAGGAATGTGCGTGTGTGTAGTTAGTTAGTTAGTTAGTTAGTTATGTTATTATTGCAACAAATGTTTTATTTTTTTAATAAATACCATTTCTTGATTCCGAGACAGTTATGTTATGGCACTTGTTAAGATCCTTGAAAAGATGCTAATATTCTTATTTTTAATGATCATCCAATTTTTCAACTAGTTATTGTTTTTCACTTTGCAGCAAATTCCAATATGGTGGAGGTGGTATTATTGGGCATCTCCTGTGGCATGGACAATATATGGACTGGTGACATCCCAGGTGGGTGACAAGAACAGTCCAATAGAGGTTCCTGGATATAGGCTCATGACAGTAAAAGATTATCTTGAGAGGCGATTGGGTTTTGAACATGACTTCCTTGGATATGTTGCTTTGGCTCATATTGCTTTTTGCCTTCTCTTCCTTTTTGTATTTGCCTATGGCATCAAGTTTTTGAACTTCCAGAAAAGATAATCACACATGGAATAAATGAATATGAAAGCTGAGAATTGTCATGCAAAATGATATTAGGCAAAATTACTTGTAAAACAAATATGCAAAATTTATATACTATAATGATATATTGTTCAATCTTCAGTGTGACTGTTCTTAATTTCCTTAATGTATTGATGTTTTGCAAGATCATTTGATGATAAGCAATACAAGGGTAATTTACATATGATTCATCACATATAAAAGGGGAAATTGAACTCGTCTCCCTTAAGTGTGTTTGATTGAAACACATACCTCTAGTTTTTAGTTGAACACTAACCTCTCTTATTTTTTTCTCCAAGTGACACACACATCCCGTAGAGTATAATGGTGTTTGTTCTGAGCTAATAACCCACAAATTCAGCCTTACATTTGCCACGCCTAATTGATCTAAAGATGTGATCAAACCATTTATATCACAAATTATATACTGATTCTAACCAACAACGCCAAAGTAACATGCCTAGTAGGAATCAGTCCACTTGCAACAAAAAAAATAAATTCTGGCAGTTTTTTATTGAGATTCTGATAAGAATTCAACAATATGTCAATATGCCGAGGGTGACTGACCCATTGATTATGATAGATCATTGAAGTCACCCTCGGCATATTGTTAAAGGAGACTTATCACAGTAGAAAACCACAAATATTTATAGGGAAATGCTAATGAGTGCCTTAAGGGCACTCTTTAAGGACTTTATATCGTAAGTTTTTATAGAAACTTGTGCATTCAATGCATCGGGAATTGAAGTATTGGACATTTTCAATGAATAATTTCTTCATTGGGAATCCTTAAAGAATGCCTTTAGGGCACTCGTTAGCTAGACCCATATTTATAAGGTCATTCAGTAAGGTTAATGTCATTCACTATTATCCTCTATGAATGTCTACACAAGACAATCAAAGTTTTGAAACACTTAAAAAGAAGGGGGGAAAATCAAAACACTTATCACCATTACAAACTCCCATAAGATAGAAGAGTTTATCTCAACTTTCTCATAATGATTAGTTTTCTAACACTAATCCAACATTTGAGAGCTCTATAGTGTTTTTTGAAAAAAGTAAATTATTTGAAATTTTAAATAATAAACACAAAGCCTTCGAGCCTAGCTATATTATATTAACCTTTGGTGTGGGAACAAAAACAAACATTTGGCAGATATTGATATACGTGCACATTCTTTCCATGGAAAATTCCCATTAGCTTATCCACGATGTCTATTAAATATTGTAATGACATCAAAATGCAAGATGCATTTAAATATTTTCAAATCATATTAAAAAATAAAGATGAAATTGATATCTATTCATAGCACAAACTTGCTAAGAAATGAAGAGCATCAGAAGAGATAAGGACACAACGAAAAGTTGTCAAAAGAAAAGATTGTGGTAAAGCAATTAATTCAAGTCAGTAAAACAATATTAATTCAAGTTGGAAAAGAAAGAAGTAAATCATAGACTGTCAGGCTGAATTGCATTTAGTAAAGGAATAAAAGAGCTGTGAAAACACAGAGCAAAGAAAAAGTTGTGGATGGTTAACCAATAAGTCTTCCTTTTTAAAATTTAAATGAATGAATTCAATATCTTTCTATTGAGATATTATATGAAAACATGCACCTTAAATGAAGTCAAAAAGGCAAACAGGCAAGAGCAATTTACATCATAAACACCAAGCGGATCACCTCTCATAAACACCAAGTCTGAGATGCTTGTACTATTTGCTACACAGCTCCTAACTAACACAGATAGATTTGTCCTGCAAATGCAAACAACGGTAAATGTAATGATAGAAAATAAACACAAACAAATAGAAAATAAAGAAGGAGAAGGAAAAGAAACCAGGTAGAAAGGCCATATTCCTATATTCATGTGATCAAAATAGTCGCAGCAACCCAACATATATTAATTTGGTTATTCAAAAAATGAGTGCTTTTAAAAGCCTTACAACTGCTCTTCACAAATGAAGTCTCGCTCTTCTGCTTTGCAATAAAACCTTCAAGCCTGAGAAGACCCTGAGAATAGGGGTTCAGTTTTGAAATTTGAAAATCACAAGACCATTGATTTCTACATTTTTACCTTATGCTCCATCTTTTGGAAAAATTAAAACCCACATGAGTTCAAAAAGTTAATAGCATCAGGCACACTTGTAGGAAGTATATATAATATAAAAACAGTGAGAAAATTGTAAATTAAATTTTACCCTTTAAGGCATTTGTAGGCCTTACACAATAAACACAACCAATTTTAACATAATGATAACATAGGAATTACCAACAAACTTACATTTTACTCTAATATACTAAAATGAAATTAATTTGTGTGTTTAGGTGTGTTTTAAATAGAATAAGGATGAGAAGACAGATTCTCGTTCCGTTTTTTTTATGTTGGTTGGGGTTTGGGGGAGAGAGAGAGACTGGACTCTCTAATTCCTAGAAGATTAGTTATTTGTAGCAATTACTGTTCATGTTTCCTGTCAACAGCATAACTGTTTCTGCAGGGAGTTATTCCGCAGACAGTGTTAATAACAATTATCAGTTTGCATCCATATCTCTTATCTAATACTCACCCAGCAGCAAAGTTTCTATAACCTTTACAGTGATCATTTATCATCTCTATGATGTTCACAAACCAGAGTTCGAAGGTATCCTCCTTCCATACTTGGTAGCAGAAAGACATGAATACAATCTTCCATTAAGATTCCTTAATGATAAAGTATGAGTACAGCTTTCAAATCAACCAAAGTTGAGAGCAACTAAGAAACAGTAAATTTACCAATTATCATACTTGCAAACGGATTTAATAAAGGTGCTGCTTTTATTGATAATATTGTAATTACAGTGTATGATCAATTGACTTAAAACAGCATCTATACAGAAGAGCAATGATGCATGAGAGAAAGATTCTTCATCTTGCATCATGGTATCAAAACTACTACTAATACATCTTCAATTAGGTTTCTTCAACAAGTGAGACGTTATATCTTCCTTATGGAATTTATGTATGTTTCAGGAATAACTGATTTCAGTCGCAGAAGAAAAGGGTTACTGCAGTCCCCAACAGAAAACACCTGAGGTGATACTGTCGCAATGAGAATGAAATTTTCACCATTCCCCACATCTATCTTGTAAATATCATGAAAAACTTTCTGAAAAAGATTTACTACGTTGTCATAGAAGGATTGACTTGGAGAAATGACATTGATAGCAAGAATTCCAAATTCAGAAAGAACTTGTTTAGCAGCAAGAAGAACATGTTTTCTAACAAATTCCAAAGGTGGAGAACTTATACCATCTCTTATATCGCTTGAATCCAAATCGACCATAACAGCATCAAACTTATGACAAGTGACCTCACCATTCGCCATGTGGCCAAAACCATTAGGCTCAGAACTCTTACTGCATTGTTTTCCAGGGTCAGCAAGTTTCTTCGTATACTTAACAGCGTCTCCAACAATAACACGAATAAATTCAGAGTCCTCCAATCCAAAGTAGTTCTTTGCAACCTCCAAAACCTCGTTATCACTATCAACACCGATGACCTCAAAACCCAACTGAATTGCCAGAAAAGTTAACAAAGCCCCACCTCCAACCCCAAGGCATAAAGCTTTCGGTCTAAACCCATTTCGAATTTGTCCATCTATATGATCACTTATCAATGAAAGACTAGCCACCATAGGTGGCAAATAAGGATGAACCAAAACCCGAAGATCGGGTTTAAACTTTGCATCTCCAATACAAACATTATTCGAACCAGAACCAGAATCGGTCTCTGGAACAATAAGAACCTCTGTTTGAATCAAATTAGGCATCCTTTTGAACCTCAACCGCCTTCGAAATTCTCTTGAATGACTGTGAGTTTCAATTTCGACATCTTCAACTAACATTTGACCAACATGAGAACTAAGACATTGATGTAATAATAGACTAGAAATTAAATTATCTTCATAACTCAAAATGGGTATGTCAGGTAAGGTGCCATTTGAAAACAGAGATTTAGGAGATAAAGCTAGAAGAAGAGGTTTAGACGAAATGTGAAATTGTTGATGAAGCAATGAAGAATTGAATGGACGATGGTAAATATGTTTAGACGAATGAGGGTTTAGACCAATGAGAATGAAACGGGAAATTGGTTGTGGAGAAGAGAAGAGAAGTTGGAGATGACCTGATTGGGTAGAGAAGATCCAATCAGATTCACGGCCTTCAGGAATTAACATGGAAGCAACGTGTGGTGGTGATGATGAAAGGAGTGGTGAGTCGAGTACAGCGACTCGGATGAGTGAGTTTGAATGTGAAGAAGTGGGATTGGGATTGGGATTGGGATTGGGTAGAGTGAATGTGATGAAGCGAGAAGGGGTTAGGGTTTCAAAGGTTGATGCATCCATCATATTCATCACATCACCACACTACTCTTACTTACATCTTTCTTTATTCAGGAGAAACAGCCAAGTGGGACCTACGTCATTTAGTGTAAATTTAACACCTCTTTAGACCAAGAAATGATATTTGTACACCTATTTATTATAACTTTTTGACAATTTTTCCTTGAGAAAATAGTCAATTACCCCTTGAAATTATAAGTTTCGTCAATTACTTCTTGAAATTAACAAAACTTCAATTACTCCTTGAAATTACACAACGTTAATCAATTTACCCCCTCCGTTCAATTATTCTGTTAGTCAACATGACGTTTTGCAAATACTCCCCCGAAGTTTTGCACTTATCTGCAAAATGCCCCTCAAACTTGAAAATATATAAAAAAAAATTATTATCCTTGACTCAAAAGATATTAAAGGCAAACAATTAACATATAAATATGCATTCATGTATGTAAGCCACTTATTTTGGAGTAATTGTGCATACTTGCTTGAGTTTACATAGGCTAAGTGAAGTAGCTTTCTAATTCGGCACAAAATTGCAACAGCTCATGTTGGGAAGTGCTGCATAGGAATCATATGAAATTTTACCTTTCATTTTGTAATGAGTTTTAGTGTTGCTAACTGTTTTAATTTTGAAGGATAATGAAAAATGAAAATGAGTGAAAATAATGATTTTCCCCTTGGTATGATTGAACAATAGGGAATGTAGATATTACAACGAACAAACCTATAAGTAAAGACTCATCCTTCATTTTCACTCTTACAAGAAAAGTGGCAGAAATTGCAGACCCAAATCGAAATTGAACTCTTAACATTCTGTTTTCAATGCCACAATTATTTTCTTCAATGTTGCAATCACATGTAAAATGATTTGTATCCAAATTTCTCATTCCCTTGATCACTACTATTAATTATTAAAGCTAATTGTTAATTGTTTGACTTTAATATCTTTTGAGTCAAGTATAAGAAGAAAAAAAATATAAATTTTCAAGTTTGGGGGGCATTTTGCACATAAGTTCAAATCTTCAGGAGGTATTTGCAAAACATCATGTTAACTAACAGAATAATTTGACAGAGAGGGTAAATTGATTAACGTTGTGCAATTTCAGGGGGGTAATTGAAGTTTTGTTAATTTCAGGGGGTAATTGACGAAACTTACAATTTCAGGGGGGTAATTGACTATTTACTCATTTTTCCTCTTATATTCTTATTCTCTCTTTTCATTTTTCTCTCTATTGTTTTGGATCAATGAGAAGAGAGAAAACGAAAGTTGTCACAAATGGTTGTCAATATATCACTACTCTTAGTTAAAATGGGAGGAAATGGGATCAGCGAAACCCGACTCGTCTGACACTGTATAAGTATGACTCTTTTCCCACCTACAAGACATACGAGGTTCTCATGTGCTCTAATTTTTTTTTTTTTTCAAAACTGCCTTTTAAATTTTAGAATCTGAAACCAATTTAGATTCTAAAATTTGAAAAATGTCTACGTATAAAACAGAGAAAGTAACTTTCCCCATTTCTACCACATTTACATACATTTCACAATCTGATGCAGGAGGGTTTTATTAGTAATTTAGTAGTATTTATTATTTATCCAAATCTTAGTAATTTTCTAGAACTTTCTAGGCATAATACATGTTTTGGTCCCTTAATTTATTTTTGGATTTCATTTTAGTCCCTAACTAAAAAACGTCTCAAATTGGTCCCTTATGTACTATGTCGTTATCTATTTTAATCCTTTCCGTTAGTTTTTAACCATAAATATATAAAGTGGGCAAATATTATATGTGGTCCACCATAGACTTTCTTTTTTAATCATTTGATCTTTTTTCTAAAACAATAACCGTTGGATCAAGCAGGTATATTTTATCTAACAATAAACCAACAACAACTAATTTTTTCCTTGTCTTCATCTTCTTCCTTCCTCTCTTTCTTTATCTTCAACATTATCTTTATACCATGATTAGAAGAAAAGAGAAAGAAAAAAAGTAGCAGAAAGAAGAGTAACAACAACAACAGATCCATATAAGTGCTTGTTTGGTGAAGCGTTGTATGCTGTCAAACGTGAGTCTGGCTGCTCAAACGTGATTTGAACCACATACTTTACTGTTTCGGTGATTGCAAAATTGATGCTCTGTAATATGGAAATACCCCCAAACGTGAGTCTCTTCAAAGCTCCAAATTGGAGCTTCCACGACAAATGAAAATCAAGTTGGGATATTAATTTCCCTATAACCTTTACTGAGAAATGGAGGAAGGAGAAGCGGAAGAAGAGTATGGAGAGATATGGAAAGGTATAGAAACCATTGAAGAATGTTATGGAGAAATGGAAGGGACACGCAACAAGCAAGAAAGAGGAAAATAATTTAATTTGATGTTTTTTCTTTTTTATTATTGGGTTGTTTGTTTAAATTTTCATTTGATATTTTTTGCTTTTTATTGGTTTGATTGTTCAAATTTTTCTGGGTTTATATGAACATAATGTTTAAGATTATGAAGATCAAGAGGAAGAACATTGAAGGAGAAGAATAAATGGAAAAAATTGATACCGGTTGTCAACTATTATATACAGTGGACCTGCAATCAAACGGTTAAAATCATATTAAAAATGTTAGACATTAAAAAACTAATAGAAATGACCACTTGGGTAAACAGAGGTATACTTATGGGACCAAATTGAGACACTTTATAGTTAGGGGACCAAAATGAAATCCAAAAATAAGTTAAGGGACTAAATCATGTATTAAGCCAACTGTCTACTATTATTTCGTTTTATTTTATTTCAGCCCACAAGTTTGTTATTTCTTTCACTATATAAGCAGAACTTATGTAGCCTAAGAGACACACTTTTTGATTCAATAAAATTATTCGAGATTTTCTCTTAATTCTGGTGGATTCCCGAACCCTATTTTCACAAGTTTGTCGCTTGCGAATTTGTTCTTTTCTATCTAGGTTTAGCGCTGGCTAACCCTTGCTTCCGTACTGCGTCAGTTGGTATCAGATCAGGTTTCTCCTGTTCTTTTCCTAGCGGATCAGGCATGGGAGATCAACTGATGACGAGGGCAGAGTTGGACGGCATAACCGCGACTCTTACCACGACCATCAAAGCTCTGTCAGATCAGATGGCGGTGTTGACAGCTAAGATTGACAACATCAACAACAACAACCGCAACTACAACAACATAAACAATCTGAATAGGGGAGGAGAACCAATTCCAATTATTAGGGTTTGTAATGACAATCAGACTATTGATGATTCGAGTCCTGAAGAGGAGGTAGTCGTGACTAAAGAGGGCGATGGACGTGGGAATCATCATAATTACCGCGTAAAAGCTGATATTCCATTATTTTACGGAACGATGGGAGTAGAAGAATTTTTGGATTGGGAGATTGATGTTGACAGATTTTTCAACGTCATGACGTCCCAGAAAGCAAGCAGGTTAAGATGGTTGCGAACAGACTAAAAAGTACTGCAGCTGTTTGGTGGGATAGACTCGTTATTTAGAGACAGAGACAAAGAAAAAACCCTATTCGAACTTGGAGAAGGATGAAACAAATGATGCTTGAAAGATTTAACTCTCGTGGTAGTTATTCTCTCTCACCACTTGTTTCAATTGAAAAATTGGAGAGGAAGCAGCTCTATTCGCCGCAGATGTATCAAACTCCGATGAAGGGTGGTTATGATGAGGTGATGAAAGAGCAAAAAGTGGATCAACAACGTTTGAAGACCCAAGAACATCCACCTAGAGAAACATATATTACCATCGAACATTCTCCGGGAAATAATTTGGAGGGTTTGATGTCAGAGAAAACTGTAGAAACAACTTTGTCCACCACTTCAAGCACAAGGAATAAGTGGCACATACAATTAAATGCTCATAAACAAAAGGGTATCAAGATAAGTGTTGAATATGGAAACACATCAACTAATGCCAAGTCAATAACATTGAGCACAAAAGTTCTTCACAAGAATATGGTAATGACCAAACAGTCATACCTTCACTTTCAATTTCCACTACAGAGCGCCTTACCAGTGGATATTTTGATAATTGTTCACGTATGTAAACACAAATTTAAGTACAACAAGTGAGCTGCTCCGTGAAACTTCCGAGGTGGAGTCTCAAGAGCACTCTTCAGAAGTAAACGAATATTACACTGTTTTTCCCCTTAGAATCTCCCCTTGAGCATGCTGGACGGGTAGAGCTGAGTTGAGCATGCTAGAGGGGTAGAGCTGAGTTGAGCATGCTGGAGGGGTAGAGCTGAGCTCAACATGCTGGAAGGGTAGAGCTGAGTTGAGCATGCTGGACGGGTAGAGCTGAGTTGAGCATGCTGGACGGGTAGAGCTGAGTGGAGCATGATGGACGGGTAGAGCTGAGTGGAGCATGCTGGAGGGGTAGAGCTGAGCTGAACATGCTGGAAGGGTAGAGCTGAGTTGAGCATGCTGGACGGGTAGAGCTGAGTGGAGCATGCTGGAGGGGTAGAGCTGAGCTATACATGTTGAAGGGTATAATTCATGTGACCTGAACAATCAAGTTGAGCTAGGCATGATAAGGTCGAGCTCATGTGACATGGATGATCAAGCCGAGCTAAGCACGTTGAAGGTTGAGCTCATGTGACCTGGACGATCCGGTTGAGTTGGACATGTTGAATAGTCAATGTAAAGTAGAGTCTATATGGTATGGTCATCCATGCTAGTCCACAGTCCACCAAGCGTTAAGCGTGTCAAGGCGTAGACGTTTGTTCTTCACAAGGTCGACCCGCACCAGTCCATAGTCCACCAAGCGTTATGCTTGTCAAGGCGTAGACGTTTGTTTTTCACAAGGTCGACCCGCACCAGTCCACAGTCCACCAAGCGTCAAGCCTATTAAGGTGTAGACGTCTTAATAAGGGTAGCCGAGCAGAGCTACGCCTTCAAGACCTAAGCGAGTATCGGTATAGACCCGACCCTTAGGCAAATCTACGTTATAGGGATTGATTTGTTAGAGACAATCCTTGACGTCTTAATAAGGGTAGCCGAGCAGAGCTACGCCTTCAAGACCTAAGCGAGTATCGGTATAGACCCGACCCTTAGGCAAATCTATGTTATAGGGATTGATCCGTTAGAGACAATCCTTGACGTCTTAATAAGGGTAGCCGAGCGGAGCTACGCCTTCAAGACCTAAGCGAGTATCAGTATAGACCCGACCCTTAGGCAAATATACGTTATAGGGAGAGATCTGTTAGAGACTTACCTCATAACCTGGACGAGTAGCGGTGTTGACCCGACCCACGAAAAAATTTACGATTATAGGGATGGATCCGTTAGAGGTTTTCCTTAACGTCCAAATAAGGGTGGCCGAGCAGAGCTACGCCTTCCATCTTCTTAAGTGTGCTCAACTTACTTAAGCATATTAATAAGAGTCATAAATAATACAAAGCAAAATAGTAGTGAAGTAGAACTTAACATATCAAAGTGTTATGTTGAGCTCTCCTTAAAAGATTACTTCCGTCTAAATGAATTAGGGAACAACTCATTACAACAAATGAAGCTAGGACAACATGTTTAGGTTCACTCTTGTAAGATCGAAAACTAAGAGAGGGGGAGGAGCCTACCAGCCATGTGGACTGGTATAGGTCGACCATGTTAAGAACAAACGTCTACACCTTGATAGGCTTGACGCTTGGTGGACTGTGGACTGGTGCGGGTCGACCTTGTGAAGTAGAGTCTATATGGTATGGTCATCCATGCTAGTCCACAGTCCACCAAGCGTTAAGCCTGTCAAGGCGTAGACGTTTGTTCTTCACAATGTTCACGTATGTAAACACAAATTTAAGTACAACAAGTGAGCTGCTCCGTGAAACGTCCGAGGTGGAGTCTCAAGAGCACTCTTCAGAAGTAAACGAATATTACACTGGTGCGGGTCGACCTTGTGAAGAACAAACGTCTACGCCTTGACAGGCATAACGCTTGGTGGACTATGGACTGGTGCGGGTCGACCTTGTGAAGAACAAACGTCTATGCCTTGACAGGCTTAACGCTTGGTGGATTGTGGACTAGCATGGATGACCATACCATATAGACTCTACTTTACATTGACTATTCAACATGTCCAACTCAACCGGATCGTCCAGGTCACATGAGCTAGCATGCTCAACTCAGCTCTACCCCCCAGCATGCTCAACTCAGCTCAACACGTCTTCAGTTAACACTAGTTTGGTTGTTCAAGTCAAGCCAACCAGCTCAGCGCGTCTTCGCTTAATACCATGTGTCTTGTACGGACGATCAATGCGTCACGATTCCACGCGCCTGGTACGAATGAGTTGTACCCTAGTCCACGCGCGGCCGTACAGAAAGCAGGCAACCAATGGGAGGCTCTGGATCACAGTTTAATGGGCTTTGAATGATAAGAGAAAGGCCCATTAGACCAACATTTTGATGACTATAAAAGGTGACATATAGATGGTTGAGGAGAGGAGATTCTAAGGGGAAAAACAGTGTAATATTCGTTTACTTCTGAAGAGTGCTCTTTAGACTCCACCTCGGACGTTTCACAGAGCAGCTCACTTGTTGTACTTAAATTTGTGTTTACATACGTGAACAATAATGATCAAGGTTCTCTAAATGACAATCCTCTCATGAAGTTTTCTAATGTAAAATTTTGAAGTAACATTAGTGAGTATCGGCCGCCAGCGAAAGTGTAACACCCCGTTTTCCCAACATAAAAATTTCTTAAACAATTATCAGAGTATGCAAACACAACAACGGGATATTACATAAAACATAATCCAAAACAATTAAATAATAATTTATTTAACCAATTTACTTCAAAAACTTTGCAGCGGAAATATTACTAAAAATTCATAAACGTTTGGCACGCAGGCCCCATAAAGTATCTCAAATGTTAGCAAGGAACATCAAATACACGTAAAGAATGAAGCATGCATAAGACAACCCCATCCCGTTACGTATCAGAGCGACCTAGACAACACTGTGAGGTAAGGCCACTCACGAACCACCTGAACACTAAGCACGATCACCTGCACTTGCCCACAAGGCGGCAATTCCAGCAGAAGGGGTGAGATTTCATAACAAAATAATATTAATCAACATAATTTAGAATAACAATTAACATCGAAACATCGATAACATTCTTGCATAATTTAATAACAATTAGCACGTAATCACATAATCAACTGCATATCATCTTTAAGCAAGTAGCATAGATAGATAACACTTATCACGTAATCATATAATCAATCTTCATCAACAACATGACATCATAAATATGACCATGCGACAATGCTCTTAGACTCCTTATATGCATGTGGTACCAAACTTCATCATAAGTATTAATATACTTTTAAAACGTGCGGAGGACAAAGCTCCTAATAAACGTGCGGAGGACAAAGCTCCTATCATGGTGAGGACTAAGCTCAATGTATGCTATGCATGGACTCAATTCAAAACAACACTTATCCTTAATCATCTTATCAACATGCATCCAAGAAATTGGAGCTAAACAACAACTTATCATCGCATATATAATATATACACATATCATAACGGTTCAGTTTAATAACATCAGCAGTATAATTATAGACATCAAGGCAGTATGGTATCATCACAACAATTACAAATCAAGCAACATAGGCTTTAACATTTTAGCATAAGGTTTAATACTTAATTTCTTGCTCACTAAACAATCCATACCTAGAACAGCTCTGCACAGGACTCTCAACATTACCACTAGGTCTATATAACACTCAGGGATCATTTCCAAATCAACCACACGGAACGGATCACACAACCCTCACAACTCCCAAAACTGGTAGTGTTCGCGAGGCAAGTGAGTTAGCTCGCCGTGGCGAGCTGCCAGAAGCAACTCGCGAGGCAAAGAAAAGTACTCGCTATGGCGAGCTGCCAGAAGCAACTCGCGAGGCGGGGAAAAGTACTCGCTATGGCGAGCTGCAAGAAGCAACTCGCGAGGCGGGGGAAGTACTCGCCGTGGCGAGCGATGAACTCATCACTCGCGAGGCGAGGATCACTGCTCGCCGTGGCGAGCGATGAATCTCACCGCGGCCAGAACTGCTATCCTCTCAAAATCTCACAAATTCTCATGGTTCTAAGCCTTCTACTGATTCCAGAATTCATCCTAAACATATTCTAAGGTCTAGGAACACTTTCTACATCAATTAAACCTATTCCAACCGTTAATTCATCAAATTCTAAGGTTTTGACCTAGTTTTCTCATTCTCTTAAATCAATCCTAATCCTTGTTAATTGCTATCAGAACTATGCTAATCAATATTACAGAGTTATTAGTCCCACCCTTACCTGGATTGAAGCGGAAATCGCAGGTCTCACTCTTCTCTTCTCCTTCACGTGTGCATGCGTTTTCTCTCTTTCTGTTTCCAAAGTCTGGTACGTTACTGACTTCCTAACCCTAGTTGCCTTATTTATACTGCAAACAAATCTTATCTTATTTACTCTTTCTCCCACATAACTCTCTAAAATCCAAAACTAACCCACAACTAAATATTTTATTTTCTTTTCAAATCTTATTTTATTTAACCATAAAATAAGTCTCTTAACCTTATCCTTAACATTATAACTTATCACAAAATCATCCAAAATATATCAAAACACATCAAAACATATCGAAACACTTATATATTATATAAATATAATATAATCACCTAAACTCGATTTAAATAAATACTAAAACGAACGTGGGCGTTACAACTCTCCCCCACTTAAAAGATTTTCGTCCTCGAAAATTACCTCAAGCAAATAACTCTGGATAAGACTCCAGCATCTTACTCTCAAGCTCCCAAGTCAAGCTTTCACCAGTCGCTCCCGACCAAACGACTCTAACGAGAGGTATACCCTTGCCTCTCAACGTCTTCACTTTCCGATCATCAATCCTTACCGGTAAAGTCTCCACCGTAAGGTTGTCTCTAACTTGCACGTCATCGCTCTGGATCACATGAGATGGATCCGGAACATACTTTCGAAGCTGCGACACATGGAAAACATCATGTAAATTCGAAAGATGCGGTGGTAACCCAACTCGGTACGCCACCGTTCCAACCCTCTCTGATATCTGATACGGGCCAATAAATCTCGGAGTCAACTTCTTTGACTTCAAGGCACGTCCAACACCAGTCATAGGTGTGACCCTTAAAAACACGTGGTCTCCTTCCTGAAACTCAAGATCTTTCCTTCGCTTATCATGGTAACTCTTTTGTCGACTCTGCGACGCTTTCATTTTCTCTTGAATCATCTTAACCTTCTCAGTAGTTTGCTGAACAATCTCCGGTCCTAAGACCACCCTTTCACCTGACTCAAACCAACACAACGGAGTTCTGCACCTCCGACCGTACAAAGCCTCAAAAGGTGCCATTCCAATACTAGAATGATAACTATTATTGTATGTGAACTCGATTAAGGGAAGATGACTATCCCAAGTTCCTCCTTGCTCAAGAACACAAACTCTTAACAAATCCTCTAGCGACTGAATGGTCCTCTCCGACTGACCATCTGTCTGCGGATGATACGCCGAACTCAATCTCAACTTAGAACCCAAAGCCTCTTGCAAACTTTTCCAAAATCTAGAAGTAAATCTTGGATCTCTATCGGATACTATGCTCGAAGGAACACCATGCAATCTCACGATCTCCTTGATATAAATCTCTGCCAACTGGGCAACAGGAAAACTAATATTAATCGGTAGAAAATGAGCCGACTTCGTCAATCTGTCAACTATCACCCAAATGGCGTCATTCCCTCTTGGAGTATTCGGCAAGCTAGTCACAAAATCCATGGATATACTATCCCATTTCCACTCCGGCACATCTAAAGACACCATCATGCCAGCCGATTTCTGATGCTCAATCTTCGACTTTTGGCAAACCAAACAAGCATACACAAACTGTGCCACATCACGTTTCAATCCAGACCACCAAAACAACTTCTTCAAATCATGATACATCTTCGTAGCTCCCGGGTGAATACTCAAGCTACTTCTGTGACTCTCTTCAAGAATCATCTTCTTAATCTCTTCATTGTCAGGAATGCAAATCCTACCTCGGAATCTCAACACTCCCTGATCGTCGACTTGAAAATCACTATCTTCAGTCTGATTACCAGCAACCATTAAATCCACAAACTTGACATCTTCTTTCTGCGCCTCTCTTATTTTCATTAAGAAGTCACTATCAATCTTCAGCATCCCTAGTTTCACACTCTGAGGCGTCCTTTCACAAACCAAACTCAAATCTCTAAATTGCTCAAGTAATTCGAACTCCTTAACCATCATAGCAGACATATGCAAGGTCTTCCTACTCAAAGCATCAGCTACCACATTCGCTTTACCCGGATGATAATTCAACCCAAAGTCAAAGTCCTTCAAAAGTTCAAGCCATCTTCTCTGCCTCATATTCAATTCCTTCTGATCGAAAAGATACTTCAAGCTCTTGTGATCACTGAACACTTCAAATCTCGCACCATATAAGTAGTGTCTCCACATCTTCAATACAAAAACCACAGCTGCTAATTCCAAATCATGCGTCGGATAATTCTTCTCATGAATCCTCAACTGTCTTGAAGCATAAGCTACCACTTTACCTTCTTGCATAAGCACACCTCCCAAACCCAACTTAGACGCATCACAATACACTACAAATGGCTCATCTGGCTTCGGCAAAATCAAAATTGGAGCAGTCGTCAAACGCTTCTTCAACTCGTTGAAACTGTTCTCACAATGAACATCCCAAACAAAAGCTCTACCTTTACAAGTCAACTGGGTCAACGGAAGAGCCAACTTGGAGAATCCTTCAATAAACCTTCTATAATACCCAGCTAAACCCAAAAAGCTCCTGATCTCAGTAACTGACTTCGGAGTCTCCCATTGCGATACGGCTTCAATCTTAGACGGATCTACTACAATACCATCACCAGAGATAACATGACCAAGGAAACTCACTTCTTTCAACCAGAACTCACACTTAGACAATTTGGCATAAAGCTTCTTTTCTTTCAACACTTGCAAGACAATCTTCAGATGTTCAGCATGCTCTTCCTCAGTCTTGGAGTAAATCAAAATATCATCAATAAACACAACTACAAACTGATCCAAAAATGCATGGAAGATGCGATTCATATACTCCATAAATACTCCAGGTGCGTTAGTAACTCCAAAAGGCATAACCTTGTACTCATAATGGCCATAACGCGTTCTGAAAGCTGTCTTCTGCATATCTTCATCTTTTACTTTAATCTGGTGATAACCCGACCTCAAGTCAATCTTGCTGAAAACACGTGCACCCACTAACTGATCCATCAAATCGTCAATTCTCGGTAGTGGATACCTATTCTTAATAGTTACCTTGTTCAACTGTCGATAATCAATACATAGCCTCATACTACCATCTTTCTTCTTTACTAGCAACACTGGCGCTCCCCAAGGTGAAACACTTGGTCTAACAAATTTCTTCTCGAGTAAATCTTCCAACTGTTTCTTCAACTCAGCTAATTCGGAAGTAGACATACGATAAGGTGCCATCGACACCGGCTTAGTTCCAGGAACAAGATCAATAGAAAACTCGACTTCCCTCTCTGGAGGCACATCAGGAATTTCATCTGGGAAAACTTCAGGAAAGTCGCATACCACTTGCAATTTATCGATCAGTGCTTGATTCTCTAAAGATAAAGAAGCCATCAACGAAAACATCAACATACCATCACGTTCTAGTTGCTTCAGCTGTTTAGTAGATAAGAACTCAGCACCACTTTCCTCTTCAGGAGACGAGAATTGCACTGTCTTGCGAAAACAATTGATAAGAACGTGGTTGTACTCTAACCAATTCATACCCAGAATTACATCCATGCCGCTTAAAGGTAGACAAACTAAATCCATCTCAAAATCGCGACCAAACATAGACAAAGGACAACTCAAACATACGAGAGAAGTAGTCACCGAACCCTTAGCTGGAGTTTCGACAACCATCTCTCCATTCATATCAGACATAGAAAGACTCAAAGCAGAAACATAGTCTAAAGCAATAAAGCAATGTGTAGCACCAGTATCAATAATAGCAACTAAAGGAGTATTATTAATATAGCAAGTACCTCTGATCAAACGATCATCACTGTCTGTCTGAGTACCAGTCAGGGCAAAAACTCGACCCGTAGTAGGCGCCCTCTTCGGCTGCTTGCACTGGGAACCAATATGACCCTCTTCGTTGCAATTGAAGCACACGATATCATTACGCTTGCAATCAGCTACTAAATGACCCTTCTTGCCACACCGGACACACTTCTTAATCTCTTCTGGACAAGCATTGCTCTTGTGGCCTTTCACACCACAGTTGAAACACACGATCTCAACAGGGGTACCCTTCTTCGCAGTCTGCCTATCAACGACCATCCTCTGTTTCCCTTTATCAGCGGGAGCACTGTACGGCTTAGGACGACTCTGCTGACCCTTGGCTTTCCTCTCATTCACTACCTTGTAGTGAGCCTTTGTATCTTCCTCATAAATCCGGCAGCTGTTCACCAAATCCGGAAAAACTCTGATCTGTTGGTACCTAATCGCCCTCTTAATGTCGGGCCTCAAACCGTTCTCGAACTTGATGCACTTTGAAAACTCTGCAGTCTCTGCAGCATAGTGCGGGTAGAACTTTGCCAACTCCACGAACTTGGCAGCATACTCAGTCACTGACATATTTCCTTGCTTCAGCTCAAGGAACTCGATCTCTTTCTTCCCGCGAACATCCTCCGGAAAGTACCTCCTCAGGAACTCTCTCCTGAAAATAGCCCAAGTCACAACAGCCCCATCTTGCTCGAGGCTAAGTAACACACTGACCCACCAATCATCAGCTTCCTCTGACAGTTGATGTGTACCAAATCGCACCTGCTGGACTTCGGTGCACTGCATTACCCTGAAAATCCTTTGTATCTCCTTAAGCCACGCCTGGGCTCCATCGGGGTCATACCTTCCCTTGAACGTTGGAGGATGATTCCTCATGAAAGTCTCCAACATCCTCGTCTCAGCATTCACACCAGCATTTGCATTAGGTTGTTGTCCCACAGCTTGGGCAACAGCTTGAAGAGCAGCAGCTAATGTGGTATCGTTCCTCCCAGCCATTTCGATATTCTACAACAAACAGTAACAGCAACATAAGGTTTAGTAATACAAATATTACTAAGACTCAACAAGACTCTCTAATTGGCCGGACAGACCGACTTGCTCTGATACCAATTGTAACACCCCGTTTTCCCAACATAAAAATTTCTTAAACAATTATCAGGGTATGCAAACACAACAACGGGATATTACATAAAACATAATCCAAAACAATTAAATAATAATTTATTTAACCAATTTACTTCAAAAACTTTGCAGCGGAAATATTACTAAAAATTCATAAACGTTTGGCACGCAGGCCCCATAAAGTATCTCAAATGTTAGCAAGGAACTTCAAATACACGTAAAGAATGAAGCATGCATAAGACAACCCCATCCCGTTACGTATCAGAGCGACCTAGACAACACTGTGAGGTAAGGCCACTCACGAACCACCTGAACACTAAGCACGATCACCTGCACTTGCCCACAAGGCGGCAATTCCAGCAGAAGGGGTGAGATTTCATAACAAAATAATATTAATCAACATAATTTAGAATAACAATTAACATCGAAACATCGATAACATTCTTGCATAATTTAATAACAATTAGCACGTAATCACATAATCAACTGCATATCATCTTTAAGCAAGTAGCATAGATAGATAACACTTATCACGTAATCATATAATCAATCTTTATCAACAACATGACATCATAAATATGACCATGCGACAATGCTCTTAGACTCCTTATATGCATGTGGTACCAAACTTCATCATAAGTATTAATATACTTTTAAAACGTGCGGAGGACAAAGCTCCTAATAAACGTGCGGAGGACAAAGCTCCTATCATGGTGAGGACTAAGCTCAATGTATGCTATGCATGGACTCAATTCAAAACAACACTTATCCTTAATCATCTTATCAACATGCATCCAAGAAATTGGAGCTAAACAACAACTTATCATCGCATATATAATATATACACATATCATAACGGTTCAGATTAATAACATCAGCAGTATAATTATAGACATCAAGGCAGTATGGTATCATCACAACAATTACAAATCAAGCAACATAGGCTTTAACATTTTAGCATAAGGTTTAATACTTAATTTCTTGCTCACTAAACAATTCATACCTAGAACAGCTCTGCACAGGACTCTCAACATTACCACTAGGTCTATATAACACTCAGGGATTATTTCCAAATCAACCACACGGAACGGATCACACAACCCTCACAACTCCCAAAACTGGTAGTGTTCGCGAGGCGAGTGAGTTAGCTCGCCGTGGCGAGCTGCCAGAAGCAACTCGCGAGGCGAAGAAAAGTACTCGCTATGGCGAGCTGCCAGAAGCAACTCGCGAGGCGGGGAAAAGTACTCGCTATGGCGAGCTGCAAGAAGCAACTCGCGAGGCGGGGGAAGTACTCGCCGTGGCGAGCGATGAACTCATCACTCGCGAGGCGAGGATCACTGCTCGCCGTGGCGAGCGATGAATCTCACCGCGGCCAGAACTGCTATCCTCTCAAAATCTCACAAATTCTCATGGTTCTAAGCCTTCTACTGATTCCAGAATTCATCCTAAACATATTCTAAGGTCTAGGAACACTTTCTACATCAATTAAACCTATTCCAATCGTTAATTCATCAAATTCTAAGGTTTTGACCTAGTTTTCTCATTCTCTTAAATCAATCCTAATCCTTGTTAATTGCTATCAGAACTATGCTAATCAATATTACAGAGTTATTAGTCCCACCCTTACCTGGATTGAAGCGGAAATCGCAGGTCTCACTCTTCTCTTCTCCTTCACGTGTGCGTGCGTTTTCTCTCTTTCTGTTTCCAAAGTCTGGTACGTTACTGACTTCCTAACCCTAGTTGCCTTATTTATACTGCCAACAAATCTTATCTTATTTACTCTTTCTCCCACATAACTCTCTAAAATCCAAAACTAACCCACAACTAAATATTTTATTTTCTTTTCAAATCTTATTTTATTTAACAATAAAATAAGTCTCTTAACCTTATCCTTAACATTATAACTTATCACAAAATCATCCAAAATATATCAAAACACATCAAAACATATCGAAACACTTATATATTATATAAATATAATATAATCACCTAAACTCGATTTAAATAAATACTAAAACGAACGTGGGCGTTACAACTCTCCCCCACTTAAAAGATTTTCGTCCTCGAAAATTACCTCAAGCAAATAACTCTGGATAAGACTCCAGCATCTTACTCTCAAGCTCCCAAGTCAAGCTTTCACCAGTCGCTCCCGACCAAACGACTCTAACGAGAGGTATATCCTTGCTTCTCAACGTCTTCACTTTCCGATCATCAATCCTTACCGGTAAAGTCTCCACCGTAAGGTTGTCTCTAACTTGCACGTCATCGCTCTGGATCACATGAGATGGATCCGGAACATACTTCCGAAGCTGCGACACATGGAAAACATCATGTAAATTCGAAAGATGCGGTGGTAACCCAACTCAGTACGCCACCGTTCCAACCCTCTCTGATATCTGATACGGGCCAATAAATCTCGGAGTCAACTTCTTTGACTTCAAGGCACGTCCAACACCAGTCATAGGTGTGACCCTTAAAAACACGTGGTCTCCTTCCTGAAACTCAAGATCTTTCCTTCGCTTATCATGGTAACTCTTTTGTCGACTCTGCGACGCTTTCATTTTCTCTTGAATCATCTTAACTTTCTCAATAGTTTGCTGAACAATCTCCGGTCCTAAGACCACCCTTTCACCTGACTCAAACCAACACAACGGAGTTCTGCACCTCTGACCGTACAAAGCCTCAAAAGGTGCCATTCCAATACTAGAATGATAACTATTATTGTATGTGAACTCGATTAAGGGAAGATGACTATCCCAAGTTCCTCCTTGCTCAAGAACACAAACTCTTAACAAATCCTCTAGCGACTGAATGGTCCTCTCCGACTGACCATCTGTCTGCGGATGATACGCCGAACTCAATCTCAACTTAGAACCCAAAGCCTCTTGCAAACTTTTCCAAAATCTAGAAGTAAATCTTGGATCTCTATCGGATACTATGCTCGAAGGAACACCATGCAATCTCACGATCTCCTTGATATAAATCTCTGCCAACTGGGCAACAGGAAAACTAATATTAATCGGTAGAAAATGAGCCGACTTCGTCAATCTGTCAACTATCACCCAAATGGCGTCATTCCCTCTTGGAGTATTCGGCAAGCTAGTCACAAAATCCATGGATATACTATCCCATTTCCACTCCGGCACATCTAAAGACACCATCATGCCAGCCGATTTCTGATGCTCAATCTTCGACTTTTGGCAAACCAAACAAGCATACACAAACTGTGCCACATCACGTTTCAATCCAGACCACCAAAACAACTTCTTCAAATCATGATACATCTTCGTAGCTCCCGGGTGAATACTCAAGCTACTTCTGTGACTCTCTTCAAGAATCATCTTCTTAATCTCTTCATTGTCAGGAATGCAAATCCTACCTCGGAATCTCAACACTCCCTGATCGTCGACTTGAAAATCACTATCTTCAGTCTGATTACCAGCAACCATTAAATCCACAAACTTGACATCTTCTTTCTGCGCCTCTCTTATTTTCATTAAGAAGTCACTATCAATCTTCAGCATCCCTAGTTTCACACTCTGAGGCGTCCTTTCACAAACCAAACTCAAATCTCTAAATTGCTCAAGTAATTCGAACTCCTTAACCATCATAGCAGACATATGCAAGGTCTTCCTACTCAAAGCATCAGCTACCACATTCGCTTTACCCGGATGATAATTCAACCCAAAGTCAAAGTCCTTCAAAAGTTCAAGCCATCTTCTCTGCCTCATATTCAATTCCTTCTGATCGAAAAGATACTTCAAGCTCTTGTGATCACTGAACACTTCAAATCTCGCACCATATAAGTAGTGTCTCCACATCTTCAATACAAAAACCACAGCTGCTAATTCCAAATCATGCGTCGGATAATTCTTCTCATGAATCCTCAACTGTCTTGAAGCATAAGCTACCACTTTACCTTCTTGCATAAGCACACCTCCCAAACCCAACTTAGACGCATCACAATACACTACAAATGGCTCATCTGGCTTCGGCAAAATCAAAATTGGAGCAGTCGTCAAACGCTTCTTCAACTCGTTGAAACTGTTCTCACAATGAACATCCCAAACAAAAGCTCTACCTTTACAAGTCAACTGGGTCAACGGAAGAGCCAACTTGGAGAATCCTTCAATAAACCTTCTATAATACCCAGCTAAACCCAAAAAGCTCCTGATCTCAGTAACTGACTTCGGAGTCTCCCATTGCGATACGGCTTCAATCTTAGACGGATCTACTACAATACCATCACCAGAGATAACATGACCAAGGAAACTCACTTCTTTCAACCAGAACTCACACTTAGACAATTTGGCATAAAGCTTCTTTTCTTTCAACACTTGCAAGACAATCTTCAGATGTTCAGCATGCTCTTCCTCAGTCTTGGAGTAAATCAAAATATCATCAATAAACACAACTACAAACTGATCCAAAAATGCATGGAAGATGCGATTCATATACTCCATAAATACTCCAGGTGCGTTAGTAACTCCAAAAGGCATAACCTTGTACTCATAATGGCCATAACGCGTTCTGAAAGCTGTCTTCTGCATATCTTCATCTTTTACTTTAATCTGGTGATAACCCGACCTCAAGTCAATCTTGCTGAAAACACGTGCACCCACTAACTGATCCATCAAATCGTCAATTCTCGGTAGTGGATACCTATTCTTAATAGTTACCTTGTTCAACTGCCGATAATCAATACATAGCCTCATACTACCATCTTTCTTCTTTACTAGCAACACTGGCGCTCCCCAAGGTGAAACACTTGGTCTAACAAATTTCTTCTCGAGTAAATCTTCCAACTGTTTCTTCAACTCAGCTAATTCGGAAGCAGACATACGATAAGGTGCCATCGACACCGGCTTAGTTCCAGGAACAAGATCAATAGAAAACTCGACTTCCCTCTCTGGAGGCACATCAGGAATTTCATCTGGGAAAACTTCAGGAAAGTCGCATACCACTTGCAATTTATCGATCATTGCTTGATTCTCTAAAGATAAAGAAGCCATCAACGAAAACATCAACATACCATCACGTTCTAGTTGCTTCAGCTGTTTAGTAGATAAGAACTCAGCACCACTTTCCTCTTCAGGAGACGAGAATTGCACCGTCTTGCGAAAACAATTGATAAGAACGTGGTTGTACTCTAACCAATTCATACCCAGAATTACATCCATACCGCTTAAAGGTAGACAAACTAAATCCATCTCAAAATCGCGACCAAACATAGACAAAGGACAACTCAAACATACGAGAGAAGTAGTCACTGAACCCTTAGCTGGAGTTTCGACAACCATCTCTCCATTCATATCAGACATAGAAAGACTCAAAGCAGAAACACAGTCTAAAGCAATAAAGCAATGTGTAGCACCAGTATCAATAATAGCAACTAAAGGAGTATTATTAATATAGCAAGTACCTCTGATCAAACGATCATCACTGTCTGTCTGAGTACCAGTCAGGGCAAAAACTCGACCCGTAGTAGGCGCCCTCTTCGGCTGCTTGCACTGGGAACCAATATGACCCTCTTCGTTGCAATTGAAGCACACGATATCATTACACTTGCAATCAGCTACTAAATGACCCTTCTTGCCACACCGGACACACTTCTTAATCTCTTCTGGACAAGCATTGCTCTTGTGGCCTTTCACACCACAGTTGAAACACACGATCTCAGCAGGGGTACCCTTCTTCGCAGTCTGCCTATCAACGACCATCCTCTGTTTCCCTTTATCAGCGGGAGCACTGTACGGCTTAGGACGACTTTGCTGACCCTTGGCTTTCCTCTCATTCACTACCTTGTAGTGAGCCTTTGTATCTTCCTCATAAATCCGGCAGCTGTTCACCAAATCCGGAAAAACTCTGATCTGTTGGTACCCAATCGCCCTCTTAATGTCGGGCCTCAAACCGTTCTCGAACTTGATGCACTTTGAAAACTCTGCAGTCTCTGCAGCATAGTGCGGGTAGAACTTTGCCAACTCCACGAACTTGGCAGCATACTCAGTCACTGACATATTTCCTTGCTTCAGCTCAAGGAACTCGATCTCTTTCTTCCCGCGAACATCCTCTGGAAAGTACCTCCTCAGGAACTCTCTCCTGAAAACAGCCCAAGTCACAACAGCCCCATCTTGCTCGAGGCTAAGTAACACACTGACCCACCAATCATCAGCTTCCTCTGACAGTTGATGTGTACCAAATCGCACCTGCTGGACTTCGGTGCACTGCATTACCCTGAAAATCCTTTGTATCTCCTTAAGCCACGCCTGGGCTCCATCGGGGTCATACCTTCCCTTGAACGTTGGAGGATGATTCCTCATGAAAGTCTCCAACATCCTCGTCTCAGCATTCACACCAGCATTTGCATTAGGTTGTTGTCCCACAGCTTGGGCAACAGCTTGAAGAGCAGCAGCTAATGTGGTATCGTTCCTCCCAGCCATTTCGATATTCTACAACAAACAGTAACAGCAACATAAGGTTTAGTAATACAAATATTACTAAGACTCAACAAGACTCTCTAATTGGCCGGACAGACCGACTTGCTCTGATACCAATTGTAACACCCCGTTTTCCCAACATAAAAATTTCTTAAACAATTATCAGAGTATGCAAACACAACAACGGGATATTACATAAAACATAATCCAAAACAATTAAATAATAATTTATTTAACCAATTTACTTCAAAAACTTTGCAGCGGAAATATTACTAAAAATTCATAAACGTTTGGCACGCAGGCCCCATAAAGTATCTCAAATGTTAGCAAGGAACATCAAATACAGGTAAAGAATGAAGCATGCATAAGACAACCCCATCCCGTTACGTATCAGAGCGACCTAGACAACACTGTGAGGTAAGGCCACTCACGAACCACCTGAACACTAAGCACGATCACCTGCACTTGCCCACAAGGCGGCAATTCCAGCAGAAGGGGTGAGATTTCATAACAAAATAATATTAATCAACATAATTTAGAATAACAATTAACATCGAAACATCGATAACATTCTTGCATAATTTAATAACAATTAGCACGTAATCACATAATCAACTGCATATCATCTTTAAGCAAGTAGCATAGATAGATAACACTTATCACGTAATCATATAATCAATCTTTATCAATAACATGACATCATAAATATGACCATGCGACAATGCTCTTAGACTCCTTATATGCATGTGGTACCAAACTTCATCATAAGTATTAATATACTTTTAAAACGTGCGGAGGACAAAGCTCCTAATAAACGTGCGGAGGACAAAGCTCCTATCATGGTGAGGACTAAGCTCAATGTATGCTATGCATAGACTCAATTCAAAACAACACTTATCCTTAATCATCTTATCAACATGCATCCAAGAAATTGGAGCTAAACAACAACTTATCATCGCATATATAATATATACACATATCATAACGGTTCAATTTAATAACATCAGCAGTATAATTATAGACATCAAGGCAGTATGGTATCATCACAACAATTACAAATCAAGCAACATAGGCTTTAACATTTTAGCATAAGGTTTAATACTTAATTTCTTGCTCACTAAACAATCCATACCTAGAACAGCTCTGCACAGGACTCTCAACATTACCACTAGGTCTATATAACACTCAGGGATCATTTCCAAATCAACCACACGGAACGGATCACACAACCCTCACAACTCCCAAAACTGGTAGTGTTCGCGAGGCGAGTGAGTTAGCTCGCCGTGGCGAGCTGCCAGAAGCAACTCGCGAGGCGAAGAAAAGTACTCGCTATGGCGAGCTGCCAGAAGCAACTCGCGAGGCGGGGAAAAGTACTCGCTATGGCGAGCTGCAAGAAGCAACTCGCGAGGCGGGGGAAGTACTCGCCGTGGCGAGCGATGAACTCATCACTCGCGAGGCGAGGATCACTGCTCGCCGTGGCGAGCGATGAATCTCACTGCGGCCAGAACTGCTATCCTCTCAAAATCTCACAAATTCTCATGGTTCTAAGCCTTCTACTGATTCCAGAATTCATCCTAAACATATTCTAAGGTCTAGGAACACTTTCTACATCAATTAAACCTATTCCAACCGTTAATTCATCAAATTCTAAGGTTTTGACCTAGTTTTCTCATTCTCTTAAATCAATCCTAATCCTTGTTAATTGCTATCAGAACTATGCTAATCAATATTACAGAGTTATTAGTCCCACCCTTACCTGGATTGAAACAGAAATCGCAGGTCTCACTCTTCTCTTCTCCTTCACGTGTGCGTGCGTTTTCTCTCTTTCTGTTTCCAAAGTCTGGTACGTTACTGACTTCCTAACCCTAGTTGCCTTATTTATACTGCCAACAAATCTTATCTTATTTACTCTTTCTCCCACATAATCTCTAAAATCCAAAACTAACCCACAACTAAATATTTTATTTTCTTTTCAAATCTTATTTTATTTAACAATAAAATAAGTCTCTTAACCTTATCCTTAACATTATAACTTATCACAAAATCATCCAAAATATATCAAAACACATCAAAACATATCGAAACACTTATATATTATATAAATATAATATAATCACCTAAACTCGATTTAAATAAATACTAAAACGAACGTGGGCGTTACAGAAAGCACCTGATGTCACTCGAATGTCGTCACTACCAGAGGTATCACAACATTAGTACTCGATGCACACAAACAAGGACTAGAAGTGTATGCTACTAGCTTTGCTACTGATGTCTTTTCAAGTTATAGTTATAACTATTATCCTACAGCTGAGTACCTACAATTTATAGTGAAAGAGGAATCTGTTGATGGTCTTGTTACTGATTTTCCTTCAGGGGCATCAAATTCAATAGCATGCTTTGCGCAGAACAATGCCCTGCTGAAAAAAGGACAAGCTTTGATCATAAGCAATAATGGAGCAAGCGGTATATATCCAAGTTCCACTGATCTTGCTTATCAGCAAGTAATGAATGATGGATCTGATATTATAGATTGCTTAGTTCAGATGACAAAAGATGGATTTTATTTTGCTTAAACACTGCAGACCTAATGGTAGATACAACTGCTATGATTAAATTCATGTCGCGAACTTTCAGTATTCCAGAAATTCAACCAAAAAGTGGAATTTTCTTATTTGAACTCACATGGAATGAGATTCAGTCCTTGAAACCTCAAATTGCTAACCCTTGCTTACGTACTGCCATGAGGTTTTATACCTCTTCACTTTATCATTCATTTCATATTCATGGTTGTGTGGGGATTCAAGAGAAATTTCATGCATATGATCAGCAAAATAGAGTGTTCTAATTGAATTCAATCTTCAAGACATTGACATTGAAACAATATGGCCCCTATTGTTTTTGTTGGATGTTTGTATGTTGGCTTCACTTTTGCCTAAAACAAATATTCACTCCAGATGTGGAACACAATGTTCCAACATCCAGGCATGGTTCTGTGTGTTATGTACCTTGCCTTATTTTACACACGCGTTTGTTTATTTAAGGAATCCACGCCTTTATTCTTGTTGGTCAAACCGCGTGTCTTTAATAGAGAATCAGAACATCTATGATTTCCTGAAGGAGTGTTGTCTACTTAGGAAAGTTTGGAGGTGATCAGAATGTTCCTAAAGATGTGCCTACATTTTAGGAGTTTCCTTATCTGATTTTATCTGTTGTGAAATGGATCACCGATTTTTTTTGAAGCCCAACAAGTGACTGTGTAACGCCCTCTCTAATTATTTAATTATTTTATTAGAGGATATAGTATATAATTATATATTATATGATTTTGATGATTATGTGACGTATTCGTGACGTGTGACGTGTTATTATTTTATTGTTTAATAAAATAATATAAGTGATGTTTATATGGATATTTATTTGATAAATAAATAGATTTGTTAGAAATATATTATTTTGAGAAGTGGGGTTATATTTATAATTAGGAAGAGTTTTGAGGGCTGAGATAGGATAAGATAAGTTGGGAGGGAGTATAAAAGGAAATTAGGTTAAGGAAATAATCAGAAACGCGTACAGACTTTGGAAAAGGGAGAGGAACGGTTGAAGAGAAGAGAGGAACATAGGAGCTGCGATTTCTGTAATTTTTCCAGGTAAGGGTGAGCCTAACTCCATTAATATTGATTGTAAATCATCTGTTATTGATTGGCATAGAATTTGAGAGGAATTGAGATGGGTTTTATGAACTAGGGTTTTGGTGAAATTGTGATGGATTGATGATAGATTGAATTATAAGGCTGTAGAATTGGATACAGAACCTAGATTATCCCCTAGGACGACATTGCAGATGAATTAGAGGTTTGATTGGAGAGAATTGGCAGGTTTTGGTGAGTTTTGGTCTGAACCCGTGTGGGTTCTGAGATCGCTCGCCTGTGGCGAGTGACCACTCGCCGTGGCGAGTACCCCTTAGATGCTCGCGAGGCGAGCAGTATAGCTCGCCGTGGCGAGCTTGTCCCTTAATTTTAGGATTTTGGCCCAATTGAAGATGGTTTTGAGTGCCTTAGTATTTATAGAGATGACCTGTGAAGTTGGTTTAGCCAAATTGGATTTAGGGAACTTAAAATGAAGATTTTTGGTGAAAAATGTCAAAAAGGCCGAGAGCACCCAGGATTTCTCGCCTCTAGTTCGCCCCCAACTCGCCTTTGGCGAGTAGCCTTTTGTGAGAGCTCGCCTGTGGCGAGCAGATCACTCGCCGTGGTGAGTTAGTATGGTTCAAGACTGATTGTTCGTTTTGCAATCTGTTTCGCATGGGACTTTGAGAGGAACCCTTTGGGTAGTGTTAGTGAGGTTTTATACCCTTTAAGGTATTCTGTAAAGATGATTGATGATGTTTCTCTTGAGCTGTTGATAAATGATATATTGTTGTGTATAAGTGATGTATGAGTATGATGATGTATGTATGATGCTAAATGTTGCAATGTGTATGAATAACAAGATGATGTTCTGCCATGTAATTATTATAACTGCATGTGTCAGTCTTGAAAATGTAATGATGTTTGAGACGGTGTATTAAGTTGTTAAACGACGAGTCCATGCATTTGCATATTTATGAGACGGTGGAGCTTTATGCTCAAAGCGACGGTGGAGCATTTGCTCAAAGCGACGGTGGAGCATTTGCTCAAAGCGACGGTGAAGCATATTAATGCTATAATCATATGGTACCACATGCATGATGTTGAGACGTTAGGTGTTGCATTTAGTCGAGTCAATTGTGACATATATGTGATGATGTTTGAGACGTTGATGTATGATGTGATGTTGTTTATGATGATGTTTATGACGATGTTATGATGTGCTACAATGTATATGTTATGAGTTGGATTTATGATTGTTAATCTTGACGTTTGATTTATATATTAATATTATTGTTGTGAATCTCACCCCTTCTGCTGGAATTACCGCCTCGTGGGCAAGTGCAGGTACCCAGTCTTAGATGCGATGATGCGAGGAGTCTTTGTGAAGTAGGGTTGCTCTGATACATAACGAGATGGGGTCTTTTGTAGAGTCTATTCCATTATGTATCTTGTTAGAATAAGTTTGACTTTCAGCGATGTTGAACCATTAATATTTTGAGACGTTTTTGCTGGCTTTTAAGCCAAGACTATTATGAGATGAGACCTTTTAATTCCGCTGCTTAATTGGCTATTTTTGTAATTTGATAAATTATTATCTAAGTTGTTTTTAAGATGAAATGTGACACTCCTTTTTGAGAAGTACTCTGATTTATGTGATTTATTTAATGAAATTTTTAAGATGGGAAATTGGGGTGTTACAATGACCCGTATTGCTTCAGTATTTATTCAAGACTGCAAGACCTAATTGAGCATACAAGTCGTCATTTGAAGAATAGAACTTTTAGGGTTTTGAGTCTATTGTTTGTGAGCCTTTCGTGTATCATTTTGATGCATGCTTAGGACTGTGTTTTGAGTTGTATTTTGTGCACTACTCTGAAGCTTTTAAGCAAAGAGTTAGGTAGATTGTGCACTACACCAAAGCTGTGAAGTACGGTGTTAGTTGTTGTGTTTGAAGGTAACTTCGCATAATTTTTGTGTCTGTAATTTGAGTATCATAGAGTCTGTGATCATTTGTAAGGGAGTGAGATGAGATCTCAAATCGAGGAGTTCTTAGGTTGAAGTCAGTACGGGTAGGTCCTAGGTCCATAGTGCAAACAGTGGTTTGTTGAGAACTATTGAACACGGACTAAACTAGTGGATTTCCTTCCTGGCTTGGTAGCCCCAAGAGTAGGTGACGCTGCACCGAACTGGGTCAACAAACTCTTTGTGCATTTTACTTTCCTGTTTGTTTCCTTTTATCTGTTTTTGTGTTAGCTTAATGTTCTAATTTTAATATTCAACATCCACTTGTGTGTTACCGGTGTTGGAACATCACATAAAACATTATAAATCTAACATGCCAGAATTTTAGTTTTGAAAATCATAAACCAAAGTATGTTTTTACTGCCAATAGAATTGATCATAGACACATGACTTTTCATGCATTTGGACATCAAAGAATTATAGTGGCTATTAGTGAGAATATTGTTGGAAACGCTAGTAGCATGACTCCTTCAATCCTTGTTTTCATGGCTTGTTATGAAGTATTTGGAGATTTGTTTGTAAAAGGAAACTATTGTCCTATTGTTGAAAATGTTTGTTGGAACTTAGACCATAAGCTAATTGTTTACTATGAAATTTGTCCAAGTAGTAATGTTACAACTCCATACATTCTTGTTAGTCATGCTATATTCAATTCTAGAATAATGGTTCATGACGGTAGTATCACTTGCTGTGACCTCAAAAAGTATGTCACTAAGAGTTCCTTGCCATGATTTTTCAAGTATGTTTGACATGTGTGAAATTGGACCATAGGGGCTAATTGATCCAACAATTATTTTGGGCAAAGCTTTGGATGATGAAGTTATTATTTACATACCTTTCTATTTTGTTACTGATAAAATAATTCCACCAACTTGGTTGGCGGATTCGGAGTATAATGACTATCATGCAGTTAATTGGAAAATAGCTTGGATTTTCAAAATTGTTAGGAGTATATCTTCTGCACAAATGCACGACTCTCCACCTGTCAAGCAATTACATTTCAAACAATGGGATCCGGGGATGGTCTCTTATTCATTGGAGGAGTCAACATGCAAGCAAACCTCTTTATCAAAACAAGAACTCGGGGTCGAGTTTTTCAGAGGTGGAGGAGACTGATGGAGGAGGGTTTTATTAATGATTTAGTAGTATTTATTATTTATTCAAATCTTAGTAATTTTCTAGAACTTTCTATTATTATTTCGTTTTATTTTATTTTGGCCCCCGGGTTTGTTATTTCTTTCACTATATAAGCAGAACTTATGTAGCCTAAGAGGCACATTTTTTGATTCAATAAAATTATTCGAGATTTTCTCTCAATTCTGGTGGATTTCGGAACCCTATTTTCACAAGTTTGTCGCTTGCGAAATTGTTCTTTTCTATCTTGGTTTAGCGCTAGCTAACCCTTGCTTCTGTACTGCATGCGTCACATTCTCTCCCCTATTTGCTTAAAATCATCACATTTGAAGTTTTCTCAAACATCAAACAAAATGGCAAGTCTCATTCCCTCTACATGCAACTGTTATGGTTTGAATGTGTTTTTCCGCTACATTTGTTTGGATTATAAAATCCGAACTTGATTGTTGTTGTTCGGATTTTATAATCCGAAGTGTACCAGCGGACATTTTTTTTGGACAATTTCGTGGGTTTTTGTTGATTGTGTATATACTTAATTATGCATGTTACAAGTATGGAACATGTAACGCCCTATTTTATTGTTTATATATATCGAGTTTAGTGTCTTTTTGTATATTTTATTTGAATAATTGTGACGTGTGACTTTTGTATTAGGTGTTGGTATTTATTAGTAGTTTATTATGACATTATTAGTGAAGGAATATAATTAAATTAGATTAATGAGGCAGTAAGGGCAGTTTTGGAATAAAGGGAATTTGTTAGGTTAAGAATAGGAGAGGTGTAGTTAGTGAGATGAGTAGTGTTTTAATGATTTAAGCAGAGGGGAGTGTGTATAGCAAGACGGTATAGTTACGTAGATAATAGTAACAAATTCAAGAGGTGCCGGTAGAAATATGAAAATATTAGTAACAAACTCAATTATAGTTTATAAATAGAGAAGGGAATTAGAGAAGAAGGGTTACCGAGAAAGAGAGCAACAAGTGGCGAAAGGAAAACTAGGGTTGTGGAGAAAAGAGGTAAGGAAGAATAGAGAGAAGAAGCTAGAGAGAGATTTCACCGTAGGAAATCATCAATTTCACAAATCTAAGGTAAGGGTAGGACTAACCTTCTTTAATCATAAGCATATAATTTTGAAAAGAGTTTGATCATGTTGCTTTGTTGAATTTTTGATGTTATAGAAATTAGGTTTAAATTCAATTAGATTGTTGAAAGTGTAGGTAATTCCATGAATTAATGTAAGGGGGAGTTGTATTCATCATAAGGGTTGTGTACTCATGTGGGTAGTGAAGGGTTGTTGATTTTCGTTGTTTTCATAATTCTTTTGATGACTTTTTTGCTGAATTCGTTTTCCTTTAGGTTGCTATAGTTATATGTTTGATTTTCGTTTATGAAATTGTGATGTTAATATGTGAATTTTAATACATCTATCCGTACGTTAGTATGGTTGTTTTGATAGACTTATATAGGATCGATAGAAGTTTAAATGTTATCATCTTATATTTTTGATCTTGATACATGACATGTATGATATTTGTGAAAGCATGTTTCTGTTTTCTGTTCTTTTTTTTTTTTTTGTATTATTTCAATCTGCCAAATCGTTTTACACATAAAATATTGATTCATGAATTATGTCATGAGAGAGTTTCAATGATCTTCAAAACATGTTAATTATTGTCGCTTCCAGTGACTATACACTGTCCATTGCAGTTTCAAATGATTTTATAATATTTGGACTTGGATTTATGATAAAGGCACTTTAAAACTAAGATTATCATATCACTGGTTTATTTTGAAAATGTTTCAAACAGTGATACCATTACTTGGTTTTAGAAAATCGATGCTCTTAATTATAGGATAATTGACAAGCTTTTGGAACTCAATGAATAACAATTGAGATTACTCCATTTTAAACTTTGATTTCAAAATTCTTCTATGTGTTCTAGAATTAGTTATATAAATTGCTACTTCAATTATCTAAAATTAAAATAGTAATAAATAGTTATTATTATTTATTTAGAAATTTAATTGTGAGGGAATGAGTGATCAAGGGACTTAGTTTTTATTATGATAAACAGAAGTAAAAGTATACTGGCTAAAGAGATTTTAATGGACTTAAATTAGTAACAGATAATGATTATTTGTGAAGTGTGCTTGAATGAATTATTAAACTAATTGTAATTTGTAAATTATTTGATGATGTGAAATTTATGTGTTATTTGATGATGTGTAATTGATGTCCTATTTAAATATGTTCTATTTAAAATTGTGTGATTTAAAGATGTGTTATTTGAAAGTGGTTGATAACTGATCTATCTTTTCAGTGGTCTTGAGTTGATGTACAAATCTTTTGTGATTGATTTAATATGTTTATATGATGTTGTTGTTGTTGCATTTAATTTGAGTCATTGCATAAGCATTGTCAATCGAAGGGAACTGTAGTCTGTCAAGTCGAATATGACCTTAACGAAGGGAGCTGTAGCTCTGTTGTTTCTTAAGTGAAGGGGGTTGTAGCCTGACAAGTCGAATCATGACTTTAGCGAAGGAAGTTGTAGCTCTGTTGGTACCACATGCATAATTATGTTGCATTTGTTGAGTAGTCGTTGTTGCATTGTTGAGTCGTTGTTGTTGCATTGTCGATGTTGTTGTTGATGCATTATTGGATGAAGTTAAATGATGATTGTTGTTGGAATTATGTGAAGTATTCTTAATGATGAAATGTTGTTGTTTTATGTTGATTAATTCTTTACATGAATTGTTTTTTATTATTATTGAATGTGAAATCTCACCCCTTCTTTTGAATGTTGCCTCTACGTGGGTAACGTGTAGATAACCAGGAGTAATCGCTGATGTGATTTGATTCCTCGTGTCGTCATAAAAGTCATGCTCTGATACGTAACAGGATGAGGATATTTATATGTTTTGCTTTCCTTGTTACGTATTTCTTTTTAAGTTGATGTTGAACCACTTTTGCATTTGGAATTTTATTACGTTGTTGATGTTGAGGCCTTAGTGCCAAGTTTTTATTAAAACGTTGAATATTTTCCGCTACAACATTATTTTAAATTATCGAAGGAAGTTGTTTAAATAAATAGTGAATTTAACTCTATTTATATTTAATGATATTTTTGAAGAACGAAATGTGACATCCTGTTTGCGATGAACTCTGATCTATTATATCTTATTTATATGTTGGGAAAACGGTGTGTTACAGAACACATCAGGAGTCAAAGAGAATCAATGCATGCTTTTATTAGGCGAGAGCGTGTGGAGAGGTTGGAAGCAGAGGGGGGAGTGCCCAAGTGTGGCAGGGGGCAAGGGCAAGGGAAAGGGAAGAGCACGCTGTGCTGATGGTGAGGGAACATCTTACGGAACGATCTGAAGCCACATTATTAGCACCAGATGGAGATGGAGGAGTAGGTGAAGGGTGATGTTGAGCAGCAGGTGGGTGTGGAGCTAGAGCCAGAGTAGTTGGATGACTATCCTGGTGGTGCACATGACTTGACTGTGATGACCATGTATCATGTTCACGTGGCCAAGATGACAGTTGATGGAGTGGTAAGACGACATACCTTTTATTTAATGAAAATTGAATTTCTATGTTATTTTAATTAATGTAAACTATTGTTAATTTTTTTCATGTATTATTTTGATTATTGTGAAGCTGATGTTAATATTTTTTAATTTTAGCAGTGGCGTGACAATTTAAAATGTGTAAACAATGGGAAGAAGATTGCAGTGATACATGATAGAGAAAACACCACTCTAATGGCAGCACAATGGTTTAAGGATGGCTTGAGAGCCATCAATCTTCAGTGGCTGCAGGATACTAGCTACATTGTTGTTGACCACGAACTGTGTTATGCCTTTGTTGAGAGATGGCACTAGGACACATTAAGCTTCCACCTTTCGTTTGGGGAGATGACAGTGACACTTGATGATGTGTCATGTTTGCTGCATCTCCCAATCGAGGGCATGTTATTGGCCCACGAGGGTTCAGTGCCCATAACTGAGGTTGTTGGCATGATGGTGCAACTGTTAGGGGCTGATGTGGTGAAGGCACGGGAGCAAGTGGAAAGGACAAATGGGGCTCATGCACAATTTAGCTGGTTGAACGATAATTTCAAGGAGCGTCTTCGAGAGGCACAAGATGTAACGCCCTATTTCTATTAAGCGATAAACCACGCAATTATAATAAATAAATAAGAAATAGTCGTCACGTCTTCGAATAAATCACCAAGTAATCATGCATGAAAATATCTCGACATAAAACGTCACAACGAAAAATCAAAATACATCTCAATAATAGCCATGTCATCAATTATGAAAATGCAACCAACTCATAAATAAATCCCAACATAGGTACAACTCAAAATGAAAGAAATCCAAGACATAAAAGTAAATGTCGTCCTAGATCAGAGCCTCTCTAAGACACGACAAAGCGAAAATAAATGGAGGAAGCTCACGCTATCCTCAAGCACTCACCAAAGCAATGCAATCAACTAATCCTGCACACCATCTACCCATTCATACAAATAGGTAGGCGGTCCACCACAGACCACTAGGGTTAGTTTCACATCAATCATAATCGAAAAGGTAAACATGATTAAACATGCATTAATAATTCATCTCTCATTAATAAGCATTGACATAAATTATTCTCAACAATAATTGCATAAGTATAAGGTTCACCAATTGCACCCAATCGCCAAGCACACAAATACACTAACATGTAATTCACATCAAACACATAAGCAAACACGACTCATCCTAAAACATGCAATGTGTCTAGACCGACTCTAGATACGTGTGGTACCAATTTCATCTATAAGGTCGTCGCCCCTAATGCAACAAACACATCATAACACCCTGCATAGTTGAATACACAAGTATTCGCCACCAACATGGAGATGAAATCCAACAACAACTGTGTGTGAACTTAGGACTCGACAACAACAAAACATATTTTATACGAATTCCACAAATCCACACCAACATAGTCCAATACATGCTCACACCAACAATTCACCACCAATAGCATGTAAGAACAATTCACCAACAATATATATGTACATAGTCATATAAACTCACCAACAACATATATGCACATAAACATATATAACCACCAACAACATATATGCACACAAACATATATAATCATCAACAACATATATGCACATAAACATATATAACCACCAACAACTCATGGAAGAATTTCAAAGTTCGTCTCAAAATGTCACTTTTCCAATATAGTCCATTTTCAAAGCAAAACAATCTAGTTCTCGATGAAACAATTCAAGATCATATTATTAATTACATAAGTAGCATACATACTTAACCCTACATCATTCACTTGAGAAAAACAAGTTTTGGAAAATTGACGTTCTTGGACATTTTTCCAAATATTAACACCGATTCATAAAGCTAAGTCCAATTCGATACAAATGATGTTTCAATAGGATTCAATACATAAGTAGTGATCAAACAGGTCAAAAGAATAGATTTTGAAAGTTCAGATTGATCCCCAAGTACACAAAACGAAAAATCAAAAGTGGCTGAACAGGGTGCTGCTCGCTTAAGCGAAGTCTGGTTCGCTTAAGCGACCAGGTCCTAGTAGCATTTTAGGCTTGTTCGCTTAGAGCTCGCTTACAGCTCGCTCAAGCAAACTTTGTCCAGAAGCAACATTCTCGTTCGCTTACAGCTCGCTCAAGCGAACTGTGTCTAGAAGCGATATGGGCACGCTCGCTTGGGGTTCGCTGACAGCTCGCTTAAGCGAACGCTCATCAGTTCAGAAAAAAAAACTTCAAATTTCAAAACCATTTTTCCCAAACACTCCAATTTTGATCTTTCCACACTCAAAACACGTCCCAAATAATGTTTATAGGTCATATACATGAAAACATACTCAATGATGCACAAAACTTAAGATTAAAACATCTTTTTATCAAAATTCCATAATACACCAAACTTTCATAAATATTCAACAACTTTCATCATCAATTCACCAATAGGCATACCCATTACACCAATTCATCAACAACATGATTCAAGACATCATTAACAAGAAATAATCATGCATTCATTCATAATCCAACAACCACAACTTCATTAATTCATCAATTTTACACAAAAACATAACATACCCACATATACAACTTTTGACATGTAATTTCATCATCAATAACAATTAATCATTCAATTCACATATACAATCATAACATCAACATCTAGACATGAATTTATGTACTCAAACTCAAATAATCACTTAATCACATAATCACTTATTTACTTAAGCACTTATGACAATGGGTAGAAAAAGATTATGTTTGAAGACTAGCCCCCTTACCTCTAACTTCAACAATCCAAGTCTAAGCTTCACTTTTTCTCCAAAATCTTCACCCTCTTCAAGTTTCTCCTTTCCAAACCCTTTCTCTAGCCTCTTCCTTTCTCTAGCCTCTCTTGTTGTGAAATGAAAATATTTTCACCGTAGTTTCTCTCAAAAAGTTGGGGTATATAGTCACACTTCATTGGGCCTAACCCGCCAATTGTTAAATGGGCTCAATTCTAATTATTCCACTTACTAGTCTCTAACTTATTAACGATAAAATAACTAGAAACTACCGGCACTAATTCTAATTACCACAACCAACTAACAAATCACTAAACAATTAGTCCTCACTTAAAATGCTACAATTTACCCTCAACCAAAATTACTATTCTACCCTTGCTCACCAAAAAGACCAAAATGCTCTTCTAACACTAAACCCAAGAAAATACACCCAAAAATAAATAATCACATACAAGCATAAATAAACACACATAAAATAATTAAAAAATAAAATAACGAAAAATCGGGCTGTTACACAAGAAGCTCACCAAGATGGTCATATAGTTGAGATGCAGGAGAAGCGGGACCAGTCTCTCTGCATATATTTTCTCTATTTGGTGGGTATCATGCTTTTCATTGACAAGAGTGCCACTTATGTGGATGTCGCTTATTTGAGGTACTTCAGAGATTTGGAGGTTGTCTCTGATTATGCATGGGGAGTTGCTTCCCTTGCACACTTGAACAGGGAGCTTAACAAAGTATCTCATTATAAGACCAAAAATCTGGCAATATACTTATCTTGGTTGCAGGTATAAATAAATAAATAATAATGGACTTCATGTTTATCCATATGTATGTCTTGATTGTTTGCATACTTATATGTTGACTCTGCTGCATGCTTGGTTGTTTCAGCACTTCAGGGTTATAGGTGTCAGGGATGCATGAGGTGGATATCAGGACTATCAGCATCCATGTGCCTTAATGTATCTACCGATGATGGTCTGGCTTCACCAGATGTTTATAAAGAGCATCTGGATCAACTAGGTCTATATGATGTTATCATATCCCCATATGTCGAACACTGTAAGGTATGTCCGTACGTGCGAGTCAGCCTTTACTCTGAATGCTTCGCCAGTTTGGGTTTGACCAGACCGTCCCCAGATTTGTGACACTAACATTCTTATATATCCTTAATTTGTGACACTAACATTTGAAGTAGATAAAATAGTCACAAGGATGAGGGGTTTGAATTGTGACCCCACTATCTCCACTACTCTGTTTTGTGTCTGCAATAGTACAAGAACAACATATGTGACTACGCTGGAAATTCCTCTATATATGGAATGGATTTCAAATTGTTCCTTCATAGGACAATAACCAAATCAGGCAACATATCATTGGTGATTTGATCAAGCTTCAAACGACTCTTTTTTGATGTGCTGGCAATCAAAAATGTATCTCTCACAACTCTATATAAATGAGTGAAGACTTGAAGAATTGCATGACTCTCACCACAATTTACAAGAGCCAAACCTCTGCTAAAATTGTTTCACATCAAAGTTGACTTAGAATTTTTTAACAACTTTCATATCTTAGAAATTTTAAAGTCTTAAGAGTCTGTATCTGATTTGTATTGTGAACACCACTAATTGTATATCAAGTGTTCAACCTCAAACAATTTTCTTTTTAATTCTGTTTGAATAGAAGTCTCTTGTAGTTGTGCTTGAGCATAGGAAGTCTCTTGATTTTTTTCTTGAGCATAGGAAATCTCTTGCAGTTGTGCTTGAGTAGTTTGAAGTCTCTTGCTAGTTTTAGCAGTGAGCATTTGTAATCAGATATTGATTTTAGTGAACTCTCCTTGGAAGTGCAAGAGGGACATGACTACTTCCGGTTTGTGGAAGAAATCTGTATAATTGCTCCGTGTCTTTCTTCTTTCTCTCTCTATTTACTTATCCGCTGTATTTAGACTTTGAACACTCATCAGAAGCTAAAATCTATCAATTTCTGAACAGTGACTTCAGTTTTAGGAGAAGAAAAAGAAACCACAATTCAACCCCCTCCCCCCTTCTTGTGTTTTTCTCACCTTCAGAATAGATATAGTCTTTGATACGGCCCAAACTTCTAGTCAACTCTAGGTACCTCCTACTCAACAACAACCTCATCAAGGGTCTCTTACTCGTGTGGCCTCAGGATAGGAACACCCTGTTCCTCAAGTATGAGACGTGGAAGTGAGATGGAATAAAACCATCTGATGTATCCATTTGACATCTAAACATCATTCATAACAACAAGTGTAACGACCCGATTTTTAGGATATTATTGTTTTAATTTCTTAATTAATTATTTGTTTGTTTGATGTGTTTGAATTGTTGAGTTAATTGGTTTTGATTAGAAATAGAGGAATTAAGGGTATTTGTTAATTTGAGAGTGAAGGGAATTTCAGTAATTTATACGTGGAGGAATATTTAGTGAGATTAGTAATAACTTTGAAAAATTAATATAATAGAGGTAAATGGTAAAAGAGGATTTAAGTGAAGTAAAACGAGCAATGTTATTTTTAGTCTATTACTTTTTCCACCCTTCTCTGTTCTCGCGCACCTTGCAAAAAATGTCAAAATACCCCTGGTCTGGATTATATAATCCGAACCAAATTCTTAGCCATTTTCGAATTACGAAATCCGAAATTTTACAATCTGTGATTTTTGTGTTTTCATTGATGTCGTCAAAGGTCTCTGTTGATTGTTATATAACCCTCGGATATGCTGCAAAGCAATTGCAGGAGTTATATGAACGGTCAACAATGACCATGACACCATAAACACCCCACTAACCGGCCAAATCTTTGGTGAAACGCTACCGGCCAAAGAAATTGAAGGTTTTCAGATTATATAATCCGGAAATCACTAAATAAATCGGGATTATATAATCTGAACATCACAGGAATATGCTTTTTGGAGTATTTTCATGGAATATGACATAGAAAATAAGTAAAAAAATGCATAAAAAACACAAGTAAGTAGCTTAAAACAACATAATATTCTACGACAGTGTTCGAAGAGGTGCCATGCTTCTTTCCTTCTGCAATGATAGGCATGATTAAAACAGCATTGGACATAATTTTAAAGCTTTCAATCTTCCAGCTTCTGATGATCTTCAGAACCTCTGATGACGTCAGCTTCTGGTGAACAGCTTCTGATGAGAGTGCTTCTGATGACGTCAGCTTCTGATAAACACATTTTGTTCCAACATATTGTGTCATGGCTAATGGTGTGGTGGCATAAGGGACTGGTGAATGAAGTCATTTGGAAGCAATTATGGCGGAGGTTTATGGAGGGTGGGTTTCTCGTCGTAGGCGTGGTAGGGAATATTTTGAACATGTTTGATGTTGTGAATTTTATGTTTGAACACTTGGTTTGTAACCTTTGAATAATTTCTGTTTTAAATGTAATGTTTAAAAATTGTGTTGTTTCTTATCGTTTTTTTTAAAGTATTTATTTTATACGATTACGAATGTGTGTTTATATCAAATTATTGCCATATGTATCTCTCAGCCAAAATACAATGTTTATGCCTCTGTGCTGAGATAGTTTGGATTATATAATCAGAAATGTTTTATGACATTTCAGATTATATAATCCAAAAAGTGCCTTTTTTTACTCAATAACTTGTCATTTCTGAGGTGTTTGACACTCTTCCGATTCTATAATCCAAAACCGACTAGAAGAGTTCGGATTGTATAATCTGAAACGTTGTGTTAACTGAGACCTACACAAACAACTCCAAGGTGCTTTAGGTTCCAACAATTTATGAAGTGTTCGGATTTTCGAATCCAAATTCTTGTTGGATTACAAAATCCAAAGAAAAAGTATTTTTGAAAGAAAAAAATAGGGTGCGTGAGAATGCAATAGGGTGAAAAAAAAGTAATAGTATACTAGTATAGGGCTACATGTACCCAATTTGAGAAGGCCCGTAATGATTGATCCAATTTGAGAAGTACAAACACTAACATCACAAAAGTAAAAAACCATTGAATGAAACCCTAGGCGTCGTTTCATTTCATTTTTTTTGTCTTGTTGTTTGTTTCTTTAATCTATACGCCTTAAATCAGAGAAACATAATCAAACAATAAACCCTAAAAAAGCATATTTTAGTTATAAATTTCTATTAATCTTCATCCTTAACTTTTTCGATCCAAAACCATGGTCATTGTAATTTGCAAAATTTTGATTCCTTTTCATCACGTAAACCCTATTTTTCACCCTTTCCTATTTATCAAATTTTGTTTCATGCTTCGTCTTTGGATTTGGTTTAGAAGAATATAAGGTAAGATTTAATTTCTCAAATTTCGTTTCTCTGTTCCATTTCTTGTTCATGTTTCGTCGCTGGGATTTGATGCTAAGTTTTGTGTTTTATATCATATAATACTTGTTATAACTATGTCTTAGGTACTTAGATCAACAATCTTTTAACTGTTAAACACCTAGTAAAGTTCAGGGTTTCATTTTTTGTTTTACCTTTTTTTTTAAAATTGTTTTTAACTTTGAATCTTTATAATCTTATGTTTTTTAGAAACAAACATTTTCATTATGTTTTAGGTTCCTCTAACAATCTTCTTACCATTTGAAGCTCAAAGCGTAGATTTAATTTGGATAAATTCAATGTCTTTTGAAGCTTAAAGGGTATGTTTCAATTTGGATAAATTTAATGTTTTGAAGTGTTTTTTTATTCTAAAGTAACTGCTAACTTTTCTTCTCTTTTTTGTGTTTGTTTGTGGCTTGAAAGATGGAGGCAATAATTAAATTAGCTTTGGTTGGAGGAGATTTGGAAGCTTTGGACATTTGTAAGTTTTATGGTGATTTGCATTTATTTTTATGAAAATGAAAATTGTTATAGACTAGGCAAAGGATCAGTCCAGATTAGGATCAAAGTCCAACTGATATCGTACGTAGGGCGGACCATATCATGGGCATGCCCTATATGCAACTGGATCGTGGTTTGGACCCTCAATTTGGATCGTCCAGTATGTATCAAATGTTGTGATTATACCTTCATATCAGTACAAGTGTCTGATGGGGACACCTATCCATGTAAAGACTTAACAACCAACAATCCTTCTCATTCCGTATAAATACTAATACATAGTGTTGTCTCAGGTATCTCACTCTTTACTCAAATATTTGCCTCACTCTCTTAACCTCACACTGAGTTGAGTGTTGAAGCATGTGTAGGTACACCACCCCCTCCAGCGGAGCAAGACTCCCAGAGGAACGCCAGTGGGTTCACGATGAATTCCTCCCTATATACAATCTTTTTTCATGAATAAGATGATTAACACTAGCTCATTCCACCACAACATTCACAACGATGAAGTCCAGATTCAACAACCAGACGGTACCATAACATCTTTCTCTCCCTAGGAACGCACTTATAGAGGCCTTGGCATTGTGCTCTCTCTAGTGAGATTAGAACCTGCGACTACTACGATGGTGGGTATTCTAGTGGCAAATTTGATTCCAACTCTTCAGCCGATGATAAATCTTCCATCTTTGGTACCTCCGACGCTCCAAGTGACAGACCAAGATGGTGAGATCTAGGAGAATCCATCGACAAACGAACAATTGCTCCATGACCTCGATGTGGCGGTGCAACGTCATTCAAAAATCATAACAACCTAAGTAGTTGAACCAAACCTAGAGCAAGGCAAAACCTTCACCATTCCAATAATTCCAAGAGTGTCACCACTCTGACCATCAACGCGAGGACAACCCACATTTGTCCCAAGCAAATTCTAAGAGATTCTAGGATGAAGGAAAAAAGAGAGGAAGAGACGAGGGTCGTAGCCCGTTGTCATAAGAAAAGAATTGTAGTAAAGAGTGTGGTGATGACGTATCACCCCCTCGCAACCACCATCAGTTTAAATATATGGACGATGAACCATCCATAAAGAACGTATTTACCAACATGATCAATGATTATCTGATGCCAAAATCCCTTCAAGAGGCACTCAACATCAATTTCTATGATTGGACGATGGATCCTGATGACCACATCGAGACCATGGATACATTGTTGTCATTCTAAGATGGTCGTGATCAGATGGAGTGTAAGTTGTTTGTCTTGACCTTGTAGGAATGAGCTATGACGTGGTTCAATGCCCTTAAACCTTTATCTATTAATTCCTACTTTGAACTATGAAAGAAGTTCGAGTCTCATTTCACGGCCTCGAGGAAACAACTAACGTCTGTAGGCAATCTAATCATATTTTAGAACAAAGGAAATCCTATAATGGGATATATCATGAGATTTAAAAAAGAGGTCATCCAAGTTAAAGGCGCATATGAGAATATGAAGAATTTTTTGCTAAGGAAAGGTTTGATGTAGGCACCAAGTTTGTTAAACACATCTTCCTAGAACCACCGAAGGACTTTAACATCTCTTGGGTCGGGCCAAAAGATATATATGGTATGATGAAAAGCTTAAGATTTTTATTTTATTTTGTAAAAACTTGATATCTGATTCAAGTACTGACTAATTTGAGGGGACCAATCTCATCGCCCACTTGTGGGGGGCCCCATTTAAAGCCAGATCATAGCTTTGTATGGATTTATCCCACCAAAATTGGCATCAAAGGGAATTGAACCTGTGACCTTGAGAGGGACAAACTCCAAGATCCCAAGCCAACTCCAAGTGGGTTAAATGCTTAAGATTAATAACACGATGATAACACAAAACGAGAAGCAAGGGGACAACTTAGTGATAAGAAAGTTGGCAAGGACCAGGAAAGGTCTGGCAAGCCTAACATAAGGTATTGCCAAAGACACGAAGAGTACATTCATCTCAACACTTCACGAGAGAACATTCTTTAGGAATACACGAACGTAAAGTTTAAAGAGAAATGAGTTTATTATCCAAAGAATCACCACGATCGCATGCTGGCCGACATATCCAAATATTAGAGGTTCATGTTAGTATCTATTGTGATTAAGCAAGGAATCTAGAGGGGGTGAATAACTTCTTTTTTGATAAAGCATTTGTGAAAGCGTAGTTTTGAAAACCTTTGGAAAATATTTATGATTGTTGAATTTATACTAACGATAATACTAAATCAAGGTGTAACAACAACAATTCAACTATGAATAATAAATTCATCAATGATTTGTATTTGTTAAATCAACAATCAATACACAATTCAAATCACAAAAATAAACTATCTCAAACCAAAACAATTGATAACAAAACACACTATCTAAGAATTTGAATACATGATATATGAATGAATTATTTAGAAGTTAATTTCAAAGTTTAATTGTGAATGAGTTGAATGTTTATAAACCTAAATCAAGGAGATTGAGATTAGATTAATGCAAAATTAACACTCACAATTAAATAGTAATGAATTCATTCAATAAATTCATGTATCATAATTAAATTACTGAAAGTAAAAGAAATGGAAAGAATAACACCAAGGTTTATAGAGGGTCCCCCTTTTTGTCCTCGCTAGGGGTACATCCTCTGTTCGTAGAAGAATATGTCTCTTATGCGGGCTTCCACTATGATGAAAATGTTTACAAGTGTATGATTACAAAGATTCCTTTGATTCCTAATCTTCTATGCTAAGCAATCACACTAGATTCAATCTCAAGTCATCTTGAAATTGGAAAGCCACAAGGTATTTGAATCTCAAACTTGCAAGCAAGACTTTGACCTTCTACTGCGAAAAAACATTTTTGTTATGCCCCCACTTAGATCTCGTTGAACCTTGAACTGTTGAGAAAAAACCCCCACAATTACCTTTGGAGATGAAAAGTATCTTTTTTTTTCCTTTATATCCTTGATGCCCCACCAAGATCCTTGAAAGAAACCAAACTTACAACTACAACACCTTAAAAATCTAGATCTCAAATCCTACAAAAGTTCTTAGAAAAAGTGTTTAATCTGAAGAAGTTGTAGAAAGAGAAAGGTTGGAGACTTTAGAGTGTGTTTGCAAATTGATTTTATGAATGAGAGAATGAGTGGGTGAAAGTATATATAGGTAAGTGAGATAGGAGTAAGTTTGTGAACGTGAGAAAAACACATAAGAAGGGGGTTGAATTATGTTGGTCTTTTCGACAATTTCTTTTTTCTAAGTTGTCATCGCGATTTTCGGGTTTCAAGTCATCAATTAGGCTTGAACCTTTCAATCATTGATGTCTCTATTTTTTTTGGGGAAGGGTAAAATTGAGAAAACCCTTAGAAATTCTAAGTTCGGGGCAGTTTTCGCTACGAGAAGGTGTTAGGCACCCGCAACGACTATAGTACTCTATAGGAGCCGTTTTTTCTAATTCTATGTTCTACGCTTTATTTTTATGCTATTTTTTGAAAAATGTTGATTTTAAGAATGGGGAGGAGAAAGTTTGGATTTTATTTTATTGGACTTGGAGAGATTTTGGTCTCTTGCCTACATACCCTTTTAAGGGATCAAACTCCATGTAGTTCTCTTCCAAAAAGGTTTTTTGTGGGTTAGTTTGCTTTTAATTTTGAAAGTATTTTTGAATAAAAGATAGGAGGCCTCAAAGGCATGAGATTAAAGAAACAAGTGAGGTTGGTCCAATTATTTACAAAATGGTGGAAGTTGAAGATTAAGATCCATTTATATTTTTGCTTAAGAACATAAAGGAAAAATTGTGGAGTTTTGACTCCAACATTTTTGTAAAAGGTTTTCAAGTGATGTGTTAGTTACATTTTTTTGAAAAGAAAACATAGAATTCCTCTAAGTTTCACGCTTCCTAAACATACATCTAGCGGTAAATCATGCAACGTGTGTGCGTGTCGGTGCGTGTGTCGGTGTACATCATCATAGTGTCCATTGTCCTTTACATTGGGTCCTAGTTTACATTCTATGGTCTTGCAAGAAAAGAAAGCAAAAATTAAACTAGAATATTACATGAGAACTCTTAGAACATTGCATGAAAGAGTTAAAGGAAGGAATGGGAATGAGATGAAATGCTTAGTATGCAAGAAACATAGAGTAAAGTGGTTAGTAAAACAAGATAAAATGATAATACAATACTAAACTTAAACAAAAATTGTAAAACATCACAAAACTGGCATCAAAAATCACACTAAACAAAGTTGCAAAATATCATACAATTGTAATCAAAAATCAAACTAAACATAATGGCAAAATATCACGCAATTGTAATCCAAAATCAAACTAAACATAATGGCAAAATATCACACCATTGTAATCAAAAATCAAATTTAACAAAAATGGGAAATATCACAAAATTCAAGTTTTAACAAAATTGGGAATATTGCACAAAAACAAAAGAAAATCAAACTTGCCGAGATTAAATATAGTATCATGCAATCAGAGGGGATCATATCACAAAATCAAATGCCAATCATCAAGATCAACTGACAAGTATTTGGGTCAAAAATCATGTAAGAAATTTCACCAAAAACACCAAAAAAATGTACAAATCAAATAAAAAATTTAGCGCACATATTTTTTCATCCATATCAAAATGTGAAAATACCACGAAACAGTTAAGAATGCACCAAGAAACATGTGGTAATTTTTTAGGAATTTCCACAAGAAAAACATAGTGCACTGGGGTTCAGGTAGCAAGATAATAGGTACAATTAGCACAAGAAATTCAAGAAAACAAAAGAAAGCTCAAGGCCCACGGTTCTGATGGATCCGGATCAAGCTGACACTCTAGGAGCGTTGGATTGATCCAGATCCATCTGGATCTTGATCAAACGGCCAACAGTAAGAGAGAATGGACCGGGTTTGGGTCAACCCGGTCCAAGAGCTTATATAAAAGGGTTTGGAACCCGGTTTTCTTCATTTTCAACGCTTGCTCCTCTCTCTTCTCTTCTCCGTTCGAATTTTCTCTGAAAACCTAACCCTAATTTTCAAAATCTAACCCAGAACTTGCTAATCCATGGCTTAATCAGTTCCTACTATCATTCTAGGCATGAATCCGTCAAAAACAAACAGTTTTAGCCGTTGAAACGATGTGAATCTTCGCGTTTTAGTGCATGTTCGAACCGTTCGGATTCTTTGTGTTCTTGGATGAAATCTTTGTGAAAACTTCGAGGATTCACTCTGATTCACACTCGTTGTGAATCTTGAAGTGTTTCCTTGCCTTTTTCAAACTGTTTTTCGTGTTAGGGTTAGGGTTTTGGACCGAACGGCTTGAACTAGCTATGGATTCACATCGTTTGAGGTTCTGTAGTGATTTTTCAACGTGATTAGAGGAGGTTTGAGAGTTACCTGAGTTTGTTATTCGGAGATTTTGGTTCGTTCCTCTGATTCTTTGGTTCGGATCCTCGCTGGTGAGCTTTCTTTCTTTTTCTCTGACCCAACGCTGTGAAATCCTTCACTTCTTTCCCTTTCTTCTTCTCTGATCTCACGTTGTGATCACGCTTGCAGCGCGCTACTTCCGGTGGCGTGCTCGCGTTTGGATTGCAGTTTCACCAGTTCAATGATGAAGATTCTTGTGAATCTCTGAGAACTTGCTGGAAAATTCGTATGAATTTGCTTCCGTTTTGATTCTGTGTGCTGAATTCAGAGGCTGAATTGAAGCTTTCTGTGGAACGGTTCTGAATTGGCTTTGATTCTGAGTTAGGGTTTGATGAAGATCTTCTTCGCGTTCTTGGAATTTTCTAAGTTTGTTATGATTTTGATCCAAACTGAATCAGAGAGAAAAGAAATTTTCTGTTTGTGATGTGGCGCGTGAATGGACCCTGATTCTGACACTGTACACTATTTATAAGCTGCCGTGTGGCATTTGATCCAATGAGCTTGTGACACGTGTACCTTGAACACCTGCGTGGCAATCTGAACTATTTCTGACTCAAGGACCAAAATGCAATTTTGAAAACTTTGATGACTGAAATGCAATTATAAAAAGTACTTGGACTGTTTTTGAAATTAGAAATTGGACTGATTTGCAATAATAAAAGGTATTTGGACTTATTTGCAAAAAGTAAAAAAAATAAAATTGGTAAAAAATGTAATTTGGACAAAACGTAAAGCGCAACAATTAAAAACGACAAAATGGACTAAAACGAACAAACTACCAAAATGAGGTATTTCAAAATACCTCTCTGCCCAAAATTTGTTTGATGTGAAAAGACCAAAATGCCCCTATGGACCAAAACGACTCAGACTGATTCAGATGCAAAACTAGGATGATTTTTGGACAAAATTTGATTAATGACTCATGCAGATAAGTTGAAAAGACTCAGGGACAAATTGTAGGGACTGAAAATGGGTTCCACTGCGGGAAATGACCAAAATACCCTTTTGTATGATTTTATGCAAAAAAATTGGAATAAAATGTAGGAAAACATGCAATGGTCCTAGAGACCCTTTTAAATCGCTTGTAATGCAAGAAAACACTTTGGATAGATTTGAATGTAATAAAATTGGAGATAATACAGTAAAATGCGCGTTTGTGGCACAATAAAAGTTGTAAAATAGACACCGTGAATTTGAAATGATTGGAAACAAAAAGAAGTTTGAACGAGTATTTTTAGGTCCAAAATGAGGGTATGACATAAGTGTTTAATACAAACCTGGACAGAATATGATGTTACAGATTCTGACTCAGTTTGAATGTAGCGGAAATATAGAACACACAGATAAAAGATAGAGTCAAAGAGAGAAGAAATACACAAAACAATTTAACATGTTCCTCCTACAACACATGAGTAGTCCAGTCCCCTTGCACTTCTAAGGGATTTTACTATAATCAATCTTGATTACAACTTGCTCAAGGAAACACCAAGAGACTTCTCAATGCTGAAGCACACAACAAGAGACTTTTATGCTCTGGGACTCTACCTAAAGACTTCTTTGCCCCAACTGCAAACAAGTTAATTTGTTCTCGCACTCTTTCTAACTAGTGAGTGTAAACTGAACAAATGAACATACTCACTCCTTAGGATTTCTAAGATATAAACTTGAAAATAAATCCTAAGTGTTTTGCGCTATTTGATTTGACAGAGTTTTGACATAGAAAAATAGCAGAGTCTTGTTACTTCTTCTTAAGGTCTTCAACTCCTTTTATATGCAGTGATTTGAGAGACGTAGGAGAAGAGTGTCATCGCAAATAGAGTCGTTGAGAAGCTTTTATCACGAACGTTGGCCCTTTGCCTGATATGGATATTTCCGTTGGAAAGTACTTTGAATTTACTTTGCTGAAAAAAGAATTATTTGTTGCTTTTTTCGTTACTGGTGTCCTTTATCTGGTTGTACACGTAGACGAAAGATGACAAAAGAACTGCTCTATCAGATATTGTGATAGAGACAGCTCACAAAATAAGACAAAAGCTTACGTGGATCCTAGGTCCCTCAGATCCAAGTAGCCAGCCAGATTCTGTGTCTGATGTCCTTCACATAATCTGTGGAGATCACTCCCCAGCTTCTGTGAAGCATCCATTTTCTAAGGACGTTGGCTTTTGGTTGACCTTCCAATAAATCTTCCACCATAATCTTCTAAGCTTCCCAATCCCTTTCTGATGCTCTTCATATGTTCATTCTTTATGATAAGTAGATCCTACACACTTGAACATCTGTTAGTATAGAAATTGTTCTTTAATACTTTGTTATCATCAAAACCCAAGAGAACTTGTATGAACCATTCTTGTTCTAACAATTTGGCCCACAATAACACTTTTCTTAAATCGATTCAATAGTGTAAAATATGAAATCTGGGTTGTTGCGAAGATTGAATAGAATCAAAGAAACTTTGAATCGAATCAAATGAATAGATTTAGAGAAACCTTGAATTGATTCAATGATTCCATATAAAGATTGAGAGAAACCTTGAATCGATTCATATGATTCCAGATGAAGATTAAATATATTCAAAATCAATTTTCATGAGCAAAATACCCGAGAGCTTGAGTGATTCGATTCAAAATTTACATGAATCAAATCTAATCCCTAAAAAATAGATTTTGAACAAATATTCATGAGCCAAACACCCAAGAGCGTGAATGATTTGATTCAACATATGCAATGCAATATATGAATCAAATCACTGAGAATGGATTTTGGATAAATTGAACACAAAACTTGACTCCAAACTGCACAACATTTCTAACAACACACTTGTGCGAAGCATGTGATCTAAACTGAAAGGATGATTTACAAAAACTAATGACATCACTCAAAAAATGAATTACTACTTAATCAAAAGATAGAACAACTTTCACTCTCCTCTTTTTTGTTGATGTCAACTTGAGTAGTTTTTTTATAAGCATATAGCACAACTCCCCCTGAAACTTAGCATAAGAGAAACAAAAACAAGCAACACAATCTCTCTCTTTGACACCAACAAAAAGGGAGATGCAACAATATTGGAACTAGGCATCTCATTTGTGAAACAAAAATTAACAATTTGATGGAAAACATACATAGATTATGTCAAAAAATAATTACAAGTATGCAATCGTAATTGAATACAAGTAAGCATGCAATATAAGCGCTTTAGATATGAGAAAGCATGCAACATAAGACAAACATACACACAAAACACATGCGCAAAACTACAATTAAGGCATGCAAGATTTACAAATAAAATGATTATACACATATAGAACTTTGATGATGCATAATAACATAACAACACATCTAAAAGGTAGGTAAGTAAACTTATAAGAACTAAAACTTATGGTGAAGTGCAACAATCAAACAAGAAAGTTGCAACAATCAAATTAATGATGCACATGAAGATAAAATATGGGAACGAGTAGATAAATAAGACATATACCTTATTTCTCATAATGAGCCAAAACATATTTCGACCTAATCTAGAAATTACTTACTGAATACCGAGAACCTAATTTTTCTTCCATGCGCTTCTAGGATGATGTTTAAGGAGTGGTCTCTAGTGAAGATCCAAACGTGATAAGGTCGTGGTGAGGTTAATTGTTTGTCATCCTCTTGTATGCCTTCAACACACTTCCACTCAAGATGTCCTCATATTTCCAAGGGGCTTATTGTGGAGCATCATCCTCGACTTGACCCTTGATAAATGTTCCTATAACACAAGGAAAAAAAAACAACTTTTCCTAAACTTTTGGGAGTAAGTAAAAACAAAGGACCTCTAAAATTGATGCGTGAATTTTAAGATATGTCCACATTCCTTTTATGCAAAATTAGGGAATCATGGATACATCACCAATTAAGCGCCTTGAACAACCCAAAAGAAAAATTCCCTCCATGGTTGTAAGACACTCTTGCATTAATCAACTTGGAGCCTTTAAATCCCCAACAAAGGTTGGGTCCTTGGAATTATTTTCCCAACCAAAAATTTTGGGCACATCAACGAAGTAACAAGGATGCCTTTCCGGACGACCTAGAACATATCTAGCCGATCTCATTATAGTGTTATTTTTAGAGATTGAGATTGAGGCGGAGATTGCCGAGAATGTTGGAAGTTGAGAAACTCGCCATTTTTTTTGGTGCAAGAGAGGGCCAAAGCCCTAAACAGAAAACTAACACAATTAAACGAACATTTCTAGACATACAAATCCCAAAGATATCATCAAAGAATAGGCTATTGAGCTCACTAGGAATGGTCTCCAAATAAAATTCTAACATTTCCCTGGTAAGGCAAAAGTTAGTGAGCCAATCAAAATTTATGTTGTCTTTTCTCAAAGTGTGATGAACCTGAATGCGCCAACTGGGATTCAAGATATTTTGATTACGCCGAATAAATGAGCACATGGGTTGTCTCATTCATTTTGCAATTATTTGTAAGGCTAAAATATGGTTTTAGTTCCTGCAAATATGCCTCGTTTTGGTTTTAGTCCCTGTAAAAATTTTGTGTAGTTTTTGGTCCTTGCAAATTATTTTGATTTTGTAGCTTTTGCAGGGACCTTTTTAAAAATCAAAATATTTTACAGGGACTATTTTTCTACAAAATGGGTTCAGTCATCATGTGTCACGTGTGCAAATCATCACAAAATTGGGTCAGGGACCAAAACCAAAACGAGGCATATTTGCAGGGATCAAAAACTACAATTTTTTTTACAGGGACTAAAACCAAAACGAGACATATTTGCAGGGACCAAAACCATATTTTAGCCTTATTTGTAACCATGTCAATAACAAATATTGAGTAACTTTCAACGCACAACTGAGAAATATCGTCCTTCAAAGCCAACTCTAGACCTACGTACATACCCCATATCTCTGCATGAAGAGCATCACAAGTGGCAACCTTGCGGAGAAAACCTTTGATCCATGTGTCGTTAGCATCCCAAAGCAGGTTGCCACAACCCAAACAATCTCCATTTTCTTTGCACATGCCATCACAATTGAGTTTGACCCATCTCTCTTGAAAACATTTGCAACCAATTTTAATTGTTTGGGTGTGTCGAGTAGGCCTAGTGTCGAGTATCCATCCGAAAATGTTTACAAATACAATCTTCAAAGCCTTTTTTTGTGATTAGGTGATTAAATGTCTAGTTTTTCCATAATTGCAATTATTTATGGATTTTCAATTATATAAATTTATTCTTCGTTTTTTTTAGAGGATATGAATGGCTTAATACATGCTTTGGTCCCTTAACTTATTTTTGAATTTCAATTTGGTCCCTTAACTTTAAACTGTCTCAATTTGGTCCCTTAACTATACCTCCGTTTACCCAAGTGGTCCTTTCTGTCAGTTTTTTTGAAAAAACGTTAACTTTGTCCAACTCATATCTACACGTGGGCCTATCATTAGATTACATGGCAAACCTTGTCAACAATATAAAAGGGGTAAGATTGGTGAAAATTAGGGTTTTTTTTCCTCTTTCACCATTCTGTTGGAACAAAGGGTGTTTCACAAGTATACCACTTGAGTTTTGATGATAACAAGGTATTAAAAATTATCAATTGGATATGCTAAATATTTATTCAAGTGTACAGGACCATTATCAAAGATTTATTTACAAGAGGTTCTGATTGAATGAATTAAAGAGCAAAGGAAATTTAGACTGAAGCTTGAAGAACATCTGAGTGAAAGCGCTCCTGGAAAATCAGAGTCAGAATGCTTCTGAAGAAAGAGCTTCTGAAGATGACGTCATCAGAAGCAAGTTCATCAGAGGCAGACTCATCAGAAGCAAATGGTATCCAGAGGCAGAATCATCAGAAGCAAAGATTCTTCAGACACTGAGAAGCGTTGACAAAGTACAGTGTACGAAAAGTACAACCACTATGCCTACGCCTGTTCCTGCAACCACCAACTCTGCACAGTGTCTTCTATACACGACAAGAATAACAGTAACTAAGCAGAAACTTTTCCATATTTGCTGGAATGGATTTGAATTTGATTTCATTGTACAAGCCTCAAATCAAGCAAAGGATCAAAGGTGTCAAATCAGCTTCGGTAAAGAAAAAGTGATGAGCTGGCAGTTTTCCAACGTCTCTCAAACTCTCTATAAATAGAGATGAAGACATGAAGAAAAAAATACAACAATATACATACACGCGAATTGAGTTCTTCTCTCATATTCCAAGTCGCAAACACTGCTCATCAACAACTTAGATAATTCTTACAAAAGCTCACATTTTAGAATTTCTAAGTATTTAAGAAAACAGAGTCTGTTCTGTTTTGTTTTGTATTGTGAATACCTCTGATAGTATATCAAGTATTCAAGACTCTTTTCAATTCTCTGTAATTGTTGTAAAGTCTCTTGCTTGTGTGCTTGAGCATTTGAAGTCTCTTGCTTGTGTGCCTGAGCATCTGAAGTCTCTTTCTTGTGTGATTGAGCAAAGGAAGTCTCTTACTTGTGTGTTTGAGCAACTTGTAATTTGATATTACATTTTAGTGAAACTCTCCTTGGAAGTGCAAGGAGGACAGGACTACTTCCGGTTTGTGGAAGGAACCTGTATAAAATTGCTTGTGTCTTCTTTCTTTCTTGCATCTGTTCTTTATTCCGCTGCTAAGACTCTGAACTCTGATCAGAATCTGAACTCCATCAGACTCTGTATCCTGAGAACAGTGTTATTTTTCGTAAGAAAGAAACGTTTTTGAAAACACAATTCAACCCCCCCCCCTTCTTGTGTTTTTCCCACCTTCAGTTGGTATCAGAGCTTCGGCTCTGTACTTAGCACTTAACCGTGTTACAATAAACGATCGGTGAAAAACATGTCTAGGGATGAAGCTTCTGCATCTGCATCTGGTTCTGGTGTTGGTTCTGGAGCTGCTGTGCATTATGACTACAACAACATCAACAAAAGTGAAAAATCTTCTAATCACAACAAACCACCTATGTTCAATGGTGATCCTGAAATGTTCTCTTGGTGGAAGACCAAGATGTACAGTCACATCATGGGAATGGATGAAGAGTTGTGGGATGTTCTTGAAGATGGTGTTGGTGATCTAAGGTTAGATGAAGAAGGTGCTGCTCTTGATAGGAAAGCTCACACTCCTGAGCAGAAAAAGCTTTATAAGAAACATCATACGATCAGAGGCATTCTTGTGGCTGCCTTGCCTCATAAAGAGTACTTAAAGATGAGTGACAAATCAACAGCAAAGGCTATGTTCACCTCATTGTGCTCACTTTATGAGGGTAACAAGAAAGTCAGAGAGGCCAAGGCTACTATGCTTGTTCATCAGTATGAGTTGTTCAGAATGAAGGAGGATGAAAACATTGAGACCATGTACTCAAGGTTTCAGACTCTTGTTTCTGGACTTCAGATTCTGAAGAAAAGCTACGTAACGTCTGATCATGTGAACAAGATTCTGAGAAGTTTACCTGCAAAATGGAGACCAAAAGTGACAGCCATTGAGGAAGCTAAAGATTTAAACACCTTGAGTGTTGAGGATCTCATAAGCTCCTTGAAATGTCATGAAATAGGTCTTAATGAGCAAGAACCTGTCAAGAAGTCCAAATCCATCGCATTAAAGTCCAGAGGCAAGTCAAGTAAGGCTCTGAAGGCTTTGGAGTCTGAAGAAGAATCTACATCTGAAGATTCTGATGAAGACTCTGAGATTGTTCAAGAGATGGCTATGCTCACCAACAGATTACAATACCTTGCTAAGAAGAACAAGAAGTTTATGAACAGAGGTAGTAATCACAAAAGTTCAAGAAAGGAAGATCAGAAAGGTTGCTTCAACTGTAAAAAGGTTGGGCACTTCATTGCTGAATGTCCAGACTTGCAGAAAGAGAAATCCAAAGAAAAATCTAAGAAAGCGTTCTTCAAGTCTAACAAATTCAAGAAGCAATTCAAGAAGAGCTTGATGGCAACTTGGGAAGATCTGGATAATGAGTCTGAGTCTGACAAAGATGATGCTGAAGATGAAGCTAAAATAGCTCTGGCTTTGGTAGCTACTGCTAATAACAAAGAAGAATCATCTGATGCTGAGTCAAGTACAGACTCTGAAACTGAAACTGAGGTATACTCTAAACTCACTAGATCAGAACTAATTGATTCTCTCAAAGAACTTCTTTGTCATTATGAAAACCAATCCACTGAGTTGAGGAGAGTTAAGCAACGATACATTAAGCTGCTGAAACTCCATGAATCAACTAAGACGGAAATGGAAGCTTTAAAACAAGAAAATTATGATTTGAAAACAATGACTAAGAAGGGTGATAATAAAACCTTGACTGAGCAGGATGCTGCTCTTCAAGAGTTTATTAACACAGGAATTGATAGAACCAAAGTTGCATCCATGATTTATAGCATAAATCAGAACAACAAAAAGGGAATTGGTTTCACAGGAGGAAACTCTAGTGAAGTAATTCTGAAACCTTGTTCTGATAACATCAAAGAAGGTCTGAAAACTCATTTTGTGTCTGAGTCTGAAAAGGCTTCTCATTCAAAATCTAAGTCTTCAAATTCAGAGGAATTGACTAAGTCAAAACCTAAGAGTTATAAGACAAAGGTCACGAATGACTCTAAATCAAAAGCTCCAGCGTTACAGATTCTGAAAAGATCAGAACCCATCAAACAGGTTCTGAAGAAAACAGAGTCTGAAACTCAAAAGCCTAGATTTCAGAGAAAAGAAACTATTTTTACTAAGTCACATTCTAAGACTAAAGGTTTTGAACCCAAAGTCTGGAAGAAGACTGATAAAGAAAAGTTCAGACAGAGTACACAAAAGAGATTCAGAACTTCTAGGACTAACCCAAGAGGACCCATGAAAGTATGGGTACCTAAGACGCAAATTGTTGATGCTGCAGATATGTCTAAAAGGAAATACAAAGCAGAAGTCCTGGTATCTGGACAGTGGCTGCTCGCGACATATGACGGGAGAAAAGTCTATGTTCCTAACCCTGACCATGAAAGAGGGAGGAACTATGGGATTTGGAGGAAACCAAACTGGCAAAATCATTGGTACTGGAACAATTGGTAATTCCTCAGTCTCAATCAATAATGTGTGGTTTGTAGATGGACTAAGACATAACCTACTTAGCATAAGTCAATTTTGTGACAATGGTTATGACGTCTTGTTTAATAAGAACAACTGCACAGTAATCAACACTGATGACCAATCTGTAGTGTTTAAGGGAAAGAGAAAGAACAATGTCTATAAGATAAATTTTTCAGAACTGACTGATCAGAAGGTATTTTGCCTCCTGTCAGTGAGTGATAAGAAATGGATGTGGCACAGAAGGTTGGGACATGCTAATTGGAGATTAATCTCCAAGCTTAGCAAGTTACAACTTGTCAAAGGGCTACCAGACATTGATTATCATTCAGATGCACTTTGTGGTGCATGTCAGAAGGGAAAAATTGTTAAAACTTCTTTCAAATCTAAAGACATCGTTTCTACCTCCAGACCCTTAGAACTACTCCATATTGATTTATTTGGACCAGTCAGTACTGCATCCATATATGGAAGTAAATATGGATTGGTGATTGTTGATGATTACAGTAGATGGAGTTGGGTTAAGTTTCTCAAATCTAAAGATGATTCATATGATGTGTTCACAAAATTCTGTATTCAAGTCCAATCTGAAAAAGAACTTAAAATTCTAAAAGTCAGAAGTGATCATGGGGGAGAATTTGAAAATGAGCCATTTGAAATATTTTGTGAAAAATTTGGAATTGTCCATGAATTCTCTTCTCCTAGAACTCCGCAACAAAATGGAGTTGTAGAGAGAAAGAATAGGACTCTTCAAGAAATGGCAAGAACCATGATTCATGAAAACAACCTGGCAAAACACTTTTGGGCAGAAGCAGTGAACACAGCATGTTATGTTCAGAACCGGATCTACATCAGACCCATTCTGAACAAAACAGCATATGAACTCTTTAAAGGTAGGAAACCCAACATTTCTTATTTTCATCAGTTTGGATGTACTTGTTACATTTTGATGCAAAAGCTCAAAAGGGAATCTTTCTAGGTTACTCTGAGAGATCTAAGGCATACAGACTGTATAACTTGGAAACACTCTGTGTCGAAGAGTCTATACATGTCAAGTTTGATGATAAAGAGCCTGGAAGTCAAATTCCAGAGCAGATTGAAAACAATGCAGGTTCAAAAGAGTCTGATGATTATTCAGAACCTGATCAGACTTCAGAGGCAAATGAAAATTCAAAAGCTGTGACAGCTTCTGATGTCCAAATTGTTGAAACTTCTGAAGAAAATCAAGATGATTCACAGCAAGTTATCCAATCCAAAAATTCATTCAAGTACAAGTCTTCTCATCCTAAGGATCAGATCATTGGTAGCAAAGAAAGTCCCAGAAGAACGAGATCTTATTTCAGACCTGAAGAGTCTGCCTTGGGTCTGTTATCCATGACAGAACCTACAACAGTTGATGAAGCACTAGCTGATGATGGATGGATCTTAGCAATGCAAGATGAGCTCAATCAATTTAAAAGGAATGACGTATGGGATCTTGTATCTAAGCCTGAACACAAGAACATTATTGGAACTAAATGAGTGTTTAGGAACAAGCTGGATGAACAGGGAGAAGTAATCAGAAACAAAGCCAGACTTGTTGCTCAAGGATACAGCCAACAAGAGGGCATTGATTACACTGAAACTTTTGCTCCAGTTGCAAGATTGGAAGCAATCAGGTTACTTCTTTCCTACGCAGTAAATCACAACATAACCTTGTATCAAATGGAAGTTAAAAGTGCATTTCTCAATGGAGTCATATCTGAAGAAGTGTTTGTAAAACAACCACCTGGTTTTGAGGATTTAAAACATCCTGACCACGTTTATAAGCTAAAGAAATCTCTCTATGGTCTGAAACAAGCTCCTAGAGCTTGGTATGACAGACTGAGTAATTTCTTGCTTAAAAATGATTTTAAAGGAGGACAGGTTGACACAACACTCTTCAAGAAGACACTTGAGAAAGACATTCTGATTGTACAAATTTATGTTGATGATATCATTTTTGGTTCAACTAATAGATCTCTTTGCAAAGAATTTTCTAAGATGATGCAGGAAGAATTTGAAATGAGCATGATGGGAGAACTGAAGTTCTTTCTAGGAATTCAGATCAATCAATGCAAAGAAGGAGTGTATGTTCATCAGTCTAAATATACCAAAGAGCTTCTGAAAAAGTTTAAACTTGAAGACTGCAAGGAAATGAACACCCCAATGCATCCTACCTGCACTCTAAACAAAGAAGATCAAGGAACTAAGGTTGATCAAAAGCTGTATCGAGGTATGATTGGTTCTCTGTTGTATCTCACTGCATCTAGACCTGATATTTTGTTCAGTGTCTGCCTGTGTGCAAGATTTCAATCAGATCCTAGAGAATCACATTTAACTGCGGTTAAAAGAATCTTTAGATATCTGAGAGGAACAACTAATCTTGGACTTCTTTATAAAAAATCCTCAGATTATAAGCTAGTTGGATTCTGTGATGCTGACTATGCTGGTGACAGGATTGAAAGAAAATCAACCAGTGGAAACTGTCAGTTTCTTGGTGAGAATCTGATATCCTGGGCCAGTAAGAGACAAGCAACTATTGCTTTGTCAACAGCAGAAGCAGAATACATCTCAGCTGCTAGTTGTTGCACACAACTGCTTTGGATGAAACATCAGTTAGAAGACTACCAAATAACTGAAAACTGTATCCCAATTTTTTGTGACAATACTGCTGCTATTTGTTTGTCTAAAAATCCTATTCTTCATTCAAGAGCCAAACACATTGAAATCAAACATCATTTTATCAGAGACTATGTTCAAAAGGGGATATTAGATATTCAATTCATTGATACTGATCATCAATGGGCTGATATCTTCACAAAACCCTTAACCGTTGAAAGATTCGATTTTATAAAGAAAAATTTGAACATGCATTTTGTCTCTGAGTAATGTTTGACTCTGAATGAAAAATCAGACTCTGAAAAATTATCAGATGCTGATGAAGTTTCAGATTCTCCTTGGAGACACTGAAAAGACTCAGACTCTGAAAAGGAATCTTTTTGACTCTGAAAGTACTGGGAAGTGGAAAGGTTAAAGTTATTTTGTGTAGACTTCTGACACGTCTATCTGCATTGGGAAACAACGCTTTTTAAGGGCAATGATGGTTTTTCTTTCTCAAAATTTCTCGCGCCCCTCAAGTCATTAATACGCATGTTTGGCTGTTACTTCTGAAATGTGAAGAGTTGTTTTTCAAATCACTATAAATACCAAACACACACTACTCACTCACTTTCCTACACTTTCAAGTCTTAAGCGATTTCAATCGAAAATCAACTTTCTCTCTTCTCTCAACTTAGAAACCCTAAACCCCCAAACTTCATCTTCTCTAATGGCTTCGTCTACAAGCGGTTCAAGTTCTAAATCAAACACCTCCACCAAATCTGTAACCGTTCCTCTTCCAATGGATTCGTTGGTTGTTCAAATCGAATCACCGGTGGATTTCGCCTCTTTGAAGAGAAACAAAGTTGATATGGAGGCTTATATCTCTGCTCAGAAGATGGCTGGGTACTTTCAAATGTTAAACGGTCCAACTTATGTGAATCTGGTTAAGGAATTCTGGACTAGGGCTGAAGTTTTTGATGTTGATTCAGCCAAGGCACAAGAAAGGGAAGCTGTGTCAAGAAACCCCTCCTTAAGAGGTAAAACAAGAAAAGAAATGGGTCTTGAACCTTTTCATGGCCTTGAAATCAAGTCTGTTGTGATGGGTATCCCTATATCTATCACTGAAGGGGTGATTGCTCAGGCATGCAGGATGCCTCTGGAAGGAAGGTTCCAATGGAACGTCAGCAGTAAAGATGCCATGCTGGACAGCTTTACAAGACTGCTGCTGAAAGGAAACCCTGCAACCAGGTTGGTTGAAATGGACATTGAGCACAGGGTGCTTCTGAAGATCATGAATGAGTGCTTCTTCCAGAAGGGAGGAGGTGCTGACCAACCTAATTCTGATCATAAACTGGTGCTGTATTTCTTAGCTGGATGTCAGCCAATAAATCTTCCAAGATATATCATGCATCATTTATGCTGGGCTGTCAAGGAAGCCTATAAAGGAAAAAGGAAACAAATCCCTTGTGGAAGACTTCTCTCTGAAATCTTCTACCAAGGAGGTGTACTGAGGACTCTGGAGACATTCAATCTAACGTCAGACAGAGTGTTGGGTATCACTACTGGGAGGATGATCAATTGCACATCCCTCTTCAACATGAAGGCCATTAAATCAATCCTCATTGATTCAAAGGATCTGAAGGAGTCTGAAGCCCCTCTTCCATTCATCAGAAATTTTCCTTCTGTTCTTAAAGAAAACAACCCTGAAGCATTATCTGCTTATCTAGCAGCTTTTGCTAAAGAGTCTGGAGAAGCCCAGAGGAAATCTGAAGTTGCAGTGGCCAGAAAGCAGAAGGCTGCTAATACTCAAGCAACTACCTTTGGAACTGTAACTACTCCAAAGAGGAAAAGAGGAAAGGCTTATTCAAACATTGAGGAAAGATTTCAACGAGCTCAGGAAGAAAAAGAAGCTGGTTTTGTTGAAGTTGTCAGACCACTCAAGAGGCTAGCAACTGCGGAGATTGTGATGCCTATGTTTGAACCAACTCCTGAACAAACGAAGAAGAATGAGGAATACTATCAGAATCTCAAAAATGAGAAGAAGAGGTTAAAAGCTCAATGCCGAATTGACAGAGACAAGGCTCTGGCAGCTATAGGCATTGACCATGATGAAGATCAACACCTCATTGAGAAGGTTATTGAGGCTCAGAATTTGGCCAAGAAGCTGGAAGAAAGTGCTGTGAAGGGAGCTCAGAGGGTTCTGCAAGCATCTTCAAAAACTTCTGAAGCTGATACCTCAGATGTTGTCCCTCAAGAGAATGCTTCAGTAGCTGCTGGTCCTCCACCAGTAATACGAACCAGTGTTTCTCTCCCAGAGAGATCAGTCACAGGGACTGCATCAGAACCTACTGCTTCAGGAGCTGCTGGACCTTCACCAGTAATCCGGACAAGTGTTTCTCTCCCAGAGAGATCAGTCACTGGGGTTACATCAGAAGCTGCTGCTTCAGAGGCTGCTACCTCAGATGCCCCCAAGATATCTAAGGTAACTCAGAATCCAATTCCCCCACCTTCTACTTCTACTTCATCTTCTACAGACTCGGACTTGGACGATGCACCTCTAAGTCAGAAATTCAAAATATCCATACCTGTACCTAAGGCCAAACGAACTCTTAGAACTAAAACAACCACTACAAAATCCAAACCTTCTCCTAAACCCAAACCCTACAAAGAAGTCTCAGATGATGTCTACAAAACAATAGGGGAGCTAGGTGAAAGGAAGATAGGTATCTGTAACAAATTACCTGCCAACCATCCCTTCCAACCACCTGTTATCAAACCACTAAATATGCTTGCTCCTGATGCTTCTATTCCACCCTCCTCAACCACAAACTCAGACAGTCCACATGTTGTTGATTCAACAGCTACTGCTGAAGAGCAAGTGGTCATTGAAAATCCACCAACAAACAACCAACAACAACCACCCTCTTCACCACAAACCAAACCTACTGAACAGGATGATCTATCCAACCTTGAAAAACATTATTCAGGAGAACTTCCTGAATACCAACAACAACAACATACCACTGTCAACCAACCACCAGTTGAAACCATTCTAGAATCTGTTATGGAGACTGCGGCTACAGAGTCTGTCCCAGTGACAGAGTCTGAACCCACTGTGTCTGTTCCACCTTCTGAACCAACACAAACCCATACCTCTGATTCTGACCAATCCACATCCTCTTCACCAATCCAAATGTCTGACCAACCTCCCATAAACACTTTGGATTCTGAATACCTGGATGAGCGTCTGGTGGCTCTTAATGATGAAATGCAGAGTTTGGTGCTTCTAAGGAACACTCCATTTCTACCATTTGTTTATCAAGAAAGCTGGTGTAATCTCACGAACAGGGCATTGAATTTCTTTGATGGTGTTGCCCAGAAGTGTTGTGATATTCAAGCTCGCGCCATGACACGACGTTTGCGAGAATCCCACTCCTCTTCTCAACTCCAGAACAAGCCTCTGTTTTTGGCTAATGCTCCGTTCTACGCTGAGTCTGAGTATGTAACAAGAGACTCCAAGGTCTTCAAGATGCTGAAGCAAAAGGTGCTAAAGCAGCAAGAAGAAGCTAAGGCTAGGGAAGATCACCTTCTTCAGAGACAATTAGCTCTCGAAGAAACTGTTAGGAAGCAGTCTGAAGACATCAAGCGTCTGATGGCTCTTGTCCAACAGCAACAGCAACAACCCCAACCCAACCCTTAGTTGCACACCTTGTTTTGTTTTCTTGTCATATGGTTTAATTGCTTGCTTTCAATGCTTTGATACTCTGTACTTTTCTGACTATCTCTTATATAAAAGTTTTTTATCTCTTCACTTTTGTTCATTGCATGTCTTTTACTGTTCTTGCTCTTTTTAATTGATGACAAAAGGGGGAGTAATAGAAAGTATTTAACAGAAACTGAGCCCAAGAATGAAATAAAATTTATCTTAACAAATTTTATTTGAAAACCCTATTTTATCTCATCTGCAATTTATGATACTTTTTATTAAGCTTAAAAATGAACTTAATTAACCTGGATAGGACTTAGGGGGAGCTTACAAACCTCACCTTAAAGAATATCAGACTCAGGGGGAGTCTGAGCTTACAAAACTCAGAATCCTTAAGAATCAACTTGTTAATTAAGTTAACAACAATTGATCTTTTTAAATACTTATGTTTGTCATCATCAAAAAGGGGGAGATTGTTGGAACAAAGGGTGTTTCACAAGTATACCACTTAAGTTTTGATGATAACAAGGTATTAAAAATTATCAATTGGATATGCTAAATATTTATTCAAGTGTACAGGACCATTATCAAAGATTTATTTACAAGAGGTTCTGATTGAATGAATTAAAGAGCAAAGGAAATTTAGACTGAAGCTTGAAGAACATCTGAGTGAAAGCGCTCCTGGAAAATCAGAGTCAAAATGCTTCTGAAGAAAGAGCTTCTGAAGATGACGTCATCAGAAGCAAGTTCATCAGAGGCAGACTCATCAGAAGCAAATGGTATCCAGAGGCAGAATCATCAGAAGCAAAGATTCTTCAGACACTGAGAAGCGTTGACAAAGTACAGTGTACGAAAAGTACAACCACTATGCCTACGCCTGTTCCTGCAACCACCAACTCTGCACAGTGTCTTCTATACACGACAAGAATAACAGTAACTAAGCAGAAACTTTTCCATATTTGCTGGAATGGATTTGAATTTGATTTCATTGTACAAGCCTCAAATCAAGCAAAGGATCAAAGGTGTCAAATCAGCTTCGGTAAAGAAAAAGTGATGAGCTGGCAGTTTTCCAACGTCTCTCAAACTCTCTATAAATAGAGATGAAGACATGAAGAAAAAAATACAACAATATACATACACGAGAATTGAGTTCTTCTCTCATATTCCAAGTCGCAAACACTGCTCATCAACAACTTAGATAATTCTTACAAAAGCTCACATTTTAGAATTTCTAAGTATTTAAGAAAACAGAGTCTGTTCTGTTTCGTTTTGTATTGTGAATACCTCTGATAGTATATCAAGTATTCAAGACTCTTTTCAATTCTCTGTAATTGTTGTAAAGTCTCTTGCTTGTGTGCTTGAGCATTTGAAGTCTCTTGCTTGTGTGCCTGAGCATCTGAAGTCTCTTTCTTGTGTGATTGAGCAAAGGAAGTCTCTTACTTGTGTGTTTGAGCAACTTGTAATTTGATATTACATTTTAGTGAAACTCTCCTTGGAAGTGCAAGGAGGACAGGACTACTTCCGGTTTGTGGAAGGAACCTGTATAAAATTGCTTATGTCTTCTTTCTTTCTTGCATCTGTTCTTTATTCCGCTGCTAAGACTCTGAACTCTGATCAGAATCTGAACTCCATCAGACTCTGTATCTTGAGAACAGTGTTATTTTTCGTAAGAAAGAAACGTTTTTGAAAACACAATTCAACCCCCCCCCCTTTTCTTGTGTTTTTCCCACCTTCACATTCCTCATCTTCTTCATCGTGGGGCATCCTTCTCCCTCCTCCACCATTTGTTTTCTTCTTCATTCTCTAGATTTCCACCCAAAATTTCGAACTAGAGAACAGCTTAACCTGAAATGTCGAACCAGACATCAAGAACTCAATGGGTTCATGAACAGTCATATGCATCTGGATCTGTTGGGTCTAATTTGAGAAGAAGGTCAATACCAAATTGTAGGTGTGGAGAAACAGTTGTAATTCGAACTGTAACTGATGCATTGAATCGTAATTGTGGGAAGAAATTATGGGGTTGTAGAAATTACAGGAATTCAAGTGACAAAGGATGCAACTACTTTAAGTTAGTGGATGAAAGAGAAGAAAAAGATGATGTTATTGATGAAAGAGATTTGTTGATTGAAAAACAGAAGTTGAAGATTGAAAAACAAAAGAAAAAGAAAAACAAGTTGAAGATTGAGTTATCAAGAACAAGGCAATGGTTGATAATGGCTTAATTTTTTGGATTTTTATGCTTTGGGATTGTGTTGGTCTTAGGAACAATGTTAGTTTGCAAAACCACATCCATTTTTAGTGGATTTTATTTGAAATAGGAACAATATGAATTGATGTAATAGTTGGTTTTGTTATGAATGTAATCTGTTTTGAATGAAGGTATGCTTAGTTTGAATGAATGTAATGTTTAGGTTGATTATGAATGAATGTAATGTTTAGGAACAATGATGTATTTTGAGCAGATTTGTTTTGAATGAATGTAATCTGTTATGTTATGATTGCAATCTGTTTTCAATGAATAAAATATGGTATAAAGCTATAACAGGAAAATGCTATATCAGAAACAATGAAGTTGAGTTGCACAATGATATAACAGAAACAATTAAGTTGAGTTGTATAATTGTAAAACAGAACCTGTATTAAATTCACTGCTATAAGATTGAAAAGTGCTTAATAACACATCATTTCATTAAATTCATCAAGCAATGTTACAATTCATCAAAGTAGTAGCAATTTTACAGCACTAAGTGCATTACAGCACATAATTCATCAAAGTAGTAGCAATGTTGCAACACTAAGTGCTTGACAGTAAAAAAGTGCATACACATTGCTAACCAAAAAGACATTCAAGAGTGATTACTATACTACTTAATACCAGTTAACCAAAAAGACATTCAAAAGTGGTTAATAGCACATATTACATTCAAAAAGACTTCTAGTGGTTAATTTCTAAGGCTGAGATGCAGATCCTGCCTTCCTTGACACCTTTCCTTTCTTCTGTGTTGGTTGAGTTGCAGCAACATCAGACACATACTTTCTTTTCCTAGGTGATCTCAATTTTTTCTGAATTGGTGGTTTCACTGCTGGTGTCTGAGATGCTTGTGTCTGAGATGCTTGGGTCTGAGATGCTTGTGACTTTGACTGTGAAGCTTGCACCTTTGAATGAGATGCTTGTGTTTGACATGCTTGTGACTTTGACTGAGAAGCTTGCACCTTTGAATGAGATGCTTGTGTTTGACATGCTTGTGACTTTGACTGAGAAGCTTGTACCTTTGAATGAGATGTTTGTGTTTGAGATGATTGTGAATTTGACTGAGAAGCTTGTAACTTTGACTGAGAAGCTTGTGACTGAGATGGTTCTGCTTGGTCCACAGTCTTTCTCCTCCTAGGTGATCTAATTTTCTTCTGAATGTTTGGTTGAGATGACTGTGCCTGACCTGGTTGTGCATGTGACTGTGATCTTTGTGACTGAGAAGCTGGTGGCTGAGAAACATGTGGTTGAGAAGCTTGTGTTTGAGAAGCTTGTTGATGAGAAGCTGATGGAGGTTGAGAAACTTGTGGCTGAGAAGCTTGCGTTTGAGATGCTGATGGAGGTTGAGAAGCTGGTGGAGGTTGAGAAGCTTGTGCAGGATGTGCCTGAGAAGATTGTGGTTGAGATGCTTGTGTCTGATCTGTTGGTGGTGGAGGTTGTGGGCATGTTGACTTGTTGTGTCCAGTTTGCTTGCACCTACTACACTTAATTCCATAAGTAGCTCTCTTCATTTGTGAGTTATCCCTCATCAGCTCACTTGCATCCAATCTCCTCTTCTTTTTAGGTCTCCATGGTTGTCTTTTCACAGGTGGGGGTTGAAGGTCAGTGGAGTCTGTCCTCACCCATAGATCTTGGCCATTGATAGGGAAAATGATGCTGGAATAACATGCAGCATATTGCTCTTTTTTGAAGATTGATGGCACATAGTCAGCTATCCTATAATTCTTGAATTTCATGCAAGAAATGGCATGACAGCATGGTAGTCCTGTCAACAACCATTTCCTGCAATCACACACTTTGTCCAACAAGTTGACAGCATACTTGTCTCCAGTGTTTGACATATGCATAACTTGTAAATCATGATCTCCACTTTGCCTACATTAAGATTAACCAGATGGTTATAAACATTAAATATCAACATATGAATTGAAATTAAAGATTATTTATCATTATACTCATACCTTACTAGCCAGCTATTGGTATGAAGATTCCTTTTCCAGTTTTTTCTTGATGTTTGGTAGATACTCACCATCAGCATACTTAGCAATTTTCTCCCTATTGATCTGCCACCTTTCCATCATATACACTCTGATATCCTCCAACATAGATACAACTGGCTTGGACCTTGGAACAACAATAACATAATTGAAGGCCTCTGATGTGTTATTCACTAGTGTGTCACACTTTGTATCACCTTTTAACATTGCCCTAGTCTAATGTCTTGGTTCAATTTCACACAGATACTTAAAAGCTTCCTCACTAAGTTTCTTGATTTCCATCATTTCCCTCTCAAATGCATTTCTGTAGGTTGCCTTTGCAGCCCTCCACATCAATTCTTTAAGTTTTTCCCAGGGAATCTCTTCCTAAAGTTGTTGTAGAGGTGTCTGACACAAAACCTCTGCTCAACTCCAGGAAGCAATTTATCAATTGTTGGCAATAGTCCCTGTTTAACATCATACAGTCCAAAAAACCAACAATTATAATTAATAACAATTAATGTATGCAATTAATAACAATTATTTGAACATATTACAAGAAAATAAAATTGTTAGTTTACCTTTTACTGATCACTTATTATAGTATAAGTTTTGCACAATCTGCTCCCACCCAAATCAGCTATGAGCAGCTCCAAAAACCATTCCCATGATTCTTTAGTCTCTCCTTCCACAACAGCATATGCAATTGGAAGTATTTGGTCATTAGGATCCATTCCAATTGCAGCCAATAACGTTCCACCATAAGGGGTCTTAAGAAAACACCCATCAAGACCAATAATGGGTCTGCAATTGAAGAAACTATCCCTACACCCCTTAAAACACACATACATTCTCTGAAAGTGAGGACAAACTATGGCATTAGGATTCTCTAGGTCAGCCTCAATACCTGTATAAGGGGTACTAGTAATGGATACAGAAGATTCTGGGTTGGATCTAAGTAATTCTTTGCCATAGTCATGTAGCCTTCTATATTGCTCTCTAAAGCTACCTTCAACAAATTCAGCTTCCAAATTCTTTGCCCTGTATGCTAAGCTTCTGTTGACACCAATACCCCATTTCTGTTGAGCACTCTGCATAATTGTAGTAACCTGTAAGTTCCTATTCTCACTAACCCTTGTGTGTAGTTTAGATCCTAACCATTTAGAGTTCATCGTCTTAACTCTAAACTCTGGAGCACATGTATGATCCTCTTCAGACACCTGCCTCAACTGCCATGTTTCCTCACCTTTAATAGGAGCACAGAACATCTTCCATTCACAACCTTCACCTTTGCAATAAACCCTCATTCTTTCTTTATCATTTTTCCTAAACTTTAAATCCTTAGCATTCTCTACAGCAAAAGTTCATACAGCATGTTGAAAATCTTACTTTGTCATAAATAAAGTACCCACCTCCCATTTATACTCTTTCATGCTATTTGGCATCTTGAAAGTTGGAAATTTTGGGTTCACCTCACCATCTTCATCACTGTCAGAACCACTATCCAGCTCAGAGTTATAATCTTCCACATCACTTAATCCCTTGTCCCCCACAACACTTGATTGACCTACTTCTGATGCATTGTTAACAGATCTCCTAAGTTGTTCAATTATGTCATCTTCAAACACAGGCTCTGCAATTGTTTTCTTCTTAGGTCTTCCTCTTCCTCTCCTCTTACCATAGCCTCCCCTCTTCTTTTTCCCCTTCTTAGCAGTAGCAGACCCCTCACCTCTTATGGTGTCATCTTGAACAGTTGCTTCATTCCCATTTTCTTCATTCACACCAGAACTTTCAACATTCACAGTTGGGTCATTAAACAAAGGCTCTTCATTTAAGGTAGTAGATGGTTTATTAACTTCATTCCCACCTACCTCACTGTCTAAATTGCCTGTTATACCCACCTCATCATCTGACTCACCAAAATGTACCTCCAAGGCACTATCTTCCTTCTCAAAAGTCACATTACCCACCCAATCTTCATTACCTAGCCCATCTCCATTTACTTCTTCATTCACTCCTGGCCCAACCTCATGCTCACCAAACAAATCATTCTCATCCAACACTGGGCCTAAGTCATTTAAGTCCAACTCAGGCCCATCTTCATTCACATCACACTTGGGACCACTTACACCACTATCAGCATTTTTACCTTCAGCAGTGGGACCTACATCAGTGGGACCTTCACTTTTCTCATTAACAACATGTGGGACAGGTGGGGCCATACAAGGATATTCTATCAGTGGGTTAAGGGCTACAACATCAGGTTGTGCCATAGGGTGGACAGCATACAAATGGACCCTATCATATTGAAGTGCAATACTATGCATCCTTCTACAACCACTATCATTATTCAAAGGAATGTACCCATCTTCTAAAGCAGGATCAAAATAATGCAGAGACTTAAGACTAACATAACCACATCTTTTTAAGGTTGATAACAAAGCAAAATAGGAGAAAAAGTCTGGGTCACAATCCAGTGTTTCTACTGGTGCTACATAATCAGGGTCCATAAAGCTACTAAAATCCCCAGCATGATGTATCACACACTCAAAGATTTGGTCCATCTGTTTTTTACCATTAATATACAAAAGAAATAAACCTTAATCAGATTTATGCACAAAATTCAAAATAATTGGACCACACACCACACAATAGTATAAAACCCTAATTTAACATAAAGAAATGCAACACAACAGCTAAATATCCACGTTTAAGAAGGAATAAACAATTATTAAACTAAATCCATGCATACAGAACCATAAAAGGTATATTCTTCATTGAAATTTTTCAAAACCCTATCTAATTTTCGCAACCCTAATCAGAGAAACAAACATGTTTTAACTTAAGATTCGCGAAGAAGAAGACAAAATGAACCTTTATAAGTAAAAAATTAATTGAAATCTTCAAAACCCTAGACTTTTTTCGAAACCCTAATCACGAAAAAAAAACTTATTTCATATGAGATTCGCGAAGAAGACGAGGATACAAACCTGGATTTTCGATTCGAGTTCCACAATCTTCTTCGTTGGTTAGTGTTCTTCGATCATCATCATCAATCTTCTCCTTCACTCTCTGCGTTTTTCTTCTCCTTCTCTCTCTACGTTTTCTTCATTCTCTCTCTAACTCCTTAGAAACGTAACGTTATGTCCACGTGGAACGCCTACCTGGCAAAGTTAACGTTTTTTGAAAGAAAAAAAACAGAAAGGACCACTTGGGTAAACAGAGGTATAGTTAAGGGACCAAATTGAGACAGTTTAAAGTTAAGGGACCAAATTAAAATTCAAAAATAAGTTAAGGGACCAAAACATGTATTAAGTCGATATGAATTTGTTCATAGATGTTATTTAATTTATTTATTTTTTAGACCATGAATTTTAATTTTCACATGTCTTATTTTTATATATAAATATCATTTTCATATGTCTTACTATTTCATTATTAAAAATATTTGTACTATTTTTTTGTAAGTAAAAAATAGACTAGAAACAATATTCGAAAAAACACTGCACCTTCTACTCCGGTGAAACTGAACGGTGGCATTAGTGGTGGTGGACGGCGGCGCATAAAAGAGCTGGCGCTTTCGTAGTTTGAGTGTGATGGATCCTCATTTTTCTTTCATTCCACCTTCCCTATCACCACCATCACCTCAACTAAACCCTAATAATGTTCAATCCGATTCAATCCCCAATTTGGACCAAAACCCTAACCCTAACCTCACCAATTACCTTGGTTTACCCGTCCCCAAGAAGAGAAGGCGCGGTAGGTCCCAACGCAATCCTTCCTCCTCCTTCCGTTCACCTCTCAACAATGATCTCAGCTCTTCCGCTGTTGCACCTCCACCGCCATCGACTGACGACTTCTCCGATGACATTATCGTGATAAACAAAGAAGCCAAAGCTGAGGCAATGATCGCACTGACAGCTGGTTTTCCTGCAGATTCGTTGTCTGAGGAGGAGATTGAAGCCGGAGTTATCCCTGTCATTGGAGGGATTGAACAGGTGAATTACACTCTCATTAGGAATCACATTATTGCGAAATGGCGTGAGAATGTTTCCGTTTGGGTTACTAAGGCAATGTTTATTGATTATATACCTCAGCATTATCATTCGCTTTTGGACTCTGCTTATAATTATCTTGTATCACATGGTTATATCAATTTTGGTATTGCTTCCGCGATTAAGGATAAAATGCCTACCGAACCGAGTAAGCCTGGTGTCATTATCATTGGTGCCGGTCTTGCTGGGTTGGCAGCTGCGAGGCAGTTGATGCGGTTTGGGTTTAAAGTTACTGTGTTGGAAGGGAGGAAACGGGCTGGTGGGCGGGTTTATACTAAGAAAATGGAGGTAGGGAGTAGGGTTGGTGCGGTTGCTGAGTTAGGTGGGAGTGTTTTGACAGGTACTTTAGGGAATCCTCTTGGGATTGTAGCTAGGCAGTTAGGTGATGTGCTTCATAAGGTGAGAGATAAGTGTCCCCTTTATAGTGTGGACGGAAAGCCGGTTGACCCTGATATGGATGTCAAGGTTGAATCTGCTTTTAATCGTTTGTTAGATAAGATAAGCAGACTTAGGCAATCAATGGGGGAGGTCTCTGTTGACGTGTCTCTTGGTGCAGCGCTGCAAACGTTCAGCCAAGTGTATAAAGATGCTGTGAGTGATGAGGAGATGAAGCTGTTTAATTGGCACCTTGCAAATTTGGAATATGCAAATGCAGGTTTACTATCACATCTTTCACTTGCATTTTGGGACCAAGATGATCCGTATGATATGGGAGGAGATCATTGCTTTTTGCCTGGAGGAAACATAAAGCTGGTTCAAGCCTTGGCTGAGAATGTGCCAATTTTATATGAAAAAACTGTAAATACAATCAGGTACGGTAGTGATGGAGTGCAGGTTATTGCAGGAAGTCAGGTATTTGAGGGTGATATGGCATTGTGTACTGTTCCGCTGGGTGTGTTGAAGAAAGGGTCTATCAAATTTATACCGGAGTTGCCTCAAAGAAAACTTGATGGAATTAAAAGATTGGGTTTTGGTCTACTTAATAAGGTTGCTATGCTCTTTCCTCATGTGTTCTGGGAGATGGATCTCGACACATTCGGGCATCTTTCTGATGATCCAAGTCGTCGTGGGGAATTTTTCCTGTTTTACAGTTATGCAACTGTTGCTGGTGGTCCCCTGTTGATTGCTTTAGTGGCAGGGGAAGCTGCACATAAATTTGAGAGCATGCCCCCTACAGATGCAGTAACAAAGGTTCTTCAAATTCTGAAAGGTAACCTTTATGTAAAAGCTACAGTATTAATATTTCTTTTCCATCATAATTCATCAACTCCATAAATCAACTAATACAATTACATGATAAGAATAAAGGGCAACCCGGTGCACTGAAGCTCCCGCATACGCAGGGTCCGGGAAGGGGTCCCACCATTTGGTGTATTGTACGCAGCCTTACCCTGGTTTTACACAAGAGGTTGTTTCCAGGACTTGAACCCGTGAACTTACGGTCACATGACAACAACTTTACCAGTTGCGTCAAGGTTACCCCTCCAATTACATGATAAGAATGTTCCCAAAAAATCCATAGATAAAATTACAACTTACAACATAATAAATTGCAAGTCCCTTAAATATTTTTGATTGTTTTGCTCGGTTCCTTAACATGTCTTGGGCTGTCAGTTTTGTTCATAGTATTTTCTCCCTTTGTCGTTTTTAATGGTTACTCTTAGGAAAAAGAGTTGTCTCAAATGATTTGTTACTTTAGAATATCAAGAATTATTATTGAATTTTTTTAACTCCCTTATTTATCTGTATTTCAGCCTGTCCAATATTAATTAGTTTTTTTACGTAACTCCTGCTACAACAAGGGCATTGTAGTCATAAAAGATTATTTTACTTTGAAAATTAGTATAATTAATGTTTTTCTTAAGATATGTGTATTACATTAAATAAGGAATAGAATGAGACAGGTGGAGTATTCATTTTTTTTTGCATGGAATCTCCTGTAAATGCTTCTTTTAGTGCTTAGAGAAAAGCGTATTCAGTGAACTACTTAGCATTTTTCTTGAATATAGAAACTAATCACAATCAGTTTCAGCTTCTCAACTATTTTGATAGGTTCTTCATATTGGTCAGGGAAAGGTTTATTTTAAGCCACAATAATGTGTTCCTTTAGTTTATATAAAACCGCCAATATTCACTTCTGATTCTTAAACAATATTGATATAGTACATGTTTTTTTTAATATTTTATCCAATATGCCTTAATATCATCGCTTCAGCAGTAGTATTTTTGAATTGTCAGAAAAATATCCTAATCATGTTTTCTTAGCTGAATTTCAGTCAAATCAAATTGGTCATAATTTTTTACATCTGATTACTATTTTATTTAAGAATTATGTGTAAAGAAAAATGCTTTATCTGTATGCAGGTATTTATGAACCAAAAGGAATCAATGTTCCTGAGCCTATCCAAACAGTCTGCACTAGATGGGGGAGTGACCCCTTCTGCTTTGGTTCTTACTCTAATGTTGCAGTTGGAGCTTCAGGTGATGATTATGATATTTTAGCCGAAAGTGTGGGGGATGGTAGACTTTTTTTTGCTGGGGAAGCAACTACTAGGCGCTATCCTGCAACCATGCATGGGGCTTTTCTAAGTGGTCTAAGAGAGGCAGCAAATATGGCCCACCATGCGAATATTCGATCAATGAATGTGAAGGTTGAAAAGACGCCTTCAAGCGCTTATTCTTGTGCTTCCCTTCTTGCGGATTTATTTAGAGAACCTGATGTAGAATTTGGGAGTTTTTCTATCATTTTTGCTCAGAAAAATGGAGACCCAAAGTCACCTGCAATCTTGAGGGTAACATTTGGTGAGCATAAAAAGAAGTATCACGAAGTTTCCAAACAAGACCAACAGCAACACTCAAACAAATTACTTTTTCAGCAGCTTCAGTCGCATTTTAATCAGCAACAGCAGCAGCAGCTTCATATTTACACTTTGCTGTCAAGACAACAGGCTCTTGACCTAAGAGAAGTAAGGGGTGGTGATGAAATGAGATTGAATTACCTTACTGAAAAGCTAGGAGTGAAGCTGGTGGGAAGAAAAGGATTGGGACCGAATGCTGATTCTATCATTGCTTCCATTAAAGCTGAGAGGGAAAATCGTAAACCTGTTTCAACCTCTATGGCTCTTAAACCAGGTGAGTGATTTATCTTTCTTTTGATTCTTTCTCCTCTGTTTATGCATAGATGCAGCGATTTAATTAATATCTTCCATGGTCTATATAAGGTGTGTCAAAGCTAAAAGCAGACATTATGAAGCGGAAGATAATCAGGTTTCAGCTGAATTTCTTGATATTCATAAGTTATAGTATCTTGTCATAAAAATCATAAGCTGATCTATTTGATATGAAATTGTAACTTAGTAATATTGATTGACTCAGAAAGGCAAAGGTGGTGAAGAAAAGCAATGGATCCATACCCCATGCAAGCATGAATGTGAGGAGTGCCTCTAAAGTGCCAGAAGAGAGCCAGATAATAGATCAAGTGCTTCCTGATGTGCCTGTTTCAGGTAACTTTTCTATAAAGAAAAAAAAAAAAAGTTGATACTCAGTATCTCCTTTCGAAATGAACCATCTGGAGCTGTGATAATTGCATTATAAATTTTTAAGTTCTTTAATTTTTCTATACGTATCAGTTTCCATATGATATTTGATTTTGTTGTGAAACGCTATTACATTGCCCATTTTTAGAATATGGATCATTAGTTTGGCATGTTTAAGATGAGAAATGAATATTTTGGGGAGAGTTTGTTCACATTTAATTTGCATATTTTAGTGGATTTACACATGGTCAGAACTCTAACCTGAATGCTTACTGAGAAATTTTATTGTTATGCCAATTGCCTTTTATGATATTTGTTATGTTCATGTCAAGCTCTGCGAGGCTTTCCGTCTTTGAAGAGTATAGGCCGTCTGTCATCAGGCAGAATATATGTTCCCCCTTTATTTTATATATGCTGCTAGTTTCATATTTATCATTACAAGATTAGATTTAGGTTAAAGATGAGAAGGTTGGATCTGCAATAGTTCCTCTCACCTGCTCCTTCTCTACAAATAGAAAAAAATAAGAGTTAGCGATATTGTGGGTAGTGGGGTATTAGGGTCTATGTTCTCAAGTCCCTAGGGGAAATATATGGATGAATTAGGCAATTAAAATGTTTTGAAAGATAATTTATCTTTTCCCTAGTTACACTACTTCTACAACAATTTTTTCCTATTAAATGATTGACGGTATCCCTGGCATATTTATCAAATGTAAATAGAAAACTTCAACTTTCAAGTTAGCATGTGTCAATATTTTATTGTAGTTTTCTTTAGGAAGTTATCCAGTTAGTCTTACTGAAATACTAACTTCCAAAATATTTCAGGGAACAATCAAAATGACTTATCAAAGTCAAATCTGTAAATGGATGACATTTCTTCATCTAGCAGGTGAGAATTGCCTAATAAATCTTAATTCTGATGGTTTTTTTATTTGGATTTCAGATGTATTATTTAACTTATGCTTAACTGTTCATATTAATTTGCAGAAAGACTAAGATGTCATTCCGCTTGTTCTTCTGAGAGCTTCAGTCGGATCTTAATGTGTCATTCTTTGTAATTCCTCAGTGGAATATTTGTAATACACCTCTTCATTTTTTTTTTAACAAATGGTATTTCTAAGAAATGCATTTGATTGTTGTTGTAACTTGTAAATTGTTGTTGTAACTTGTAAATTATGTAAAAGAATAGATTATCATCATACTACTAAACGCAAGATCTTGTTAAAAAATTGGAGCATTCCTTGCATTATAAGCAGACATAAATCCTTTTGACAATAAGGCACCCGCTGTTTATGACAGTTTTTTACATCAAGCTTGATTAGCTTTCATTGGTTGTGTTATGTTATTTTCCATTTCAGTGGATCATCTCAGTGCTCTTGTTCAACCTATTATAGAATATGGCTATGACTTGCAAGTACATTTGTTGCTGACGGCACTTTGATGCAATAAACTGCAAGTAATCAACAACGATAACAGTATTAACATTGTTTGGGTCTAAGTAGCCTACCTTCCTGATGCTAGATATAATTGGATTTCAAGACACCAACCTGATCATACTTAATGGATGATAGTTTTCAACAATAGGATTGTTCATAACTGAACTGGTTCACATTAGTTGTCTGATTTTTTTTTTTATATAAAAAAATTGGTTTTAAAAATTTCCTCTCTAACTATTTCATCTCTCCTTCTCACCTTTTTGTCCTATTATCTCTCTCTCTCTCCATCTCCCCCTCTATTTTTCTTCTCTCATGTTTTTCCTCAAACTCTGTCATACAGAGAATTCAAATTCAATTTCTAGGTTAGTGGATCAGCACTGGTGGTCAGCGAAATCACAACAGAATCAAGCGAATTTCATGAATAGAAGTTTGGGGTGTTTTGTTGAGAAATTTGACTTACTTTGAAAACAACTTGGTTAAGTCATTACAGAATATTTTATTGGATCCTTTAGTTTCTCACGATAATGTATTGAGACCGAAAGCAAATACAAACCGATTCTAAACCGGTTTTAAACTGATCTAAAACTAGTTCTAAAAAGTGGTTCAGTTTGAAACCATGTGAAATGGTTCAATGCAATTTGGTTCATAGTTTGGTTAAGTTAACAGAATATTTTAACACCCCTATTCAACATGCTCATGTGTACTGCAAATTGAGACTGGCCACTGTCATTTTTGTTTTGGTACAACTTTTTAGGGAATTAACAAGGGGAAAAGAAAATATAATTTGTATTAATTTTTTTGTTGCTGTTGTTCTTATTGTATGATATATGAGGACATGAAACAGCAAACTGTCTGTAATCTATATTTTATGATCTGAAAACTGTGCTCCTTAAATTTCCATCTTCGAAAGTATTTTACTTGTGTTCATGATCACTTGTGTTAAACGTTCATATTGTTTTAGTTATGGATTTTACCAACTTATTTTATGGAGGACATAAACTTGCAATTGGTTTATTGGAGCACTATTGGTCTTTATGCAGATGGTAAATTCCAAAGTTGTATCATTCATTGTTGATTGTGGCAATCGTGCTCTCAGAATTGGACTGGAGCTGGGGGGATCGATCACCTGGTTGGCTATTCAGTGGGGAATTGTATCTTATTCTTTAAAGCTTAAGTGTGGTTGGTTTGTACTGGTTTCCTGAAACAAAATGTTGTTGAACCACTGCTTGTGCTTTAGCTTAGCATCTTTTATATCTTCAATAAAAGGGCTATTATCTATTGATATAATTCACGATACTGCATGGCTTCACTCTGTTTCACTTTCCTCCATTTCTTGGTTTGTCAATCTGTACAATTATCGGATGCATTTATTTTGGCCTTTGCCCAAAAATTTATATCAATATATATTCACCCTTAAAACGATAATGATAGTAAGATATAACCCTTCCAACAATGCATACTCCATGATTCATAACATATTTAAACATTACAGAATCATTTGAAGTTAACAATGATTGGATCTTCACTCATACAATAGCCAATTTTCAAACATTGCTAGAAACAAGTTGCCCGAAACAGACGTTTGAACAAGTGAAATTTAGGGCAATGATAACATGTTTCTTTGGATTGCAAAATGACAATTTACAATCAACTAATCATTTTTCCAGGGAGTACGGAATGCTGGTTCCTGAGATTAATCCAACATGAAATCATAATTGCTTGAAGTACATTTAACAACATTGTTAATTAATATATTTATTGTATGATTGTTAAGTCAGAGGCAATAAAATACTATACAGCATTATATACAGGCTGAATCATTGTATTATATCCAAAAAATAGCCCAGATAAGGCCTATGCTTATGACTTGCCCAGCCACTCCTCCAGCTTAGCTTCTTTACTAGCTTTAAAGTCATCATATTTTTCTGTCACTGACAATAACTTATTCCCAATATCAATAGTATCACTCTGTTCTGATTGAGATTCATCTTCAATCTGACTTGGCAGTGGCAACTCATCAGCTTTCAAAGATGTACAATTGCCTGCATTAGTCACAGGCAAAGGCACATTAGGGTACAGCTCTGACTTCTCAAGTTGTGACGACTTAAGACTCTCTTCTTTCTGTTTTGAAAACTGAAAAACACTTGAAAAATAGTTGCCTCTTTTTTCACTTCCCTCCTGGAGATTAACTGCCGAATTACTCCAAGAACTCGTTCTCTCTGTCTGAAAATTTGATGCTGAACGACGGAGTATCCCTCCTTTTTGTTGCTTTGATGTCATAGTAGCCAGAGTTTTTTTAATGTCTCCAATCATCTCATCAACTATTGGGAATCCATATTCTTTCATTGATTTCACCATTGCGACAGAGTCCTCCAGATCTTCTGTGTGCAAAGTTGTTTCATGAGACTTCTTAACAACATTGTTCTTAAGCTTGATGACATTGGGCACTGCATTTTGAGTATGCTGTTGGATGAAGAAAAGACCAGCAGATGGTTCATTTGCCACGTATTTAATCATCTCTGCCAAACACTCACTTATCTCCACAAAACCATCGACAGTGGAGAATCCATGCATCTTCCCAAAGACAAATTATTGTTCATCCCTGACATTGTTCAGATAAGAAACATTCAGATAAATTACAACAGAAGAAAACAAAGTAAAGTAAAATTTCCATTCGAAATGCTATTGATACAATAGGCAAATTACACAGACATATGCATTTCATTATTAGTCAGTCTGTGGTAAATACTACAGTTGCTGTAATAAAATGAACCATAGTTTGCTTGCTTGTGTGTGTGTATTAGTAATATGCCACAACAAACAGGTGTGTGGTGTATGAAGCACGGACACTCCTCGGATTAAGCGTGTCTCGGTGTCAGACACGTGTTGTATAATTACACTGAATTATTAGCCGTGTCGGTGTTCGTGTGTGTCCGGTGTCTGTATCCGTGCTTCATAGGTGGTGTGTGTGTTAGCAGCAATATGACACAAGAAACAGTACATGTGCAATATCTTTTCGAAAGCATAGATCAACTTTAACTAAGGAAGGCATTAAACTATGGTTGTTCCCGGTAATGGAATGGAAAAACAAAGAAACAGAAACATGATTTACCTTGCAAATGTATGTATGCCTAAGATGATAAAAAAGTTTATTCGGAATTCTCACATGTAATGTAAGAAATTAATGATTAAACTGTATCCTACATACATACAAATGAAAGAATGTTAGAATTCTCCATACATTAAAATCACGCGTTCTCGCTCGCGTATGAAATTGAAAATATGTGAGATTTTGATGGAAAGTTTAATCGACAACGTACGTACCAGCATTGTTGTTATGATCGTGATCGTGATCGTGATCGTGAGAGCTGTTGTCTCTTCGATTTTGTTTCTTTCTTTCTCTTACTTCTTTCAATAATTGGATTGGATTAATTGTTGAAATCTTAAAAATGACGCACACTAAAAAAATATACGAATTCTAACCTTGCAAGTTATAATTCTTCCATTTTAATAGGCTTTTATCCCTGTAATATAAATTATTTTTAGTTTTTTCATTGTAAATTTTTTTTATCAGATTTCGTTTTATAAATTATTATTTTTTAGATTACCCCCTAGGTCAGCTGACGTAGCACGATGACTCACATTTTTTTGATGACGTGACATGCTAACTGTATAATTTTTTTTATAGGATATACGTTGCATTTGTCATTTTTTTAGAAATAAAAATAAAAAATTCTTAAACAATTTAAAAAAACGAAAAAAAATATAAAAATGAATTAAATTCTATAAAAATGAAAAAAATACTTAATTTTTTAAAAAAAATATGGAAAAATTAATAAAAATTTAAAAAAATCTGGAAATTTTTTTAAAAAATTAATATATATCGAAATTTTCGAAAAATTTATATAAAAAATTTGAAAATATTATCTAATTATTTTTTATTTTGAAAATTAATTTCCAGAATTTTTTTTATTTGAAAATATAATCTAGATGAATAACATGATACAAAGGATATTGATTGACACTAGTATGTGTGTTATGAAATGTTAAATTTTTGAATAAAATAAAGTTCTAGAAATTAATTTTCAAAATCAAAATAATTAGATAATATCATATTTTCAAATTTTTTATAATTTTAATTTAATTCAGATTTTTTTTTTATAATTTTATCGAAAATTTCGATATATATATTAATTTTTTAAAAAAAAAATCCAATTTTTTTTAATTTTTATTAGTTTTTCCAGATTTTTTTTCATTTTGATTATTTTTTCCAAATTGTTTTCCTTTTTTAATCATTTTATTTAAATTTTCGAGAATTGTTTTCATTTTTGAAATTTTTTTAATCATTTTTATTAATTTTCCAGAATTTTTTTTTTTCATTATTTTTTATTTTTATTAATTTTTCTAAAATTTAATTCATTTTTCAATGATTTTTTTATTTAAACAAATGCCACGTGTACCCCATAAAAAAATAAAATTAATTATACAGTCAGCGCGCCACGCCTTCAGAAAAGGTGAGTCAGCATGCTACGTCAGCGAAAATGCACAGTCAGCTGGCCTAGGAGACGAAATCTGACAAAAAAAATTCATAGGAAAGAAAACCAAAAGTGACATATATTACAGTGGGTAAAAGCCTATTAACCCTTCTTCCTATTGACTTCGTAATTTTGTACATAAAATCCATAAATGTGATTTAGAGGTTATTTTTCATGTTTTTTTTTGGAGACATGTTTATCGAGTTAAAACTTAAAAATATGATTTTAATTAGATTTTTCTAACAAAAATGGATTAATTATAAATTTTTAAAACGCAAAAAACAAGACAATTGGTTGTTTTGAAGACATCTTTATGAAAATACATAATAAGACTGCAAAGCTTCGTAGTATTTCAACTACGCCTCAATTTATTTTGAATTTTCAACAAAAAAAATGCAAAATTGTAATTTTGTTATAAATAATCATAAACTCGGGTCAAAATTTATTCCATAATTTTGTAGACATAGTTAAAACATCAGTTTTTCTAGTAACGCCCCGTAATAATCTAGTTACACTACAAAATGGCCAAAATACCTTTATTGTAAAATTAAATTTTCAGAATCAAACCCTTGCTCTTCTGTCAAAAAAATAAATCAAACCCTTGCTCTCATAAACCGATCCTTTCAATGGGACGATGTTACCGAAATCCTCCATTACTGTCCTAAGCTTCAAATTCTTTCTTTTGATAAGATTTCCTGTGTTCATGGATTGTTTTGATTCCTTCTTTTCTTCGTGTGTGTCCTTTTTAAGGCCACAAAATTTATTAAAAAGAAAAAAAGAAGTATAAGATCGGAGGTACTAAAGCCAAAACCCAACGAAACCTGAAAGAAAAAAAAATCAAACACAAACATAACCTCAACCTGAAACTAAATAGGAAGCAAAACCCACTTCTGAGGAAGAGAAGATTAGAACTACCTAATGAACAAACCAACACAAATAGGAACAAACCAACGTAGTAAACAAGAACTAGCAACTTAAAAACGGCTACTATTATGAACAAACCAACGCTAGACCACCAACTAATGTAGCCAAGCAAAACAAGGAATTCTAACCCTACAAACCCAGAACCTATATGAGTATGATCAGGCACGGATCTACATTGCCTTTAATGGGTCAGCTGATCCCACTCCTTCAAAAAATAACTAACCAACAATTTGATATTTAAATGGTTTGAGATCCCTTATAACTAAAAACAATGAGATGTTATAAAAAAATTAGCCACCGTTATGATTGAAATTAGACTGAATATTGTTCACTAACGTTTCTAAGTAATTTTTGGGATATTTAGTCTAGACTAGCTAGAACAAGGTAATTATAATGTGTCTGGTCCATTTGGCATGAAAAACCGATCTACCACAAAATTGGAAAGGAAACCGGAGGTAAACTAGGAGAGTTGGTCAAAATAGCCGTTCCCTTGATTCTATAGGATAAACTGGGTTTACTCTTTTACTTGATTTTTTTAATCAAGAAATTAAAAAATATGAAAAATAATGTGCCTTACAGGTCTCAAACCATCGAAACGTCACATTATATCGTATAAGAGGGGTGATATTTGAACAACTCAAAAAAGTGACAATGTATTCATATTGTAGTCAACCAATCAAATTCACAAACCGAGGTGGAGAAAGAAAATACTAAAAACGAAAAGAAAGAAAAAAAAGTAGTTGGATAGTAGTTTTATACGTGTCGGACAACTTTAGGTTGTTAGAAAAACCATTTGAAACTTCTCCTGGGACTTATATTACAACCAAATCAGAAATAACAAATGAGTCTCCTGGTTTTCATTTTTGTTTTCTTATGCTAGATTAATCAAGCAACAAAAGGGCTCACATATCAGCAACCATTTTTTCCTCACCAGCTATGGATTCAGCAAGGGTTCCCCGAGTCCACCTCTTCAGCATATCTAATGCAGCTTTGGGCTGGTCCATTGGAACCATGTGACCCGCATCATGGACCTGTTTTTATTACACAGTACTTAACTGAATAAAATATTTTCCAGTGAGCATGAGCAAAGCAAGCAATGATTTGGGTAGATATATGAAGTGTCTATTTCTGGACAACATTCAATGTCATTGTACTACAGAAAAAGTAAGTTTATATTTGATCATGGCAATAAAGTATGTAATTTATCTCCCGCACGGTATAAACATTCAGTAGTGTGAGTCACTCCCAATTTTAACATTCTGGCTTTAACAGAAAAAACATTTATAATCCTTTCTACTTTTGTCACCGCTAATGATTTGGATGCAATGTTGAAATTGGGGTGAATTTAATCAGCACTGCTGAATAGCGAGTCCTGTTACCGGTGCTGATTAAAAGTTGGGGGTATTTTGCAGGTAGAGTAATGCTGAAGTAGGCAATCTATAGTTTACCCTGTTTTCCGTGTAAAGTGTGATTAATTCCGTATAGTATTGGTAGTTTTCAGTTTCTCTACATAAGCATGTGTCTAGACGTGTATGTGTGCAGAGAGAGAAAGATAGAGACCTTCAGGAAACTCAGAGGACCGTAGCTCTTCAATATTCCAGCTTCTGATCCATTAACAACGAAGGGAACATCAGGGGAGGCTACAAATTCTTTCTGACCAGACCATTTCATGGCATTAACCCATCTTGAATTACCTACTCATTGAAACCATACCATGAGGAAAAGGTCCATCACCTCATTATTCAAAAGATTATAATATGACATATTAAACTTCTCAACAAATCATAAATATATCAAGTGTAAATACTTACCAAGCCAGTTGCATATGAGATCATATTCCCCAGCATAAATAAGCAAATCGATTCCATCCTCAAGAAGGATGGGAATACCAACTTCAAGATTCCTCATCCAGTCCACCAACATGGCCATATAAACTTCAGTGCTACAAGAAACAAAACGAATTTTGCCAACCCCTAGTGAATCCCGAACCGATTCTTGGTTTAGAAACTTTTCCATGTTTGAAAAATCATAGCAGAGGCTCCCCTCACACTTCTTTCTGATATCATAGTACTGCAACAAAAGTTTATAACAACTAATAAAAATTATGAAAACACCCATATATTGCTTCAAGATTGCAACTTCCATAAATATGGGTTTCTTCGGACCTATCATCGAAGCAGCATTAAAGACATTCTAAACATTTGTGATAAAACCTCTTAATTAAAAACTATTGTGCTCTAGCGCAAGTAGTTGATGCAGTGTGTGAGCGTTGTAAATTCCGGGGGGTACCGAGTTCGATTCCTATTGAATAAAAAAAACTCCTAATTAAAATATCCTCAACTGAGAAAGATTTAAAGGAGGTGTGTACAAAACAGACTTTGGGTTTGGAAAATGATTGATTATCAGAATGAGTACTTAGTGTTGGGAGTGCAGATCAATTAAACTGTTCCAAATCCTGATAAATTGATTCCTTAGAACTCTCCATGTGGTATACGGTATTTTAGCATCTCTTTCTCCAAATAGATTGCTTGAACTGTATATCTTTAACTGTGCCTCATTCTCAATAAGCTTTCATGTAAGGCCTCTGTTACAAAAATTACTAATGAGATGTCAACTACACGGAAGAGGAGGAAATTTTTTACTCACATTTACACCTCTGGCATGTAACAAGATGTCATTGAAAATGAGATTACAGGCTACATTTGCAGTCAGGCAAGCAATCTTTCCATCGGTGCCTGAAAGGATTAAAACAAATATTGAAGATAAATGTACCAGAAGCCAACCAGGAGAAGATTCTTAACAAGAGGGAGCATTGGTTTTAGAAGAGAAACAGGTTTGGTCAAAAACAAAAAAAACAGGCAGTGATTCTAGACAATTTACTTCTGGTGTGAATGATAAGGAAATATTTAGGGCACGTTAGATTTGTATAAAAATGAAGGATAGAACAAAAGGAATTTTGTTCAAAGTTTGGTTTTAAAAATATCGGCGGGACAAAACAAAACTAAAGATGAAGCATTAAACAGAATTCTAAATTTATTGTTCACTAATCTACAAACAAGAAGAGTAACCAACAGTAGTTTTATGATTCAATTATTTATCCCTTTGCGTTTCTGTTTGAAAAGTCCCTCAGGATGCATCAAATGCAACCTTAAAGTTTACATGATCATTGGAAATCAACAAACTCGTGCTCTCAATATAAACTTCCATAACTGAAATTGCAAATGAATTTTGTAAACTTTCCAATGATTTAGAATCGGATTTAGTAATCCACATTTTATGCCAACTATATTATACTGGTAAAGAATATGCAAGATATATCTGTAGTTTAAATATATACATGTATGAGTGTTATAGAAAGTAGTCAGCAGCACCGTGGCAGGTGGACTTCATATGTCAAGAAATACAAATGTAAATTACCGCATAGCTTTATTGCCAATTCACAGGCTGGAACCAACACTTTGCCAAGGAGGGCATGTGTAACCTTTGTAATTAAGCCCATCTCCAGTGCATAATCTGGGTAGGCTTTATACTGAATTGCAGGATTAGTAAGCCCATTACCAATGGCCAATCCCTGTTCAAATCATTAAAAATAAGATACACTGGTTTCCTATATAAAGTCAGAATGTTTCACTATATGATGTAACAGAAAGAACCTTCAAATTTATATGAATTCCTTCATTAGCTTGGTTTCCTTGACGGATACGAGATGCTAAAGCAGGAATATAGTGTCCAGCATATGATTCACCTGTAATAAAAAAGTCATTCTTTGCATATTGGGGATGCTCTGCAAAGAAGGCCTGAGGGAAAGAAAAAAAAATGAGACTGTTAAAATGCTATTGTAGTCTTTTTATATTATTTTCACTATGACTTGACATGTGAATTACCTGTTCGACTCTACTGAGATAAAATGAAAAACCTGAACCCACATTTGGGTATGAAGCCCATAATTTTTTTACTTTAAATTTGTAACAATAACAACTTTTTTAATCATGATGACCTAATGCCAGTTTTCTGCAAATTCAAACAGGTCTCATATGGCTTACAGATGCTAAGATTCTTCAGAAGACCAGAGGTTCATAGATCTATGTGAAAGAGAGTATAGATGACCTTTGATTTATAGGACTTGGACTTGTTAGTGTGAAAGAAATCTATAATTCTAGATATCTCAATATGACTAAAGGTTGCTTATGTCCACTTTAAAATCTCAGTCGGTGGTTCTTGATCTTGAAAAAACTGGTTTGTTTTTAGTAAATATTGCTTTTGAACTCGGAAGCCTTTAAACAGAGAAAACAGCCTCTTTAGAATTGCACTAAGATTCTTGAATTTTACATTCAGATTCAAGAGCAAACACAGGTACCTGCAAAAAGTCATACAGGTCATTGCTAACACCCTTTTCATTATGACGAATATCACGCAAATCAGTACTGTAGCTAAAGCCAGTTCCAGTTGGTTGATCAACATACAAAAGGTTTGACACCTACAAAATTGGCAACAAATTTTAACTGTCATAAATAATTATTAGAGGAAATGTACAATATACAGAAAGCAATTGTCAAGGTTATAACAAACATGATATCAATTATATTTGTCTCCCCATAAAGACACTCACATCTTTAAGGAAGATGTGAAGCGTAGCTAAAACCTTGAAAACTAGTCGCTAAAGACAAAGAGACACCTCGGTGAGCACTAACACGGCAGCAATGAGTTGAACAAGAAACTTGATAAAGTTTAAATGAGTGATTACTGATTAAATAATTGTTTTAATTATGATAACAAGCAATGAGCAATAAATGAGTTTCAACCATAGCGGTAAGTTGTTAGCTGAAAATGCAATATGTAGATTGTGGGAAAAGTTTGAGCTTAAAAGAAAAATGTGAAATTACCTACCTGGTCCCAACCATAGTGGTTCGAGGTAAGAGACAAGTCGTCGTTAATTTTGAAAGGGCCATTTTCGTAAAACAAAGCCAGTTCACTACTACATCCAGGTCCTCCAGTCAACCAAATGACAACAGGGTCTTGTTCCTTGTGGTTGCGTGATTCAAAGAAAAAGTAGAACATCCTACAACATATAGTTTTATTATGTTTATTATTATGGAAAGAATTTTCATAAAAGTGAAAAGCCTTACTTACTTTGCAGCATGGGAATGTTGAATGGGGTAATAGCCAGCATAGTGACCAAAATCATCAACATCGGAAATCAGGTTACGGAAGTTGAGGGGCTTCTCAACGATCTTTCCAATGGAAGATGAATTTACAGCAGAAGCAACGATGTTGAGGTTGACGTCCGGAAACAAATTAAGTTCTCTAACAAGCTTCTTAGCCTCGAGCTTCAGTCCAAGCTCAACGCTGTTGGCAGAACAACAAATTGATGATATCCACAAGCAGAACAAGAAGAAAATGAACAAGCTCGACTCCATTTTGGTTTCGAATCTACTCAACTCATCAAGTGCATTGAACAGATATTTTAATTAGATAGATAGAAGATTAAGTCAATAACACACACGTGTTTGCATCACAATCACAATGCTTTTTAAATAAATCAATTACTTCTGTTATCCTAATTCAACTCACACCTCATTAACCCTATTCATAGGATCTTAACTCGTTCATAACAATGAATGAATATAATAAAGTGCCACAATTTATTAATCATACGTTAAACGTAATAATTAACCATAATTTTTAAATATTCATACAACCATCTAAATTGTGTTGAAATATTTATAATTTTTAGCTTTTTAAATATGACATCTTGCTAACCGGTGCCCCATATACTGGTTTAACATATCATCAAAGGAACTGTTTTTGACATTATTATAAATTAATTATACAATTTCAATGTATTAGCTACTATATAATTTCTTTTTTCATTTCCTTAACTAGTGTTCTGGGGGCACCGGTTAGCATTTCTCAGTAAGTTGGTATGTCTTATAAAAATGGAGAGAAATTGTTTCATGAGTCTTATAATCAAGGCAGTAATATTTATAACTAGCCACATATTTTCGTTTGACATCTAATTTGTGTGTCAATCTGACAAAAAAAAATCTAATTTGTGTGTCAAAAATTATCTCTCAAATTGCATTAATGTGATTGAATCTCTACACCAACTTATCTTTTTCATTTGCTGGAAACTAAATATGTTAAAAATAATCCATATATTTTTCCTTTTATGAACCAATCAGAAGTGAACATTGAACGATAGTTGACAATAATGGAGCACAATAGAGGACAACGATAATAACTTGTACTTAAAAAAGGTTGAACCTGCAAACACTTGTACGTTCAAGTCACAATGCGATTGAGGTTGGGTTAGTGCATAAGTTCTTATATACTGGTGCAATTGGCTGAACAATAAAAACAACACAAGAATCTGCTCCGCTCCTAAATTTTGTTAACTCAATGCACTTCAATTACCAAGTTCCTTCTTTCTTTAGATTGATAGTTTGTGGTTTTTTTTCTTTCTTGTAGGCAAATGTTAGTGGGTTGGTTTGTTGGGAGAAGGGAAAAATTATTAGAGATTGAACTTTAACCTTTTTTTTTTAACTCCCCAATGTCCCATCCTATACCTCTGGCTAAACCTTGAGGTACATGGACTTAACAATTATAAACAAGTGACCAATTCTCAGTCAAATAATATATCAGGTTAACAATTGATTGATAATGTAAGTTTAACATGAAATGTTGCTCAGTAAGTAGTCAATTCAGAGACACAATAATTTGCAATACAGAACATCTAATTAAACTTGAACAAAGATCATGTTGAGAGACAATAACAAACATGCATCCAAAATATTAACAATATATTATAAACCCATGTTATTATTGATATAGTGCAGTCTGAGCCAAACTTGTTTATACATGGTCTAGGTAATATTCTTGGGTGAGTTCATACAAGATATATAGTTAACAGTTTGGACCGACATTCATCTTCAAATGAAGATAGATTCTCTAGTGCAGCTTATTTGGTCCTGAATGGAGCTGAACTGTCTGGCTTGGAACAACTTGAAGAACACCTGGTTGCTCTGCAATTTAAGACATCAAATGTTAATAATAAACATGGGAAGCAAATTTACCAAAATGAGAAAAACTAAAAGAAATATCAAATCATGCATACACACAACACCAAAATAATTACAACAATAATAATAATAATAATAGAATATGTGCGGGTACGGTATAGATAGACATATGTCTGGTGAGAACAACTCCTATAGTGAACACTATCCATTGACCTGAAATTTTCCAAAACAACAAAGAAAAATGGAAAGGGATGTACAATATTATTTATAACAGAGAATGAAACAACCGAAAAATTAATAATTGACTAATGAGACACATGACCTCAATTGACCAATTACCAGTCTTGTCTCAAGATATATGCTACTCATGAATAATTAGAAAACTTATTAATGGTTTCTTATTCTAAAAGATTATAGTAACTAAAATTGTCTCCTTGATCTTCTTCCCAGGACACAAAAACGAGGCCAGATGTGTTATCATCGGCTGTTGATAATGGACCATGGTGGAAGGCCAAAACTTTGCTGTTTTAAGCAGCTATTTCCGCCATGAAACACCATGGTGCCACCATCCTTCACAAAAATTGTCCATCCCAGTTGGCGAAAAATCCACATAACGCTGCCATGGCTGCTATTTAATGACACTGGCAGCAATAAAGCCAGAATTCACACGCCATATTCTTGCAGGAGTCATCATATACTGTTCAGAAAGAATCCGATTGGTATGATCGCACGCAACGACTCTCAGAGCTTGGGCAGAGGAATCTATAGTGTGCAAAGTACATTTTGATGCAACCAGACACATAGAGCTTGACACATTTTGGAGTTATCTCATGAGTTCGTAAGAAGCTAGAATTGAGGTTAACAGTGTGATTCAGGAGTCAAATTTCTATCAGATGATAATATGAAGCCCTTTTCATAAGACATCAGATAATAAAAGAACATCCAGAGAGTGTTTCACAAATATGAAGACAGTGTTAGGATGTGAGGTAAATTTGTCATGAACACCAAGGTAACAAAACCAATATGACATTGATATTATAGGTTTGCTTGATCAAGGAAGGAAAGAAATAGTAAGCTCTTAATTTAGTCTTTCAAACATCACTCTTAGTCCCAAAAGTATATTGTAATAATAAGTCCCTAAAATATATGATAATTCATCTCGTTAGTCATTAAAGTATATTGGCATCTGCCATCTTAATAGCAGAGACTAACATGACAAACTTTCATATACTTTAGGGACTAAGTAGGAGAGAGTGATACTTGGATGACTAAATTGAGGGTTTACTCAAAAACAAAAACAAAAGATAAATGAGATGGCACACAGATTTGAATTTTGTGTTTCAAAACACTCACAATCAAAAAGCTGCAAAGAGAACAATTCTGTAAAAAAAACTGATTTAGCAAAACCATAGATGCATGTAAGTTGCTTTTATCTTTGTTTACAGGAGTAGGGTTAAATCTTTGTTGTTAATGGAAGTAAACTAAAGCATGCTTGCGCATAATCAACTCCTTGGCAGTACACAAAGCGGACATATAACATCAAACTAAAAAATCTTATCATAATGATAAAACTACAAACTACTCGAAATCAAAACCCAGAAAAGAAAATCTGGAACAGGAATAATAAGTATTACAAGAGGGAATTAAAAAATGAACTTACTTGAAATCTGCTCAACCTGGTGAGGAGTAAGCTTAGCAGAGAAGCCACTAGCTGCAGACTTATAACTGTACAACAAAGCATCCTTTGCAGCCTCTTCACTGCAATAATGAATACATCAACTTGACTTTTTTATATACATACAAAAACAAACAATTTTTGCATGCAAGTGACTTATAATCAATTAATTGAAAAAGACAATGAATTAATAATAAAAGGAGGTACCTACCTGCCAAGAACCGCAGTGAGGGTTCGGATGTGGTAAGACTCGGGCTCCTCTTCCTGTGGCTTCTCGGTGTAGATGATGTGAACAGCAGGAGCGGAAGAAGATGATGAAGAATCGGAATCGATGGGTTTGGGTGTTGAATCAGACATGGCGATGATGATAATCAGTGCGAACGATAATGGTCTCAACAACGAAATGTTCATGTCTTCTTTTATTTATTTATTAATTAATTAAATGTCAAACTCACAAGGCATATTGTTTTCTTCGTCGGTGCTTGTATACGGGTACACGGGTCAAGTTTGATCAAACCATGTGGTGAATCCCGATTTAAGAGAAATACTCCTTCCGTCTCTCAATATAGTCACCTATTGCTTTTTTTACATTTTTTAAGAAATGTTGTTGGTGTAGTTAATGTGTCTGTTTTATAATACAATTTTACAAAATTACCCTCATTAAAGAGATAATGTGAAAAGTCAATTTATTGTAATTTTAGAATTAGTAGTAGTATTAAATAAGGGTATATATGGAAAAAAAAAATAATTAATGTGTGTTGTAATTTGAAAAGGGGTTATATTTAGGGACAAAAAAAAACAAAAGGGGGGTTATATTAAGGGACGGAGGGAGTATTATCAATTTTAACTGTCTATTTATAGGTTGTATTTGCTTGAATTTGGTGCGAGAATTCATTTATATCATCATGTTAGACCCCGGTTGATGATTGATTAACATGTGTTTTTTTTTTTTAGCAAAACATATGTGTTACCACGCTGGTTTTCTTGTTTTATATATATGAATATGCGGTTATAATTCAGCCAATATAGTAAAATATTACATTAAAAAAATAAGATATAAGATAGCATCTTAGGGTTTGATATGATTACAGATCTCTTTAAATAATTACTTTTCTCCAACAATCGTAACTACTTTATTGGAGCTTTTTTGGTGGCAAGTTTCGAAGCAATTCTGGATTTTCACGCGTTTCGTCAATATGATTGTTTTATACTGATTTGACAACTTTACATTGTTCTCTGTTCATGGATTCAATGATATGTCCTACGAATTTTTTAGCTCAACCGGCCACTGTGGCGCCAGAGTTGTCTCAATCAGCCAAAAAATTCTTTACTCATGTCGATTCGTACACTTGTGACATTCAATTGAGCCAGTTTCCTCCACACACAATCAAAGGTGACTCTATGAGCATCAAAATCTCACAAGGTGAATACGAATTGGGGATCGGCGAATGCAAACGAAGTTTACAAGCTCGATTGACGCTGCAAAAAGGTGATCCACCTCTCACAACTCGTGATCTCCACAAGAAGTTGTCGAATTTATTGAAAGATTATTTCTCTAGGTAAGGTTTTTTTTAGTTCCAATTTATTCCGTTAAAGATATGTGTAGAGTTCGGTCGCTTGGTTTGATCAATCTCAAACCTAATTTATTGCAATTCTCAAGTTGGTCTAGGAATTCCGATCCTAAAATCAAAAGCAAACACACACATGAGTGAGTCAGACTAATTGGTTTGCCCCAAGATTAGTGGATGTTGAGATTGTTGTTTGAGATTGCTTCAAGCGTGAAAACAAAATCAGCATTTGATCCAAAATCCTATTTTAGACAATAAAGACAAAAGGGTTGAGATTTCTAAAAAAAATCGTATCCCAAAGGTCAGTCTTCCGGAACTTGCAAGTTGCTCTTGAAAATCTTGCCAGCACTTCTTCTCATAATTTATTTAACACTGGATCTTTTTTTTGACTGCTCATTGTTAGAAAGCAATATTTTTTTTGGTGGTGAGAAAATGTAATACTTTAATGATATGCACAAACTCTTAATTTTAATATGTAAAAAGCAGAGGTAAAAAATAAATAAAAATGCACAACATCCATACGCATACACTCAGACCAAATCTTCAAATCTCTAAACCATACTATAACCCAACATCATGTCTTATACAAGGCCATAAGTGTACTTCCAATCGAAGGTATATAAAAAATAATAAAAACATGCAGAGTTTTTACGAGAGGTGAAAGCAGTAGCCAAGATTTTGATAGTACATGGCTACTAGGGCCGTTCCTAGCATTTTAGGGGCATTAGACGTAGCTTGATAAAAGGGCCCCTTACATAATACATCATACTTTTTTTTAGTTTTTTGTTATGATTTTATTAGCGCTTCATTTCGTTTTTTTCTTTGCTTTTCATTACAAGTTAAAAGTTTTTTTAGGCAACATCTTCAAATAAATCAAATACTCCATAGAAATAAAAAAAATACCATAGAATTAGAGAACAATTGATCATGCGAAGTGGATTGAAATTTTCCTAGTAGACTCATTTTCAACTAAAATATAATTTGTTTTGTTGTAAAGATTCTCCAAAAATTTTGGATAATAAATATCACAAATATTTTTAAAATTAGTAAGACACGTTATTAGAAACAAAGGGCCCCAAAAAATATCACAAATTTCTTGACACATAATAAGAACAAAGGGTCCGATTTTTTATTTGAGCGGGTGTAAATAGAAAGGTTTGTTTTATATGGGGTATATATAACAAATTGCATCAAAAGGCCAAAACAATAACAGACTTCAGCCCAGTCTTTAATGTCAATATTTCCGACCTGTTGATATATTTTAATATATAAACTCCCCAAAATCCAGTTCTTACTATATACACCCCCCACATATAAAATAAAAAATTGGGCCCCCTACGGGCAAGGGGCAAGGGCCCTAGGCCGCCGCACTCCCGGCCTATGCCTAGGGCCGGCCCTGATGGCTACATGCACGATTGAGAAAGTATAAGAGGTTAAAACGCCATTAGAATAAGAATCGCCTACGTGATTTGGGGCATTCCCCGACCAAATTTAGAGCCAAATCTGTTTGCAAGACCTACAAGATTGTAAACTTCAGAGTACAAATGCCTCCTAGTCCTAATATTGAATAATAGAGACATTCACAAACTGATTCACTAGAAATCTTTAATCCTGGTCAATAGAGTCAATTACAGCTTTAGGGAGGATTGGCAATTTAGTATAAATGTAAGCATGCAAAAACTGATAGAGAGAAGTACAACACACTAACACCGTATTTATACTAGCTAACAACACACTAACACAGTATTTATACTAGCTAACTGTCATGACTTATATTGAACATTTATAACTGTCAGTGTTTGTGATACTAAAATGGGCTTAAAGGATTGGTCCAAACCCAAAAATACAACGCAACAGCAATAGCTACACCAGTAACGACAGCACACAAAGTAAGGGTGTAATCCTAAATCCTATTATATCAATACAAGATAATCAGAAACAGGTGTCTAACAAATTACTTAGAACAGATGTAAACAAGAAAAGAACGACAGGATAAACTTCCTATCATGATATCCACAAGCTGTACGTGGGTTGCAGTTGGATGCATTTATTATCATGATGTCCACAAGGTATGCATGGTATGCAGTTGAACCATGTCAGTACCCTTCAGGGACATCTTGTACAATTCCTTGATCTTCCGACTATCACCAAATTTGCTCGACGTTGAAGATGGCTGGCAGAGAGATTTATTTGCACTCGACGAAAGCACTGTGGCCAACATTTTCTTCAAAAGCCCCTGCAACTGATTCCAATATTTTGCATGAAGTTCAGGATAGCTAGTACTGAAAGTGTCCGCATTTCTATCTGAAACATGGCGTCCTTCAAGCATATGAGCCAAAGCTGACTCCAGCATCTGAAACAAAATTTAGGAAGTAATCAACAAATATAGAAATATACACTGAAAGTCTGGAACCGATTGATGGACGCCATGATCTGTCAAATACCAAAATTTCCAATTAAACTATTTAAAGGTTTTTAAATAATAGTTTAGAACTCCATACAATTGTTCAGGGTTTAGGGCAATTAATTGATTCCATAAAATATAAGTCAGCAAGTTAAAAGAAATTTCATCATTTTATTCTCATCCTCGATATATCAAAGGAGATAATTGAAGTCCAGCCTTCCCAAAAAAAAATGCAGTTCATATCTAACTGAACATTTCAACCCCACTCCTTTGACACACTAACCAGATTTCAATTAGGATAAAACATAAGCTGGAAATAAAGAAGCAAATTTGAAGAATTCTATCATCTTTTCGTTGCTAGGGATTGGACAAGTTAATTTTGCAATGGTGTTGAAAACAGATCAAGTTACCCTGTCTACAATGCTACTATTCATGGATGAAAAACTATGAGTTACATCATCTAAAAATAAAACAAAAAAATAATGAACCAACCGCTAATCCAAGTCAAATTACTATGTGAAAGAAGTGCAAGAAAATACCACGTTGGAGTGTAAATGGCTTGAAACACTAAATGAAAGAGCTGATCTCTCCATCAGAATAGTTAAATACATGTTAGAATGTGTTTTGGGGCCATAGAAGTCCATGGCTTTTTGCCAGTTCCTCTCTGCAAGAGATGCATACTGCTTGATTCGTTGCACCATGCTGTTTTCACCTTTTGACAACGCACTTCTCTTACTGCTGGAATTCATAAATTTCAAACAAGAGTCTCTCTGATAACAAGCCAACTGGAAGTAAGCATATGCAGCCTCCTGTTTGCGTAGCTCCCCCAGGGACTCGTACACGGATAATGCTTCCCTAATGGCCTCATTAGCTGAAATTTCATGCTTTCTTAAATCTTTTTTAGCTTTTCTGCCATGGGAATTGGTATGAGTTAAATGAGTCTCTTCCAATGATCCATTTTCATAAACTTCAGCTGTCGTATTTTCTCTTGCCAAAAGCATGCCGAGCCGCAGATAAGTATGAGCAAACTGTGTATGCACCTCGTTCCTTAAGCCGTTTGTGCCAGTATCAGCATCGTCTTTAATGGCATTTAGTTCTAACCTAGCTGCCCCGTAATATCTAAGGGATTCTTTATATTCCAGTTTTGCAGTTTCCAATGCATGATTGTATGCAATTTGGAAGATATTGTGTTGTTTAAGATTATCCATTTTAGATATCATCTCCTCAGCAAGTGCCCGTTTGCCATGTCCCAAATTACAGTTTATCAATATTATGTTGGTGTGATCTGAAACTTCTCTGAATGCATCTATAGCATCAGTAAATACCAGTTCAGCTTTATGCAGTTCTTTATTTTCAACTCTGATTCGCCCCAATTCATTGCAAACCCACCCTTTCTTTTTAATCACAGATTGTAACTCCGACAAACCAGATGGAAGTTTAAACAATGCTTTTCTAGCTTCTTCATAGCATTTCAAAGCAGCTAATAGATTGTGCTCTGCATCTCCAACTAGAGGTTCAGCTAGGTACTCAAATATCCCACCGATTTTCACTTTACCCGTTTCCCTAGAATTAAACTCAGTTTGAGAGACAACACTAGAACATGATTTGTTCATTTCTGAAGATCCCTCAACATTTCTAGAGTTCATAGCAGCTGAGGATTCAACTTCAGTCCTTTTATTTTCAAGAGTTTCTGTCAGGTCTCCACCACAATTACTGTGCTCAAAATCTTCAGTGTCAGAATCTTTTCTATTCTCCTTGTTTTGAACGAACTCGTCTCCTGAGTCTCTTGCAGGCAAGTGATTGGCAGTTTTAGAAGACAGTCGTTTACTATGCTTTCTACCATAAGTCATGGTCACATTTGCACTACTACTACTTGCACTGTTCCCACTACTAGCTCTGTCACTCTGGCAACTGCAATTTACCAAGGAACATGAACTGCAGTTCTGATTCAACTGCACCAGCTTCTTCTTCAGTCTTTTTACTTCCTTCACAACCTCAGATGACATTCTCAGTTCTCTGGTAGCAGGTTTTGTCATATCTTCCGTTGAGATTTCTTTACCCTTTATCCTGTGGAACTCAATTTTAACATCTCCAACTAACGCCCATGCTTTGGCCCAGAAAAGGTAAGTAGAAGACTTCCTTTCAATGTATGTCTCATCTTCTTTATCTTCCAGCCATGTCATATTTTCATTCATATCGATGTTTTTTCTCTGTAAGGATGAGTAACTAGCCATTGAAGAAATAAACTTCGTGTCTTCAAGATGTGAAGGCATTGATCCATAAACAGAACATGACAACTGTATAACTTTTAAGGCTTGATAAAGTTGGCCATCCTCTTTATATGCTTCTGCCAGTGCCAAATAAGATTCTCCAAGCAAAAGAACAAGTTTCCACAACTTATGATCCAACTTGGACGTTGGAAGCCATTCTCGAATGTCACAAACTTCAATACAATCGGAATCCCCACAAGCACATACCGAAACATTAAAAGGTGGCGATGGATTATCATGATTATTATTGAGTTGATCCATCATCTCTGGTTCAGAGCTCTGAATCTGCCTCATCCATCTCAAAGACTTGATAGCTTGGGAAACATGATGTACAGCAGCTAACTTGGATGAGATTGGATCAGCAACAGTCTGAACCACAGGTGTGGAAACTGGACATACTTCACGTACTGAAGACCTAATATCAGAAGACAAACATGGTTCAACCCCTCGTTGGTTGCTCAATTCTGTGTTGCCGACTGGTATTAGCTCCCCAGGAACAGGACTGTGAGCTTCAGAAACCATCTTTGCAGGACCTTCTGATTCTAAGTGTTCAGTTATTTTCCCATGTTCACCGGATTTGCCATCAGCATGCACATCAAACATTTCATGGGCAACTATTTCAGAATTACTGTTTTCACCATCCAAAGATGATTCCTTGGCTTCAGTAACAGATAGTTCACATTCTACAGCTAGAGACTCGGGAGTTAATTTCAACTCATCGTCATAGTTTAAAATCAGCCTTGCAAATTGTTCATGAGCAATTGCACGTACCGCCTGTTTACCAAAATATTTATCAGAAATGCAGCCATCTCAATAGAAAATAATTGGAAGTACCACATAAACAGAGCCAGGTAAGACATCAATCGTGTTATTCCTAAAACATACCAGATGGTCAGAGTCATCTAGGAACTCCAAACACTGTCTAAAGAACCTCACACACCTAGCCCTATTTTTAGCAGCCTGTAGCAAAAGAAATAATAATTAGTCGTTGGCTGTTAGAAACCACTCAAAGCTGAATCAACCCAAAAATAGGTCCAATTCTTCCTCACCATTGAGAGTGAAAGCCTGTGAGCAATTCGATAGAGAAGAATTCCCAGGGAATATACTGCATCACTTCTACCACTACTGATTAGCGACGGCATGGAACTTGAAGCATCATCACTACTGTTGGATGAGTGGTTTTTCGGAATAACAGAAAGATCAAAAAGTTGTATATCATCTTCACCAGCACCTTTATAAAGCTGAAAAATTCAAAGCCATGCTTCGTAGCGTTACTAAGGGCAACAAATTTGTTAAAAAAAATTAACATAACACACCTAAAAGCATCAAATGTTTTAAGAATAAAAAATAGTACCCAATAAGCTCCCGGATCCTGCTTGCAATTATCCTGAAGAAACCTCAAAACAGACAGACCATTTTGTTGGACAACATACGGATGAAACGCAGGGGTTCCATCCTCTGATATCCCTTTAAGGAGAAAAATGTCATCAGTTTTTAAAAGCTCATATCCCTGAACAACACCATTGTGATGATAACATATGGCCAACTCCGGTACACTTGCCATAACATTGTCAAGCCAAGCTTCAAGCCAAGTTAAAGGTGTGACCTATCAAAATAGGAAAACAAATATTGGCATTTTGCCAGAAATAAAACAGGTGATGATTTTAGAGGAATGATCCTTACCTGTCGTGTGACATCCCATAAATGCAAGCTCACAGCAACATACTTTTCATTACTGAATAAAAGTAGGTCACTTCCCAGGAGCATGCGGAAATTATGAAACTGCCAGAATAAAACCCTCAGAAAGCTATCGTTACCAACATTTCTCTGTTTTTCAGACTCTTTCATTGATGATCTGGGTTTTTCACCCACTTGTGACACCTTATTAACTGGAGCATGGCTCTTATTTCTCCTATTTTTCTTGTTTCCCCAAAATAAGCTGTCTTGTCCGACCTGTGAGTAGTCAGAATGGCAATTGTATCCTTCAGATTGTACAACATCATCATTCTGTACCACAATATGGGGTGTGTTTCCAGGAAAAACGGAGGAATTTGATTGATCTTCTGATGGAACATGATGAGTTGGTGGACAATCACAGGCCTCCATTCGTACTGAATGCATAGCAAAATTCAAAAATAAAGATTGATCTGCACATTTTGATTGATTATTATGTCTCCTAATCAACTTTTCACCCTCTTCAATATCTGGCCTGCAGTTCACAAATGCATGATTATGATGGAACATTAAAGTTCGCAAAAAACAGAAAAGAAAGGAAGCTAGTCGAATAGTAAAATTATGGAGTATTCAATCTAACAAATGTCCATAACCAAACGCAATAGCCTTAAAAAATAAAAAAAGTTTAAGAGGTAATTAATTTCTAAATGACTGATCAGCTCTGCAGTGTCATACATTACATTCTAGATTGCAGGATCAAATATGATGCGTTAAAACCAGAATATGATTCTATTGAGTCGTCTATAAATTTTCCTTCTTGTTGAAACATATACGCCTATTTTCTGCAACTATTAATAATTTCTTCTAAATCAGAAAGTGGTACAAAATTCCCTAATGCTTTAAAAAAAAAAAAATAGATTGTTCAAGTTTCTGAAGTGAAAAACTTATCAGGTAGCAGAAGGATAATTGCAAACAGCAAATATATAAGCAAAAGCATTAAATAGTGGAAGTGAGAAACGGCAACAGTATGAGAAATACCCGGTATTCAAAACAAGAGTATCACCAATGCGATGAACAGCAATTGATAGTCGAGCCTTGGAATATGGCATTTTAAATATCTGCTTCAAAATGTCTGCTGGAGCAATTATGTCAATCTCATCACCATAGTCAACAAAGCCAGACACTGCAAGGGCTTCACATTTTCTAGAGAAATTTGACGCAACAGCAGTGCTTTCCCATGGAAAATCTGTCACCAAAACGATGTCAAAACAACAGAAAACATCAGTGGTTGCGAAAAGTATTAATCTCTGGTATGGAGAACTGGATGCCAGAGTAGATATCTATCAGTATTTCACCACTCCTCTTCTTTCGATATCCACCAATGATGATGAAATTATAGATGTGTATTACATTATATAGACTCATGTACATAGATGCCAACCAATAAATACTAACCTAAAACTACAGGAAATAAATCAACCTAATAACAGAAACGAAACCAAAAAAGTCTGTGCAGATAAATATGTACTTCGAAAGGTTTTAATCATAGTTATGTACTTGTGATTAGAACTTCTAATCACAAGTACACAACACCCTCCCTCAAGTTGATGAGTGGGTATCAATCAATCCCATGTTGGCAATAAGATATTGAAAATACTTGTCAGTAGTTGCCTAGTTAAACACTATACATCTACCCACTGACATCCTAAGATTGAGGGTTTAGGAGGGGAAAGTTTATTTTTCTTTTTTAAATAACAGACTATATAACATGTTTTTCTAAAATAAACTACGTGTGATTGAATTATTATATGATTGTTTATCATGTTAATATGTTAACTTTTTAAAAAAACACTTCATAGTGTCCGTAATTTTAAAATGAAAAGTAAACCCTCCCCTCCCTTCCCCTCTTAAACCCTCCATCCAAACACTTCCTAAAGAACATGTTATGTGGTTATAAGGCATTTTTCATTTTTGATATTTAAGTAAATGTTTCCTTCCTCGCAAAGAATTCCATATGTCTCGGTATATATATGATTTGCAATCGGTATTCAATTGCTAATCCAACATGTAATCAAACCGATATTGCAAGAATGATCAGATTTATACCCATTCTGACAAGAATAAAATCTAAAAATATACAATTGAGAAGTGTTTTCCAACTTGTGATCTAGTAATCAATCAATTGAGTTCAAGTGGTTAATGAGGTTCACCGAGGACAAATGAGTTCGATCCTCGATGAAACAATTGTTGGTCAGACTTTACTTATTGATTACCCAGAGGGTTAGCACCAAAAAGAACTTGTGATCTCATAAGGTTGCATATTCCTAAAAGTTTGTTCCTTCCATAATAATACAAGAAACAGTAAAGAAAAAGACAAGATTGAAGAAGAAGAAGAAGAAGAAGAATTACCTCCTCCTCCTCCTCCACCTCCTCCGGGAGATGTGTTGGAGTGAACAGCAGCACCAACAGGAAGAAGCGGTGGCGTATTTAGGTCAGTTTGAGTGGGCAACATCCGGTAGCGATAACGCGGTGCATTCACTGTTTGTGGAGTTGGAAGAAGAGCGGAATGAAAAGAGTTATCGGTGGGAACGGGGATTGAGCCGCATAGGAAACCAACGGGTTTCGGAGTCGCGATTTCTAAAGTTCCCACGCAAAGAAGCTCGCCGCCGGAATTTTCAGAGTTCGACGACGATGAAGATGACTTCGCCATCGGAACTTACACCAAACCGCAACACAAAACCAAAAAATGGAAGATATAAGGTTCTAAAATAATGCTAAAACAACACTGAGAGTATTATAACAAACCAATTCTTCATTCATTTCTCTCTTTCACAACGATTACAAATCATTTATTTATGGAATAGATATTTTAACAACTTAACTCATGACTCACAATCTTTGTAGGCCTCTCTAGAAACCAACTTAGGCTCCTTATTTCACTTCTTCTCCTATGATATGTAATTGAAAAAAAGGTTTAATATAGGTTATTTTCGGTTTTCGCCCTGTAAAATATTTTTTTTTGATTTCGTCCTTATAATTTAAAATTTATTTGGTTTTGGACCTTTATGAAAAATTCCACCCCTGTAATTTGTGGAAATTTCGGTTTATCCCCCTGTAATTTGAGCAAATTTCGGTTTACCCCTTTGTTAATTTGATCAAATTTTGGTTTACCCCATGCCATATCATCGATTTTGTAAAGTCAAAATTCATGAAGGTCCAAAACCAACAGACTTCAAATTACAAGGACGAAATCCAAAAAGAAAATTTTACAGAGAAGAAAACTATAAATGACTTATATTACAGGGAGGTAAAACACTACTAACCCTTGAAAAAAATAAAATACAACATCCTTGTGTCAAGGACAATGCATAATATATATAAAAAAAAAAAAATATGCATTCATTCAATACTCATATTTGGTCAATATGATTGAAAAAATATATATATTTGGTCAATATATAAACCAAATACATTAAATGTTGAATGAACTTAATTTTTCTTTTCTTTATAAAATGATTGGAGGTAGTATTTTGGTTCATCACGGAAATCCTTCTTAGGATGAGGTTTAGCATTGGAAAAGGGAGTTGTGTTCCTACCATGAGAAAATTAGATTAAACCATTAAGATCTAACCAAGAACACAGATTTACCATGGTCTGTCAGTACTAAATCCACTTCAATTTCTCTCTCTACCTCCTCTCTCCACCCTCAAGAACAGAACCATTCTAACCACCACCATATTCAATTTCATCATTCAACCTTTGTCATTAAACAATCTTCACTTAATTTCACTTGTCAATGTAAGAAAAAAAATCAAACATTTTCAACGAAATATTGGATCCATTGTTCTTCTGGAAAGGAAAGAAAAACGTGAAACAATATTCAGTAAAAAGAGAGAATAGAAACCACACTGGTACATCCATAACAAGAACAACTCCTAAACTAAAACTCATAAAATCTAAATTTTATTTCAAAAACAAAATTAATGAGTCTAAATCCAATTGAAATAATTTTTTTGTTGATCAGATATGTAGTTTTTGTTTCAAATCTGAAATTGAAGAAAGATTGGTGGGAGAGAAGGTTTTTGAATCTAAAATTGGATATGTTGTTTGATGAAAATAATCAATTTTTTATTTATATTTTGTTTAAACATAGGCCTTTGGGAAGATGAACAACATGAAACTAATTGAGTATTGGAACCATGTAGCTAAATTTGTAGAGAATCGTAAGCATGTGTTGACAGTTCAATTTTGGATCGCTGCAGGACCCATTGCATCTGATTTAGTTGTAAAATTCCAGATCTAGTGGATGAAGAAATGTGAAAGAGAAAGGAAAAAATAAAGTGTAGATAGATCATTATAAGATCAATACACCTCTTTAATCTAATGGTAAAAATTAAACTTTTTCATGGTGGGAAAATACTTCCTTTTCCTATCCTAAATGTCACTTCTTCTTAGTGAGAACTCTCTTGTGTGGTGTGAAATGTGATACCAATTCTCCTTCTTTTTTTCTTCTCCATTCATAACCTTGACATTCTTATTAATAATTTTTTGAGTAAATAGTCAATTACCACTCTGAAATTGTGAGTTTCGTCAATTATCCCCTGAAATTAACAAAATTTCAATTATCCCCCTGAAATTGCACAACGTTAATCAATTTACCCCCTCCGTCAAATTTTTCTGTTAGTCAACATGACGTTTTGCAAATACCCCCTGAAGTTTTGCACTTATGTGCAAAATGCCCCATAAACTTAATTTTTTTTTTCTTATCCTTAAAAGTGATTGCATTATCACTAAATTGTGGAACATATTACCTAAGTTTTGATGATATACAACCATATATTGGTAGTATGGTGGAACAAATTGACAGTATTTGGTAAACCCTGCAATAATGTTCAAAACTCAATAATATTTACAAAACAAATATAAAAGTATTTTTTTGTTCCAACATTGGATGTTGTTTTTTCTTTTTCAAGTTGTCCTTCACCCCATTGGAGATCAAAGGGATGATGACTATCATGTTTTTTTATTATCTTAAAAAAAATAATGAAATATACATAATATAATATTATTATCATTCATTTGAAAACAGGGGGGAGGGGGGAAGACCATGATTCCTTCAAGATCCTTTATAAAGTGAGAGAAGTAACAAGTTTATGTACTTTTTTTTTAAAGTGAGAGAAGTGTGTTGGTGGTGTGTACCGCTCATAGTATAAAGGAAGTGAAAATTTTTGGTGTGGTTAAAATTAACAATAGCAAAGTCTTATATTTTGACATCTTGGTAATTCTTGGTTATGTCAGTCAAATATTATTTATGTGCTTCATTATGTATGACATGTATTAGTTTTCTATCTGACAAGTGTGGTTGTACTTTACTATGTTGACTTTCATATCATTAAACTCTAATACATGGTTAATGTTTGATCGTTTAAATAAACATATATGGTTGTATACTGTCATACCCTCATTTTGGACCTAAAAATACTCGTTTAAATTTCCTTTCTATTTCTGACGCTTTTGCAAATTTACTGTGTATTACTCTGCAATTTACCACTGTGCTTCAACTGCATACGTTACTGTTTCTGTCTTTTAATTTTTGCATAAAATCGTACAAAAGGGTATTTTGGTCATTTCCTACAAAGGAACCCATTTTAGTCCCTACAATTTGTCCCTGAGTCTTTTCAATTTGTCTGCATGAATCATTAATCAAATTTTGTACAAAAATCATCTTAGTTTTGCATCTGAGTCAGTCTGAGTCGTTTTAGTCCCTAGGGGCATTTTGGTCTTTTCACATCAAATAAATTTTGGGCAGAGAGGTATTTTGAAATACCTCATTTTGGTAGTTTGTTCATTTTAGTCCGTTTTGTCATTTTTAATTGTTTCACTTTACGTTTTGTCCAAATTATTTTTTTTTACCAATTTTTTTTTTTTTTTACTTTTTTGCAAATAAGTCCAAATACCTTTTATTATTGCAAATCAGTCCAATTTCTAATTTCAAAAACAGTCTAAGTACTTTTTACTATTGCATTTCAGTCCAAGTTTTAGTTGCATTTCAGTTATCAAAGTTTTCAAAATTGCAGATTGGTCCTCAAAGCCACACGGGCAGACCTATCCACGTGTCGCATTCCTATTGGGTCAGAGGCCACTTGGCAGCCTATATAAGGACTTGCGTGTCAGAAAAGTCAGATACAGAAGCCACATCACACAAACAGAATCCATTTTCTCTCTCTTGGCAGTTACGGATCAAAGCTCACAAATTCACCAAAAGCTTCAAGAACATTCATGAAATCCTAACTCACATTCAACCCTAATCCAGATCAATTTTGTACCAAAAACCTCAAATTCACCATGAAATTCAACCCACAGAATCAAACAGAAACGAAATTCGCACAGAAACAACACAAATTGGAGCAATTCTCAGAGATTCTTGCGAATTCTCATCACTGAATCGTGGCACCTGCAATTCAACGCGAGCACGCTACAGGGAGCAGCGCGCTACGAGCGTGATCACAGGCCATAGATCGGAGAAGAAGAAGGAGGAGAAGAGGCAAAGGATTTCACAGGATCCGAACCAGAAGAAGAGAGAAAGAAAGAAAACCGGTTTTACCTGCGAAGATTTGAAGCCAGGGATCAAAGAAACGGCCTATAATCTCCAAACAAAACTCAGGTAACATCTAAATCCCATCTCCTCACTAAAAACCATCACAGAGTCCAGAACCATGTGAATCAGTTGCAAGTTCGAACTGTTCGATCCAAAACTCTAACCCTAAACACGAAAATCATTTGAAAAAATCAAAGAAACGCTTCGAAATCCACAACGAGTGTGAATCGAAGCGAATCCTTGCGATTTGCAACAAGTTCACCTCAAGAACATGGTAAATCCGAACAGTTCGAACCTACAACAAGGAAAAGAGAGATTCACATTGTTCCAACGGTGGAGAACGATTTCCTTTGAATGATTCGTGTTTAGAATAGTAGTACGAACAGATTAAGCCATAGATGAGTGATTTCTGTGTGGATTCGAGCAATTAGGGTTTAGGATTCGTGAGATGAGAGAACGGCGCAAGAGAAGAGAAGAAGAAAGAGAAATGATCCAAGAAAATGAAACAAACCGGGTTATAAACCCTTTATATACACTCTTGGACTGGGTTGACCCAAACCCGGTCCGTTTTTCTTACTCTTGGGCGTTTGATCAGATCCTGACGGATCTGGATCAATCCAACGCTCCTGGAGTGTTAGTTTGATCCGGATCCATCAGATGTGTGGGCCTGGGCTCTGCAACCGTGGGCTTTGGGTTTCTTTGTGCTTTTTCTGAATTTTTGTGCTATGTACACCCCTGTCCTTGCTATCTGAACCTCTACACATGTTAAACTTCTTGCAAAAATTCCTAGAAAATTACTGTGTGTTCTTGACGTATTTTTGATGGTTTTTGTGATATTTTTCACGTATTTAAAACTGATAAAAAATATGTGCTAATTTCTTCTATGGATTTGTGTGCTATGTGTGTTTGTGAAAGTTTCTTGCATGACTTTTGATCCAATTTTTGCCCCATGATGTTGATATTGGATACATGATTGTGTGATGTGTTTGATTATGAGTTCATTGATAATTCTTGCTTTTCACAAGCTTAATTGATAATTTCCAAATTCTTTTTGCAAATTTAGTGCTAATTTCTTGCATTTTTACAAACTTAGTTGTTAATTTCCAAATCTTTGCAAATTTAGTGGTAGTTTCTTGTCTTGCAAGCCTAATTGTTAGTTTCCAAATCTTTGCAAATTTAGAGGTAATTTCTTGTTTTACAAGTTCAATAGTTAGTTTCTTGTCTTGCAAGTAATGTGAATTATTTTGTTTGGAAATAAAGTGTGAAATGTGCATAAAATGTGCATGTGCTAAACATGAATGCATGGCTTGTAATTTCCTCATGATTCTTGAAATATTCCCCTTGAAAAGTGTTGTTTTGGTGAGGATTATAGGTCATGGGATTTAGCTTGAATTTTTGGGTTAGGTTTTGTGTTATTTGCAATACTTTTTGGCACTTGTCTCTTTTTTTCTTTTTGCAATTTGTTTAATACTCCTTGTTATGGTCATTTCATTTACTATGCATTGCTACTCATACTACCATTTCTCACTTCATTACTAACCATTTTATTTCATGTCTCATGCACATTGCAAGCCTTGCATCACTCTCATTTTTTTTCCTTCCTTTAATCACCTTTATGCAATTTTCTATGTTAATTTCTATGTAATATTTTAGGTTAGTTTTTGCTTTCCTTTAAAAATTTTGCAAGACCATAGAATGTAAACTAGGACCCAATGTAAAGGACTATGGACACTATGATGATGTACACCGACACACGCACCGACACGCACACACGTTGCATGATTTACCGCTAGATGTATGTTTAGGAAGCGTGATACTTAGAAAAAAACTCATTCTTTCTTTCTCAAAAAATTAACACATCACTCAAAGATTTTTTTGCAATAAAGTGAAGTCAAAACTTCATCATTTTCCCTTTATTTTCTTAAGCAAATACAAATGAATACTAATTCTCAACTTTAACCATTTTGTAAATAAATTGGAACCACCTCACCTTTTCTCAAATCTTATGCCTTCGAGGCCTCTCATCCTTTCTTCAAAACTATTTTCAAAACTAAAATTGAACCAACCCACAAAAATCTTTTGGAAGAGAACTACATGGAATTTTGATCCCTTAAAAGGGTATATAGGCAAGAGACCAAAATCTCTCCAAGTCCAATAAAATAAAATCCAAACCATCTTCTTTCTCCCATTCTTAAAAACCACTTTCTTTCAAAAAATAGCATAAAAATAAAGCGTAAAACGTAGAATTAGAAAAACGGCTCCTATAGAGTACTATAGTCGTTGCGGGTGCCTAACACCTTCCCGTAGCGAAAATTGCCCCGAACTTAGAATTTCTAAGGGTTTTCTCAATTTGTCCCTTCCCAAAAAAAATAGAGACATCAATGATTGAAAGGTTCAAATCCAATTAATGATTTGACACCCAAAAATCGCGATGACATATACCGTCAAAACTTAGCTAATAAGTTTCACAATTCAATGATAATGCAGTCACTTTTAAGGATAAAAAAATATAAATTTTCAAGTTCAAGGGGCATTTTGCACATAAGTGCAAAACTTCAGGGGGGTATTTGCAAAACGTCATGTTGACTAACATAAAAATTTGACAGAGTGAGTAAATTGATTAACGTTGTGCAATTTCAGGGGGATAATTGAAGTTTTGTTAATTTCAGGAGGTAATTGACGAAACTTACAATTTTAGTGGGGTAATTGACTATTTACTCTAATTTTTTTCTTCAAAATTTTTATCTCATTTTATTGGTGACCACTGACCGTGACTTCTAGGGTGAAAGTTCTTCACCGATGAACTGTATAAAATATATTGTTAGATCAAATCAACATTCGTAGATTTGTGGAAAATAAAAATAAGAGCATACATACATGTTCACAAACAATACTGCCTCTGTCTCTTCCCAGCTGTTCTCTCAAATGGTGCTTCAATGGTGATATATCTCAGTAGTTCCATGCTTTATACTATGGTTTAGTTATTCAAATTTAATGTTAAATCAATTATAGTGTTCAATACTTAGAAATTGGAAGAACCAGTATCAAAACTCATTTTTAGTGTTCAACCTTCAACTAAAACACAAGCAAACGAAGAAAAAGAAACAATAATTACAAAGTGAATGAGTGAAACTGTGAATGGTGATAGTGGCATTGTGGTGTAATAGAAATCTGGACTCCTATGCCTTTGTCAACCACAATAGGAGTTTGGGGCGAGGGAGATGAAGTTGGTCGCATATATACAAGGAAGAAGAGGTATGCGTTATTGTGTGCAAACATGTGTAGATGTTCTCTTTTTTATTTCAAACAAATGTAGAACTTATGATAAGATTTAGTCATATGTTTTTCATGGTTCATAAGTGAGGGACTTAATTGATCCCTCAACCTAAACTCCATCCATTTTATTTCATGAAAAAATTCTTACAAAAATGAATTGTATTCAATTTTTCATTACATATTTTAAAGTATCTCGCTTTTTTGTTTTTTTATGTGTATTTAAATATTCTCTCCTACAAACAAAGAGGAGTTATATACATTTGCTTTCCTTTTCATCTTTTAATATGATCACATTTTATCATGCTTTTATGCACGCAATAATTTAAAATGTACTCCCTCTGTTTTAAAATGAGTATCATTTAAAGTTGTTACACACATATTAAGAAATGCAATAATGTTGTCTATAGACATGACACTTTTACTAAAATAGTCTTGTTAACTATTGGTATATTTCCTATCATTATAAATTAAAGTAAAATGTGGTACTTTGGAAGTAGAGTGCATAGTAATAATTAAGGGGTACTATTGGGAAAATGTAAATTATTAGTGCATTGAAACTGAAAGTGACATTCATTTTAAAACAATTTTTTTTGACTAAAACGACACTCATTTTAAAACGGATAAAATATATTAATATATTGATTTCAACAAGATCAAGATGACCACAAAGTAGAGGGCGAATTGACCCCAACGTTGTGGAGAGAGGGTCGTACGTATAGACACTTTGTTAATAATAGATGATGGAAGTAAGATGTATCATATTGATGGGTTTTATTTATAAAAAATAAAATAAAATTATGAGACGAAGGGACCTTTTATAGTTGATTCTCCTAATTGTAAATGTGTTGTTATCTCTAGGTCTGTGACATAAGTTGTTTATAGTCATAAGATTTTGTATGTGTTCCTCTATCTAGGTATCATCTCATACATTTTTTTAACAACAAATTTTATTTAACAACCTGATCCTGCTCAAGACGGATAGAGACCGGTGAATCTGAGAATACAAACTAACATCGCTGTATAGGCGGAACATCCGAAAATAAACACCATAAAAACACCCCGACACACAACATATAGTCCAACCCTACCTGAAACACCCATGTGGGCACCACACACCGAAATAAACACCACCACCTAAAATAGACTCCTTTACAAAACTACCAATGAAAAACGATATCCATGACCACTACTCATCCCAAAATAACACCCCTATAAATGAAACACCCCTGCGTCATCACCTAAGTTGAGCTACTATTCTAAAGATCAATTAGCTTCCACCACCTTTAACCTCCGGTCCACCGAAAGAACACCAATAAAGCCCAAAAACTAAACTTGAACCAAAGAATTGACTCTCGATCTCGAATCAAAAGCGATCAGCCCACCAGACTCCAGGACCAAACTAGACGGGCACCCCTTACCCCCGGTCCACCAGAGAAACACCGTAGTCATCCAAACAAAAAAGCAATTAGACGCCAACTCCCGATCTCGAAGCAAAATTAACCGGCCCACCAGAATCCATCACACAATAAGTAAGACTGACAACAAGATTTTCGGTGGTGCATACATCAATCAAAAAGGAATAAAGCTCAGCTCAAACGACGCGTGCCCTCAAAGCACCTTAAACACCTTAACAACCCAAACCTCAAAACAAGAGACAATGACGACGAATATGGACCCGAATACCAAAGGTGGCCTCCAAAAGGAATCACCCAGAACAAACACCACATAAAACACCCACCTCCTCACCTAAGCAATACCCACCACCCCCTTTTACTGAATCACCTCATACATAAAAGTTTAAAAATGTTTCCATGCATATTGTTTTTAACTCACTTTGAAATTTTGATTTGAATCAGACCTGGATGAATTGATTCAAATTAATTTTGGTTTAGATTCTTTTTATTACGTGATGTTTTCCTATATCTAGATATCACCTCATGCATAAAAGTTTGAAAATGTTTTCACTCATTTTGAACGTTTGATTCGAATCAGACTTTGATTGAATCGATTAAAATTAATTTTGGTTTTGATCCCTTTTATTATGTGGTATTTTGAATCGAATTAAACTTAACTTGAATTGAATCATGAATCGAATCTTACTTGGATTGAATTGCTTCAAATTTTATTCTCTAGTGTTTTGATTCAAATCAGACTGACCATAAATTGAATCATGAATTCAATTAGGATCATACATTCTTCATCAAAATTCAAATCATTCTTCATTAAATCAAGTCATGTCCCAAAAAAGTTCAGATTTCATGTTTCATGAATGATTTGAATCAAAGCTTTCTTGAATCAATCTTTAACACATTTTTGCATTGTTTTTTTGCAAAAAATTATGTTCAAACTTACTAATTGTAAATACAACACTATCCATTTTGTCTCATTATTAAAACATTCATTTCTCTGTTATCTCTCTCTAAGATTCTTTAACATATATTGAGCAAAAGGATGTACTATGCTTTGTAATGAATGTGTTCATTAACGAATTTAATTGAGGGTTAGAGCTATAAATGAAAAAGAAGATAGTATTTTGCCCTCAAGAATTTAGGGAATTTGCTTGAAGGTGCAAGTAGGAAATGAGGTGTGAGGTTGTGTGTTAAAAAGAAAGATTCCAGGTTTAAAAAAGAGAGCATAAAATCCTCTTTGACATGGCATTTCCTTTATGCGTACATGGAAGTGCCGCATAGACAGACAATTGTCATGCCATCCTAACTGGTGTAGGAAACCGACGAAGGGGGTAAACTGACCGACTTTGACAAAATCAGGGGGCAACCCACTATTTTAGTCCCTAGAAGTGATACACACTGTCACATATAGTCCTTGACTCAGACGAAAAATTCAAATAAATCATCCACTCTTCATTATGCTAGTCACTTGAGTCCCTAACGTCAATTAAGACCGTTAACTCAGTTAAAAGTGTTAATGTGACTTTTGTGAAAGAGACATCTTGAATGAACAATTATTGAACCAATTTCAAGTTTTAAATGAATGTTTTCATCTCTCGCTATTCTTTTTGCAATTTTTCTAGGTCACTGATTGATCGTACTCTTTAAAAAACTTAAATATTGTGACTAGATAGAAGTTAAAATTTCTTTTTCCACAAATATTGTATAAAAGAGTTTTTTTTATTCATATACGACTACAAAGTTGTAAGCGTTGTTATTTATTTATTTTTTTAAAATCCATGAAAACTTCGACAAAGATGGTGAGGATAACTAATGTGAATTATTAGATTGTTTTATTGCCACGTGTCGCCCTTGATACGAAGAGAACAAGACACATCAACTTATAATCAAGTTAACAATAAATAGTCAATTGACTGTCACATCGAAAAGAGTGGATTTGTCAAGTGAGACCATTGTGACTAACAAAACCAAGAGGCGAGTGACTAGTTAAGTTTTTTTTTTTTTTTTTTACAACAAGAGAGTAGTTAAGTTGAAAGAGGGAAGTTGGGAGTTAAGTTTGTGAAAGAGGAAAGTTGTTTGAGCAAGCTGAGATAGGAAATGTACGGCGGTGGTGAGCGTGAATGTGAATCTGAGAGCACGATGATGATTATGCAGAACGACGAAGATGAAGAAGACGAAGAAGGTTCTTCTTCTTCTTTCAAAAGCTGGGCAAAGCAAACAGAAGAGAGCTATCAATTGCAGCTCGCACTTGCTCTTCGCATTTCATCTCACTCTGCTTCTTCCGCTCAATCCAATCGCTTCTTGGATTTGGAACCTAGCTCCTCTCCTTCTCCTTCTTCTTCTTCTTCTTCCGATTCCCCCCAATCACTTTCACACCGTTTTTGGGTATTTATTCTCTCTTTCACACGCATTTCATTATATTTGATTTGATTTGATTTTCCTATCATCGCCTAATCATTCTCGATATTACTTTTGGTTAAACAACTTCATTAAGTGTTTATATTATGCTATAAGTGCTTATGTTATGTATAAACCAAAACCAAATATTTTATTAATATAAGCTGTTTTCATAAGCTAGCTTGAACCTTGAAGAGTTCTGGAAATAAGCTGAAAACAGCTTATGGACTCATCATAAACTATTTCCATAAGCCATCCAAATAGTATCTCAATAAGCTCAAATAAGTCAATCCATACAGGTCCTAAAATTTCTCACAAGATACACACCACGTACTGGTTGTGCTCACTTTTTCTGTGGTATTGTACTTCACAAAGTTGATGAGTAATTTTCAAATTTACTTGACACTTGATAGTGTTAATTAGCTTTGGAATCATCCATGTACTTTTTAAGTATATACTAGTTTTATTCATTAATCTTTCCCGAGCAGGTAAATGGTTGTTTGCAATACTCTGACAAAGTTCTAGACGGATTTTACCTAATTCATGGGATGGATGCATATACATGGACTATAAGTACTGATATGCAGAATGTTGGTATGATTCCATCATTTGAATCACTAATGTCGGTTAAACCGTGTGATAACTCGTCAGTTGTAGTGGTTGCTATTGACAAATCTAGAGACCCTGCCTTGAGAGAACTGCAAACTGGGGTATTAAGTCTTTCAAGTAACTGGATTACCATCAAAGATGCAACTGATCAGCTTGCAAATCTTGTGTGTAGTAGGATGGGGTAAGTTCACCTCTCTTCATTTTTTCAAAAAACGAAAAACTAACATTAGCATTCACATCTTTTTAACAACCTTTTATTCTTTTCAATAGGGGAGGATCTTCCGACGAGGAAAATTTAGGTGCGCGCTGGAAGGAATGCTCTGATATTCTTAAAAGCTGTCTACAGTGTATCATTCTTCCAATTGGAAGCTTACCCGCTGGCCTTTGTGTCCATCGAGCATTGCTGTTTAAAGTAATATTCATTATTCGATTCGCTATTTTTTTTTTTTATTTCAATATCACTGAGATGATTGCCATTTATCTTCGAGTTTCTTATTTTATTGTCTTCATTTCTTAATGATGGATAAACCTTGGAGTTCCGAACTTTGAATTTGTTTTTTAGCATGCTGCTGAAGTTTTTGTAAGAGCTTGCATGTGAATATCCTATGATAATTTTAATTGCAGGTGTTAGCGGATTTAATCAACCTACCCTGTCGAATTGCTAAGGGATGCAAGTATTGTAGAAAGGACATGGGTGCTTCTTGTATAGTGCAATTTGGTTCTGACAGGTCAGTTGCATTTATTAATTATTGAAATTCGAATATCAATATTTTTGAATTATTTGCGTCTGTGTGTGTGTGTGTGTGGGGTGGGGGGGGGGGGGTGTTCAGAAAGCTAAATAATGCTGATATTATAATTTATAAATTGTAGTTTTATTAAGTTTGACACATTAATATAAAGCTGGCCACATTATACCGGAGTTTAAGGGACTGATCACACTGTGAAGCTGTGGGAGTGAGTAATTGAGCAGAGATTAATGCAAGAAACCCACACCAATAAAATCATCAATTTGGTTTTGCTAGGAGACCCACTATGAGATGCACACATGTTTTTCAATGATTTGAAATAGGCATATGTTAGGGTACCTAGAGATGTTTCGGGGAAGGATTTAGACAAACAAGATGTTTGCATTGCTTCAAATATATGTATGAAGAGGCCACAACTAGTGTAAGAATGCAAATATAATAAATACAAAAGATATTCTAATAATTGTGGTTGTGCATGAAAGGGTCAACTTTGAACTTGTATTTTTTTAACTAGGTTCTAAATGTACTCACCAAAACGAGCCAAGAATTGGTGCTACTATGCACATTTAGCTTAGCTGGAGAGTTGAAAGAGGGGATATATGAAACGTTAGAGATATGGTGACAGGCCTTTGAAACATACGGTGCCTAAGTATAAGTAAAACAGAGTAAATGGAATAGAAGATTTTTAGGAACCCAGTAATTGGATGGAATAAAAAGAACATTTTAATTAAGAAAAAAAGAAAGAATAGGAGAAAATCTCTCCTCCAAGGGTTTCCCCTTCACAATTTATACATGGTAATCCTAACTAATATTCCTAGTTAGCTCCTCATTAGCCTATATTGTTACTAACTCATGGTATCAAATATCCTAACAAACTTTCATCATCTTATCTCCTAACAAAGACGGTGGAATTTCATCTTTAGTGGTATTGACTTGTATGTAGAAGACTTGTAGTTGGAGAAAGACGCAGAAGCTTTAACCATAGTCTTGTAATATTTTTGGCTAAAGGTCTAATATTGTATTGATTGCCATTTTTAACTGGGGGATAACACTTGTCTACAAGATAGGTGACAGAAGGTTGTGTTTATGAATATTTATGAGGGATTGCAAATTAATATTGACACTTGACAGTATTGTCAGTTTGCAATGATATCTTGTCATTGGCTTGTTTCAAATGTTTAGGAGAACTGAAGACAACTCTTACATCAACCATCAATGTTTACAATTGTTCATTTCTTGTATTACATGTAATATGTCTGCAACATGGCTTGATTATTATATTTAAAAACAAATTTCAATTAAAGTAAGAATGTGATAGTATTAGGAATTTACATTTATGTAGTTTGGAGTAATAATCTCAACTGAGTTAAGGGATTATATGTACTGAATCACACACTTGCAAACATAAATTACAATACACAGATCGGAGACATGACAGACTCAGTTTTGCCAAGAGATTCAAGACTCAAGAGTCTTGTCCTCTCCCACCCAAACAACGACTCTCTAATTTCAGGATAACTTAGTCTTGTCTTTTATTTATTCCTAGCACAAACTGAATTACACATAAACATATAAACTGCCACAAATAAACATAAAACAGCCACAAGTAACTGCTTACAAATAACATACTGACATGGTCACTTTTGGCCTCTCCTCCATATTATAATCTTTAATAAGAGGTCTAACTGAAGTGAATACATGTACACCTTTCCAGGGAGTATATGATTGATTTAGTAGGAAGGCCCGGGGATACATGCCAACCTGATTCTTCAGTGAATTCTGCATCTTCGATGTTGATCCCTTCACCATTATGTCATCCAAGGTTCAAGCCAGTTGAAACAGCTGAATATACAAAGACAATGGCCCAATTGTATTTCTTGGACAATCAAGCACTGCATCTTGTATTTGATACCATGTCAGGTCGTTTCCTTTGCCCTTCTGGATGCCTTTTTTAAATAAAATAATTATCGGGTGCAATTAGAGTATTAAGAAAAGGGAGCTAACCTTTTTATTTGCCTTTATACTGAAAATAACTATGTCTTTTTTTCCCTTTGTCTTAGTCTTCATCACCTGGGCTTTTATAATTATAGCTTTGAACTTTCAAATATTGACTTCTGCAGTAAATCTTTGGTTTTCAATGAAATGTTAGGCAATGTACACAAAAACGGCAAAAAACAGCAAACCACATGTTACATTACATTGTTTGGAATATTATTGTGTTATTTACAACTTCTGGTCCTAATCATAATAGCTTTTTTTTGGTCTCATTTATAAGAAAAAATTACAACTTTAGGATATATTTATTGCTTAAATGACTTTTTTACCCTTATTTAAGATGTTTGTCTTTTTAATATTAGTGGGTGTACTTAATGTCTCACAATTTTCCATGAAGGTATGTTTGGAAAAACAATGAAAAATTTACAATAATAAATAAGTTTATTGAATTTGGTTTTTCTTAGTAACTGGGACCAGCGGTAGTATTATAATGTTAAAAGTGTTATTGAGTTTGACTTGCATTAGTTGTACTTGGGTTACTTCTTCATATGTCAATGTAACACTTATTAAGTATAATTATTTAAATATATTTTACTTAGAAATCTGTAGATTTCTTGCACAAAAAGTTTTCTTCTTTTATTAAAGGCAGAAGGAGTGTTGTTTTGTGTTTTATTATTACTTTATCCCTCTTAGAATTTTGGGTTGAGCCTAACTCAACCTTACAAAACCGGCTTGTAAAGTGAGGGCTTCCCCCTCTAGTTTATCCCTCTTAGAATTTTGGGTTGAGCCTAACTCAACCTTACAAAACTGGCTTGTAAGGTGAGGGCTCCCCCAACTTATAAACATATGTTCAGGCATTAACTCATTCAATGTGGGACTCTTAACACCCCCACCGCCCAGGAGTGGATATCTAGAGCGTGATCCGAGTGACCTGATAGTGGCAACCTGATAGCACGTGGTACAACGGATCTTAAATAGACTCCGATACCATCTTAGAATTTTGGGTCGTGCCTAATTCAACCTGTCAAAATCGGCTTGTTGGTGAGGACCACTTATAAACATATGTTCGTACCTTATCTCATCAATTGTGGGACTCTTAACAATTCCTTTTGTTGTGGGTGTTTTTTGAGGAAATTTCCTAGTAGAGTTTTGTGGCTATTGTGGTGGTTTCGTTGTCTGTAATTTTTCCTTGCATTGTGTTTGTTTTGTGCTTTCCTACAGGCGTTTTTTGGTGTAATCCTTTGATTGTGTCTGTGCGTGCATGCTCTTTGGTCATTTTGGTATTGCTATTCTGTTGCTTGGTATTTTCTGTGTTATTTTTATTTGTTGCTTCTGCCATATCAGTTTAAAACCTTGCGTGATATTGATATTGTTCATGCAGCACAATCCTTGATACAGCATAGGAAGAAAATATAATTTAGAATACATAAAGGTTAATGATAAATATCAAAAGTTTAACATGGTATCTGTCCCCAGTTATATACCTCTAAATTTGCTGATTTTCATCATGACAGGAGGTACTGTTGATTGTAGGGACAAAGTGGATCTTCAGCAAACTGAAATGTTTGGTGCAAACTATGCTGGTGAGAACAACCATATAGGTGCTTTCAGTAAGATTGAATTGTCTTTTCTATCAATAAAAGGAGGAGGAGAAAGAATGAGCAATCTCCTTCTCATGAGCAGATTATACCTTCTGATACTTGATATGCCTAATTTGTTTCTTTAATAAATAAGCTCAAATGTTCTCCATTCTCTGTTTCTGTGATAAAGGCGCTGGATTCTCTTAATTTGATATGCCATCTCGTTTAGGTCCTGGTACAGAGGAACATGTGTCTTTCAATGAAGCAAACCAATCAGTAGTGGATTATTCGAGTCATGAAGTTGACCTTGAGGAGGAGGATCTGGACATTCCGTGGAGTGAACTTATTTTGAAGGAGAACATTGGGACAGGTACTGTATTTGAATCCTTGTACAAGATATAGAGTACAAATTTTTTGATTCTACCCATGCAGTCTTTGTCTGAGTAAATCTAATATGAAACAGTAAAATAAGAGCAACAATAACTGTTTTTCAGGGTCATTTGGAACTGTACTTCGTGCGGACTGGCGTGGCTCTGTAAGCATTTATTTCTTCAAGTGTCTACTTATTCATCTGTTCTCATTATAAGGATATCAACATTCATGCTGTTGCTGTCATTCATTATTGTTAGAAAAATTGATGAATTAGAATGACTGAGTACTGTTAGTCTTCCTATCTCCATGTTTTATATACTGAAAGATAAAACACATTATAGGAGGGATGCGCCCAGCTTTATAAAATACTCCCTCTTGTCCTTTTTATAAGAGACAAATGGGTCAACAAAAGTTGATGTATTAAGTTCATAACTTTTGTTGACCCATTGTCTCTTATAAAAAGGACCGGAGAGTAGTAAATTTCACTCTTTCCCATGAGAGAAGTTTGAATTACACTCCCATGCCCTCTTAGGTTGAAGTATACACTTTCCTCCCTTGAGAAGTAAATATAGAGTAAATTATACTATCCTCTGCTAAGAGATGCCTGAATTACACTTTGCTCCATTAAGAGTAAAATATGTATGACACTCTAACCAATTTTAACATGTATGGATATTTTTATAATAACAATTCATTCTAAACCACAATTTTCTGTCAATATATTGCTTCATAAATACTCTCTCCGTCCCTTTTTATAGGAGTACTTCACAAAAATCGCGGGTATTAAGAAAATTTGTTGGAGTAATAAAGTTATCTCAAATGTGTGTGATTATTACTAAATTACCCTTAATTAAAGATACTTCAATGCTAACTTTTTATATACCAAGACAAATTGGTAGTATTAATAAGGGGTATATTTGGAAAAAGAGTAATAAATGCATCTAGGAATTTGTATATGCTCTTAGATTTAGGGATAAAACTTTTTTTGTAAATAGTCTTATAATTAGGGACAAAGGGGGTACATATTTTTATGTGCACACTTTTCTTGTATTGCTTCGTAGTTTCTAATAGGGTTTAAAACTATATGTTAATGATATTGTGAATCAAAAATAGAGAAAAACATATGCATTTTAGAAGTTTGATTATATTAAAATGGACTAAGTGTTCATCAAGGCAGGGGAGTGTAGATTTTAACATAAGAGGAGAAGAGAATGTAATTCAATCATCTTTCAGGGGTGGATAGTGTAATTTTCTCTAGTATACTTTGCATAAGAGGGGAGGGGCGTGTATATTTTAGCCTATGAGGGGAGGGTAGAGTAATTTACTTTAGATAATAATCAAATTTATCTTGTGGGGGCAGGTTCTCCCATTCATCTATGAAGTAGATTTTCCATTGTTCGCCCCAATTCAAACGTTACCTTTTCCATTGCTTGGTATATTTAGACCAGATCAAGTAACAACACTTCAACTTGGTCTTCTCACTTCTCTGATAAATGGAGTCACTTTCAACAAGAACATGCTCGCTATATGTGAATCTCCTAGGAGATCAAAACAGTTAACATCGAGAAGTCCTTGGTAGAAGCATGTCCATGGAATGACCTCTATACCAAAGACAACAATGCAAACTAGGAAAATAACATCATTGGCTCTTTTGATCGTGAGAATATCCTGAGAAAGTTCACTGGAGAGAATGAGTATCCAACTAAGAGATTCAAGAACGAACTTTTCTATATAAAGCATGTGCGATAAAAAAAATTTAGGAGGAAGAGAAAATGAGGATTGCGATGGAAAGAGGATAAAGTAAGGGATTTGACCATCTATAGCAAAAGAAGGTAGACTGTCAATTTTTTAACACGCTGTAGAAGCTGCAACAATTTGAAAAGGTTTGGAGATTCCCGTTTGAAACAAAAGAGCCTGGGCAACTTGAAGCAAGTGTCTGATTTTTCTTTCTGCCTCCATATTTTGTTGAGAAGTGATGATACAAGGTGTTTCATGTATGATGCTGATGCTTTTGCATGGATGTGTAAAGCAATGTAGCATGAGAGTAATCATCTAGAGTATACTAACATAACAATTAACATACTAACATTTGCCATTCAAAAAAAAAAAGAAAGAGAAAAAAATCTACATGTGCAAGTGAACAAGTAAAAAAATGAGATGCAAATCCATTTATTAACTCTAGGTGGATAATTTCCTTGATGTTTACTGTTTAGAAAACTGACAAGACTCGCTATTTTAAACAAAAGAGGTCTCCAAAATAGGATACAACTTCCAGGTATTTAGGAGAGGATGTCCAAGATGACAATCTAGATGAAGAAAGAACAAAAGCAAAGAAATCAAACGACTATGGCTCTTGAACTGCTGACTCCAAAAGTGAAGAAAGAATAAATTACCATTGTGACAATTAATATTTCATTTTAGATGTTTTTATGCTGTCATTTCTGCGTTGGTTGGGGTTATAGGGTACAATCCAATAACCAAATACTAACTGTGTTACCATTCAGGATGTTGCTGTGAAGATACTTAAGGTGCAAGGTTTTGATTCTGAACGATTTGAAGAGTTTCGAAAGGAGGTATACACTATTATTTTCATTCATGTTCTTTCTTAGTTTTTTTTTTTTTTTTTTTTTTTTTTTTTTTTTTTCAGATTGAGGCCAGGGAATGGTTTTATATTATATTTTCATATATTCATTTTTTTGTCTTCATTGATTTTACTTCAGTATCCCAGTTTATTTCATAGGTCACACTCATGAAGCGCCTACGTCATCCAAACATTGTACTTCTAATGGGCGCTGTTATCCAACCACCAAAGTTATCAATAGTAACAGAATATTTATCAAGGTGCAATAATTTCCTGACACAATCATCACTTTTTTTGGTTAGAAATGATTTTAGGCTGAATGTTTATTCTTAAGCAAATGGTCTCCTTGAATTGCAGAGGAAGCTTGTATGAACTTCTGCAGATGCCAGGTGTTGGTTCCTCAATAAGCGAGAAGCGTCGTTTAAGTATGGCATATGACGTGGTATGTCTTCATTGATCACGACTGCCAGTCTTAAAATTTCTATGACTTTTTTGTCATCAGACAGAAAGTACTACTTTCACTAAGACTTTGAGATGTGATATGTTTGTCTAGGCAAGTGGAATGAATTATCTTCATCAAATGAAACCTCCCATTGTTCATAGAGATTTGAAGTCTCCAAATCTTTTGGTTGATGATTCATACACTGTTAAGGTAACTTTTAAAAAATCTGTATGTAAGAATGCTATCTTTATGTGAGAATAAAAGGAACAGTTATTGGCCATTAGATAAAAAATAAATGGTTGAGATTAAAAAATCTCATTTAAGCAGCACATGTGTGTCTCCCTATTCTATTATTACTCTTCAACCCATTGATCCATCTTCTTCCCACCTTCCTCCCCTTTTGTTTTAGATGAAACAGTTTTAGTTATGACTTTCAATTGCGCGAGGCTTCTGCTAAACTTTAGATACAATTTGAAATTAAATTGCCGATTGGAGAATCCATAAAAAATATCAATTTTAGTTATTGGTAAATATCATCAATACAAATAAGAAATAACTTTCAAGTCTGTTATAATGGGAGATTATCGATCGATAATCTACAATTATTTTAGTTATCAGAAAGAGAGGTAAATGGGTGTGGGTGGAAGAAGATGAAAAGATCAATAGGTTGAAGAGAAATAGTAGAATAGGGATATGTGTGTCGCCTAAATGAGCTTTTTTAATTTCAACCGTCTATATTTGATCTAATGGTCAATAAGTATTCCTTTCATTCCCACATATAGATATCATTCTCATTACATATGTCCTCATAAATATTCTATTATAAAATAAAATGTTAGAGTATCTTATGTAACCATTTTCTGAATATTATTAATTGGCTTCACTGTAAAGAGGTTTGTGCTTATTTATGCTAATAACTACTTGCTTAGAATAGAGCTAGCTTCCTGGAAGAAAATCTGTCTTTATAAAAGGAAACAAGGGGAGAGAATTGTAGACAGGAAAACAGAAATAATCTGTCGTAAAACTAAGTCTTTGAACTTGAGCCAGCAATTAACCTGATGTTTACTTTCTATGAATATTTGGGCCTATAAAATGAGCATTTGTGTTCAATTTCATGGATAGATTTCTGCCCTTCCTAATAGTAGTCCTCTTCCATACATGGTTTTAAGATATTCTGAAACAGGATCTAGGCCTGCAATTGCCGTACTTATGGTGATCCATGAAATGGCATACAAAGATTTTACTTGATGGGTACACCAGTAGCCTTACACCCAAGCTTTCCTATCTCGTTGAGAAGATTTAGGAAAGTCAAAATTAATAGGGAAAAATGAACTGTAATATTTCGATAGAGAGTACACTCCTTAAATAGGAGAATTACACATAATTTCTTTAAAAAAAGGAATTAACTTGCCAATCATAACCCTTTGTTGGGCTTCTTCTCTCAGTAGTTCGTACCTCTGGAAAAGTCTCACAAATAGTGGGCAAAGGAGTCTTCCTGAGAATTCTGCCCCTTCATCCAGTTCTTTGTTAAGACCTGCAAGAAAGAAAAACGCACAATCATTTTCCTGCATCTTAATAAACTAGTACACTTATCCTCATAGCAAAGGTCCAAGTCCTGCCACAGGGTCATCAATTCATTGTAATTGGTAGTCATGTCCCTGTCACCCTCTTTACTGTTGCCTAATATTTGATTTCAAGCTGTAAATCTGAGAGGAATTCTGAAAATCTGAGTATTTTCAGAGTCTCAAACTTCTTTTCCTGTAGGCAGAAACACGAAGGGTTTCCAATTATTGGTTCCATCGAAATAATTAACCAAAAAATGATTGAGTTTTCAGATTTCTAGAACCTGTAGGCCGGACCCACCTCTGGAGGTCGAGGAACATCTCCGGTGTGAAACTCATATTTTCCTTTGCCGTCCAGAATTAGCCAGACAGTTTGGGACCATTCCATGAAGTTTTTTCCATTGAGTCACCGGGCATTGACTTGTAGAGTGTTAGAAAAAAACATCATGGCCATTAGAAAACCCACGGGGGTTTCCAATGAATATTTCCGCTCTGCCTGCCCTGTAGCCACCGTCGAATCTGCCACCTGCGCCCTGGTATGGATGATGTGTAGCCGGGTCCGCCTCCTGTGTCGGGTCTGGTGTTGGTTTCTCCTATGTGCCTCCTACACCACCGGTGGGGCTTCTGTTAGTCACGGAAGAATGATCAGATGAGTTGATGAGGGCATGCCACCAACTAGATAGGCAGCTCATGAAGGGAGAGAGTTAGTTTTCCTAGATTGAATAACCTATAGCTGCTGATACCATGTTGAAATTAATATGGCTAAAAGAATTGTATTATTTTAGTAGAGAGAACACTCCTTAAATAGGAGAATTACACATAATGTCAATTCCGTAAATTAAGGATTGACAGGATCATAAAATAGAGAGGGAAAATAAAATAACATAAAACTGATCTCAATAATAATTGTAAATATTCTGATAATAAAAAAGGAAATTTGATATCTTCTACAGGGACATGTTTCCTTTGATTAAGGAATTATGACCCTATCAACAATAAAGAGGGAAAATAAAATATAATAAAACTGGTCTTAATAATAATTGTAAATATTCTAATACTAAAAAAGGAAATTTGATATCTTCTACAAGAACATGTTTCCTTTGATAAACGAAGATACATTTGCTTTGAACGATACATCAATCTCAAGGAAGTATTTTAGGGCCTGTTTGGTTTATGTTTTCATTTCTTGTTCTGACTTTTAATCATTAAAATATCTCATTGTTTTCATCTTATTTCAAATTTTCAAATATTTGTGTAAGAAACAATGAATACAACTATTTGCTGTTTCCTGTACAAATCATTAAAATGGTAATAAATTGAAACAAAGTGACATTTTTGTAATTAAAAGTTCAAACAAAAATGAAGTAGGCCTTCAGCCTTCCAAGATCCTTCAATTCTAACATTGCTACTAATTTCTCCTTTACGATTTGCTTAGTTGGTGTTTAATGTAATGATGCTATCAATAATTCAATATATACATGTGGTACAATGAGGTATAATTCACTGTATCTTAGGAACATCATTTTCGTATAATTCACTGTATAAAATCTTCCCAGTGAGAAGACTACTTCAACTTGTATAAAATCTTGACTAGGCATGAGAAGACTACTTCAACTTGTATAAAATCTTTCTTATCATGTACATCTTGTTTCTTCCTCTAATGTAATTGAGTACTGGGAAGATTTCTATCTACACTTCTTCCACCAAGTCTAAATGGATGAATAGTAAATATTTCATCACAGTTTATTCCACAAGTTACTGTGTACCCTTAAGCAGCAAACATTACTTTATGTTGATCTGATGTATTATTGGGTTCACTATTTCAAGGTGTATATTTAGAATTTGGGCTTAGGGCTTAACTCACAAAATCGATTTGTAAGGTATGGACTCACAAAACTTTACAAGCACTGTCTTAGTCATATCTCTAGTTGATGGGAGACTCATAACATACCCCATCACGCTCAGGACTTGACATCTTCAGTGTGCTATTGCGGGTGGAATAACTGGGATCTCAACATGTATATCCATGTGCATCCACTAGCCTTTTGTTTCCTAGTCTCTCAATACATGATAGTTAAAACTGTAATCATATGAGAATGCTTGATTCTGATTTTTGTCACGCTAAGCATGATTTGGTGAGGTTGTATGGGATGTCGTGTTTAGGTGTAGAATTAGTGGAATTAAACTGTTGAGATTCCATATTGATTAGAGATATTGTTAAAGTAGTTTTTATAAGACTTGAACAATCCTCGCCTCTAGAGCTAGTTTTTTGGATTGAGTTAGACTTAAATCCAAAATTCCAAGTGAAACAATCCCCGTATGCTACCCAAAACACTTGTTATAGGGGACAAACTCGAGAACTAAGAAATTTGACAACCTCTTGGATCCCTTTTTTGTCTTCTGCTTCCAAATGCAATGCCCTTCAACATGTTCCCTCTTGTTCTTCCTGTTGGCTTTGGATAGCTGACACAACTACACAAGGAGTTATGTTTATGGGCCATGATAACACACAGGGCAACGGATTTCTCATTTAATATACATCACTGTTTCTAGCTAGGGAAAACTCTACAGTTAAGCTGTTACCTGTTTTCAAGGAAGGTCAATACCGTGGTGGCTCGCCCAAATACTAAACTTGCTAAAAGGCAAGGCAGCCCCACTAAAATTGTTGTATAAGAGGATGTTAAAACCTGAACTGATACAAAAAAAAAAAAAAAAAGTTTTGCCTAGAATAATTATTCCTTGTACAATCTCCTTGCATACATTTATGGATATATGGATCTACAGATTATGGTGCATCGACGTTCATTTTGTTTATAATATGTACTCAGGTATGTGACTTTGGCCTTTCACGTACAAAGGCAAATACATATCTTTCATCTAAAACAGCTGCTGGAACTGTGAGTTCTACTCCTCAACTGAATAGCGTTTTTTTTTCTTTTTCCAACTTTTTCTTATGTAAAATAATTCTTTGATGGTTTCAAACTCTAAATCAGCCTGAATGGATGGCACCAGAAGTCATCAAAGGTGAACTATCAAATGAAAAATGTGATGTATTCAGCTTTGGTGTAATCTTGTGGGAACTGGTGACCCTTCAACAACCATGGAGGCAGTTAAATCCCTCACAGGTTATTTTCCTTATCATGATGCTTTGAACTGTAAGCTAATCTCTAGGATACCATGCAGAAAGATATTGTTCCTCTTTTTGAGTGCTTATTTTGGAGATTTTTTTTTTTTTTTTTTGACAATTGATTTTGGAAATTTGATATTGTTCCTCTTTGTCCCTCCATTTGTTTTTAAATTCACATTTGAAGGAAACTTTTGTTCCTGTTTAACTACTGTCGTTTTCAAAGTTCAATGCAACATTAATCATTGGTTTGTCAATAATACCCTTGGCTATTTATTACTGAGAGAGAAATAGATGGAATTAGATAATAAATGATTAAGGGTAATATAGGTAAAATATAAATAATGGTATCAAAAGTAACTGTTAAAGAGTCCCACATTCTTTCTGATGTGGGACTAAATAGCACCTCCTCTTTATAAATTCTTCTAAAGAACAGCCCAGCCCAATGGGCCTGAAGCGTGGACGATGCAAGAAGCCCAACGATAGATCTATGATAGGCTCTGATACCATGTCACAAATTATGGGGTCTAACTCATCCTTACAAAACTGGCTTGTAAGGTGAGGAGTGTCTCCTATCCTCTTTATAAACTCTTTCCAAGAATCCTATCTTTCCGATGTGGGACTAAATAGCGCCTCCTCTTTATAAATTCTTCTCAAGAACAGCCCAGCCCAATGGGCCTGAAGCGTGGACGATGCAAGAAGCCCAACGATAGATCTATGATAGGCTCTGATACCATGTCACAAATTATGGGGTCTAACTCATCCTTACAAAACCGGCTTGTAAGGTGAGTAGTTATAAACTCTTCTCAAGAATCCTATCTATCCGATGTGGGACTAAATCCACCGAGTGTTGGCTGCAACATTGTGGGGTTGTGTTAGACCCAACCACAATTTCTAAGATGCTATCAGAGCCTCCTATCAGGTTTCCGCTATCGGGACACCCACCATTTATATTCATGCTCCATATGTTCAATCTTGGGTGTGAGGGGGTGCATTAAAGAGTCCCACAACGGATAAGAGATGATAACTAATACTATTTGGTATCTTCAATATAACCCCCTCCACATGAAGAAGGGTCTGATACTAAGAGGGGATCGAACACTCTGAGATAGTGATATAATACAAGAATTCTAGTAGGAGAGAGGTCCCAAGTGAGACACATTGGTCCTGAGCTGGTACATGTAAAACACAATGTTCTTTACTTAGTATTTTTACCATGAAAAACAAAAAGCTAGTTTCATGTGTTTGGTTCTGCATGGAGCTGGCACACTCTGTTGACTTAGTATCTGATCATATATAACCTGCTGTATTGTACCAACAACTCATCTTTCGACATCTGGATCAATTATATGATCAGCCCTTCTTTTGATAGTTGGACGCATGGAGCCCCTTCAATTATATAAGCAGCGTTGTTCCACTGATTTTTCTTTTTGCTTTGTTATATGTTATATGTTTTGAATTTCTGAAGAGTGATTCCTTCTTTGTTCTATTCGTAATATTTTTCCTTTCATTTTAACAATTTTTTTCTTTTTATACGAAAAGGTTAAATCTCAACTAATGTTTTCATTGATCCCTATATTGTAATTCACCTAAATTAAAATTTGATGGCCAAGGCTGTATGTTAGTTATCTCCTCTGGTTGAGCTCCTTCCTCACTAGCCTGTCTGTGCATAGATCATTACTTTTGATGTGCACCAAATGCCTTTTGATTTGACATCCAAATATCATTAGTGTAGGTTGTTGCAGCTGTTGGTTTTATGGGCAAAAGGTTAGAAATTCCGAGGCATGTGAATCCTCAAGTGGCTGCCTTAATTGAGCTCTGCTGGTCTACGTAAGTAAATTACATTATTAATTTAATTCTTTTGTTTTTTAATAGATGAAGTTTTAAGCTTGGTGGTGATTGTCTCATCCTACATTCAGAGTTATGCCATTGGCTCAATGAGACCTTATAGAGACACCTACAGATAACTCATCAACAATGGCCGTGGTGGGATTCAAATCCCACCAAGGAGACTCTAACCAGTTATGCCCACCATTGGCCAACTAATTATAATGTGTTTCAATAGGTTCCTGCATTTTTTGTAATACATTGCCATATGGTTAAATCTGAAACAATAGTTTCTTACTGTAGGGAACCAAGGAGGCGGCCTTCTTTCTCCTACATTATGAAATGTTTGCAGCAAATAATTGCCAATGCTAAAGAGTGAATAAGTTCATGCAGATGATAAATAGCAATATTGAACAATATTATACTTAGATTACAGTTTATTCAGGTGCGTCTTAATTTGAATTTATCTAAGTGCAGCATTATTTTACTTATTTTTGTTTAATGTGGTACACTCATAATTCCAAATTTAGAACCATTTCTGAACATAGCTTGCAATAGATGTGCAAATAGATTGAGCTATTCATGATTTACTTGGCTTAAATCTTCAAATCTAGCCTGAACTGGCTTATTTATTAATGGGAAAATAGAGTATGGTTGAAATATTATATAACCTCATTAATTTCCCAGCTCTTGTTCCTTTTGGGTCAAATATATTAGACCAATTAGACATTTAGGAAATTCACCCAACGGAAATTGACAGCTGGAATAGCTAACCCAGGAAGAAATTGGTTAGTAAAATCAATTAAGTGGTTCACCTTCATGGACCATAGTTAAATGGCAGCCATGGCAGAATGGAGTGACGGATATTTTGACAACCATCATAGCTATTCGTGAAGGGATGCCCGCAATGCGTGTTTAGATCGAAGATTTTTGGCCTTCTCTTATTCCGCAATCTGCCATCGAAAACATTGTCATTGACTAACCTGCCAATAGTATTTCTTGTTGGGTCTAACATGTTGACTAAAATAATCATTGAAAAACACAAGGGTGGTGAATTGTGTTTCTATCAGAAGATTCTATTTCTAGCAAACACGTTGCAGGCTTCTTCAAGGTAGCAAAGATGACTAAATTGTTTATGTTTTCACTTATTGTCTAATAGATTTCGGACGATAGTACTTAAACAGAAGTTTTCAAAATAGTTCCAAGGTAGGAATTATTTAATACGTATTGCTTGTTGAAATCAATAATTTCCAATTTAGGTTTTCATAACTATTTATCAAAACATCTTTGCAAAAAACTACTTAACAAAACATGATTTCAAATTCTTTGGGAATTTGGAGGGAAAGGGAAGGGAGAATTTATAGGATACAAGAGAGAGTAAACAGAATGAGAAGGGTAAACAGTCCCCACCTTGCATGATATAATTTTTTCTTTCATTGGATTAAAACCCTCCAATATGGGAGAATTAAAAAAAAAATTGCATTGGTGGGGGCTTTGGAGAGTTTTGAATAAATTTTCAAATCCATTACTATTTTTAATAATACTCTTCAAACAAATAATTGGAGTATTTTCATTCACCCTTCAAAAACACTCCCCAAAAAAAGTGAGAGATTCCTCTATCTTTCCATCATCTCAGATCCTCCAAAGTTGTTCGTTCCCTTTTCCTCTTAATTCCCAACCAAAGCCTAGGGTAGTGCTAGTCCTAAGTCCTAACTCCTAAGTCAAGCAATAGATAATTTTTCTAGATGTCAAAAACGAAAATCCTCCAATTAAGTACCCCAACTAACAATGAAAATCCCTAATTGCTATACTAAAAAACCACCCCCCGTTTTTGCATCAAATTTTTGGTAAAAATGTACTGGTATGCCTTAATTGATGATTAAGATTTGTAGTGTATATTGCTGATTGTTCTGTTTGGTTTACAGAATCTTGCTGAAGAGCTGAATTACGCTGCTGGTTGTTGATAGAGCAGCAGCCTACCTTTTAATGTTACATATAATATACATATCATTATTCACAATGTCATATTCTATATTATACTATTTACTATGGCTGTATATATAACGAGTATATCTTACTTCGGGATTTGTAATTCTTTTTACCATTCTTATTGAAAATGCTATTTTTTCTCAATATTGTCATTACAATGGGAAGATGTACATGTAGATAAGCGCTCAGTAATAATATTTTAACTACTTATTGTCGATTCTTCCCTCCCAATTTTATGCACCCCGTATAATTTCTTAACTATACCTTTGCTAGACTAGTAATTGTTTATTTATTTTGCATGCATCTTGTTCTTAATGTCTCACTGGGAGCCATTTGAGAATATTTGATTGGTGAAATGATGGGCCAACGTGAGCCAAATAGGTAATAGGCACAAACCGAATAGGTATTTAGAAAATTTGTTTCATATAATCTTCAAATGCTGCCTGTTCTTGAGGGTGTGAGAGGCCATGGCCAACTAAACTGTCAATAATCACTCCAAGTCCTTTAGCTCAACTGCTCAAGTTCACTACCAAAGAAAGCAATAATTAAAAAAAAAAAAACTAATGAAACTTTCTATCGCTTTTCTGTGAAACCCTTGAGAGTTTATTATCTCTTATTGTATCTACATCTCTTTATGGAACAAATAAGAGTATTATTAATTAAAATAGTGAACTTTAAAATAATAATAGAGAAGCAGTAACAAAATTTATAAAAAAAAGACGTACGAAAAACAACGGGAGTACAGTGTAGAATATAATTTTTGAACAAAATTGAAGGGAGATTTACAGTCCTTGCGTTTTGGTTAATTGTCACACACTTGCCCTTTAATTTTTCATAGACATCAAGTTAATTTGCCCAGTATATGTTACCCTGAAGATATAGAACTTGAATCTCGTAGTTTTTTTGGTCCCAATACAAAATACTCGTGCATCATTCTAATACTTGAGCAAAGCAGTAATGATGCAAGGAAATATTTTCGATGTTTCTTCACACCAAAAAGCTAAAATCGTAAAGGGAGGAAGTGTGAAAGCTAAAATCGTAAAGGGAGCATGCTCAACAATTAAATCCCCCGTATTTGCTTTAAAATTTCCTTCACCAAATAGAGCCTCAATCAATTGGAAACACCCTTGTTAGTCAATCAACCCTTGTGTCACGTTGACCAAATAAAACCCTCCATTAAACCTGTTACATCTGCAAACACAACACCACACATTGATCTTTCATGGCAACACTCCCCCGGCCACCTAGTTTGACTAGGGATTTGAAATACAAATACAGGGGAAATGAAAGATTTAACAGTACTGAGTAGCATTAATGTTTTAGAAGAAGAATCGGGAGGAGCCTTCTATACTTCTCTACGGGAAGAGTAGCATGTGAGTTTTTGGGTTCACAAGCAGCAATCATTTCTTCTGCTAAGTAAGTCAACAATGACGTTAATAGCTTAGGGAGGTCTATTTCACAAGAAAAACTTTTCGAGGAGGTTAGCGATAATTTAAAAACAAGAGTTTTGTAATATTTAACCACAATTTGAGGGAGGTTAGTATAATTTTCTATCATTACTGTTACAATAAACATGTCAAACAACAAATTAATAAACTTGCATCAACTAGAATTAACCAACGCTGATCAGAAGATAGCTTCTGATGGGGAAAAAAAATCGGATTATATCCCCAGATAGATTTTATGTGATCGGGAGTTATGTTCCTATAAATCAGGGGGCATTTGAGCAACAGAGTGGCACTAGAGCAATTACCCTAATTTTAGGGTGACAATTCCTATCAAAGGCTAAGTCCAAACAAAACAATAAACAGATGCTTAGCCTTAGAATTGTCCAGCAGGAACTAGGATGCTTTTGAAGAGGAACAACAATCATCCAGTATTTAATATCCATTAAAACGTAAGACCTAAAGCTTAGCTTTGACATTATTTTGAGAAAAGGGGTAGGGGAAGCCTATTCTCCACTGCATATATACTTGCTTCCTTGACCCAAATGACATATTTGGGAAACACAATCAAAATGCAACTACAAAGGAAGTAAGAAAAGAGAAGTTTCAGTAGACTGGTATATCAAAATCAAAATCAGATGAACAGCAATGAAAGTGTAATTTATGGGAAGCGGTAACAGTTTTTCAGTGGAATTCCATGAAATTTAAATTATTACTGTAGCAGCTTGATGCATTCACTTTAACAGAGCTAAAATTAATAGCATAATAAGAAAAACCATATTTTGCTGATTTTCCTTTTCACTTTAACAAAAATTTCACAATTGTTATGAGTTCTCGATACTCCGTCGTCGGAACTGTTTGCTTGTCTAATCATCCACGTCCTAAAATCTAGACAGTTATCAATTAAGCAAGCTAGTCTAGTTTGTTTTGCTAAAGAAACAGAGATGACAAAGATAACAGACATTGCATTAAAAATGGCATCAAACACCAAACAAGGAAAATCCAAATTGTCCAGAATAAAACAACAATAGCAAAAACTGGCCAAGAACAACATCTACTATGTAATAAAGCAAAGATAAGATAATGAGACATTTTCAATTGCCATTCAGTAAAATTTCAATAAGAATCCATTCCATTTTTCAGCTTCATTGAAAAGCCAATCATTCAAAAAAACCCTAAAAACCTAGATTTTTCACTATACGGAGGAAAACATGACAAAAATTGGGGGAAAAACACAGCAGAACCACAAGAGTATGTAAGCAAAACAAAATTACTTGTCAGTTACATCAAATGAAAGAAAGTATAGAAGCTAAAAATTGCATTGCCCATTTGAATGATGAAAATGAAAAACAACAGTGAGAATCTTTAAAAACTAGACAATTAGTAAACAAAAGAATCAAATAACAAGTCTAAGCTCTTAGAATTTGGTTTCAACCTAACACGACCCTCCACACTCTTAACACACCCCTCACGCCTAGAACTTGACATCTAGTGTGATACCCAATAAAAGACGGCCCGATGAATTTTAAAGGCTCTGATACCATGTTATAATTTGAGTCAAACTGACACAACCCTACAAAACCGGATTATAGAGTAACTGATACTCCAACTTATAAACTCATTTTGAGGTCTTATGCACAATACTTTTAACATAAAGTATAAACGAAAATACTAATGTAATGAATTTTCATTCCATTAGATATATATATGAACATGACATTACAAAAGAAGTGAACAATAAAATGGAATGAATTAGAGAAGAGCGATGAGAATGAAAATGAGAAGAGCAGCAATAAAAGAGTATTTGAGGGCAGCAACAAGAATAGCCAAAGAGATGAACAAGAGCTGCCACAGAACTTGAACACTTGCCCATGTGAGAATACCAGTTAATCCAAGAGCAAGGACATTATCACCATCTGGCTCTAAAAGAGTACTCCAATTCAAACCAAAAAGAGGTCGTTTTTGATCTTGTCCAGAAGAAGAGGGTGGTTGTTGTTGTTGTGAATTTTTGTCCTCTTCTTTTACCCCATTACTGGTGTTGGATGCAAACAATGGAAGTGGGTGTGGTTTTCGAGAATTGAAAGTGATGGAAATGGTAGAAAAGCGTTGTGGTTGGTATCGAAGAGAAGGGATTGAGAGTGATGATGAGGGTATGAAATTGGTTAACCCTAACATGCTCATATCGCTATTCTTTCTTTGTTACTGTAAACAAAGGGGAGAGGAGACTCGGAATGTATGCCAAGGAGAAACAACAAATTATAAGTCTTTTTGTTTTTTTATTTAAGGAAAGTCTTTTATATAAATCATCCCTCTAAGTTCGCGTGTTTTTGTTTTTCGTCTCTGTATCTTTGTTTATTCTAAAACAAACCCTGTAAGTTACAAACATTTTGATTTTCGTCCCTCCCGTCGGCATCTGTTACAAAAATGCTGATGTGTCTAACGGTGGCTGTAACGCCCTCTTTAATTATTTAATTATTCTATAGAGTTTAGAGTCCACTTTGATGATTTATGTGATTTTATACGATTATGTGATGTGTTGATATTTTATTTAAAGACTTATTTTATTATTTACTAGAATAAGATTTGAAAATAATATAAATATTGAGATGTGGGGCTGTTTTGGAATTTAGAAGAGTTTAGTGAAAATAGAGAAAATAAGATAAAGTGGATTGAGGAAAGATATAAGGAGGAAACTAGGTTTAGAAAAGTTTTTACGTGAAACTGCTTTTGGAGAAAAAGGGAGAAAACAAGAAAAGAGAGAAAGAGAGTTTTTGGAGAGAAAGAAGAGAACCCTAGAAGAGGCTAAGAGAAGAGGGAATCAATTGCTGTAGAGTTTTTGCTTGCTGAATTAAGGTAAGGGTGGGATTCCTTCAATAATATGTATATATAATTTTGATTGTTGATGAAATTGTGTTCTAGGTTTAGGGTTTAGAAAGTTTATGATAATTGATATGATGTGATGAATTGTGTTGTTTAATGCATGTTTCTGTGTTGTTTTGATTGTTATGTTGTATATAGAACCTGTAAACATTGTTCTCTATCAAATTTGGGATTTGGGTAGATGAAATTTGGGTTTTTGAGTGGAAAATAGAGTTTTCCCGAGAGCTACCTTTTGACAGCATACCCTGTTTCATGTTGTTGCGTCTTTTGCATCAGTTTCTGTTTCGAACTAGCTTTCGGTGTAAACACAAAAGTTGTAGGTATGAATGTTAGCTTTCTAATGCTGTTGGTATGACGTCAAAATGATTTATAGAACTTGAGTTATGATCAAATTACTGAACGTAGGTCACAGTGAATTTTTATGAATTTCAGCACAACTTTGTCCGAATTTGAAATGAAAACTGGTATTGATTGGTACATAATTGGTCTTAGGTGTAAACATGAAAGTTGTAGATAATTGAGTTAGATTTCTAATGACACTGATTTGACTCGAAAATGTTTTGTAAATCTCGAGTTATGATAAAAATAGTCCAAGTAGGTCTTCAGAAAATTTTAAGAAAACTTAGCTTAACTAATCCCAAGTTAGTCCAAAACTTATGGTTGGTTTCCCAACTTCAAACTTAAGTATTAGGGATTTAGTCGGAGTGTTTTATGAGTATTTGGCTTATGTTTTATTGATCAACTTGCTTTATTTTTGAAGAATGTTTTGGTTTGATATGGATGTAGTTGATTAATGTATATGTGCTTTCCGGAGATGTGTGATTTAAATATGTGTTATATCAAGATGTGTTGTTTGTAGATGTGTGACTTAAATATGTGCTATATAAAGATGTCATATTTAAATATGTGATATTTGACGATGATGCTATTTAAAGATGTGTATTTGTCGAGTCATCTAAAGATGTGCATTGTTGAGTCTTTACTCGTGTCGTTGCATTTGAGTCGTGTCGTTGCATAGCATAGTCAGCGATGGGGGCTTAATGCCTGACAGGTCCTCTATGACCTTAGCGATGGGGGCTTAATGCCTGACAGGTCCTATTTGACCTTAGCGATGGGGGCTTAATGCCCTGATGGTACCACATGCATGAGGTCTAAGTGTTGCATAGTCGTGTCGTGTCGTTTGTGAAGTGATGATGTAATTTGCAAAGTGATGATGTATTCGTGATGGTGTAATTGTGACTTGTTGATGTATTTATGACGTGTTGAAGTATTTGTGATGTTATGATGTGCTTGTGAATGTTTGAGATGTTTTCGTTATATGTGATGATTTGTTGATGTTGTTGATATTGATGTTGTTGATTGTTTAATTGTTGTTGTATCTTGCTAAATGTCGTTGATGTTGATAACGTTGCTGTTGCTATATATATATATATATATATATATATATATATATGTATACATACATATATGAACTTGTTGATACTTGTGGTATAATTTGATGTTGTTTCATCGATTTGATGAATTATATATTATTATTATTGAATGTGTTTCTCACCCCTTCTGTTGGAATTGCCGCCTTGTGGGCAAGTGCAGGTAATGAAGTCTAGTAGGATGTTGGCTCAAGTGTCTTAGGGCTCTGATACGTAACGGGATGGGGAAAATGTTGTTTTGTTTCTTTCATTCCTTTATGTATCAATTTTGGAACTATATTGTTGGAACATTTATTTATTATTAAGAGGATTATTGAAATGATTATTTATGTTGGGGCCTTTGTGCCAAGAATTCTGTTGAAGTTGAATGATGATGATTTTAAAAGAAATATTTCCGCTGCAGTTTTTTATAAGAATGAGATTTTGTTGGTATTTTAAATAGTTCTATTTTCTATTTAAATAATTTTGAAAAGTAGTGTGACATGCCCGTTATTGTTGAACTCTGATTGTTTTAATATTATTATGTTGTTTTGGGGAAACGGGGTGTTACAGTGGCTGACGTGGCGTTGTTTGACGTGGCAAAACAAGCTTATGTGTCCTTCCATGCAAGATTACAGGGACCAAAATCAAAAACCAAAAATTACATAGGGACGAAATTAAAAATAACTAAGTTACAAATTTGAAATTAAAAATCCTTGATGTTTCCATCTTCTTCCTCTATCATCCGTATTATTATTCTTCTTCTGCTCAGACTCTCTTCACTGTGAAATTATAAAGAAACCATTTGTAACTTCTCCCGACTTTGTATCGTGATTTCTCCATTCACCAAATATATACTTTATCATTTTGAGGCCAAAACTTGTCCCATTTTTTGTCCTACGTCACATGAATGAGTACATGTTTATGGGAGAAAATTTAGAAAAAGGTGATAAGTTGGCTTTGAAAACCTAACTAGTTTTCAATGCACAAATTTTGGTTTTGTTATTCAAGTTATTTTTTGTGTGAAAGTATCACTGCTGGAAGTGTCACTTTAGTTCCAATGTTGTCTTGTTGTTGTCCGCAGATGAAATAGAATGGGTTACCACAATGGAATGCAAGGAAATAATGTTACAGGTTCATGTAAGAAGAATATGAAAGAGAGAGGAAGAAGACACACAGAGAGATGAAGAAGATGGAAAGGTTTTTAATTTCAAATTTTGTAACTTAGTGATTTTTAATTTCGTCCTTCTGTAATTTTTCGTTTTTGATTTTGGTCCCTGTAATCTTGCATGGAAGGACACATAAGCTTGTTTTGCCACGTCAAACAACGTCACGTCAGCCACCGTTAGACACATCAGCGTTTTTGCAACAGATGCTGACGGGAGGGACGAAAATCAAAACGTTTGTAACTTACAGGGTTTGTTTTAGAACAAAAAAAAATACAGGGACGAAAAGCAAAAACACGCGAACTTACAGGGACGATTTACATATTTAAGCCTTAATACTTATATTAAAAGGGAAATGTAAACATGTGCCGTCAATGCACTTGTTAAAAAGTTTAAAGAAAAAAGTTTATCTTAGAAATAGTGTATTTAATGCATTGAAATTTTAAAAAGTAACTTTTTCTACTCAAAATTTACCAATTTTTTCTATTTGTGTATCTTTAACAATTGTTAACAAAACCCATATTAAAAAACTAATGAAGTTTGTTTGGAACCTTGAAATAGGGTTTGGTAAGATGGTTGGAAGTCTCACATCGAATAAAAGATTATATGAATATGTGTATACAAGTGAGTGCAATCCTTACTTCAAAGTATTGATTTGTGCGGTTGTATTAGTCTCAACCACGATTTCTCACAAAATTTGTGTTTTTGCGTTAATGGGTATAAATTACAAACAATGATTTTTATGAAATTTTTGATTAAAATTATTTTTATTTGGCTTAAATGCAATTTTGATCCCCTATTTTCAAAATCGTTAACTTTTACTAATCTCCTTTTTAAAACCAACATTTTGATCCCCTAGATATAAAGTCAAATAAAATTTGAAAAACTGTACACCATAAGATCTCTTAACGTTGACATCACAAAGGTCAGTTATTTTGCCTTTCACATATGCTTACTAATTATTGGTATAATTGTTTGATTAGTGTGGATGTGAGGCAAAACACTTGAAGGTCATATGCTTTACGATCCAGAGATCGAAAGGACCGTAAGCAAAAACAGATGCCAAGCAAAGAAAAAAAAGTAAATCTCTACAACAATCAACAACAAACATCGCCAACAAGGAAGAAACACCAACACCATTGATGAACAACAATAGTATGAGGAGATTCGTTGAATCAGCCAAGCCTGAATGGACCATTAATGATCCAAAGATTATTTCCGCGTACTAGAATTCATGACGCCATGATAACAATCGTTGTTTTCACACAAAGTTCTAATGAGACGTTATGCAAGACATGAGAACAATTCAAATTCATGTTTCGAAAATGTCCATGCCACATATTTGATGATATCACTCATATTCATATCTTCATAAATGGTCTTCAACAACAACATAACTTCAGCTTGACACAACAATAGGAGGTGCACTTATGTCAAAAAGTTGTGTTGATGTCATTAAAATCAAAGAATCCATGGTCATTAATGATCAAAAATCAAAATATAATAGATGTCATCAGACAAAGAAGGCCGACATTTTAGAGCTCGAGACGAACAATTCTCTACTCTCACAAAGCAAACTCTTAAATGCCATTGTGAAATAATTAACCAAGAAAATCGCAAAAATCACATAACAACTGAAGAGCATTCAGGAGGAGCAATCTAAATAAATGATGAAATGCAAGTTATGTGGAGGACCACACCAAATCGGATATTGTCCGCCTGAAGAGGAAGTGAATTACAACAACACCCGATACGAACAAAGTTCATCTCCATACCAAAGGCAAAACCAGTACAGTAACAACTTGAAGTAGATAAAATAGTCACAAGGAAGTGTGTGTGTGTGTGGGGTGGGGGGAGGGGGTTGAATTGTGACCCTTTAACTTAAAAGTGAATCTCAAGTTGTTTACTTGGAATAGTTAACTTAGTATTTTGACTTCAAAACGTTCTGAAGTTCATACACAAAAACTGATTAATAAAGTAAGTGTGTGTTGTGTATACTGTAATTAAAGAGTATAGGGAAGAGAGAAAGAACACACGTAGATTTATAGTGGTTCACCCAATGTTGGCTAGTCCACTCCTCACAATCTTAGTCCACTCCTTACAATCTTGTGAGAGTTTCCACTATGATGCTTGAGATAACCTCTCAAATCCTACACCTTACAATCTTAGTTCACCTGAACAATTACAACTCTGTATTCTCTAAGCCTCAGCAGGCTTGCACCTTCTTGCTAAGTTAACCACTTAGACTTTTACAACCTTTGCTTAAACTAACACTTTAGTACCCGTAAAGCTAGATGAGACTTTGTTTACAATTTGTATGGAGTTTAGATGTTTGAAAACAAACAAAGAGGAATGGAAGAAGTTATCTATAAAAGAGATAACAGAAAGAATTAATTTACACTACAAAGAAGATAGAAAGAGTCTTCAGTGATGATCAATTCAAATTGCAAGAGCTTCAAACACGTTTCAAATGTTTTCTTGTATGCTTTGCAATGGTGCAAGTAATGATGAGCCTTTGATATGTATTTATAGAGTTTTTTGGGCTCATATAGCCGTTGTAAGATGTCCAATGGTGTTATGCCACGTGTCCTGGGTCCCACAAGCTTTTACTTGAAATTATGGGTAAACATTCTGATCAAAGATGAACTTCAGAATGTTGTTGTGTTCTTGATGATCTTCATCTGAGTTCATCATGATATTCATCTGGGTTCATCATGTATGAATGAACACATGAATTTCTGGGCATGTCATATGCTTTTCATATGAATTTCTGGGCAATAACCAAAGTATGGGCTTTTCCACATACATCAGAAAGTTACTTTCCCAAATTTGCCTAGGGACTGGTGCAAGAGAGATAAAGTGGATTCTACATCTTCATGCCCATGCTTTGAGGGATTGTGTGGTCCTTGTACCGTATCAACTCTCATGCGTGTCTATCTCTGATTGAGCATGACAGATCTGCTTTGCTTTTGCTCTTTGCTTTTCACCTATTGTACTGTTCGTAAAGTAAGCATGTGCAGAGCTGAACATTCTAACCATTAGAATGTTCCTTTCGTTTCACTAAGGATGATTTGTAAGACTATCATTTGATGTAATCAAATCCTAATAGTGAAACAACAATGAAGAGCAGTGAATATATAACATCTAAGATGATATTCCCTTTTGGAATATTCCTAGTAATTCAATGTTTATAGTCTTAAATAAACATTGAGTATCCTTTTTGACATAATCCTTGTATATGCTTTTATTGCTTGATTGATCCATGCATATGTACTTTTCTTGACATTTATTCATGTCACATGTGTCTTGCATGACCTTGATCAATGTTCTTGAGATTCTGGGCTTGTATAAGAGCAATCTTCTGATCTCTGCTTGAACATTCTGATCTCTGAACAACATTCTGATCTAACTTTCTGACCTTAGTGTTAGATCATGAATTCAAATGTCCTTTGATTTCTTGAATCTTGGTATGATTTAAACATTGTTTCTGTCTTAGTAAAACACTCAAGAGCACAAGTTAAATACAAAGGAATTAATCAAAGTCCATTAATTCTTTAATCATAATGGTTTATTATTTTTAAAATTAATTAGGGATTTTGTCTCAACACAACTTTCAAAGAGAAAACAACAACTATGAAAGACAAGTACATTGTTATTAAATTAAAGTCTACCAAACCATCAAAATCTTCAAGCGAATAGAACACAAAAACTTGAAGACACACTCAACTAGATCAAATGTTTTCTCTAGATTGATCTCGATAGTCATAAACATCTTATTATATTTCAGTCTAACCATGTAATGAATCATATTTCTAAATCCACAATAATATTATGATGGATATTATTCCCTCAGAACAAAACTAGATTGACATCATAAAATGACAACATTAAAAAAAAGTTTAATCATATTAACAATAACTTTAGAAATAATTTTGTACACAAGTATCTTAAAGTGATATAGGTCAAAGTTGATAAATAAACTTATGTTTTCCAATTTTAGGAATCATAGCCATACTGGTATTATTAATGAAATGGATATGAGACAAATTCGCCCAAAATTTGGTAATAAAGTGAAAAAGATACTTGCCCAAAATGTCCCAAAATTACTGAAAAAACAGGGTAGGATAAACATCATCTTCAAGGGCTTTAAGCGAACCCATCTTATAGAGAGATTTATCAAGCCATATAAAAAAAAAATGACACTTAACCTATCATGTTAGCTCTCTGAAGAATTCAGATAATATTCATAGCTTTTTGTGTAATCATTTAATATCATTTAAGATTTCTTTATTAAATCTATAATATCTGTTTGTTTTAAGTAAATAACGCAATTATCATCAAAAGCATTCCAATTTCAATATTATTTGTTGGATTTTTAAGAGTTATGAAACCCCAGCCATTGGAAGCATATTAGAATGCAATAACCAACACAATTAATTTATTAATTAATACGATAAAATCATAATTTTCTGTCATGTACCAAATGACCCCTTATGTCTTCCAAGAGAATATTGTGTAAAAATATATGTAGTATTAGGTATATAACCTGTGGCCCGTGGGTTGCACGGGTTTGATTAGAATACATATTTAAAACATTTGTAGAGATGAAAAATAAATTGTGATAAGCACAATTACAGAGTTATATGATTGATATTAATTTAAAATATGTTGATATTGTTATGTTTTATATTAATTTATATTAAATATAAGAGGGTTGTTTTAAAACTATGAGAATTTATATTTGTTTAAATATTTTAAGGATAATTAATATAGTTCTTGATGTGTCTTTCATAAGTCCGAAGAGGCATATCATCATAATTCATATTTTATCCTAATAATGTAATCATATAAGATAGAAGATATAACTTTTTTAGAAGACCCTTGCCCAAGAATCCCTAAACATTAGTTTCTAATGAGAAGTTTTGTTTTTAGAAGTGACACAGAGGCACAATGCTTGTTTATAGATTTTTTTTTCTTTTCAAATGATAGAAAACCCTTGTCTAAGAATCCCTAAATTTTAGTTTCCAATGAGAGGTTTTGTTTTTAGAAGTGACACTTACGCATAATGCTTGTTTATGGATAACTAAAGTTTCGAATTAGATAGATAGATAGAATATATATATATATATATATATATATATATATATATATAATAGATAATGATATAATATAATAAAATATATAAATTCTATTGAGAAAAAAAGAAAGTTTCTCACCAAAATAAAATTATAGGAAGTTGTTGTAAGAAAATAAGTAAGAAGCTCCATATAATGAATGGCAATAACATTTTGTCAAAATAAAAATAAAAATGAATGGCAATAACATCATGACTAATGTATTCTCACACACCCATTCCACTATGAGGCAGTCGTGACATTTTTTCCTTTTCTTTCATTTAGATCATTTGAACTATGCATATGATTGACTTTATGATTCAAAAACTTAACTTGTAATCAAATGTGGTTCAACATTTTTCTTTTTGTTGACAGAATACATGATTTACACTTGAAAATTCCAAAAATAAGAAAACTATAATTAATCAATTACCTATGTAATACAATTAAAATGATAAATGGAGATTGTAAAAAAAAATTAATATTTTCAATTATCTGATGAAAAATAAAAAGAAAGACTCAAAAGAAAAATTTCTAAAATTACATACATTTTTTACTCTTTTGGGTTATTTTTTAGTTGCCATACCATCTCCCTATTTTTGTTACTTAGAAGTTTTCTTATTTTTGCTCTATGAGATTTTGTTTTGGTCGTTGTTATGGCTCAACTATTTTTCCTAGTAGATCATTACTTTTTTTTTTTTTTTTTTATCTCTTTACCTCTTATTCAAATACATATATCTTGTGCTTGGATTTGAGTTTTTTCAATATATCTTTGCCCATTTTTAAAAAGACAACATTTTTTTTTTGCTAAGCAGGGAGAAAGACCGACATCAGAAGGCCACACCGACATCCCAACTAGGTTGGCACCCCAGGAAGCCTCCATCTTATGCCCGTCTAACTCTAAAATTTTATTAAAAAAAGGGGGAAAAAATATACAAGGAGAGAGGGGACTAGGCCAAAACCCTCAAAGAAAAAACAAAAGAAAACAAAAAAAAAAACGATTACTAAAATCTAAAATTGGGCAAGCCAATTCTGTCTTGAAAGAAATATATATGCAACTCCGCTGGAAGCCTGTCTAACGAAACAAAATCATTCATTGGCGGTTTGGAGAAGGTCCCCTAGCACGTGATTCCTCTTGTCGAAGACACAATATATAGATAAAGAAATCCGCATGCAACATATTATGTCAGACTAATATAAGTTCTCATCACTCAATTCAGTTCAGAAGAAGTAGAAAATTATGTACATTACGTGACCGTTATATTATTTTGTTACAAATCTAAATGTATTCTACTTTGACTTCACTTTTATTTCCTATGTTGCCTTCATATGTATTGAGTTGGAATTCTTAGAGTCATATAAAAAAATATTTAAAAGAATTAAGATAGCATCCTATCTTATATAAAAGAAGAAATCGAGCAATGCAAACGAAGAGGAGTGTAGAAAATTAGATGCATGGCCATAGGATTTTGGAACAAATCTTAACATATTCTACTTTGATTTCCTTCATTGCCCTCGTAAGAATTGAGTTGGAGTTCTTAGAGCAATCATTGTTTTACTTCCTAACACGAAAAAATTTAATTTACATAAGTTTGCTACAAAGAACAAATAAATATGGTGGTAAAAAATGTAGAAAATGCACCACTTATCTTATTGACATTGCTACACAACTTGAATATGCAAGATATGATCTTAGATATGTGAATGAAAGTGTCAAGTGTAGGAAAGAGATAAAAATATATGTGTGTTAAGTAGTAGTTATAAAACGTTGTAGTATAAAATTGAAAAATTAAATTAAAATATTAAACACTATTTATTTTTGTAAGCATAGGTTACATTTACAAGAATATTAAGGGACATGTACATTGATCACATCGTAAGTAATTGAATTTTGATTGAATCCTTTTTATTTATTTTTATAGTGCGGGTTACATTTGCAAAAATATTAAAGGACATATGTAATATTCATCTTAGACCATCCGCAATGGTGGGTGCTTTACCTATTTAGCACCGAGCTAAATAGGCACCTCCATTGTGGAGTGATATTTATTGGTGCTTATAGAGAAGGGTGCCTATATAAGGACCTTCTCTCTCTTCATTTTTTGTATGAATTTCATTTAATATTTTCTAATGAAATAAATGAGCATTTTAGAAATGTAATAATAGAGTTATTAGCGGACCTATTAGTAAATTTTGTTGTGGTGCTGGGTTGAAGAGATTGGGTGTTTATTAGGTATTGACATTAAAAATTTATAAAATGAATGATGTGTACATGCAGGGCCCACTTAAGCACCCAAATAGGGGAGCACCATTCTGGATGGTCTTATAAGTTTATTAGTAGATCAAGAAAAATGTTCAACTCACCTAAACTTTTTATTAAAAAAAATGGATGCAAAACAAAGAATATAAAAATAATGAAAGTTTTATCACACACATCGATAAGAGTAACATATTACGTACCCATCAAAGACAATAAATAGAAAGAAAAAGAAATGGGAGATAAATTAACATTAAGTGGTAGAATGTGAGTGAACAATGATGGTAAACACAATTTTCAATGTAACCACAACTACTTTTGCAAATAAGAGTTGTTCTTTCAACAAAATTCTTCTATCTCCAAAACCTTTACATACTATATGAAAAAAATAAAAGAGGGAATTTCATTGTAGAAAATGAAAGAGGGGAGTATGAAAATAAATTTTTTGACAAAAGGAAAGTATGAAAATAAAAACTAAAGAGAATGGAAGGGACAGAAAGAGACACATGAGTAGTAATTAGTAATCAAAGGAATAAAAACAATCAATAAAAAATGTAATTGAAATGGCCTATATTGCACTCTTGGTTTTTTATATGCAAATTAAAAATGAGTAGAATAGCAACAACTAAGAAATGTAACCGATCATCTCAAAGGTAACCGATGAATTATTATTTTTAAATAGACCCATGATGTATTAATCATGCAACATGCATAAAGTCAAATTAATAGAGAGTTAATTCGTAACTTATATGGGAAATGAATATGAAAAATGGCATGTAAAAAAACATGTATTATAGCAAGTGTCAATCTTAGAGTAAAAGTTAAAAAAATTGGGAGTTTTGTTAGAAGGACATGTCAACAAAGAATAGCTTAAAATACATGTATATAGAGTTACAGACAAAAAGAAAAAGACATAAAGATATAGATAGAAGATAGATAGAAAGATATGTAATATTCCAAAACAATTCTTGTGAGGTAACAAATATTAGTAGACAAATTAAAACAATAAAACATATAATTTTATACATTTTTTTATTTAAAAAAACAATTTTATAGGCTTATACATTAAAATGCATGTAATTAAATAGGTGATAAAATACAAAACTTGTTGAAAAGGAATCCTCTTATATCTAATTCCAAAATAAAACAAAAAAAAAACACATTGATTTCTACTGCACATAACCCCATTCTATAATACACAATCTATAATTATATGGCCACAAATCAAAGAAAATGAATGAAAAATAGACAGTAGGAGTTTTACCATGCAATGTATGGAATGAAATAGATGTAACAACTCGATTTTCGGTATTTAGTTTTTAATTAATTATGTGTATTTATGTATGCTCATATGTGATTATTTGCCCTTTTATGTATTTTCTTGAGTTTAGTGCTTAGGAGGGTATTTTGGTCTTTTGGCGAGTAAGAGTATAATAGTAATTTTGGGTCAAGAATTAATCGTAACATTTTTAGTGAGAACCAATTGTTAGTGATTTATTAAGTTAGTTGTAGTAATTAGTATAAGTGTTAGTTGTGGTGAAATATTTTATTGTTAGTAAGATAGTAAACTAATAGGTGGTGTCATTAAAATAGAGCCCAATTATTATTTCATGGGTTAGGCCCAATGGGTATGGATATATTCTAACAATAGGGAGAGGATTAGGGTTACACTACTCATTTTCACTCCAAAACTTTGAGAGGTAGAGAGAGAGAGAGAGAATAGAAGAGAAGGAACAAGGGTTAGAGAAGAACAAGGCTAGGAGGTGAAGGATTGGGAGCAAAAGTGAAGCCTTAGCAAGAGTAGAGATTAGTAGAGGTAAGGGGGATAGTTTTTACTTCATAATCTCTTATCTTTTCTACTTTCTCTTAAGTGCTTATTGATATAATTGATTTTGTGAATAAGTGCTTATTTGGATTTTGATGTTGAATTTCGTTTTAGATGTTGATAATATGTTCATATACATAAATGAATTGATAACTAAGTTGTTGTTGTTGAATTTGTATGCCAAATTCCATGTATGTGAATATATTGTGTTCTTGAGTGAAATTGATGAGTTATGAGTTGTTGTGGTTGAATTGTGTAAGAATTCATGGTTGATTGTTGTTGTTAATGTTTGAAAAACAAGTTGTTGATGAATTGGTATGTTGATTATGCCATTGGTGAATTGATGATGAAAGTTGTTGTTGTTGTTGAATAATTTTTGAGAGTTGGTGAAATTTTAAATTGAAACAAAAATAAGGTTTGATTCATGTGTTTTGAGCATTTTGGTGTTTATGTTTGTGTACATGACCTATAAACTTCATTTGGGACGAGTTTTGAGTGTGGGAGAATCAAAATTGGAGAGTTTGGGAAAAAGGATTTTGAAATTCGAAGTTTTTTTTTTCTGAACTGTTGAGCGTTCGCTCAAGCGAGCTCTGAGTGAACCTCAAGCGAGCGTGCCCAGGAGCTTCTGGACACAGTTCGCTTGAGCGAGCTGCGAGCGAAGCTCTGAGCGAACTGAAATGTTGCTTCTGGACAGAGTTCGCTTGAGCGAGCTGCAAGCGAACACGCCCAGAAGCTACTGAGACTTGGTCGCTTAAGCGAACCATGCCCTGTTCAGCTACACTTGAATTTTCGTTTTGTGTACTTGTGAACCAATCCTAACTTTTTAAATGATTTCCTTGATTTATTTAATCATTACCTATGTATCTAATCTTGTAAAAACATCATTGGTATGGACTTGAACTTAATTTTCTTAAAATCGTTCATGATGTTTAGAAAATCGTCCAAGAACACAATTTTCCGGAAACTTATTTTCTCAAAGACAATGATGTGGGATTACTTACATATGTTGTATAGATGATTAAATATATGTTCTTGATCTATTTTCTTTAAGAACTAGAATGTCTTACTTTGAAAATGATCTATATTTTGAAAAGTAACATTTTAAGACGAACCTTGCGAATGTTGAGAACTCATAGTATTTGGCCGATGAAATACTTATGTGAGTATACCTTCACTCATATGTGGTTAGTATACTTACTTAGTAGAGGCAATTGAATCATTTTAATCTCGTTTTGGTTCATTGGCCTAATTTGTTAAAGTGGTGAATTGTATTATACGAAACTAGTTTCATTGAACTTTCCCATCTTGTAATTCTTTCGGGAATGAGAATTGAATGTGAATATATGTTGATTGATGATTATATATATGTTGATGTATATATGTTGTTGTTGGTGAATATATACGTATGTTGATGTATATATGTTGTTGTTGGTGATGATATATGTAATGTACATATATGTTGTTGACATTCCTCATTCATGTTATTGGTGATGAATATGTTGGTGTGGTCTTGTGAATTTGCATGAAGCACATTTTGTTGTGGTCGAGTCCTAGTTCACACACGTTGTTGTTGTTGTCTTTCATCTCCAATTGTTGTTGTTGAATACTTCGGTATTCTTTATGCGGGTTGTTATGCGGGTTGTTATGGCGTGTTTATAAGCGTTAGGGGCGACAACCTCGGAGATGAAAGAGGTTTGGTACCACACTTAGTCGAGTTGTCTAGTCACATTACATGTTTCTAGGAAGAGTCATGTTTGTTTATGAGCTTAATTGCTTGAGGATTGTTGCGATTGGAACTTTGTGTTTGTGAAATAATTGTTGAGAATATTATGTTCATGATTATTTTTGCTAGATATTGTTAAGATGCATGCTAATCCTGTTTGTGATTGATTATGATTAATGTAATTCTAACCCCAGTGGTCTTGGTGGACCGCCTACCTCTCTGTATGGATGGGTAGACGGCATGCAGGTTTAGATGTTTTTGCTTGGTAAGTTTTGCTTTGAGGAGCGGGAGCTTCCTCGTTTATCGCATGTGTTTAGATAGGGCTCTGATCTAGGACTTAGTGCATGTTGTTCATCTTTTGAGATTTTATTATATCATGAGTTGTATTTTGTGGAGATTATTTATGTTGTTGAATTTATCTTATATTGAGGACATGACATTTATGTTGAGATGTGTTTGATTCCGATGAGATTTTTTTTATGTTGGAGATTATTTTCATGCATGACTATGTTGATGATTAATTGTAGAAGTGACGACTATTTCTTACGTATTTATTTAATTTGCATGATTTATTGCTTAATTATAAATAGAGCGTTACAAGTTGGTATCAGAGCCATGTCGGTCTTGTCCAGACCAAAACCCGGTGAATTACCTGTTGCATTCGAATGGTATGTTGAGTTACCTTCGATGCTTGTTGTGCTGTTTGTCTGCTGTTCTCACTTGTTGCTTGGTTTTGTTGATTAGAAGTGAGATGGCCGGTGGAAGTGGTAGGAACGATGATGCGATTGCAGCGGCTTTGACTGCAGTGGCTCAAGCTTTGGCTCAGAATCAAGAGAATGGTGGTCATGGTCAGGAGGACCAAGGATAAGCTGAGGAGCGGAGGCTTGACCGTTTCAAGAGGAACAAACCGCCAACATTCTAGGGAAGGTTCAATCCGGAAGGAGCTTTGACTTGGATGGAAGGCATGAAGAGGATCTTTTGTGCTATTGTGACTAATGATGACCAGAAGGTGAGGTTGGCTACTCACATGCTTGCTGAGGAGGCCGAGTATTGGTGGACTAGTACCAAGAGGAGGATTGAGGCTAGTGGTGATGATATCACTTGGGCGAGATTCAAGAATGAGTTCTTGAAGAAGTACTTTCCAGAAGACTTGAGAAACAAGAAGGAAGCTAAGTTCTTGAACTTGAAGCAATGGAGCATGTCTGTTGCTGAGTATGCAGCTAAGTATGAGGAGCTTTCGAGGTTTTGTCCTTACATCAATGCGGAAGATGCTATGGTGTCTAAGTGTGTGAAGTTTGAGAATGGTTTGAGGCCAGAGATTTATTAGTACATCTGTTTCCATGAGATTAGAGATTTTGACTCTTTGGTGCACAAGTGTCGTATGTTTGATGATGCCGGAAAGGCTAAGATGAGTTACTACAAGGCCGTGAGTGACAAGAAAGGAAAGGGTCATAGAAATGGGAAACCGTACAACAAGGATAAGGGCAAGAGGAAAGATGTTGGTGGAGGCTCCAAGGTTAATATGGCGGAAGTCAAGTGCTTCAAGTGTGATGTCTTTGATCATTTTGCTAGTGATTGCAAGAAGGGAGATAGTTGCTTCAAGTGTGGTCAGAAGGGTCACAAGGCTGTTGAGTGCAAGAGGGAGATTACTTGTTACAATTGTGGTGAAGCGGGTCATTTGAGTACTAGATGTACTAAGCCAAAGAAGGCGGCGGGTAAAGTGTAACGCCCTCTCTAATTATTTAATTATTTTATTAGATGATATGATATATGTTTATATATTATATGATTTTGATGATTATGTGACGTATTTGTGACGTGTGACGTGTTATTATTTTATTGTTTAATAAAATAATATAAGTGATGTTTATATGAATATTTATTTGGTAAATAAATAGATTTGTTGGAAAAATATGATATTTTAAGAGATGGGGTTATATTTAATAAAAAGGAAGAGTTGTGAGGGTTGAAATAGAATAAGAGAAGTTGTGAGGGAGTATATAAGAGAAGTAGGTTAGAAGGAAACACTTTTTAGAAACGCGTACAGACTTTGGAAAAGAGAAGAAGAACGGTTCAAGAGAGAAGAGAAGCTAGGTTCCAATTCTGCACAATTTTCCAGGCAAGGGTGAGCCTAACTTCAGTAATTTTAATGTTAAATCATCTGTCATTGATTAGCCTAGAGATTGGGAAGAATTGAGAAGAGTTTTGAGAATTAGGGTTGTGATGAACTATGATGAATTGATGAGGATTGATGTTGTAAGGCTGTAGGACTTGTTACAGAACCTAGATTATCCCCTAGGATGATATTGCTGATGAATTAGAGGCTTAACATGAGAGTTTTGGGATGAATTGGTGTGAATTGGGCTGAACCCGTAGTGGCTCTGAGATCGCTCGCCTGTGGCGAGTGATCACTCGCCGTGGCGAGTAACCCTTGGTTGCTCGCGAGGCGAGCAGTATAGCTCGCCGTGGCGAGCTTGTCCCTAAAACTTAGGATTTTTGCCAAACTTTAGATGGTTTTGAGTGCCCTTATATTTATAGAGATGACATGTGAAGTTGGTTTGGTCAAATTGGGTTTAAAGAGCTTAAAAATGAGGATTTTTGGTGAAAAATGTCAAAAAGGCCAAGAGCACCCAGGATTTCTCGCCTCCAGCTCGCCCCAACTCGCCTTTGGCGAGTGAGCTGATGCGAGTACTCGCCTGTGGCGAGTAGATCTACTCGCCGTGGCGAGTTAGCTGACCTTTGTCATGTTTTGTTGTTTCGCAAGCTGTTTTGCATAGGACGTTTAGAGGAACCCTTTGGGTAGAGTTAGAGCTGTTTTATACCCCTAGATGAGTTATGTAAAGATGAATGCTGATGGTTCTATTAGGCCATTTATAAATGATGTGTTGTTGAATATAAGTGATGTAAGAGTATGATGTTATTTGAATAAGATGATGATATGTGTTGCAATGTGTATGTATAATGAGTTGATGTTCTGCCATGTATTATATAACTGCATGTGTCAGTCTATAAATTGTAAATGACGTTTGAGACGGTGTATTAAGTTGTTAAGTGACGAGTCCATGCATTTGCATACTATGAGACGGTGGAGCTTTATGCTCAAAGCGACGGTGGAGCATTTGCTCAAAGCGACGGTGAAGCATATTAATGCTATAATCATATGGTACCACATGCATGATGTTGAGACGTTAGGTGTTGCATATAGTCGAGTCAATTATGACATATATGAGACGATGCTTGAGATGTTGTTGTATGTTTGTGATGCTGATTATGATGATGTTTATACTGATGTTATGATGTGATAAATGTATATGTTTATGAGATGGATGTATGACTGTTAATCTTGACATCTGATTTATATATTAATATTATTGTTGTGAATCTCACCCCTTCTGCTGGAATTGCCGCCTTGTGGGCAAGTGCAGGTACCCAATCTTAGATGCGTTGATGCGAGGAGTCTGTGAAGTAGGGTTGCTCTGATACGTAACGGGATGGGGTCTTTTGCATAGAGTCTATTCCTTATGTATCATGTTTTCAATAAATGTTAACCTTAAGACTTGTTGATGTTGAAACATAAATACTTGAGACGTTTTGTTGGCTTTTAAGCCAAGAACTAATTATGAGATCAGAATATTGAATTCCGCTACTTATTTGAATATTTTTGTGATTTGATAAATTATTATCTAAGTTGTTTTTAAAGAAGAAATGTGACACTCCTTTGAGAAGTACTCTGATTTATGTGATTTAATTAATGAAATTTTTAAGACGGGAAATTGGGGTGTTACAATTGGTATCAGAGCAGGTCGGTCCGTCCGGCCAAGTAGAGAGTCGAGTGACGTTGTCTTAGAGTTAGAATGGTATTATTGTATTATTCTGACTTATGTTTGTTTCCAGAGAACTAAGATGGCTGGTAGAAACGATGCTGCTCTTGCTGCTGCTTTGGAAGCAATGGCTAATGCTGTGGGTAATCAGAACAATGCCGGTGGAAACGACGGAACGAGGATGTTAGAGACGTTTCTGAGGAATCACCCGCCTACCTTCAAGGGGCGTTATGATCCTGATGGGGCTCAAACATGGCTCAAGGAAGTAGAGAGGATCTTCAGAGTCATGCAGTGTGATGATGGGCAGAAGGTGCGTTTTGGCACGCACATGCTCGCGGAGGAGGCTGATGATTGGTGGGTTAGTCTCCTACCTATTTTGGAGCAAGATGGAGCTGTGGTGACGTGGGCTGTTTTCACGAGGGAATTCCTTAACAGATACTTCCCAGAAGATGTTCGTGGGAAAAAAGAGATTGAGTTCCTGGAGCTTAAGCAAGGGAACATGTCGGTGACCGAGTATGCGGCCAAATTTGTGGAGTTGGCTAAGTTCTACCCGCATTATACCCCCCAGACGGCTGAATTTTTGAAATGCATCAAGTTTGAGAATGGTTTGCGCGTGGATATCAAGCGAGCCATTGGTTATCAGAAGATCCGCAACTTTTCCGAGCTGGTGAGTAGTTGCAGAATATATGAGGAGGATACGAAGGCTCACTACAAGGTAGTGAATGATCGAAAAGCTAAGGGTCAGCAAAGTCTCCCTAAACCTTATGATGCCCCTAGAGATAAAGGGAAGCAGAGAGTGAATGACGAGAGGAGGCCCCAGAAGAAGGCTGCTCCTGCTGAGATTACTTGTTACACTTGTGGCGAGAAAGGCCATAAGAGCAATGCATGTACTGTTGATGTGAAGAGGTGCTACCGTTGTGGTCAAAAAGGGCATATCACTAATGACTGCAAATTTGATGATGTTGTGTGTTTCAACTGTAATGAGCAAGGACACATTGGTTCGCAGTGTAAGCAACCCAAGAAGACTAAGACTACTGGGAGAGTGTTTGCATTGAATGGCACTCAGACTGAGAATGATGATCGTTTGATCAGAGGTACTTGCTATATTAATAATACTCCTTTAGTTGCTATTATTGATACTGGTGCTACGCACAGTTTTGTTGCTTTAGATTGTGTTTCTGCTTTGGGTCTTGATGTTTCTGACATGAATGGAGAGATGGTTGTCGAGACTCCAGCTAAGGGTTCGGTGACTACTTCTCTCGTGTGTGTAAATTGTCCTTTATCTATGTTTGGCCGTGACTTTGTGATGGATTTAGTGTGCCTACCTTTAAGTGGTATGGATGTGATTCTGGGTATGAACTGGCTAGAGTACAACCGGGTTCTTATCAACTGTTTTAGAAAGACGGTGCATTTTTCTTCTGTCGAAGAAGAGTGGGGCGCAGAGTTTCTATCTACTAAGCAGCTGAAACAACTAGAACGTGATGGGATGTTGATGTTTTCGCTGATGGCTTCGTTATCTTTAGAGAACCAAGCTGTAATTGATGGACTGCATGTTGTGAAAGAATTTCCTGAAGTTTTCCCTGATGAGATTCCAGATGTGTCACCAGAGAGGGAGGTTGAATTTTCGATAGACCTTGTGCCGGGTACGAAGCCGGTGTCGATGGCACCTTATCGTATGTCTGCTTCTGAGTTAGCAGAGTTGAAGAAACAGTTGGAAGACTTACTTGAGAAGAAGTTTGTGAGACCTAGTGTTTCACCATGGGGAGCTCCAGTGTTACTAGTGAAGAAGAAAGACGGCAGTATGAGACTGTGTATTGATTACAGACAGCTGAATAAAGTGACGATAAAGAATAGGTATCCACTTCCGAGGATTGACGACTTGATGGATCAGTTAGTGGGTGCAAAGGTATTTAGCAAGATTGACTTGAGGTCAGGTTACCATCAGATTAAGGTGAAGGATGAAGATATGCAGAAGACGGCCTTTAGGACGCGTTATGGTCATTATGAATATAAGGTGATGCCTTTCGGTGTTACTAATGCGCCTGGTGTGTTTATGGAATATATGAACATAATTTTTCATGAGTATCTGGATCAATTTGTTGTGGTTTTTATTGATGATATACTGATCTATTCTAAGACTGAAGTTGAGCATGCAAAGCATTTGAAGATTGTATTGCAAGTGCTGAAGGAGAAGAAGTTGTATGCCAAGTTATCCAAGTGCGAATTCTGGTTGCATGAAGTGAGCTTTCTTGGCCACATTATTTCCGGTGAAGGTATTGCGGTTGACCCGTCTAAAGTTGAAGCGGTATCGCAATGGGAGACTCCTAAGTCGGTTACGGAAATTAGAAGCTTTTTGAGACTAGTTGGTTACTACAGGAGGTTTATAGAAGGATTTTCTAAGTTGGCTCTTTCGTTAACGCAGTTGACGTGTAAGGGTAAGTCTTTTGTGTGGGATGTATATTGTGAGAATAGTTTCAATGAATTGAAGAAGCGCCTGACGACGGCTCCAGTTTTGATTTTGCCAAAGCCCGATGAACCTTTTGTGGTGTATTGTGATGCGTCCAAGTTGGGTTTAGGTGGTGTGCTTATGCAAGATGGTAAGGTGGTAACTTATGCTTCAAGACAGTTGAGGGTTCATGAGAAGAATTACCCGACACATGACTTAGAGTTGGCAGCTGTGGTCTTTGTATTGAAAATATGGGGACATTACTTGTATGGTTCGAGGTTCGAGGTGTTTAGTGATCATAAGAGCTTGAAGTATTTGTTTGATCAGAAAGAGTTGAATATGAGGCAGCGAAGGTGGCTTGAGTTATTGAAAGATTATGATTTTGGTTTGAATTATCATCCCGGTAAGGCTAATGTGGTTGCAGATGCCTTGAGCAGGAAGACTATACATATGTCTGCTTTGATGGTGAAAGAATTTGAGTTGTTGGAACAGTTTAGAGATTTGAGCTTAGTTTGTGAAAGGACACCTCAGAGCATAAAACTGGGAATGTTGAGAATCGATAATGATTTCTTGAAAAGTATCAGAGAGGCACAAAAAGAGGATGTTAAGTTGGTAGATTTGTTGATTGCTGGTAATGAGACTGAGGATAGTGACTTTAAGGTCGACGATCATGGAGTGTTAAGATTCAGAGGTAGAATTTGCATTCCTGACAATGATGAAATGAAGAAGATGATTCTTGAAGAGAGTCACAGAAGTAGCTTGAGTATTCACCCGGGAGCTACGAAGATGTATCATGACTTAAAGAGGTTGTTTTGGTGGTCTGGTATGAAACGTGACGTGGCACAATTTGTGTATTCTTGTTTGGTTTGCCAGAAGTCGAAGATTGAGCATCAGAAACCGACTGGTATGATGGTACCTTTAGATGTGCCAGAATGGAAATGGGATAGTATATCCATGGATTTTGTGACGAGCTTTCCCAATACTCCTAGAGGGAACGATGCTATTTGGGTAATTGTTGATAGATTGACGAAGTCTGCTCACTTTCTACCGATTAACATTACCTTTCCTGTGGCTCAGTTGGCGGAGATTTATGTTAAAGAGATAGTAAGGCTGCATGGTGTTCCTTCGAGCATCGTATCAGATAGAGATCCAAGATTTACTTCTAGATTTTGGAAGAGTTTGCAAGAGGCGTTAGGATCTCAGTTGAGGTTGAGTTCGGCTTATCATCCGCAAACAGATGGTCAGTCGGAGAGGACGATTCAGTCGTTGGAGGACTTGTTGAGGGTTTGTGTACTTGAGCAGGGAGGGGCTTGGGATAGTCATCTTCCATTGATAGAGTTCACGTACAACAACAGTTACCATTCAAGTATTGGTATGGCACCGTTTGAGGCTTTATATGGTCGGAGATGCAGGACTCCGTTGTGCTGGTTTGAGTCGGGTGAAAGAGTGGTTTTAGGACCGGAGATCGTTCAACAGACTACTGAGAAGGTGAGAATGATCCAAGAAAAGATGAAAGCGTCGCAGAGTCGACAAAAGAGTTATCATGACAAACGTAGGAAGGACCTTGAGTTCCAAGAGGGGGATCATGTGTTCCTGAGAGTGACTCCTATGACGGGTGTTGGACGTGCCTTGAAATCAAAGAAGTTGACTCCGAGGTTTATTGGTCCGTATCAGATTTCAGAGAGGATTGGGCCGGTGGCGTATCGTGTTGGATTACCACCGCACTTATCGAATTTACATGATGTTTTTCATGTATCTCAGCTGAGGAAGTATGTTCCGGATCCGTCTCATGTGATCCAAAGTGACGATGTGCAAGTTAGGGACAACCTTACGGTTGAGACCTTACCCGTGAGGATTGATGATCGAAAGACGAAGACGTTGAGAGGCAAGGAGATACCTCTTGTGAGAGTTGTTTGGGACGGAGCGACGAGTGAAAGCTTGACTTGGGAGCTAGAAAGTAAGATGCTGGAATCCTATCCAGAGTTGTTTGAGCGAGGTAAATTTTCGAGGACGAAAATCCTTTAAGAGGGGGAGAGTTGTAACGCCCTCTCTAATTATTTAATTATTTTATTAGATGATTTGGTATATGTTTATATATTATATGATTTTGATGATTATGTGACGTATTTGTGACGTGTGACGTGTTATTATTTTATTGTTTAATAAAATAATATAAGTGATGTTTATATGAATATTTATTTGGTAAATAAATAGATTTGTTGGAAAAATATGATATTTTAAGAGATGGGGTTATATTTAATAAAAAGGAAGAGTTGTGAGGGTTGAAATAGAATAAGAGAAGTTGTGAGGGAGTATATAAGAGAAGTAGGTTAGAAGGAAACACTTTTTAGAAACGCGTACAGACTTTGGAAAAGAGAAGAAGAACGGTTCAAGAGAGAAGAGAAGCTAGGTTCCAATTCTGCACAATTTTCTAGGTAAGGGTGAGCCTAACTTCAGTAATTTTAATGTTAAATCATCTGTCATTGATTAGCCTAGAGATTGGGAAGAATTGAGAAGAGTTTTGAGAATTAGGGTTGTGATGAACTATGATGAATTGATGAGGATTGATGTTGTAAGGCTGTAGGACTTGTTACAGAACCTAGATTATCCCCTATGATGATATTGCTGATGAATTAGAGGCTTAACATGAGAGTTTTGGGATGAATTGGTGTGAATTGGGCTGAACCCGTAGTGGCTCTGAGATCGCTCGCCTGTGGCGAGTGATCACTCGCCGTGGCGAGTAACCCTTGGTTGCTCGCGAGGCGAGCAGTATAGCTCGCCGTGGCGAGCAGTATAGCTCGCCGTGGCGAGCTTGTCCCTAAAACTTAGGATTTTTGCCAAACTTTAGATGGTTTTGAGTGCCCTTATATTTATAGAGATGACCTGTGAAGTTGGTTTGGTCAAATTGGGTTTAGAGAGCTTAAAAATGAGGATTTTTGGTGAAAAATGTCAAAAAGGCCGAGAGCACCCAGGATTTCTCGCCTCCAGCTCGCCCCAACTCGCCTTTGGCGAGTGAGATGATGCGAGTACTCGCCTGTGGCGAGTAGATCTACTCGCCGTGGCGAGTTAGCTGACCTTTGTCATGTTTTGTTGTTTCGCAAGCTGTTTTGCATAGGACGTTTAGAGGAACCCTTTGGGTAGAGTTAGAGCTGTTTTATACCCCTAGATGAGTTATGTAAAGATGAATGCTGATGGTTCTATTAGGCCATTTATAAATGATGTGTTGTTGAATATAAGTGATGTAAGAGTATGATGTTATTTGAATAAGATGATGATATGTGTTGCAATGTGTATGTATAATGAGTTGATGTTCTGCCATGTATTATATAACTGCATGTGTCAGTCTATAAATTGTAAATGACGTTTGAGACGGTGTATTAAGTTGTTAAGTGACGAGTCCATGCATTTGCATACTATGAGACGGTGGAGCTTTATGCTCAAAGCGACGGTGGAGCATTTACTCAAATCGACGGTGAAGCATATCAATGCTATAATCATATGGTACCACATGCATGATGTTGAGACGTTAGGTGTTGCATATAGTCGAGTCAATTATGACATATATGAGACGATGCTTGAGATGTTGTTGTATGTTTGTGATGCTGATTATGATGATGTTTATACTGATGTTATGATGTGATAAATGTATATGTTTATGAGATGGATGTATGACTTTTAATCTTGACATCTGATTTATATATTAATATTATTGTTGTGAATCTCACCCCTTCTGCTGGAATTGCCGCCTTGTGGGCAAGTGCAGGTACCCAGTCTTAGATGCGTTGATGCGAGGAGTCTGTGAAGTAGGGTTGCTCTGATACGTAACGGGATGGGGTCTTTTGCATAGAGTCTATTCCTTATGTATCATGTTTTCAATAAATGTTAACCTTAAGACTTGTTGATGTTGAAACATAAATACTTGAGACGTTTTGTTGGCTTTTAAGCCAAGAACTAATTATGAGATGAGAATATTGAATTCCGCTGCTTATTTGAATATTTTTGTGATTTGATAAATTATTATCTAAGTTGTTTTTAAAGAAGAAATGTGACACTCCTTTGAGAAGTACTCTGATTTATGTGATTTAATTAATGAAATTTTTAAGACGGGAAATTGGGGTGTTACATAAAGTGTTTGCTTTGAATGCGGAAGAGGTGGAGCAGCCGGATAATCTCATCCGAGGTATGTGTTTTATCAATAGTACTCATTTGATTGCAATTATTGATACCGGTGCTACGCATTCTTTTATCTCGAGTTGTTGTGTTGAGCGTTTGGGTTTAGTTGTGACTCCGTTGTTGCGCGGAATGGTCATTGATACCCCAACCAATGGTTCGGTGACTACTTCCTTGGTGTGAGCTAAGTGTCCTGTTAATTTCGGTTGTGTTGACTTTGAGTTAGATTTGGTTTGTTTGCCGTTGAAGCATATGGATGTGATTTTTGGAATGGATTGGATGTTGAATTTTGGTGTTAACATCAATTGTTTAACCAAGAGTGTGACATTCTCTAAGCCGGTAGAAGATGTAAGTGGAAAGTTCTTGACCGCGGAGCAAGTGAAGAAATCTCTAGATGGTGAAGCTAGTGTGTTTATGATGTTTGCTTCTATGAAAGAAAGTAGTGAGAAGGGTGTTGGTGATTTGCCGGTAGTGCAAGAGTTTCCAGAAGTGTTTCTGGACGACATTATCGACTTACCGCCAGAGAGGGAAGTTGAGTTTGCAATTGATTTGGTGCCAGGAACAAGTCCTATTTCGATTGCGCCGTATCGGATGTCTGCATCTAAGTTGGAAGAATTGAAGAAGCAGTTGGAAGAGTTGCTTTAGAAGCAGTTCATTAGACCGAGTGTTTCTCTGTGGGGTGCTCCTGTTTTGTTGGTGAAGAAGAAGGGTGGTAGCATGAGGTTATGTGTGGATTATCGGCAGTTGAACAAGGTGACTATCAAGAATCGATATCCGCTTCCGAGGATTGATGATTTGATGGATCAGTTGGTTGGTGCGGAAGTGTTCAGCAAGATTGATTTGAGATCAGGGTATCATCAGATAAGAGTGAAGGCGGAAGGTATCCCTAAGACTGCATTCAAGACGAGGTATGGTCACTCTGAGTATTCTGTGATGCCATTTGGTGTGACTAATGCGCCAGGTGTTTTCATGGAGTATATGAATCAGATTTTCCATCCTTATTTGTACCAGTTTGTGGTGGTGTTCATAGATGATATTTTGGTGTACTCGAAGTCGGAGGAGGAGCATGCCGAGCATTTGAGGGTTGTGTTGCAAGTCTTGAAGGAGAAGCAGTTGTTTGCAAAGTTGTCAAAGTGTGAGTTTTGGCTGCGAGAAGTGAGCTTTCTTGGTCATGTGATTTCGAGAGGTGGCATTGCGGTTGATCCGTCGAAGATTGATGTAGTGATGCAGTGGGAATCGTCAAAGTATGTTTTCGAAGTTAGAAGTTTTCTTGGTTTGGCAGGTTACTATCGGAGGTTCATTGAGGGATTCTCTAAGTTGGTGTTGCCATTGACGCAGTTGACTCGAAAAGGGCAAGCTTATGTTTGGGATTCTAAGTGTGAGAATAGTTTCCTTGAGTTGAAGAAGAGGTTGACTTCAGCGCCTGTGTTGATTTTGCCGAATTCGAAGGAATCTTTTATTATGTATTGTGATGCTTCGAAGATGGGTCTTGGTGGTGTGTTAATGCAGAATCGTCAAGTTGTGGCTTATGCATCGAGGCAGTTGAAAGTGCATGAGAAGAATTATCCGACTCATGATTTGGAATTAGCGACCGTTGTGTTTGTGTTGAAGATTTGGAGGCACTACTTGTATGGTTCTAGATTTGAGGTGTTTAGTGATCACAAGAGTTTGAAGTATTTATTTGACCAGAAAGAGTTGAATATGAGGCAGAGACGGTGGTTGGAATTTCTTAAGGATTATGATTTTCAGTTGAGTTATCATCCGGGAAAGGCGAATGTAGTGGCAGATGCTTTGAGTAGGAAGTCTTTGCATATGTCGGCTTTGATGGTTAAAGAATTAGAGTTGATCGAACAGTTTCGGGATTTGAGTTTGGTTTGTGAGTTGGCACCCGGAAGTGTGAAGTTGGGAATGTTGAAGTTGACAAGTAACATCTTGGAAGACATCAAGAGTGGTCAGAAAGAGGATTTGGAAATTGTAGATCGTGTGGTATTGGTTAACAAAGGTAAAGGTGCAGATTTCAGATTGGATCAGAATGGTGTCTTGATGTTTCGTGATCGTGTGCGTGTGCCAGATGTGCCTGAGCTTAAGAAGCGTATTTTGGACGAAGGTCATCGGAGTAGTTTGAGTATTCACCCAAGAGCGACGAAGATGTATCAGGGTTTGAAGAGATTGTTTTGGTGGCCTGGAATGAAGAAGGACATAGCCGAGTTTGTGTATGCTTGTTTGGTTTGTCAGAAGTCGAAGATTGAACATCAGAAACCGTCGGGTTTGATGCAACCGGTGTTTGTACCAGAGTGGAAGTGGGATAGTATCTCTATGGATTTTGTTGGGGCTTTGCCGAAGACTGTGAATGGTTTTGATTCGATTTGGGTGGTTGTTGATCGGTTGACGAAATCAGCGCATTTTATTCCTATCAAGACTGGTATGACTGTGGCGAAGTTAGCTGAGATCTACATTGAGCAGGTTGTCAGGTTGCATGGTATTCCTTCTAGCATTGTGTCGAATCGGGATCCGAGGTTTACTTCTAAGTTTTGGGAGAGTTTGCAAGCTGCTTTGGGAACTAAGTTGAGGTTGAGTTCTGCTTATCATCCTCAGACTAATGGACAGACGGAGAGGACTATTCAAAGTTTGGAAGACTTGTTAAGAGCTTGTGTTTTGGAACAAGGTGTCAGTTGGGTCGAATGTTTACCGTTGATTGAGTTTACTTACAACAACAGTTTCCATTCTAGTATCGAAATGGCACCTTTTGAGGCTTTGTATGGGCAGAGGTGTAGGACGCCGTTGTGTTGGTGTGAGTCAGGTGAAAGAGCTTTGTTAGGGTCAGATGTTGTGAAAGAGACGACTGAGAAAGTCAAGATGATTCAAGAGAAGATGAAAGCGTCCCAGAGTAGGCAGAAGAGCTATCATTATAAGAGGAGGAAGGACATTGAGTTTCAAGTTGGTGATCATGTGTTCTTAAGGGTGAATCCCGTAACCGGTGTTGGTCATGCTTTGAAGTGTCGGAAGTTGACACTGCGTTTTGTTGGACCGTTTGAGATTGTGGAGAAGATTGGAGCTATAACGTATCGGATTGCGTTACCGTCGTCGTTGTCGAATCTTCATGATGTGTTTTATGTGTCTCAGTCGCGGAAGTATGTGTGCTTATCTTTCGTAGATCTCTGAAATCGTAAAAACAAACAGTTTCTTTTATTTAATTAAAGTTTTACGGTATAACGATAAAATAATTTTTAAATCACCCTCCCCTTACGAACCAAACACATTTTTAATTAAAATATTTTATATTCCCTCCCCTCCTTTCTCTCTTAATTCTGGAACCAAACAGATTCTAACATTCTTCCTATTTGAATTCATTCTCTCAAACTCCTTATTACGTGTCTCAAATGGTACCTAACCATTTTATCTTTCTAGGAACGTTAGTCTTTGACTCTGCACCCCGTTGTCACATAGGTCCTTGACTCAGGATTAAATATAATTAAGTCTCTGACTCTGCACTTAGTCCCTGACGTTAAATAATTTTGTTAAGTGAAAGTAGAAAATTGTCACTTTAACCAATATCCCCAACTTGAATCTCAAATCCTTAAATCTCAAACCTAAATCCTTTAAATTGAAAATCTAAAATCCCTAATTTATTATCTTATTTGACAATATCAATATAACGTTTTTTCTTTTGGTCAAGATATATAGTGTTCTTTTATTTAAAACTAAAAAAATAGAGATTAGTAATATCATTATATTTTTTTTACACAATTTGTTTAATACTGTGGACAAAGTTTTACCGTTAAGCATAAAAAAAATACATAAAATTTTCAATACAATTTATAACATACAATATTCAATATGTATGAAGAAAAAAAAGTCTATAGTGTATAGAAAAAAGTCAATTTTGTCTCCGTGAGCTTAGCTCAGTTGATAGGGACAAATGCAGAATATATACAGGGGTCGTGGTTCGAACCCCGGACACCCCACTTCTCCATATTAAATAAAATGTGTGAGCTCCAGCCAAGTTGGGGATAATAATTTTTGGTTCAGAGACTAAAATAACCATTTTTTATTTTCACTTTAGGTCATGTGGCATACTGTTAATATAATTATATTTACTGAAGTAATAACGAAAGTGCATAGTCATGACTTCTTTGTATTTAATGATGAGTAATGACCTATGCACATGGACTAATGTTAGCGTTGGACATGAATTTGAAAACCGACCCGAACCGGGTGGGCCGAAGCGTAACGGGTCAAGTCGGGTCGGTTAAATGGTTAGTTCAGTTCAGCTTCAATGGTTTGCTATAGTTATACATGGTCGGTCACGGTTTGTATATTACAACCCACGATAAACCGTTTCGAACCGTTATACAACCCATAATAAGATCCAGCCCAATAAGCCCACATATATATAGTTAGTGTGAGAACATTGAAACCCTAGTTCTCTCATTTGTTTCTGCGGCCGCTTTCCTTCCACTTCCACATACATCAGAATCGTTCTTTCCTTCATATCAAACATCATAAAAAAAACCCACAAATCACATATCATAGATCACAAAATCGTTCATTTTCTTCCATTTTCCACAAAAAAAAAACTTGAAACAAAAATCACAAATCAACTATGTTAATCAAGATTTTCAACCTTCCTTTCTTTTTTGTCACATAAATCCGAATCTCAATCAAATTTGTAAGATCTCTGTAAGGTTTGTAAGATCTAATCACATTTGTTCATATGTTTATACTTTTTTTTTATATATATATTTTTCACCCTTAAGATAACAGAATTGTTTCTAATTAAATCTTTATTTTTTTTACTTGTTTCTGCTTAGGGTTCATTAGTTCTTGGAAACATGGAGGCTGAAGAAGGAAATGATACTATAATTTTGGATAACAGTGAGTTGGAACTTGTAAATGTGTTTTTTTTTTTTGTGTTAATAATTATATTTCTATGAATATAATTTGTTGTGTTTAGTAATTATATTTCTATGAATGAAAAATGCTAATTGTAGCTATAATTATTTCACGAAAATATAAGGTATTTGTGCACTGTGTATAATTTATCCATATATGTGCAAAATATGTTCTATTGCCTACTTTTTTTTTTGTATCTTTCAATATTGCTTAATATGTGTAAGGAATATCATTATGCATATTTTTGTTTTGATCTAATTTTTTCTCTCTTAAAATCAGACATGGAGGAGGAAACTGGAGTTACAGCTATGGAGGGCGCAGTTGGAGTTGGAGGGGGTGATTGAAGCCGAAGCCAACCGTAAGTCTAATGATTTTTAGAAAATCTTGTTGATGTGTTTGTTGTTGCCTTATCCATGTAAAGTATATATGTATTCGTCCATGTAAAAATGATATATTTTTTTTATAACTAATGCATCTTCAATTGCCAATCAATAATTAACCATCATCTTAAAACTTTATATTTTTTATTTTTGAATTCTCTTCATATTCTCCGTTTTGTTGATCACAAATGAAGGAGAGAGTAATAATAGTGTTATTATTTATGAATGGCAGAAATGAAAATTATGAAGTCAATCTAAATTCAAACTCATGTATATGTCAACATTTAATTTTGTTACATGAAGAGCATACTCTACAATATCAAATTTTTTATTTTTGGAGCATGTTTTTCATTACTTCTAACCAAGAACTTATGCATTAGAAGTTAGGATTTTTTTGCATTATATGTTCACTGACTAAGGTTCCTTCTAGGCAATATCTTCCATACAAGTTTAAGTGCTTTGTTTGAACAACTATTCTTAGCAGGAATGCAGGATTAAAACAAATGATTTGTTGCAGTTTTTTAGACCTCACACAGATCTTTCCCCCTTTTTTTTTTGATGCAAACACAAGTCTTTCCCAAACACACTAGATTACATGTCAAAAATTATATAAATGACAAAAGATTACATGTCAAAGTCTGCTAGCATAACACTCATTCCAATTTTAAACTTCTGCTAAATATTTTTTTACATTAGAGGTTTATCATTATTTATTTTTTTCTTAGTTTTATCATGGTATATTTTTTCTGGTTTAAATATATTTTTGGTTAATTATTGATTGGCAATTGGAGATGCTTTTATTTAAGGCTTAATACTTTATAATTATTGAAACTCTTAATATTTTATAATGCAAAAACTTAGCTAAATGCATATCTGAATTACTTTACTAATCTTTTTAGCTGAATCTACTCAACAAGCAGCTGCTGAGCTCCCCCCCTTACCCACTACTAGGTGTAGGAGACCTAATGCCAATGGTAATAGGAGAACCTCACCCGTTTGGCTTGATTTTAATCCATTACCCAATGAACCAGAACCTACAGCGGCTTGTAAACACTGCCATAAAAGATACCATTGTGATTCTAAATTAAATGGGACGTCCAACATGTTAGCACACTCTAGAGTCTGCCTTAAGAAACCAGAGAACATGCTAAATGACCATAGGCAAACAAATCTTATCAATGGGAAGGGTGGTTTTCTAGTTTCAGCTAGCCAAAGGTACAATGCAAAAGATTGTAGGGATGCCGTAACCAACTTTGTTATCCTTGACGAACATGCTTTTAGAGTGGTAGAAGGTGAGGGGTTCAAGCAATTATGTAAAAAATTACAACCACTAATGACCCCTCCTTCAAGGATAACATGCAAAAAGCACCTTTGTCTTGATGTTCCCACTAGGTGAAATTCATTATACTTGATGTTGGATGCCGCCGTAAATTTTCAAGAAGCTTTTGAGAAGTTAGAGGGGGAGGATGTTGGGTATAAGGAGTGGTTTGGTAAAGCTGGCCCACCTAGTTCTAGTGATTGGGAAAAGGTTAGAGCTTTTGTTAGTTTTTTAAAAATTTTCTATGATGCTACAATGATATTTTCATCCTCTCAACAAGTGTCTTTGCATACCGCATTTCACAACCTAGCTTCTATATTGTGTGAGCTTCAAAAGGCAGCAATGAACTTGAATACTGTTGTGGCTTCAATGGGAGTATATATGAAGGAAAAGTATGATAAGTATTGGGGGAATGTTGTGAAAATGAACCAATTGCTTTATTTTGGAGTCATATTTGACCCTAGGTACAAATTTGAATATATTGAGTGGTCATTTGGTGATTTGTATGGGGTTGGTAGTGAGTTGGCAAAAGAAAGGGCCGGAAGTGTGAAAGATAACTTGTTCAAATTGTACAATTTGTACAAATCTGAAGTGCAATCTAGCAGCAACAATTCACTAGTTGAACAACTTGCCCTTCCCAAAAATCCATCACATGGTGCAAGGGCAGATGCGTTTAAACAACATTTGAAAACAAAGGAAACCATTGTTCAACAAAATGACCTTGAGAGGTACTTAAGTGACCCACCTGAAAACGATGATGAGAAGTTTAACATTCTTGTGTGGTGGAAGAAAAATGAAGTCCGATATCCAGTTTTGGCAGCAATGGTTAGAGATTGTTTGGCCACACCTGTGTCAACTGTTGCTTCTGAAAGCGCATTTAGCACAGGAGGAAGAGTTTTAGACACATATAGGAGCTCCTTGAGTCCAACAATGGCTGAAGCTTTGATATGTTGTCAAAATTAACACCCCGTTTTCCTAGCATAAAAATTTCTTACAAAAAATCAGAGTTTTTAACATAAACGGAATGTCACACTTCTTTTCAAAAATCGTAAATGGAATAAATAACTATCTATCCTTTAAAATTCAATAACAAAATCTTTAATACTTCGCAGCGGAATTTATCAAGTAACTAAAACAGTCTTTGGCACGAAGACCTCTTCATACATGTCTCATAAAAATCCAATCTAAAGACATGGTCATAAATTTTCAAAAGCAATACGTAAGGAATAGAAAAGCAATAACAAAGTTCCCCATCCCGTTACGTATCAGAGCACCTAGACACGTGAGGAGTCCACTCACATCAACAGCTAGTCCTGGGAATCTGCACTTGCCCACAAGGCGGCAATTCCAACAGAAGGGGTGAGATTTCACAAAACAATAATATTAAACATATAATTCATTAATTATATTTAACAACGTAAATAACTTCCTCTATTAGTAATAATAATCCTTCATGTAATAATTCTTAATAACTCAACCAACTTCTAATTATCATTTACTTCATATTCATCACATTATAAAGATCATCATATAACACATAATAACCAAATCATAACCAACATAGATCATCACATCTTAGTTCATATACAACATAACAACATCATTAATTCGTAATAATACTTATTCATCAAACATCTCATTATCAATTCATGAATAAAAGACAACTATCAAATTAACATAAACATCATCAAGTACACTTAACAACTCATAGATATCATCATGTAATCATCATCACTAATAAATTTAAAACAACTCAATGTAATCATCATCTCACTGTAATAATCAACATCGTAAACAACATTATAACATTATAATTAGTATCATATACAACATCATAACAACATAACAATATCATAATCAATATCTTAAACAACATAGCAACATAACAATATCATAATCAATATAGCAACATCTTAGTCAACGTCATATAATTCACATCATAAACATCGTATAATTTTCATAGGTACTTTTTTAACAACACATGGGTAGAAAACAACTCGACAACTCATAGAGGATAATTCATCAACAACTTAACAACTCATGGATGATAATTCATCAACAACGACTTTGACTCGACAAATGCGACAATGCAACTTAGACACTTATATGCATGTGGTACCAATCTTCATCATAAGTATTAATATACTTTAATCGTGCGGAGGACAAAGCTCCTAATAATCGTGCGGAGGACAAAGCTCCTAATAATCGTGCGGAGGACAAAGCTCCTATCATGGTGAGGACAAAGCTCAATGAATGCTAATGCATGGACTCTATCAACAAGACACCTTAATCAACTTATCACTTATACATCCAATAATTTGGAGTTCATCATCAACTTATTCATACTCATGCAACTTAGTTAAATAACAATTGCAGCATAATCAAATCACATCAAGCTTACTAACAATTCATTTCAACAACATCTTGATCATTCAATAATATTTCGAGTAATGCATTTAATCATTAAATCACATTACAAACAACTTAGCAGTTCATAACAGCAACAGAAACAGCACAAGCCATTCACAACATAACAATATTAATGTGAAGTATCAACAACTTAAACATCATACATCTTCCACATAAGGCATATAAATATTTCACATAACCAATAACAGCAACATAGGCGACACGTAAACATCTCAAGATATAACAATATCAAATGATAATCAACAACAACTTAAACATCATATATAATTCACATAATGCATATACAAATATATTACATTACTATCAACACTAAATCATATCATAATAGCTTCACAGATCATCAATAATATTATATTCAACCCACATTCCTACTGTAACACCAAGTCATATTATTATACTCTTAAACACCTTAATTGAACTCATAGAACTTCTAGTTTTGAGGGTTGGTATTATCCCATAAGTTTTGGATTAACTTAGAAATGGTTATGCTGAATTTTCATAAGATTTCACTGTGACCTACGTGCAGTAATTTGACCATAACTCAAGTTCGATAAATCTTTTTGACGTCAGACCAATGGCATTAGGAAGCTAACACCCATACCTACAACTTTCGTGTTTACACCTAAGACCAATTATGTACCAATCAATACCAGTTTTCATTTCAAATTCGGACAAAGTTGTGCTGAAATTCATAAAAATTTACTAAGACCTCCTTGAAGTATTTTCATCATATCTCAAACACCAAAAATCATTTTCATGTCAAACCAAAGCCACTGGAAAGCTAACATAATTATCTACAACTTTCATGTTTACACCAAAGACAAATTCAAAACGGAAATGTGTGAAAAAGACGCAAGAACGCGAAACAGAGAATGCTGTCAAAGTGCATCTCGCGAGGCGAGTAAGTGTACTCGCTGTGGCGAGTTGCGACGGACAAATCTACGGGAACAGACCAGATTTCACTCCAAAAGCCCCAATTTCATCAACCCAAATCCCAAATTTGATAGGAAACTCAACCTATGTTTATTCTACAACCTGAACTTCAATTCTTAACACAATTTCGATGGTTTCTACACTTTTCAATTCAAAAAAAATCAATAATCAAAACCTAATCCCAATTATCCAACCTAAGAACAACAACATGTTAAATCACAAATTCAGAATCATAGGCTTAAGAAGATTGAATGTTAGTCCCACCCTTACCTTAAAGAATGAAAATCGCAGCCTCTAGGTCTTCTCCCTCTTCTCTTGGCTTTTTCCTCCTTTTTTCCAAAAACAGTCGTACGTGCAATTGTTTTTCTAAAACTAGGTTTTCTCTCCTTTTTATAAAAATCTTAACCTACTTATTTTTCTCTTAAATCCCAATCTTAATATTCTATCCCAATATATATATATATATATATTTCCATAACAAATCATATATATTTCTATAACAAATCATATATATTTCTACAACAAATAACATTTATATTTCTAAATCAAATAGTATATATATATTATACTAATAAATACCAACATATTACATATCAAAATATCACTCATCAAAATAAATCATATAAATCACACAAATCATATAAGTATATTCTAAACTCATTAAAATAATCAAATAATTAGAGAGGGCGTTACAGGCTAAAACCTTCTTTCATTGACTTCAAAGATCTTAATTTGAGTGAAGAGTATCAACTTTTAGAGAATGTCGTTGGAGGTAATTTAGTAGCTTGTCTATAAATTTATTGTGTATTTGATATTGAGTAACAAATTAATTTATTCTCTTTTATTGATTTGAATGCATTGTAGAAATTGGACAAGTGTTAAGTGGTTCTGGAGTTGGTCTTGCTGGTGTTTCACCGCCAGCAACTGGGCTTTCTGTTTAATTCCACTCAATGGTATGCTGTTTATTAACTATTCCTACTTTATCATACTTAGAGTATTTAATTTATGTAATACTAAAGTAATTTAATGTCATGCAGGAATGACTTTTTTTGGATATTTTGGAGTCAAATATGACTCAATACTAATGCACAACACATGCATCTGCTTTTGAATGATATGGAATGTAACATGCTTCATTTTCTTGGCTCCATGATGATTGTGGAGTGTGGACATGGTTTGATGTTGATGGAACTGTTTCAGCCGCTTGTTAAACTGATTAATGCTTAATTATTGGTAAGCAATTGTATGTGGAACTGAGCTGTTTGTTTATATTATTATCAATTCTTACAAAATCTGCTTGTGGACGTGATTGTATATATTCTTAAGACAATACAATCAAGTTAAAAATTAATTAATAAAAGCAATTGTATGATCAACATTAAGAATAGAATAGTAAACTATAAGTTAGTTTATGTAATTGTTTCAACAAACACTTGTTGTAATAGTTATACTAGTTAATTTTTGTTCTTTTGAGTTAAGATTTCATCAATTTGGTTATTATTAGGATTAAGTTGGGAAGCTATCAACCTATGCCCATGCCATTAGAGAAGTAGAGAATGAAGAGTTATGAAGTATTATCTATGGCATGTCCCTTTGCAGGTAATCTATAAAACTTGCTTTCTTTGTTATAATGACATTTTCTTTAATCTAGTGAAATTATTATGATTTACTAATTGATTTTAATTTACAGTTTATCATAAATGGTTGCTGCAATTTAAGTGGGATACTGACTGTTATAGACTTCTAGGGCTGCAGTTCAGGTTTGTTTATGATATTTGAAAATTTAGAACATTAAACATATTGTTGTTTAAGTTTTTTTTTTAAACAGTTACATTCATTCCTTTGTTGTGCAGCATCAACTACAACATCATTCTCCATGATTCGCCATGTTGTAGCATCAGCAATTGCAAACAGCCTGTGCTTTTAAAGCCAGTGGAATTTATTTCATCTTTTACTCAAATATTGGATGACTGTGATATATTATAATACTTATACTGTTGATACTGTTGGACAACTATAATATTTATTAATATTGGTTGTGTTGTGCATGTTTGCTGTTAGTCAATGCAAACAAGTTATATAATTTATATTTGGAACAAGTTTACAAATGGTATTGGTGCAAACAAGTTCTATGTAACATATTATGACATAAAATTTGCTCTTGATTTACTTAAACTGAAAACTGACAGGCCATAAAGATTAATATGAATAGCTAAATTATTATTCTTGGTTTTATTGAAAACCCAAATTTTAGCTTATGATTTGGTTATATTAAATTTTTAAAATATATTAAGCAGGGATTGATATATACAAAACCAAATTAATTGAACTAAGCCGCACATTTGACCGGCTTAACCGTTTACACCAAACCGACTAAACCGAAGCCTTAATTGGTCGAAAATGGTTTACGAATATGCAACCGTTGGTTTAAACGGTTTCAAGTTTTGAAACCGATTTCGAACCTAACCTACCACTGTCCACCCCTAACTAATGTGATGATTTGCTCAAAAAGATGTATACGAACTTTTTTCGTAGAAACCGGTCAGCCTTTTTGACTTGTCGGTCCCACAGTTCTCTCTCTCCGACTTTTTTCTTGACATGAATCGCCTGAGACGACTCGGCGCCGCCCTCGGAGCAGCCGCAGCCACCGCTTACGTCGGTGCGATCCTTCTCTCCCCTTCATATTCATCCAACGATCATGGATCCCAGGTCGCTGCTTGCCAACAGAAGATCCACGACCCAAACGCCGTCCTCCCGTCCAGACAAGTTCAGCAGTCGTCACTCCTCGGCTCCACCTCCGCTAACCCTCTCGACATTCTCGTTATTGGCGGAGGAGCCACTGGTACCGGCGTTGCACTGGATGCCGTCACACGTGGACTCCGTGTCGGCCTCGTTGAAAGAGAGGATTTCTCCTCTGGAACTTCTTCTCGCTCCACAAAGCTCATCCATGGTGGTAGGCACACACACGTGTTATTCTTCTCACCAATCAAATTTTGTAGTATATATTTCTCGCAGTCATTGTAATTTCAATGTGATAGTGCTGCAACTGAACAAAAGGATGATGAATTTGTAAATTTATGAATGTACTGTTATTACGAGCGTGGTGGTTTTGAACTGGAATGAATTAGTGTTACTACATTGTTACTCTGATTGTGACTTTTGAAATCATATTTTGGTTTTTGGTCTTAGGTGTTCGTTACTTGGAGAAAGCCGTCTTCAAACTTGACTATGGCCAACTCAAGTTAGTATTCCATGCACTTGAGGAGCGTAAGCAGGTTATCGACAATGCACCACACCTATGCAATGCTTTACCTTGCATGACCCCATGTTTTGACTGGTTTGAAGTAGTGTACTATTGGATGGGTTTGAAAATGTACGATCTGGTAGCAGGAGCACGGCTGTTGCATTTATCAAGATATTATTCTACAAAAGAGTCTGTTGAGCTCTTTCCTACTTTGGCAACGGAGGGGAAAGGTAGAAGCCTGAGGGGCACAGTTGTTTATTACGATGGCCAGATGAATGATGCACGACTTAATGTTGGGTTGGCTTGCACAGCTGCATTGGCTGGTGCAGCAGTCTTAAACCATGCTGAAGTTGTATCCCTATTGAAGGATGGCGGTGGTGAACGAATAGTTGGTGCACGAATTAGGGACAACTTAACTGGTACCACTGACCTCTATTGTTTACTACATTTTTCACCTTTTTGGTTATAGCATAAATTAATATATCTGATTGAGTACACGTTTGGATAAACAACATAATGAAGAACTTACTTATTGAATAAGCACTTATGACATGAGAGTTTGTGCTATAAGAGCTAATCGCTTCACTGATTTTCATACGCATATATGAGAAACTTACTGAAATAAGCGCAAAAAATATCCTATAGATAGGTCATAAGCTATTTTTATAATTTTAATCAAGCACCCACTTAAGCAACATGGACATATAAGCTCCATAAAAGCTCTTCCGATTGTTCCAGGGGAGTCTTGATGTGGGGGTTGAAGTTGTTATTGCGTGACTAACCCGCAATGACTCAGACCCTTCCTTGGACCAGCTTTATAGCATAAGTTTGTTCTTTATATTGGATTAACTAAGATTAGACAATGTATGGAAGAAGACGCACAATCAGAAGAATTAATTTTAGAAGTACAATCTTTTATTTTTGCACATTTATTATTATTATTATTCAGTATTCACAAGGATGCCTGCTCTGCATTTTCTGCTGTTAGCACTTTCTTCAAGAAGTGTTTCTGCCTTGAGTGGTTTTTATCAAGAAATATATAACAGCATCAGTACTTGTTCCAGCTGCTGGTGCGTTTTTTGCAGTTTAACTGGTAGGAGTTTTTTGCCGTTTGGCACTTGGGCTTTTAGGTTTCCGGTTATTTCGGTGCCTTAGTAATTATTCTATTTTGGCCGTGAGTTTTTTGGTGCGTCTTGCACATACTCGACGAGAATAAATTTGCTGATTTAAAAAAAAGTATTCACAAGGATTGTTCAAATACTCGGCAGTTACTTAATTTCATATGGAAACTAGTAACTGTTTTACATGTGAATCGTGCGACAATTTGGTTGTTGATTGAGTATAATGAATACAGTTTCCTTACAAGTGTGTATACTATGGTTATGGGTGCACACTACACAGCCATTTTGTGACCTTTACACTTAAAATAGTATGTTTCAACAGTTCTGCTGTTAATTGTTTTTATTTATTATTTTGCATCATGCAGGCAAAGAGTTTGATACATATGCAAAAGTGATTGTGAATGCAGCCGGCCCGTTTTGTGATTCTGTAAGGAAAATGGCTGACAAAAACGTACGAGATGTTATTTGTCCAAGTAGTGGTGTACATATTATACTCCCTGATTATTATTCTCCTAAGGGTATGGGCTTAATTGTTCCTAAAACTAAGGATGGGCGCGTTGTTTTTATGCTGCCTTGGCTGGGAAGAACTGTTGCTGGAACTACAGATTCCAACACTGCCATTACTTTTCATCCAGAACCACATGAGAATGAAATACAATTTATATTGGATGCCATATCAGACTACCTTAATGTTAAGGTATGATATAACTGCTAACAAAGGATACTTTTTGTTTCAATACCAGAATTTCTCAACATCCTTGCAACTCATTTCAAGAACCTTGTGGGAATTGAAATGCAAAAAAATAATATATATATATATATATATATATATATATATATATATATATATATATATATATATTCCTATCGCTATCCCTATCCATGGGAATGTTAGTGCAAAAACCAATGACCAAAAGAAATAATTTTATTATTATTATTATTATTGTTATTATTATTATTATTATTATTATAATTTTATTTTATTTTTTTTGCAAAAAGAATTTCCACGGATATGAATATTATATAAAGAGAAAGAAAAAAAGGGCCAAACCTGGGATTTTACTCTCTCTCTCTCTCTCTCTCTCTCTCTCTCTCTATATATATATATATATATATATATATATATATATATATATATATTCCCATCCCTGAGAATTCTAGTGCAAAAACCAATGACCAAAAGAAAAAAATAATATAAGCCGCGGCACTAGATAAGATAATGAGAGAGAAATCCTCAACTATCATTCTCCCATCAAAACCAGAATTCTTACATCTCATTCAAGGAACTTCGTATGTGAATTGAAATGCAAATATGGATAAAAAGTTGGACTAGCAGCTGGACGCTATTCTGGGATAAGCTGGCCTGACTTGTAGCGAACACCACAAGCATTGCAAACTGTTTTTGCACCCATTGGCCCACCCTCCATTATGAAATTAGTTTTAGGTTTTTACGATATTTCTTTGTCGCAGTAGATTTTTTAAAAGTTAGTTTTTGAACTAGTTTAGATGAGGTATCTGAATGTGAATCAAAACCTGAATTCTCAATATCCTTGCATCCCATTTCAAGGAATTTCTTGTGGGAAATGGAATGCAAAGTTGGACTAGCAGCTGGACGGTATTCAGGGAAAAGCCTGCCTGACTTTTAACGAATACCACAAGCTTGCAGACTGTTTTTGGGCCCATTGGCCCAGCCTTCGATTATGATATCAGTTTTTCCAAATCTTCAGTAGCGCTGCCTTTCATGGGTGAATGCCCCTACTCTCTGCCACTGCATGTCCTGGCATCGATGTGCCTCCACCACCTTGTCCCCATCTCTCTGGCAACCACCCTTGACGAAACGCCATCCTCAGCTGCATGCGCGACCAATAGCAGGGCGTTGACACTCTGGCGCGTCCTCCAGATCGTATTTTCTGCATTTTTCTTCCCTTGGTTAATACTTGTTTGGAAATAATTGTGTATAATCTTAGGCTAAACCCATGATAGTATCCTGCATCATTTTTATGTTAGCTCTATTGCTATCGTGTTCTATCATTCCATCTGTAGCAACACCCCTTTCACCACCCTTGTTTTTCAATTAACTAGGTCTGTCCTTGTTAATACATAATTAAGTCCAAGAAAAATAAATGGGGTGAACTGTCACTCAATTTAGACGTCCTTTATGCTTTTCTCCCTTATACACAGAATCTTATTAAGGATAAAATAATGCTTGGAAAATTTAGGTCAGACGATCTGATGTTCTTTCTGCTTGGAGTGGCATTCGACCACTAGCAACAGACCTATCAGCTAAAAATACTGAAAGCATCTCCAGGGATCATGTTGTCTTTGAAGAGCACCCTGGTCTGGTCACCGTCACTGGTGGCAAGTGGACCACCTATCGCAGGTAATTCTTTTCATGCATAATGTTGTCAAAAATTTTCCTGATGTTTTTTCTCCAACTAACCCTGATCTTAATCCGTTTGTGAAATATTTGTTTTCCTAGTTCTCCTGCTTCATTCATTAATGTCTTGCTATCTCATTGTTCCATTCCAGCACACAACGTTCCTACTACACATACAAACCATTATGAATATTACATTGTTTTTCAGTATGGCTGAAGATGCTGTTGATGCAGCTATAAAGGCAGGGAAACTGACCCCCGTCGGTGGGTGTGTGACCAGCAACCTTAGGATTGTTGGTGGCGAAGGGTGGGATCCTGCTTCGTTTACAGTTCTCACGCAACAGTATGTGCGCATGAAACTAACACATGGGGGAAAAGTTGTTCCTGGGGTAATGGACACTGCATCTGCAAAACACTTGTCCCATGCATATGGAACATTGGGTGAACGTGTGGCCGCCATTGCTCAGGTTAGCTTCTATATATTGCTTGGATTTAGTCTAGTTTGAAAAATCAACCGAAAACCTGTGCATTTTAGTTATTGTTTATTGCAGGTGTTGATTATTTTTCTATATGAACAATGTACCTATGGTTTCATACAAGGGAAGGTTTATATTATTATGCATTTTGTTTTATATGTAGAATGAAAATTTGGGTAAGCGGCTTGCTCATGGTTACCCTTTTTTGGAGGCTGAGGTGGCTTACTGTGCTCGTCATGAATACTGTGAATCTGCCACCGACTTCATTGCAAGGAGGTCTCGACTTGCTTTCCTTGACACTGATGCAGCAAGACGGGCATTACCCCGTGTAATTCAATTAATGGCAGCTGAACATAAATGGGACAAATCAAGGCAGAAGGAAGAGCTGCAGAAGGCTAAAGATTTTTTGGAGACTTTTAAATCCTCCAAAAATGCCCAGTTCTATGATGGGAAGCACAATTAGTAAATATTGATGTCCATATTGACCCACAAATTGTATATAGATATTCTGCTGTTATATATTTTCATGTTGTCCACTTTTGTTGGGTTCAACAAGTATGGATAACATAAATAATAATGTACAAGTGCATGCTATTCTCAGGGTCTGTATTTGAACTAGATGGATGCAAAAATAGCTATTTAGGGGAGGCCGGTCTGACTTGTAGCTGTTCTAACTTTACCCATGTATCAAAGCTTAAATCCTGAACTATTTCATTCTTTTGCCTTTTCACCCAACCACTTAGTTTCTTGTAGGGACATAAAATTAATCCTCCTCATAGTCATAGTGGATGCTACTTCCATAGATTTTCCTGGAAGAGTACCTACATGTTCCAAAACGAAACCTATTCATCTAGCTTTAGTTAATAATAATATTTAGTTGTAATTGACCATTAAAACCATAAAATTAAGAATGTGAGTTTCGCCAAGCTTAATTAAAGAATTTTGGTGACCATTAACTTTAATATTTTATTATTATTAGTATGATAGTGGATATAAAATCTTCATTTGTTTGAACTCAACTAAAAAAAATACAAAAAACACTATTTCTAACACCCACTCTTTTATCGAATGAAACTATGTGGCTCTCATCCCTTTATATGAGATCCATTTTTAAAGTATTGGAACCTACATGAGTTTCACCAATAAGAGAGTGAGTGTAAAAAAGTGTTAAAATGGAGTACTCATTAACTCAAATTGTATTGGATGAGGGTTTTAGGAGTTTTGAAAATATACTAACCATAAACATTAATTTATCATTCTAAAAAAAATACTCTAAATAGAATGTGAAAGATTTCTAAGGATTCTTTCCACGTTAAGTACTTAATTGCTACGGGGTACAAAAGAATTCAGAAAAAAAATTCATTCTATGCGCTAATGCTCAAAGCTTGTCACACATGGAAAATAGAAAAGCATTAAAAGCTAAAATTTGACATAACTTTTGTAGCCAAATTCTACTGTTCTTCTCTCGGCCACAAGGAAATATAATATTCTAAACGAAGACAGTATTACAAAATTTTCTGAAAGGGAGTCGTTATGGGATGCAATGTTTCTGAAATCCAATCAGCACCACACCAAATCATCCTCCCATTCAAAGATCCAAACCCTAGTTCCAAATATGGAATTGATCACAACTCACAAGAGCTGCAGATATGGGATGCACGCAAGAAAAACGATGATAAAGAATCTTCGACTTTCAATCTTCCGATATGTTTGATGCCTGATGAAGATCTTTCAGGGTCTCGGGCACTTCCTGCCCACATTGTTCAAGAATTGAGATGAGTGGTCGGGCATGTTCTGTATCGCTCTTTGTTAAGAAACCATGCAAAACACCATTGACACTTTGACGGGCCATGTTTGTCAAAATATGCTCGTAAGTGTCCATAGAGGGTACAAGACTAGGTAGGACTATTACATCATACATCCCTATATCCATGGTAGATATATCCTCCAAATCAATCATTGTAACCAGTCTCTTGTTTGAATCCACACTGTGCAACAAAACAGTACATGACATAAGCTCCAATAGAAAGTTCAATATAAAGTGAAGCAATAAAACTATAAAAGTATAAAGGTTATAGCGCAACTTGTGATACTGGTATGAAAGTAAGTTTGTAACAGAATAAGAGTAGTCATTTAAATTTGAACAGGATCTTGAATGTTATTCGCTCCTTTTATTCTTTAGCTATAACAAAACCATTCATTATAAGCTTCGTATTTCATTGAACCTCTATACTAAATTGATCGGGATAGGGTATCACTGATTATTATTTATAGAACAAAAGGTAGCTCAGCTCCTTGCAACGAGTAAAGATAAAGATCCTCTCCATTTCTCAAAAGAAATGGAAAGCTCCATTACTATAGATTTGTGTGTATAATAGCACAAATTTCAAAAATATGTGACATTTATTAAGCATCTATGTGATTTATATATACTGAACTATAGTAAAAGAGCTTTCCATAAAGAAATGGAGAGGATCCTAACTTCCTTGCAACAGGGGGAAATCCTCGGGATAACACAAACGGTAGCAAAAAAGATAGAAAACAATAGAAAGATACCCAAGGACAGGGATTGTAAAAAGCAATCTCCACCAACAAGGCCAACAGCAGCCAACTTTGCATTAAAAATTACCTTCGTCTACCCATGACCTCCTCCTACACCCTCCCTCCCTTCCTATCAATATTCAGCCCTCGACCTGCCAAGACCCCCACTCCATTCCCACACTGCCAGTTGTCTGTTTTGTTATGCTCAGTGTACTGGTACTACTTAATCTCGACCTTCCTATCAATATTACTTTATTGCTCTCTCACAGCCCAATTCCACCCTGTGTTTGATACTCTTGAAGAATGCAGGGACCATTGTTAACAAAACCAAGACAGTTGTCACTGCTAATGCACAAAACCAACCAACGCTAGACCTTAGTAGGTCAAACACAACAATGAATTGGGGTTTGAAAATAGTACAATAGGCACACACATTGTACTACAAAAGTTCCTTAAAGCTGTAATAACCAACAATTGGCTGAAATGGCTGCAATAGCCCCTTATAAACACTTATTTTTTCGGTAGACTTCTCTTAAGCTAGGTTAGATTTCCTGTAAGCTATGTTTTGAGATCATGGTACATATCATAATGCAAAATATTTATAAAAGCATTTGGTGTGTTACCTATCATTAATAGTTGCTGCATCAGAATCGAGTGATGTGGAACAACCCATGGATTTGAGAGCCTTCACCAATTTATGGCACTTGATATCTTTCCTCAAAATATATAGAAGGTTTGAACTATGAATCTGGCTGCTCCGAAATTGACGCAGGACTTCAATGCTCTGCAAGAATAATAGTAATAACAAATGCTTTCAAAACTTGCACATCTAAATAAAATTGCATAGCTACATGCAAGCATTTTCCAGAGCTGTATTGACCATAAAAATCTAATATAAGAACTTCTATACTACAAATCTTAAGGGTGGAAAGGTGAAAAGAATAATATATTAAACATAGGTTTATGAAAGATGAAATTGTGAAAGTCATGAAAATAAAATTATTTGATAAAATTCAAACATGGTAGTAGAACAATGAGATCATGCATTGGTGAAAATCTTTTCAAATGAACACAGAAGTTTCTCTAAATCTATTAAGAGGGAAGCAAGGTCATTTTAATGGTAAATCTTTTCTTAAAAAAGACTAGACAAATTCATATAATTATCTCTAGCTTTAAGTAATTTAATTCATTTAATAACGTCAAGAAAAACAACGTTAAAAGGTGAGTTAGTAAGGTACCCCCATGGGTTAATTTTAACTCTTGTAGAATACTTGCTTGCCCTTTTCAAAATTCAATACAACACTAATTATTATTGTTTTGTCAGTAATATCCATGTGTCTATTGTAGAGAAAGAAATATGTGAAATCAAAGTAGTCAATAGCGGGGCTAGAGCGGCCGCGCATGGTGTGGTGGCGACGAACCGTTAAGGTAATCATCGTAGCGGTGCAGAATCGGATAGCGGCGAAGTGGAGTGGATAGCGGCTGCTTCAGCCGCTATTTGATTTTAGTAGGAAATTTCCAAATTGACCCAATTTTTAAAACCTTTTTAGGGCATTTTGGGGATTTCTTAAACATTTTTCAACTCTTTCTCTCTTCTCACCTGTGCCGCGAAACACACTCTTCTATCTTCCAATTGGAAAACACAAACTGGAAAGCACAACCCAGGGATCTCTTCCCTCTTTCTCTGTTCTCAACTCACACGATCTCTTCTCTCTTCCTCTGTCACGCTGTCGCCGTCACCAATTTGTTTCCATTGCTTCAGGTTCATTTTGCTCTATTCCTCTGTTCTTTCTTTATTTGTTCCTCTGTCTTTTGTTTGATGGTTTCTCTGTTCTTTTTTTTCTTCCTCTGTTGTATGGTTTCTCTGCTCTTTTTTCCTTCCTCTGTTTTCTTCTGTTTTATGATTTTTTTTGTTTGTTCCCCTGTCTTTTGGTTTTTGATGTTATGATTTATGAATGTTTCATGAGATTTGAGTGTTATATTTAATTTTCTATTAATTAAATATAAGTTTGTTTATACTTTATCGTATTATTCATGTAATTTGTCTAAAAAATAATCAAATATCGGTGACCGCTATACGCTATCCCACTTTTGGGGTCGGCTGCTACACATTGCTATCCGGGATTGACTACTATGTGTGAAACGAGATAATAAATAGTCAAGGCTTATATAGGAAAAAACAAATAATTCCATCAAAAGTAACAAATTTTATTAGTTTTCTTTTCTTGGTATGTGTAAATAACCATAAAACGAAACTAATAAGGAATGGAGGGCGTATAAATAGAATCCATCGCTAGCATAGCAATAAATTTACCTTAACAAGTTTATCTTCGTTTGATGTACACACTTGAACAGACTGTACAATGCACGAACTTAGGCTAGCGATTGAATTATTGATAGATATTCTACAAATAGGTCCCGTCAGAAGATGCTGAACCACTGGGATAGATGTATGGTTGAAGCTATCATTGAAAACCACAAGACTAGGATTTCCAGAAATAAACTTCTTGATGGATTTTATTGCATCAGCGTGGCCAGCTTTACAAATAGCATCAAGCCCATCAATAACCTATTTGATGCCAAAACATTAACTAATTAATAAAAGATGATAAATAGAATAGATTATAAAAAAGAGATGTTTGAAACTGACTTATAAAGAATACAGGTAATACATTATTCATATAAACCCATACATACATTTATTTCATTATTAATTAAAAGATGCCTATAATTGTCACTCTCCTAAGCAGAAGAATATGGTTATAATGATAGAAAATAAGCACAAACATGGATATTAAACGAGGAGGAATATAGAGGAAGGATAATAAGGAGGAATATAGTCTGTTGTTGAGGAGGGAGGCACACAAAGAATCATATGGACCTGTTATATAATAGAATTGGAGGATACCAGAGGCACAGATTGTGGAACATTAGAACAGCCAAATAATTCAGAATCAATACAAGTCCGATTGAGGAGAAGGAGGAGAAAATGGAGCATGACTAGAAGCTGGTGGAGAAGAGGATGGGAAGACAATGGGGATAGAATAGGGGAACTATCAGAGATTGGAGGGGAAGAAGAATGAGATCAAACTGCAGTTAATTTAGATTGATATGAAGAGGAAAAATGGAACCCGTGCTCATTAAACGGTACATCTTTTGTAGATGAATATTTCATCATGCAAGACATTTGTAGCCTGCTGAGTGGATTATTCAGGGAAAACACATTTCTTAGACCAGTAAGACAGTTTGTATAATTTCTGAGGCCTAAGGAAATGAAAACAGACACAACACGATAATTAAAGTATGGTCCCAAAATTAAAAGTGAAAGCAGGGTTAACCTCACCTAAACTACATGCCTACGCTTACTCTTTACAACACTATTAGGTAAGGAGTGTGGACACAATGAGGCTACTAGTACTGCATCACTAAATAGAAATCAAGTGAATCCCGAATAGGCATCACTACACCATGACAGAAATCAAGAACCACCAAGAAATTAAGAGACGATTGAGAGAAAAAAACAAAGGAAGAGAAATTGGGGGAGGATCTTCTTTTAAATAGTGTGTGTGTGTGTGCGTGCGTGTGTGTATTGTAACATCGTTTTATGCATAAGTTTTCTTCTTCTAAAAAATATATACCTATGAATCACAGACTCAGAAAGGAGAGGACACTTCGACACCAATAATAATTTAAGAAAATTACATTATTCAATGTAATCATATGTGTCGGTGTCAGACACGATGCGTATCCGACATCGGGACGCCCCTAAACCGAGGAGTATATGTTCTCTTCATAGATATTTATATATCCTCTGCATCAAGAATTGGAAAGAAAACATACCAGCATAGAGATACCAGAAATATCAATTGCCTTCAATGAAACAAGCTCCAAGAGCCTCTCAGGAGTAGAAATGAGAAATTCAGGCTCACAACTTTTCAGACTGTTGAAGACAAAACAAATGTTAAATAAGAAGTTTGCTACCATTAAGGGTAAATTGAGAAAACCTTAAATCAACTAATTATGTGCACAATTTTAAACAAATTACCCTTGAATCTGATGATCTAAGGAAGCACCAGGATGAACACTCACTGTATGTATTCCTACAGATTTCAAAGGCTTGCAAACTGTTCGAACCTGCGTACAAATTTAAACTTTTAGAAGTCAAGTTATTATCAACAAAGAAGTCTGTCTTGGGGCGAGGAAGGAGAGGGTGTCAGGTGCAAAGTGATTTTTATCAGAGATGAAATTGTAAGCATGCAGATGAATGTTTTCTAACCTGGGCAGCTTTTTTTTCGGAAGGGACGAGGAACAAGAGAAAGGGGGTGTCTAATGATAAGCCTTGTTTCTCTTTTCTAACAAAAATATCAGCTGCCGCGGAAACCATCCATGCAATTTGCTCGGTAGTAGCAAAGGTTCCACTGGTGTCAATGAGATCTTTACCAGTATCAAAATGCTTTGAAAATTCTAATCCCCATGGGTTAAGAAAGAAAGAGTTTCCCTCTCCATCGGTGTAGGCATCATCATGTCGGAGTGCGTTTTCAATTGCACTCAGACACCAAAAAACAAATTTGGAAGGGAAGTCTGAAACTTCATTATCATGTTGTTCACCACAGCAAAGGTCAGCCATCTTATTCGCCTCAACATTTTCATTTTCCGAGTGACTTTTATTACCAACGGTGGTGCCTTTCTCGCTGGGTACGCTCTTCCCTTTAACAGGAGCTGTCTTTGTTTTGTTTTTAGGATCCTTCTTTTTAAATTCAGGTTTCCCTTGTCTATCATTGAATGGATCATCTAGAGAAGGTAAACTAAAGCACATTCCCTATAATATCATGAAAAAATTAAGTTATTTATGCAATTCAACAAACATTATGTCAATTTCTTAACATGCTTATATTATCCGTTAGAATCAGAAAATGACATCAAACAGTTGAATGAAAAAACGAAATGAACCTCGCAGATGCGGCGTTTTCCGGCCTTGCGGCGCTTCTTGGCGGCGATAACAGCAGCAATCTTTGCAGAGACGGAGTTTTTGCTGTTTTGCTTTTTCCTGAGCTTTTTGTTATGTTTTTTCAGTACTGCATCGTCACCCTTCGCCATTGCTGCTTAAGGTTTTGGTTTGTGCGGCGCTTTACGCCATTCAGACTAAACTGCTTCGTTTTATTCACTCAAAGACCGAACCGGACCATATTTATGGTTTAGTTCGGTTCATGTAACCACTTTATTAAAAAAACAAATCGGTTTTTTGTTAATTCGGTTCAGAACCGGTTCTTTTAATGTGAACCCATTTTTTTACCTAAACTTGATTTTTCTGCTTAAATTCGTTTTTTATTTGTTTCCACTAAAAAAAAAAAACACTTCTTTACATTAACAGATCATACTTTTTTTTTTTAATTATACTTCTTTGCAAAAATCAAAATATGAAAGCATTAGACTAGGTTATAAGAATTTATCTTTTTCTTAACCGTTGTTAAAAAGTATGAAACATGGTTATGTGCAATTTAGTCTTTTCTTGTTTAAATTTAGAATTGTGTTATCTTTAAAGTGGAAAGAGGGAGGAAAAAGTAAAATTGAACCTTTATTACATTTGACAACCCTTTTGAGAATCACTTTTGACTTTGAGAATCACGTTTGAGAGAATCAAAGTTGAGAAATAATTCCGTTCAAGGTTGTGAAGGAAAAGAATGAGAATCATGTTCAGAAGTTGTGAAGGGAAGAGGCTGTTAGGGTTCTATTCTAACTTGTGTCTATCTGGGTTTAACGAATTCGGGTCAAAAACTGGTTACTCAAAAAAGTTAACCAAACTTTTTTTTTTAAATGGACCAAATCAAGAAAATTGAAAAAGGTGTGGTTTTTTTTTTTTTTTTATGTGATTAACCTGATACATGGTTATGGGTTACATGAACCAATTAGTTGGAGATGATTTCAATTGCTCGCAAGCACCTCAAACTTCTAAAAATACCTCTTTCAAGAGTTAGGATGCAGGAGTAGAAACTAAAATGCAAAATTCAAAATGCAATACAAAAACACTTCATACACTCAACTCACAAACATGCTTAAACACTTTCATACACACCCAACATTCAAAATGCTATAAAATTATAAAATCATGTGTAATTCATTCAAAAGTAAAAATATTCAATACACATGTAAAATTTTAAATGCAATACAAAAACACTTCATACACTTAACTCACAAACACACCACTTTCATACACACCCAACATTCAAAATGCTATAAAATCATGCGTAATTCATTCAAAAGTAAAAATATTCAATACACATTCAAAATGCCATAAAGGGCACATAGTTATTTAGGTATTAAAATACCAACATTATCATTCATGTGAAACAAAAAAATCAAAATGCATATAAATTCAGCGGAACACATCCTCCTATGTGCGACTTGAAACTGATGAAGGTGGCAAAAACACGAGAAAGAGAGGGTTTGAATTGTGTTGGTCTCTTTTTTCGTTTCAGATCTCTGTCAAATGATAAAGACGAGTATTTAAATAAAGAGATAAGTGAAGAGAGACGACACAAAGTATTTATCCTAGGATTACATCTAGTCCCCTTACAATTCCAAGGATTTTTTCCATTATAATCAAAATATGATTACAACAACAATACCACGACAATCTAGTCCTAGATTTCCTTGCATCAAACCTAGAGAACTTCCTAATCTTAATTTAGAGATTTACAAGGAGTGGTTACTGTAACGCCCTACTTTTAATATTTAATATTTTATTAATTTATTGTATTTTTAGTGTATTATTATTTGATTTATAATATATATTTTGATGAAATATGCTAATATGTGTTATTTGGTGTAAATATATATATTTTATTTTGTTTAGAAATATATATGTTATTTTGTGTGGAAATATATATGTTATCTAGTATAGAAATATATATGTTATTTTGTGTGGAAATATATATGTTATCTAGTATAGAAATATATTTGTTATTTTGTGTGGAGATATATTTGTTATTTGGTGTATTATTATGATTATTGTTAAGTGGGGGAGAAGTATAATATTATTAGAAATAATAAGATAATAGGGAAGAGAATAGTTTTTGGTGAGAAGAGTAATTATAAATTAGGTTAAGAGTCACTACGAGTTTAGAAACCATAACACGTTCAATTTTTAGAGAAAAGAGGAGAAAGAGGAGAACTCGGAGAGAACCCTAGGAAAGAAGAACGCTGATGTTGATTTCAGAAACCAATTTAAGATAAGGGTGGGACTAACCTTCATTAATATCAAGTTGTAATTCATAGAAATTAATCGTTGCTGTAGTTTTTAAGAATTTGGGAAATTAGGTTAAAATCAATAAAGATGGTAGAAAGTTTATGAATTTCATGAATTAACGTAGAGAAGTGATGTCTAAGCTGTAGAATAATCATAGGTAGATTTTCCTATCAATTTGGGGATTTGGGTTGATGAAATTAGGGTTTTTAGGGTGAAAACCGGTCTATTCTCGTAGAGTTGTTTGTCGCAACTCACCACAGTGAGTAAACCTACTCGCCTCGAGAGCTGCATAGTTACAACATCGCTTGTTTCACGTTCTTGCGTCTTTTTCACCTATTTTTGTTTTGAATTGGCTTTTGGTGTAAACATAAAAGTTGTAGATAATTGAGTTAGATTTCTATAATTGAGTAACTTGAAAATGTTTTGTTAATCTTGAGTTATGATAAAAACACTCCAAGTGTGTTTTGGGAAAACCATCCTTTTGTTTCGCGTTCTTGCATCCTTTTCACCCATTTCTGTTTTGAACTGGCTTTTGGGGTAAACATGGAAGTTGTAGATAATTGAGTTAGCTTTCCAGTGGCTTTGGTTTGACTTGAAAATGATTCTTAGTTTTTGAGTTATGATGAAAATACTCCAGGGAGGTCTTAGTGAAATTTTATGAAAATTAACCCAAAACTTATGGATTGTCTCTAAACTTCAAGCTTGTGTACTATGAGTTTAATTAAAGTGTTTATGAGTATTTAACCTATGTTTTAATGAATCTAACTTGGTTTTATGTGAGTATATTTGATTGATGAATATGATGTTATATGGTGTTGTTCGTGATTTAATATTAAATTATGAAGTTGATGTTGTTGTTTTAAGATGGTGTCGTTGCATTTGAGTCGTGTCGTTGCATTGAGTCGTGTTGTTGCATAACATAGTCAACGATGGGGGCTTAATGTCTGACATGTCCTTTTATGACCTTAGCGATGGGGGCTTAATGCCTGACATGTCCTTTTTGACCTTAGCGATGGGGGCTTAATGCCTGACAGGTCCTATTTGACCTTTAGCGATGGGGGCTTATGCCCTGATGGTACCACATGCATATTGCATTATCGAGTCGATGTGTTGTTAAGATGAGTTGTTGTCGTTGCATTGTAGAGTCGTCATTGCATAATATAAATGATGATTATGGAGAAGTTGTTGTTGATGATGTTGTTGTTGTTGTTTTACTTTTATTAAATGATGATTTATGTGATGTTTAATTAATGATGGTTGTATGTATTGTTGATTACCTTTTATGAATTGTTACCTGCTATTAATGAATGTGAAATCTCACCCCTTCTGCTTGAAAATGTTGCTCTTCGTATGAGTAACTTGCAGGTAACGAAGAATAGTGCAGTTGTGAGTAATCTCCGTCGTGTCGTCTAGGATGCTCTGATACGTAACGGGATGGGGATTGTTTTATTGCATGTTTCCTTGTTACGTATTTCCTTTTTAATGATGTTGAACTATTTTCATGAGAACTATTTAAGATATTGATGTTGTGACCTTTAAGAGCCAAAAGTTGTTATAAGATGTTAAAAACTATCCCGCTGCATGATTATTGGATTTTATAAAGACAGATTGTTTTAATAAATAGTACTTTTATTCTATTTATATTGTGGAATTTTGTAAGTTGAATGTGATGCTCCGTTTATGATGAAAAACTCTGATATTCTTTATATTTATTTTATGTTGGGAAAACGGGGTGTTACAGTTACAACAACTGTGTTTACACAAACTATAGGAGTAGCAAGCACATTACACTATAAGTGTATTTCTTTTGACTTTCTTGACTATTTTTAAGACAAGGTATGAACATGGTATAAACAGAGTGAGTGTAGTATATTGTATATAATCACCGGTTCATAATCTTCTTCAGTCATAACATGTCCTTTATATATAGATGAAGTTTGATGACCGATGCTAAATAAATCCTTGTCTTTGAATGTCTTATTGAATGTTGTGGTATTATTGACTAATTGCAGTTAGCGAATATGTCATTCATTTCTATCAATGACGCTTTAATTGAATTTGAATCAATTGCATAATTCAGAACAAAGTTTCCTTTCTTATCAAAGATTGTTGCATGCATTAGTGACTTATCAAACACTTGGTAAAAAGGATTTCATGTCCAGAGGCTAGAACCACATAATGTTGACTTCCATAGAGCTTGATGATGATACAGAGCCTTGATCTTCACTTCAAAGTCAAAAGCATTAACCATAGTCCAAAGCGCCGACTTGGTCTAGAGGCAGAGCTTCAGTTACTTAGAATTTATTGAACATTTAAAAGCGTTGACTTGATACTCATATATGCCTTGTTATCATCAAAACTTAAGGGTTTATGTTCTATAACGATGGTGTATTCGGTGAATTGGCAAGTGCACCAAATCATATCAAGTAATAAAGCAGTAAGTTAATCGTCTCCACAAAGATTGTTGTTCAACTCGATAATTAGCGGAATCTATGTAAAAAGCAAATAAAAGAAAAGAGATTTGAAGGTGGTTGCAAGGTTTTAATTGTCATCCCCAATGCGAGATTATGTTTGGTTGACTTAGAAGTTTAACAGCGATTAGGGAATCCTTGAATCCCCCATTCGTCTTTGTTGGACATTAAACTGACAAATCATTAGTTTATAATTTGTCTTATGTTTGGATTTAAGAAAGTAGAACATAACCCCTTGATGAATCAATATAAGTTTTATTTAACATCCCGCAATTCAACCATTTACAATTGTGGGTTCCCTTAAGATGAGTTATAAGCCCAAATTTATACTTAGATTCAAGGGTTAAATATGTTTTTGGTCCCTATAAATATACCAATTTTCCTTCAATCACTAATTTTGGTCCCTAGTCAAATTTTGTATTTTTTAATGAAATTGTGCAGAAATGTGTAGAATAATGTAAAAAACTCTCTAATTTTTTTTAGAATTTTTTAAGGCTAAATTACCTTTTTGGTCCTCTAACTATTTAATTGGTATCGGATTGGTCCTCATTGATTTATTTTGGTCCCTTAAGTTTCTCACCGTTACTACATTTAGTCCTTTCCATTAAATTTAATTAAAAAAAATGTTAGGTTTTATACAATCATCATCTTCACTCATTTACTCCTTTCCGTTAAATTTAATTAAAAAAACTTTAGGTTTTATACAATCATCATCTTCATTCAACTTCTTCATCATCTTCCTCATTCACCATCATCAAAAAACAGCAAAACAAAAATCTGAAAACCAAGTTGTTACGAGCCAATAGGAGGAATTCAGATCAGCCAATGCAAAGAAGGAGTGTATGTTCATCAGTCCAAATATACCAAAGAGCTTTTGAAAAAATTTAAACTTGAAGACTGCAAGGAAATGAACACTTCAATGCACCCTACCTGCACTCTGAACAAAGAAGATCAAGGATCTAAAGTTGACCAGAAGCTGTATCGAGGTATGATTGGTTCTCTGTTGTATCTCACTGCATCTAGACCTGATATTTTGTTCAGTGTATGCTTGTGTGCAAGGTTTCAATCAGATCCTAGAGAATCTCACTTAACTGCTGTTAAAAGAATCTTTAGATATCTGAAAGGAACAACTAATCTTGGACTTCTATATAAGAAATCTTCAGATTATAAGCTAGTTGGATTCTGCGATGCTGACTATGCTGATGACAGGATTGAAAGAAAATCAAACAGTGAAAACTGTCAGTTTCTTGGTGAGAATCTGATATCCTGGGCCAGTAAGAGACAAGCAACTATTGCTTTGTCAACAACAGAAGCAGAATACATCTCAGCTGCTAGTTGTTGCACACAACTGCTTTGGATGAAACATCAGTTGGAAGACTACCAAATAACTGAAAACTGTATTCCAATTTACTGTGATAACACAGCTACTATCTGTTTGTCTAAAAATCGTATTCTTCATTCAAGAGCCAAGCACATTGAAATTAAACATCATTTTATCAGAGACTATGTTCAAAAAGGAGTTTTAGATATTCAATTCATTGATACTGATCATCAATGGGCTGATATCTTTACAAAACCCCTAACTGTTGAAAGATTTAATTTTATAAAGAAAAATTTGAACATGCATTCTGTCTCTGAGTAATGCTTGACTCTGAATGAAAAACCAGACTCTGAAAATTATCAGAAGCTGAAGAAGTATCAGACTCTCCTTGGAGAATTTGAAGAGACTCAGCCTCTGAGAAAATCTTCAGACTCTGGGAAGGAATCTTTTTGACTCTGATAGTTCTCAAGAAGTGGAAAAGGTTAAAGTTACTTTTTGTAGACTTCTGACACGTCTGTCTGCATTGGGAAACAACACTCTTAGGGCAATGATGGTTATTCTATTTAACAAATATTCTTGCGCCCCTGAAGTCATTAATGCGTGTGTCTAGCTATCGCCTCTGATATATGAAAAGTTTGTTGGAACAAAGGGTGTTTCACAATTATACCACTTAAGTTTTGATGATAACAAGGCATTAAAAATTATCAATTGGATATGCTAAAAGTTTATTCAAGTATACAGGACCATTAACAAAGATTTATTTACAAGAGGTTCTGACTGAATGAATTAAGGAGCAAAGGAAATTTAGACTGAAGCTTGAAGAACATCTGAATGAAAGCGCTCCTGGAAAATCAGAGTCAGAATGCATCTGAAGAAAGAGCTCCTGAAGATGACGTCATCAGAAGCTAGTCTTTTAAAGGCAGACTCATCTGAAGCAAATAGTCTCCAGAGGCAAATTCATCAGAAACAAAGATTCTTCAAACACTGGAAAGCGTTGACAAAGTACAATGTATGAAAAGTACAACCACTATGCCTACGCCTGTTCCTGCAACCACCAACTCTGCACAGTATCCGCTATACACGACAAGAATAACAACAACTAATGCAGAGACTTTTCCATATTTTGGTGGAATGGATTTGAATTTGATTTCATTGTACAAGCCTCAAATCAAGAAAAGGATCAAGGTGTCAAATCAGCTTCGGTAAAGAAAAAGTGATGAGCTGGCAGTTCCCAACGTCTCTCAAATTCTCTATAAATAGAGATGAAGACTTAAAGAACTGACTACTGCACAAACAAGCTAATTAGGCTATTCTCTCATACTCCAAGTCGCAAAAATTGCTCATCAACAACTTAGATAATTCTTACAAAAGTTATATCTTAGAATTTCTAAGTATCTAAGAAAAACAGAGTCTGTTCTGTTTCGTTGTGTTTTGTGAATACCTCTGATTGTATATCAAGTATTCAAAACTCCTTTTAATTCTCTATAATTGTTTTAAAGTCTCTTGCTTGTGTGCTTGAGCATTTGAAGTCTCTCTCTTGTGTGATTGAGACAAGGAAGTCTCATACTTGTGTGTTTGAGCAACTTGTAATTTGATATTACATTTTAGTGGAACTCTCCTTGGAAGTGCAAGGGGGACATGACTACTTCCGGATTGTGGAAGGAACCTGTATAAATTGCTTGTGTCTTCTTTCTTTCTTGCATTTGTTCTATATTCTGCTGCTAAGACTCTGAACTCTGATCAGATTCTGAACTCTATTAGACTCTGTATCCTAAGAACATTGTTATTTTTCTCAAGAAAGAAACGTTTTTAAAAACACAATTCAACCCCCCCTTCTTGTGTTTTTCCCACCTTCAGTTGGTATCAGAGCTTCGGCTCTGTAGTTAGCACTTAACCGTGTTACAGTAAACGATCGGTGAAAAACATATATGGGGATGAAGCTTCTGCATCTGGTTCTGGTTTTGGTTCTGGAGCTGTTGTGCACTATGGTTACAGCAACATCAACAAAAGTGAAAGATCTTCTAATCACAACAAACCTCTTATGTTTAATGGTGATCCTGAAATGTTCTCTTGGTGGAAGACCAAGATTTATAGTCACATGGGAATGGATGAAGAGTTGTGGGATGTTCTTGAAGATGGCGTTGGTGATCTGAGGTTAGATGAAGAAGGTGCTGCTCTTGATAGGAAAGCTCACACTGCTGAGCAGAAAAAGCTTTATAAGAAACATCATACGATCATAGGCATTCTTGTGGCTGCCTTGCCTCATAAAGAGTACTTAAAGATGAGTGACAAATCAACAGCAAAGACTATGTTCACCTCATTGTGCTCACTTTATGAAGGTAACAAGAAAGTCAGAGAGGCCAAGGCTACTATGTTTGTTCATCAGTATGAGTTGTTCAGAATGAAGGAGGATGAAAACATTGAGACCATGTACTCAAGGTTTCAGACTCTTGTTTCTGGACTTCAAATTCTGAAGAAAAGCTACGTAACGTCTGATCATGTGAACAAGATTCTGAGAAGTTTACCTGCAAAATGGAGACCGAAAGTGACAGCCATTGAGGAAGCTAAAGATTTAAACACCTTGAGTGTTGAGGATCTCATAAGCTCCTTGAAATGTCATGAAATAGGTCTTAACGAGCATGAACCTGTCAAGAAGCCCAAGTCCATTGCATTAAAGTCCAGAGGCAAGTCAGGTAAGGCTCTGGAGGCTTTGGAGTCTGAAGAAGAATCTACATCTGAAGATTCAGATGAAGACTCTGAGATTCTTCAAGAGATGGCTATGCTCACCAACATATTACAATACCTCGCGAAGAAGAACAAGAAGTTTATGAACAGAGGTAGTAGTCACAAAATCTCAAGAAAGGAAGATCAGAAAGGTTGCTTTAACTGCAAGAAGGTTGGACACTTCATTGCTGAATGTCCAGACTTGCAGAAAGAGAAACACAAGGAAAAATCTAAGAAAGCATTTTTCAAGTCTAACAAATTCAAGAAGCAATTCAAGAAGAGCTTGATGGTAACTTGGGAAGATCTGGATAATGAGTCTGAGTCTGACAAAGATGATGCTAAAGATGAAGCTAAAATAGCTCTGGCTTTGGTAGCTACTGCTAATAATGAAGAAGAATCATCTGATGCTGAGTCAAGTACAGATTCCGAAACTGAAACTGAGGTATACTCTAAACTCACTAGATCTGAACTAATTGATTCTCTCAAAGAACTTCTTTGTCATTATGAAAACCAATCCACTGAGTTGAGGAGAGTTAAGCAACGATACATTAAGCTGCTAAAACTCCATGAATCAACTAAGACAGAAATGGATGCTTTAAAACAAGAGAATAATGATTTGAAAACAATGACTAAGAAGGGTGATGATAAAACCTTGTCTGAGCAGGATGCTGCTCTTCAAGAGTTTATTAACACAGGAATTGATAGAACCAAAGTTGCATCCATGATTTATAGCATAAATCAGAACAACAAAAAAGGAATAGGTTTCACAGGAGGAAACTCTAGTGAAGTAATTCTGAAACCTTGTTCTGATAACATCAAAGAAGGTCTGAAAACTCATTTTGTGTCTGAGTCTGAAAAAGCTTCTCATTCAGAATCTAAGTCTTTAAATTCAGAGGAGTTGACTAAGTCAAAACCTAAGAATCATAAGACAAAGGTCACGAATGACTCTAAATCAAAAGCTCCAACGTTACAGATTCTGAAAAGATCAGAACCTATCAAACAGGTTCTGAAGAAAACAGAGTCTGAAACTCAAAAGCCTAGATTTCAGAGGAAGGAGGCTATTTTTACTAAGTCACATTCTAATACTAAGGGTTCTGAACCCAAAGTCTGGAAGAAGACTGATAAAGAAAAATTCAGATAGAGAACACAACAGAGATTCAGAACTTCTAGGACTAACCCAAGAGGACCCATGAAAGTATGGGTACCTAAGACTCAAATTGTTGATGTTGCAGATATGTCTAAAAGGAAACGAAAAGCAGAAGTCCTGGTATTTGGACAGTGGCTGCTCGCGACATATGACGGGAGAAAAGTCTATGTTCCTAACCCTGACCATGAAAGAGGGAGGAACTGTGGGATTTGGAGGAAACCAAACTGGCAAAATCATTGGTACTAGAACAATTGGTAATTCCTCAGTCTCAATCAATAATGTGTGGTTTGTAGATGGACTAAGGCATAACCTACTTAGCATAAGTCAATTTTGTGATAATGTTTATGACGTCTTGTTTAATAAGAACAACTGCACAGTAATCAACACTGATGACCAATCTGTAGTGTTTAAGGGAAAGAGAAAGAACAATGTTTATAAGATCAATTTTTCAGAACTGATTGATCAGAAGGTATTTTGCCTCCTGTTAGTGAGTGATAAGAAATGGCTGTGGCACAGAAGGTTGGGACATGCTAACAGGAGATTAATCTCCAAGCTTAGCAAGTTACAACTTGTCAAAGGCCTACCAGACATTGATTATCATTCAGATGCACTATGTGGTGCATGTCAGAAGGGAAAAATTGTTAAAACTTCTTTCAAATCTAAAGACATTGTTTCTACCTCCAGACCCTTAGAACTACTCCATATTGATTTATTTGGACCAGTCAGTACTGCATCCATATATGGAAGTAAATATGGATTGGTGATCGTTGATGATTACAGTAGATGGAGTTGGGTTAAGTTTCTCAAATCTAAAGATGATTCATATGATGTGTTTACAAAATTCTGTATTCAAATCCAATCTGAAAAAGAACTTAAAATTCTAAAAGTCAGAAGTGATCATGGGGGAGAATTTGAAAATGAGCCATTTGAAATATTTTGTGAAAAATTTGGAATTGTCCATGAATTCTCTTCCCCTAGAACTCCACAGCAAAATGGAGTTGTAGAGAGAAATAATAGGACTCTTCAAGAAATGGCAAGAACCATGATTCACGAAAACAGTCTGGCAAAACATTTTTGGGCAGAAGCAGTGAACACAACTTGTTATGTTCAGAACCGGATTTATATCAGACCCATACTGAACAAAACAGCATATGAACTCTTTAGAGGCAGGAAACCTAACATTTCTTACTTTCATCAGTTTGGATGTACATGTTACATTCTGAACAATAAAGTCTATCTGAAGAAATTTGATGCAAAAGCTCAAAAGGGAATCTTTCTAGGTTACTCTGAGAGATCTAAGGCATACAGACTGTATAATTTGGAAACACTCTGTGTATGTCAAGTTTGATGACAAAGAGCCTGGAAGTCAAATTCCAGAGCAGATTGAAAACAATGCAGGTTCAGAAGAGTCTGATGATTATTCAGAACCTGATCAGACTTCAGAGACAAATGATATTTCAGAAGCTGTGACAGCTCCTGATGTCCAAATTGTTGAAGCTTCTGAAGAAATTCAAGATGATTCACAGCAAGTTATCCAATCCAAAAATTCATTCAAGTACAAGTCTTCTCATCCTGAGGATCAGATCATTGGTAGCAAAGAAAGCCCCAGAAGAACTAGATCTCATTTCAGACCTGAAGAGTCTGCCTTGGGTCTGCTATCCATGATAGAACCTACAACAGTTGATGAAACACTAACTGATGATGGATGTATATTAGCAATGCAAGATGAGCATAATCAATTTAAAAGGAATGACGTATGAGATCTTGTATCTAAGCCTGAACACAAGAACATTATTGGAACTAAATGGGTGTTTAGGAACAAGCTGGATAAACAGGGAGAAGTAATCAGAAACAAAGCCAGACTTATTGCTCAAGGATACAGCCAACAAGAGGGCATTGATTACACTGAAACTTTTGCTCCAATTGCAAGATTGGAAGCAATCAGGTTACTTCTTTCCTACGCAGTAAATCACAACATAACTCTGTATCAAATGGACGTTAAAAGTGCATTTCTCAATGGAGTCATATCTGAAGAAGTGTTTCTGAAACAACCACCTGGTTTTGAGGACTTAAAACATCCTAACCACGTTTATAAGCTAAAGAAATCTTTGTACGGTCTGAAACAAGCTCCCAGAGCTTGGTATGACAGACTGAGTAATTTCCTGCTTAAAAATGATTTTAAAAGAGGACAAGTTGACACAACACTCTTCAAGAAAACACTTGAGAAAGACATTCTGATTGTACAAATTTATGTTGATGATATTATTTTTGGTTCAACTAATAGATCTCTTTGCAAGGAATTTTCTAAGATGATGCAGGAGGAATTTGAAATGAGCATGATGGGAGAACTGAAGTTCTTTCTAGGAATTCAGATCAATCAATGCAAAGAAGGAGTGTATGTTCATCAGTCCAAGTATACCAAAGAGCTTCTGAAAAAGTTTAAACTTGAAGACTGCAAGGAAATGAACACTCCAATGCATCCTACCTGCACTCTGAATAAAGAAGATCAAGGAGCCAAAGTTGATCAAAAGCTGTATCGAGGTATGATTGGTTCTCTGTTGTATCTCACTGCATCTAGACCTGATATTTTGTTCAGTGTCTGCTTGTGTGCAAGATTTCAATCAGATCCTAGAGAATCACATTTAACTGCGGTTAAAAGAATCTTTAGATATCTGAGAGGAACAACTAATCTTGGACTTCTCTATAAGAAATCCTCAGATTTTAAGCTAGTTGGATTCTGTGATGCTGACTATGCTGGTGACAGGATTGAAAGAAAATCAACCAGTGGAAACTGTCAGTTTCTTGGTGAGAATTTGATATCCTGGGCCAGTAAGAGACAAGCAACTATTGCTTTGTCAACAGCAGAAGCAGAATACATCTCAGCTGCTAGTTGTTGCATACAACTGCTTTGGATGAAACATCAGTTAGAAGACTACCAAATAACTGAAAACTGTATTCCAATTTATTGTGATAACACAGCTGCTATTTGTTTGTCTAAAAATCCTATTCTTCATTCAAGAGCCAAACACATTGAAATCAAACATCATTTTATCAAAGACTATGTTCAAAAGGGAATATTAGATATTCAATTCATTAATACTGACCATCAATGGGTTGATATCTTTACAAAACCTTTAACTGTTGAAAGATTCAATTTTATAAAGAAAAATTTGAACATGCATTTTGTCTCTGAGTAATGCTTGACTCTGAATGAAAAATCAGACTCTGAAAATTATCAGACGCTGAAGAAGTTTCAGACTCTCCTTGGAGAATCTGAAAAGACTCAGCCTCTGAGAAAATTATCAGACTCTGGAAAGGAATCTTTTTGACTCTGAAAGTACTCGGAAGTGGAAAGGTTAAAGTTATTTTTTGTAGGCTTCTGACACGTCTATCTGCATTGGGAAACAACGCTTTTTAAGGGCAATGATGGTTTTTCTCTCATCAAATTTTTTCGCGCTCCTCAAGTCATTAATACGCATGTTTGGCTGTTACTTCTGAAATGTGAAGAGTTGTTTTTCAAATCACTATAAATACCAAACACACACTACTCACTCACTTTCCTACACTTCAAGTTTTAAGCAGTTTCGATTGAAAATCGTTTTTCTCTCTTCTCTCAACTTAGAAACCCTAAACCCCCAAACTTCATCTTCTCTAATGGCCACTTCTACAAGCGGTTCAAGCTCGCAATCAAACTACTCTATCAAACCGGTAACTGTGCCGATTCCAATCGATTCGTTGGTTGTTCAAATCGAATCGCCGGTGGACTTCTCTTCTCTGAAAAGAAACAAAGTAGATATGGATGCTTTAATTTCTGCTCAGAAGATGGCTGTGTATTTTCAGATGCTCAACGGTCCAACTTATGTGAATCTGGTGAAAGAATTCTGGATTAGGGCTGAAGTTTTTGATGTTGATTCAGCAAAGGCACAAGAAAGGGAAGCTGTGTCAAGAAACCCTTCTTTAAAAGGCAAATCAAGAAAGGAAATGGGTCTTGAACCTTTTCACGACCTTGAAATCAAGTCTGTTGTGATGGGTATCCCTGTATCTATCACGGAAGGGGTGATTGCTCAGGCATGCAGGATGCCTCTAGAAGGAGGGTTCTAATGGAACGTTAACAGTAAAGATGCCATGTTGGACAGCTTTACAAATCTGCTGCTGAAGGGAAATCCTGCAACCAAGCTGGTTGAAATGGATATTGAGCACAGGGTGCTTCTGAAGATCATGAATGAGTGCTTCTTCCAGAAGGGAGGAGGTGCTGACCAACCAAATGTGGATCATAAACTGGTGCTGTATTTCTTGGCTGGATTTTAGCAAATAAATCTTCCAAGATATATCATGCATCATTTATGATGGGCTATCAAGGAAGCTTATAAAGGAAAAAGGAGGCAAGTCCCTTGTGGAAGACTTCTCTCTGAAATCTTCTACCAAGGAGGTGTACTGAAGACTCTGGACACATTCAACCTTGTGTCAGATAGAGTGTTGGGTATCACCACTAGAAGGATGATCAATGGCACATCCCTCTACAACATAAAGGCCATTAAGTCAATCCTCACTGATTCAAAGGATTTGAAGGAGTCTGAAGCCCCATGCCAGTTCATCAGAAATTTTCCTTCTATTCTCAAGGAAAACCATCCTGAAGCATTGTCTGCTTATCTAGCAGCTTTTGCTAAGGAGTCTGAAGAGGCCCAGAGGAAACCTGAAGTTGCTTTGGCCAAGAAGCAGAAGGCTGCTAATCCTGAAGCAACTGATTCTGGAGTTGTGGCTGCTCCAAAGAGGAAAAGAGGTAAGGCTGACTCAAATATTGAGGAAAGATATCAACGAGCCCAGGAGGAAAAAGAAGCTGGTTTTGTTGAAGTTGTTAGACCACTCAAGAGGCTAGCAACAGGGGAGATTGTGATGCCTATGTATGAACCAACTCCTGAAGAGAAGAAGAGGAACGAAGAATACTATCAGAATCTCAAAAATGAGAAGAAGCGGCTGAAAGCTCAGTGCCGAATTGACAGAGACAAGACTCTAGCAGCTATAGGCATTGACCATGATGAAGATCAACACCTCATTGAGAAGGTTATTGAGGCTCAGTCTTTGGCCAGGAAGCTAGAAAAAGATGCTGTGAAGGGAGCCCAGAAGGTTCTGAAAGAGACTTCAGGAACTTCTGGAGCTGATACTTCAGATGTTGTCCCTCAAGTGGCTGCTTCAAAAGCTGCTGGACCTCCACCAGTAATACGAACAAGTGTTTCTCTCCCAGACAAATCAGTCACAGGGATTACATCAGAAGCTGCTGCTTCAGAGGCTGCTGTCTCAGACGGCCCCAAAACGTCTAAGGTAACTCAAAGTCCAGTTCCCCCACCTTATACTTCTCCTTTATCTTCTACAGACTCTGACTTAGACAACGCCCCTCTAAGTCAGAAATTCAACATAACCAAACCTGTTCCTAAAGCCAAACGAACCCTCAGAACTAAAACAACTACTACAAAATCTAAACTCTCTCTAAAACCCAAACCCTTCAAAGAAGCTTCTGATGATGTTTATAAAACAATAGGGGAGTTATCTGAAAGGAGAATAGGTATCTGCAACAAGCTACCTGCCAACCATCCTTTCCAACCACCCGTTATCAAACCATTAAACATGCTAGCTCCTAATGCTCCTATTCCATCTTCCTCAACCTCAAACCAAGGTAATACACAAGTTGTTGATTTAACAGCTACTGCTGAAGAGCAAGTAGTCACTGAAAATCCAACTACTTCTGAACAACCTATCTCAGAGCCACCTACAAACAAACAACAACAACCAACCTCTTCACCACAAAACAAACCTTCTGAACAGGATTATCTATCCAACCTTGAAAGCCATTATTCAGAAGAACTTCTTGAATACCAACAACAAAAGACCACTGACAACCAAACACCAGAACAGACCATTCCAGAATCTGTTATGGAGACTGTGGCTACAGAGTCTGTCCAAGTGACAGAATCTGAACCCACTGTGTCTGTTTCACCTTCTGAACCAACACAAAACCATACTTCTGATTCTGACCAGCCCTCATCCTCCTCACCAATTCAAATGTCTGACCAACCTCCCATAAACATACTGGATTCTGAATACCTGGACGAGCGTCTGGTGGCACTTAATGACGAGATGCAGAATTTAGTGCTTCTAAGGAACACTCCATTTCTACCATTCATTTATCAAGACAGCTGGTCTAATCTCACGAACATGGCATTGAATTTCATTGATGGTGTTGCTCAGAAGTGTTGTCGTATTCAAGCTCTCGCCATGAAACGTCGTTTGCAAGAATCACACTCTTCTCATCAACTCTAAAGCAAGCCTCTGTATCTGGCTAATGCTCCGTTCTACGCTGAATCTGAATATGTAACAAGAGATTCCAAGGTCTTCAAGATGTTGAAGCAAAAGGTGCTGAAGCAGCAAGAGGAATCTAAGGCTAGGGAAGACTATCTTCTTCAGAGGCAGTTGGCTCTGGAAGAAACTGTTACGAAGCAGTCTGAAGACATTAAGCGTCTGATGGCTCTTGTCCAACATCAACAACCCCAACCCAACCCTTAGTTGCATGCCTTGTTTTGTTTCTCTTGTTATATGTTTTAAATGCTTGCTCTAATTTCTTTGTACTCTTCTGAATATCTCTGATATACAAGTTTTCATTTCTTCACTTTTGTTCATTGCGTGTTTTTCTATTGTTCTTTTTAATTGATGACAAAAGGGGGAGTAATAGAAAACATTTAACAGAATCTGAGCCCAAGAATGAAATAAAACTTAACAAATTTTATTTGAGAACCCAATTTTATTTCATCTGCATTTTATGAAAGTATTGTTAAGCTTTAAAATGAACTTAATTAACCTGGATAGGACTTAGGGAGAGCTTACAAACCTCACCTTAAAGAATATCAGACTCAGGGGGAGTCTGAGCTTACAAAACTCATAACCTTTAAGAGTCAACTTGTTAATTAAGTTAACAACAATTGATCTTTTTAAATACTTATGTTTGCCATCATCAAAAACGGGGAGATTGTTGGAACAAAGGGTGTTTCACAATTATACCACTTAAGTTTTGATGATAACAAGGTATTAAAAATTATCAATTGGATATGTTAAAAGTTTATTCAAGTATACAGGACCATTAACAAAGATTTATTTACAAGAGGTTCTGACTGAATGAATTAAAGAGCAAAGAAAATTTAGACTGAAGCTTGAAGAACATCTGAATGAAAGCGCTCCTGGAAAATCAGAGTCAGAATGCGTCTGAAGAAAGAGCTTCTGAAGATGACGTCATCAGAAGCTAGTCTTTCAGAGGCAGACTCATCAGAAGCAAATAGTCTCCAGAGGCAAATTCATCAGAAGCAAAGATTCTTCAGACAATGGAAAGCGTTGACAAAGTACAATGTACGAAAAGTACAACCACTATGCCTACGCCTATTCCTGCAACCACCAACTCTGCACAGTATCCGCTATACACGACAAGAATAACAACAACTAATGCAGAGACTTTTCCATATTTTGGTGGAATGGATTTGAATTTGATTTCATTGTACAAGCCTCAAATCAAGCAAAGGATCAAGGTGTCAAATCAGCTTCGGTAAAGAAAAAGTGATGAGCTGGCAGTTCCCAACGTCTCTCAAATTCTCTATAAATAGAGATGAAGACTTAAAGAACTGACTACTGCACATACAAGCTAATTAGGCCATTCTCTCATACTCCAAGTCGCAAACATTGCTCATCAACAACTTAGATAATTCTTACAAAAGTTATATCTTAGAATTTCTAAGTATCTAAGAAAAACAGAGTCTGTTCTGTTTCGTTGTGTTTTGTGAATACCTCTGATTGTATATCAAGTATTCAAAACTCCTTTCAATTCTCTGTAATTGTTTTGAAGTCTCTTCTTGCTTGTATGCTTGAGCATTTTAAGTCTCTCTCTTGTGTGATTGAGCAAAGGAAGTCTCATACTTGTGTGTTTGAGCAACTTGTAATTTGATATTACATTTTAGTGGAACTCTCCTTGGAAGTGCAAGGGGGACAGGACTACTTCCGGATTGTGGAAGGAAGCTGTATAAATTGCTTGTGTCTTCTTTCTTTCTTGCATTTGTTCTATATTCCGCTGCTAAGACTCTGAACTCTGATCAGACTCTGAACTCTATCAGACTCTGTATCCTGAGAACATTGTTATTTTTCTCAAGAAAGAAACGTTTTTAAAAACACAATTCAACCCCCCCCGCCCCCCCCCCCCTTCTTGTGTTTTTCCCACCTTCAAAGTTGTGTTTCAAAAATCACTATAAATACCAAACACACACTACTCACTCACTTTCCTACACTTTCAAGTTTTCAAGCAGTTACGAAAGAAAATCTGTTTTCTCTCTTCTCTCACCTTAGAAACCCTTTACCCCCAAACTTCAACTTCTACAATGGCTACTTCTACAAACGGTTCAAGCATGCAACAAGGCACAGGATCAAACTACTCCATTAAACCAGTGACTGTGTCGATTCCAATCGATTCGTTGGAAGTTCAAATCGAATCTCCGGTGGACTTCGCATCTCTGAAAAGAAACGAAGTAGACATGGACGCTCTGATTTCTGCTCAGAAGATGTCTGGGTATTTTCAGATGCTTAACGGACCAACATATGTGAATCTGGTCAAGGAATTCTGGATTCGAGCTGAAGTGTATGACGTTGAATCTGCTAAGGCACAAGAAAGTCAAGCTATTTCAAGAAACCCTAATCTGAAAGGGAAATCAAGAAAAGAGATGGGTCTTGAACCTTTCCACGGCTTAGAAATCAAGTCTGCAGTAATGGGTATCCCAGTATCCATCACAGAAGGGGTGATTGTTAAAGCCTGCAGGATGGCTCCTGAACGAAGGTTCCAATGGAACGTCAGCAAGAAAGATGCTCTGTTGGAAAGCTACACAAATATGTTGCTGAAGGGAAATCCAGCAACCAAGTTGGTTGACATGGATATCAAGCACAGGGTGCTTCTGAAGATTATCAATGAGTGCTTCTTTCAAAAGGGAGGAGGTGCTGATCAACCCAATCTGGATCACAAACTGGTGCTGTATTTCTTGGCTGGATTTCAACAAATAAATCTTCCAAGATATATCATGCATCATTTGTGCTGGGCTATCAAGGAAGCATCTAAAGGAAAAAGGAAACAAGTTCCTTGTGGAAGACTTCTCTCTGAAATCTTCTGTCAGGGAGGTGTGCTGAAAACTCTGGACAAGTTCAATCTTGTGTCTGATAGAGTTCTGGGTATCACTACTGGAAGAATGATCAGTGGCAAGACCCTGTTCAACATGAAGGCCATCAAGATAATCCTCACTGATGAAAAGGATCTGAAGGAATCTGAAGCACCGTCTCAAACCATAAGAGATTTTCCTTCTATTCTTAAGGAAGACAGTCCTGAAGCATTGACTGCTTATCTAGCAGCATTTGCTAAGGAGTCTGAAGAGGCCACAAGGAAAACTGAAGTTGCTCTGGCCAGAAAGCAGAAGACTGCTAAATCTGAAGCAACAAACTCTGGAGTTGTGGCTGCTCCGAAAAGAAAAAGAGGAAAAGGTGACTCTACAATCACCTTGAAAAAAGCTAAAATAGCTTGGGAAGAGATTGAAGCTGATGAAGCTGCTGGTATTGTAAGGCCACCCAAGAGGCAAGCTGGAGAGGAAATTGTGTGTCCTATGTTCGAAGTGACTCCTGAGTTGGCAAAGAAATGTGATGAGTACTTAGATAATATGAAGAATGAGAAGAAGAGGCTGAAAGCTCAGTACAGAATTGAGAGAGATGAGAAACTGAAAGCACTGGGTCTTGAACACTGTGATCAACACACCATTGAACAGTTAATTGAGGTTCAGACGCTCTCAAAGAAGTTAGAGGAAGAAGCTCTGAAGAGAGCTAAGAAGGTTCTGAAGGAGTCTCAAGGAACATCAGTAGCTGATGCTTCAGGATCTGTTCCTCAAGAAGTTGTTGCTTCAGAAGCTACTGCTTCAGAGGCTGCTGTCTCAGAAGCTGCCAAGACTGCTAAGGTAACTCAGATTCCAGTTCCCCAAACCACTCTTTCACCTTCATCTTCAACAGATTCTGACTTAGATAACATTCCTCTAAGTCAGAAATACAACTTGATCAAACCCTCACCAAAAGCCAAACGAACTCCAAGAACCAAAACAACAACATCAAAATCCAAACTCTCTCCCATAACCAAACCTTTCAAACCGGTACACAATGAAATTCTTAAAACAATAGGGGAGTTATCTGAAAGAAGAGTGGGTATTTGCAACAAACTACCTGCTAATCATCCTTTCCAAACCCCCATTATCAAACCTCTTAACATGTTACCCCCTGGTGTACCCATTCCATCATCTTCAAACCAGGATAGTCCAAAAGTTGTTGATTTAACAGCTACTGCTGAAGAACAAGTAGTTACTGAAAAACCAACAACTACTGAACTACCTATCTCAGACTCACCTACAAACAAACAACAACAAACAACCTTTTCACCACAAAACCAACTCTCAGAACAGCATGTCATTTCCAACCTTGAAAATCATTATTCAGGAGAACTTCCTGAATACCACAAACAACAGACTTCTGAAAACCCACCTCAATCAACCAAACCTCAAGAAAAGACTATTCCAGAATCTGTCATAGAGACAGTGGCTACAGAGTCTGTCCAAGTGACAGAGTCTGAACCCACTGTGTCTGTTTCAAATTCTGAACCAACACAAAACCAACCTTGTGATTCTAACCAACCCTCATCTTCCTCAAAAATTCAAACCTCTGACCAACCACCCATTAACATACTGGACCCTGATTATCTGGAAGAGTAGCTGGTAGAAATCAATGAGGAGATGCAGAATCTAGTTCTTCTAAGGAAAACTCCTTTTCTACCATTCGCTTATCAGGACAGCTGGTCTGATCTCAAGAACATAGCATTTGAATTCATTGATGATGTTGCCACGAAGTGCTGCCGTATTCAAGCTCATGCTATGAAACGTCGTCTGCAAGAATCGTACTCTTCTCAGCAACTCTCAAGCAAGCCTCTGTATCTGGCCAATGCTCCGTTCTATGCTGAATCTGAATATGTAACAAGAGATTCCAAGGTGTTCAAGATGCTAAAGCAAAAGGTGCTGAAGCAGCAAGAGGAATCTAAGGCTAGGGAAGACTATCTTCTTCAGAGGCAGTTGGCTCTAGAAGAAACTGTAAGGAAGCAGTCTGAAGACATTCAGCGTCTGATGGCTCTTATTCAGCAGCAGCAACCTCAGCCTAACCCTTAGTTGCACACCCTGTTTTTCTTCTTGTTATGTGTTTTTAATGCTGCTTCTGATCTCTTTGTATTTGTTGACTCTATTTTATACAAATTTTCATTCTTTTGTCTATTTCGTGTCTTTACTTCTTCTTATTTGTTCTTTTTAATTGATGACAAAAGGGGGATTTAACAAAGAATCTGAGCCCAAGAATAAAATAAAATTTAACAAACTTTATTTTATTTGAGAACCTTATTTTTATTTCATCTGAAATTTATGAAATAATTGTTGAGCTTAAAAATAAATTTAATTAACCTGGATAGGACTTAGGGAGAGCTTACAAACCTCACCTTAAAGAATATCAGACTCAGGGGGAGTCAGAGCTTACAAACCTCAGAACCCCTAAAAGTCAACTTGTTAATTAAGTTAACAACAATTGATCTTTTTAAATACTTATGTTTGTCATCATCAAAAAGGGGGAGATTGTTGGAACAAAGGGTGTTTCACAAGTATACCACTTAAGTTTTGATGATAACAAGGTATTAAAAATTATCAATTGGATATGCTAAAAGTTTATTCAAGTGTACAGGACCATTAGCAAAGAATTATTTACAAAAGGTTCTGACTGAATGAATTAAAGAGCAAAGGAAATTAAGACTGAAGCTTGAAGAGCATTTGAATGAAAGCGCTCCTGGAAAGTCAGAAGCAGAGTGCGTATGAAGAAAGAGCTCCTGAAGATGACGTCATCAGAAGCCAGTTTTCCAGAAGCAGATTCATCAGAAGCCAATATTCTTCAGAGGCTAAAGAGCGTTGACAAAGTACAGTGTACGGAAAGTACAACCACTATGTCTGCGCTTGTCCCTGCAACCACCAACTCTGCAGTGTGTCTTCTATACACGACAAGAATAACAACAACTAATGCAGAGACTTTTCCATATTTGCTGGAATGGATTTGAATTTGATTTCATAATACAATCCTCAAATCAAGCAAAGGATCAATGGTGTCAAATCAGCTTCGGTCAAGACTGTGATGAGCTGGCAGTTCCCAACGTCTCTCAAATTCTCTATAAATAGGGATGAAGACTTGAAGAACTATACTCACAAATACATACACGCGAACAAGGCTATTCTCTCATATCCAAAGTCGCAAACATTGCTCATCAACAACTTAGATAATTCTTACAAAAGTTCACATTTTAGAATTTCTAAGTATCTAAGAAAAACAGAGTCTGTTCTGTTTTGTTTTGTTTTGTGAATACCTCTGATTGTATATCAAGTATTCAAAACTCTTTTCAATTCTCTGTAATTGTTTAGAAGTCTCTTGGAGTTGTCCTTGAGCATTGAAGTCTCTTTCTTGTGTGATTGAGCAAAGGAAGTCTCTTACTTGTGTGTTTGAGCAACTTGTAATTTGATATTACATTTTAGTGGAACTCTCCTTGGAAGTGCAAGGGGGACAGGACTACTTCCGGATTGTGGAAGGAACCTGTATAAATTGCTTGTGTTCTTCTTCTTTCTCTTGCTCTCTTACTCTTATCCGCTGCACACTCAAACTATGAACTCTAATCAGACTCTGATCCTGAGAACAGTACTGATTTTCGCGAGAAAGAAACGTTTTTGAAAACACAATTCAACCCCCCCCCCCCTTCTTGTGTTTTTCCCACCTTCATTATGATCGCATGAATTTTGTCCGCAACATATGACCAAGGAATCACAAAAGCCATACTTGCCACCATGAAACCTTAGCTATATGTGAAGAAAAAAAACCCTCCATTAGTTTAGTTATTTGTTTCACATTATTTAAAATTGATCATTCTAGATGACTAAGACCAAACAAACATTGTTAATAAATATTATTATTACTAGCCAAAATAGGGCACTTCGTGCCGGTCTTTCCGCTTTTTTTTATTGGGGCAACATTTGAAAATTATGAATGGTATTTTTTTTTATGAAATTTTAGCTATGATTAAAAGTAAAAATATAAATATAAATGTTTCTTTTAATGTGAACAAGAAAAAGTTGTTTAGGGTATGATTGGAATAATGAAAAGTAAGTATAAATATAATCATATAGTTTGTTATACTTTTTAAATGATAAAGGAAAAAAAACAAATATACACATTTATATCGTGTTTGTTACATCCTTTTAATATTTAAATTTATTCTTATCTATTTGTTACATGTGTTATTTGTAACGCCCTATTTTATTATTTATTTATTTTATCAAGTATAGTGTCTTTTTGTATATTTTATTTGAATAATTGCGATGTGTGACTTTTATATTAGGTGTGGGTATTTATTAGCGGGTTATTATAATATTATTAGTGAAGGAATATAATTAAAATAGAATAATGAGGCAGTAAGGGCAGTTTTGGAATAAAGGGAATTTGTTAGGTTACGAATAGGAGAGGTGTAGTTAGTGAGATGAGTAGTGTTTAATGATTTAAGTAATAGTAACAAATTCAAGAGGTGTGGGTAGAAATATGAAAAGATTAGTAACAAACTCAACTAAAGTTTATAAATAGAGAAGAAAATTAGAGAAGAAGGGTTACCGATAAAGAGAGCAACAAGAGGCAAAAAGAAAACTAGGGTTGTGGAGAAGGAGGCAAGGAGGAATAGCAAGAAGAACCTAGAGAGAGATTTCACCGTAGAAAATCATCAAATTCGCAAACCTAGAAGTAAGGGTGAGACTAACCTTCTTTAATCTTAAGTATATGATTCGAGAAAGGGTCTAATCATGTTGTTGTTGTTAAATTTTGATGTTATAGAAATTAGGTCTAAAATCAATAAAATTTGTTGAAAGTGTAGGTAATTCCATGAATTAATGTAAGGAAGTGATGTCTAGGTTGTAGAATAACAGTAGGTAATGTTTTCTATCAATTTTGGGGTTGTCAAAATTGGGGTTTTGGAGTGAGAGCAGAGGTCTGTTCCCAGACCTGTCTGTCGTCGCTCGCCACGACGAGTGCTCAAACTCGCCTAGCGAGTAGAAGTCATCGCTCGCCCAACGAGTGTTCCTGGTCGCCTGGCGAGTAGTTCCCAACTCACCACAGCAAGTGTTTTTTGTCGTCTGGCGAGTAGATCCCAACTCGCCACAACGAATGTTTTCCCTGCCTAGCGAGTAGACGTCGTCGCTCGCCACAGCGAGTAATTGAACTCGCCTAGCAAATTGTTCAGTAGCATACTGCCTGTTTTGCGTTCTTGTATCTTTTTCGCACGTTTCTGTTTTGAGATGGACTTTGTCATAAACATGAAAATTGTTGATAACTGATTTATCTTTCCAGTGGTTTTGAGTTGATGTGCAAATCTTTTGTGGTTGATTTAATATGATTTTATGATGTTGTTGTTGTTGCATTTAAGTTGTGTCATTGCATAAGCATTGTCAAGCGAAGGGGGTTGTACCCTGTCAAGTTGAATTATGACTTTAGCGAAGGGAGTTGTAGCTCTGTTATTCTTAAGCGAAGGGGGTTGTAGCCTGACAAGTCGAATTATGAGTTTAGCGAAGGGAGCTGTAGCTTTGTTGGTACCACATGCATAATATGTTGCATTTGTTGAGTAGTTGTCGTTGCATTTGTTGAGTAGTCGTTGTTGCATTGTTGAGTCATTGTTGTTGCATTGTCGAGTTGTTGTTGATGCATTATTGAATGAAGTTAAATGATGATTTGTGTTGGAATTATGTGAAGTATTCTTAAAGTTGAATTGTTGTTGTTTTATGTTGATTAATTCTTTACATGAATTGTTGCTTATTATTATTGAATGTGAAATCTCACCCCTTCTGTTTGAATGTTGCCTCTACGTGGGTAACATGCAGATAACCAGGAGTAACCGCTGATGTGAGTTGATTCCTCGTGTCGTCTTAGGAGTCATGCTCCGATACGTAACGGGATGAGGATATTTATATGTTTTGTTTTCCTTGTTACGTATTTCTTTATAAGTTGATGCTGAACCACTTTTGGATTTGAAACTTTATTATGTTGCTGATATTGAGGCCTTAGTGCCAAGTAGTGATTAAAACATTGAATATTTTCCGCTGCGACATTATTTTGAATGATTGAAAGAAGTTGTTTAAATAAATAGTGAATTTAACTCTATTTATAAATGATGATATTTTGAAGAACGAAATGTGACATTCTGTTTGCGATGAACTCTGATTTATTATATGTTATTTATATGTTGGAAAAACGGGGTGTTACCTTATTTGAATTGAAAATTGAGGGTATTTTTGGAAAGAAAAAAATCCAACCCAAAAGTGTTGAAAGAGGTAGTTTTCTTTATATATAGTATAGATAAATATAGATAAAAAAAAGTCAAGCTATCATAGTTTGTATAAGCAATTATAAACCAGCAAAATCAAATAATCCTTAAAATTAATCGTAAATAGTTTGAATCATAATCACTTATAAAACAACAAAGTCAAATAATCAATAAAATTAATCGACTTTGATTAGTTGTAAAATGAAAGAAAAAGAAAAAAAAATCTTACAGGTTAAATATGAATTCTGATGCAAAGGGATGAGAGAGGTTGAGAAAAACTAAACAATATGGGAACGAACTATGAACTGTGAACGTGTTATTTTATAAGGACCTGTGTGTAATTATTCTCCTTAAATTAAATTAAATTAAATTTATTGTTATTTATTTGTTACATGTGTTACTTGTTTTTAATCGTAAGGGTATTTTTAGAAAGAAAATTCCAACCCAATGTACTGTAGTTCCTTTATATATATATATATATATATATAGTTTAACAAAGATGTATCATATTTTGATTTAAAAAAAGAGGTATTGTACATAGTTTATTTAATTTAATCGACATACCTCGACGACGATGACGCAACGATGTTAAATTAACTGTGCCTTCCATATCCACATCTTGTATTTGTGCATCTTCAAAATTTCCATTAACGATGTCCTCCATATCCTCATCTTGTATTTGTGCATCTTCAAAATTTTCATTTACTGTGTCCTCCATATCCACATTTTGTATCTGTGCATCTCCTAAATTTTCATTAATTGTGTCTTCAAGATCAACATCTTGTATTTGTGCATCTCCAAAAATTTCATCAACTTCCACATTATCTACGACCAAAGTGATATTATAATTTAAGACATAACAAATATTAATATTTGATATATTCTACAAAAGCATTTTAGAGGACTTATAGTCCAATCCTCATGGGCTATTATTTTTGTTTAAAAAAAACTCATAGACTTGTGAGATTTAAAGCAGGAAAGAACATTAACTTTGGATTTTTTTTTTTGCATAAGTGATTATTGTTCACTTTTGATTTTCTCAAATTTTGATTCATTCATTCTTCTAACAAAAAAAAGTAAAAACAAAGTTTGAATTGTAATGTTGGTGGAAATTAAATTGCTCGAAAGATAAAACAAAAAGATATTCAATTCATGAAATGGACCTTAAAGATATTCCATTCATTGGTGCTTCAAAAATATTAATCAAGTTCTTGAGCCTTGAAACTTTCTAACTTTTTAGAGGTGATGAGATGTGATCAGAGAGTACTATGATGAATTTTGGATTTGGATCGATTTGAATTCATGAGAAGAGACATAAAGAATGCAAATATAATTTTTAAACTTTTTGTGAGTTTGATATGTGGTTAACGGTGGTAAAAGAGGGTTAACGGTGACGATTAGTGACATTGATTATTAATCCACGTGTTATTTTATAATTGGTTATTTGTATATTTATATTTAAAATATTTGTATTTAAAATTAAGGGTATTTTTGGAAAGAAAATTTCAACCCAAAAGTGTGCTGAAAAGGGTAGTTTCCTTTATATATAGTATAGATTATTATTATTATTATTATTATTATTATTATTATTATTATTATTATTATTATTATTATTATTATTATTATTATTATTATTATTATTATTATTATTATTTATTTTTCTCACGCCATATTATTAGTATTAATGTAGAAAAATATGCTATATGTGTGTGTATTTTAATTATGATACTTTTTTCATTGTACCTCGTGTACTATTTTTAATAGTGTAAAAAATTGAATGTTTGGCAAAAAAAAAAGTTACTTTATTTTAGATTATTTATAATAGGTTTCTTAAATTTTTAAAAAACAACCCAATTGAACCGACCAAACCAATATGTCCTTCATTAATTTAGCTTAGTTCGAAATTTGTGAAAAAATTTAAAAACTGAACCAAATCATACCAAATTTTTTTGGTATAGGTTCAGTTTTTTCCTACCCAAAATAGAATCAAACCGACCTATCACACTTCTATTTCATCCTTTCCACTTGTACGTTTCTTAAATTTCTCATCTTGGTTGCATCCACATTTTCTTTTATATTCGGTTTTAATCTTGAACTATCACTTTGCGAACCATCTAGGATCATAAAAGTTAGTGATGTGAATTCCTAAGGAAAAAAATTACGTACATTAGTTCTATTCATTCATATATACTTATTGTTATAATCTATTCTGCCTTCGTTGTATTATGCAAGTCTTATTATTGATGATTATAGATGCAGTAAGGAAGTAATCAAAAATGAACAAAAAATATTTATCTTCCATTTTCCTAATTCTAAACAGTAATATACACCTAGATTAGTTACAAGATGCAAACACATGGTTGTTCTTGCTTTCAGGATTTTGTATAATGTTTTGATGTACACTATATATCTGCTAACTAAATATAAAACAAAGTTAATTGAGAATCCCTATCTTTGTGTATATATAAATAAAATAAAATGTTGATTATGATAGATTTCAAGAATCTTGGGAAAATATTTTGAATATGAAGTCGCGAAAACGCCTCGAGTATTGTCTTGGATCAACGGCTGATATCGAGGTTGGGTCATATTGAATGGACTTATAGGCATGCTCAAGCTTCTTACTGATATCATAGTCTTGAAGTATGTCAATGATACCAAAAAACAAGACAACCTCGTAATACTCTCCAATTGGCTCTCCTACAAGTTGCAATTCACAATCACTTGTTCTCACTGTCCTTTCAATCCGTGCTGGCATATTCACTCCCAATTTGATACTTGCCCATCTACAAACAAATATGAAATAATTGTTTTAAGAATTTATCTTGGAAACATCTTCTATATTAAAATTTCAGAAAGATATGTGACCTGGAAGGATCTAGCAGAAGTTGATCCATGTCTGCTCGTGAAATACGGGGCGTTCCTTCACCCTCTGAATCACCTAAATTTGAACATCCAAAATATTTTTCTAGGAATTTAACGAGCATGAACAAAAATTAAGATAAGATATATACTATTATGGGTAATAAATATACCATCAAGTGGAGTATGAGATCCTGAAGGAATAAGATCTCCTTCTGATGATATATCTTTGAAATGAATGCCAACTAGTAGACTATAGTCCATAATTCCCTCCTGTTCCAGAAGCTCACAATCCCTGTCGATTTGCCTGAGATCATATATAACCAACACATGACATGGTTCAATTGCTTATTCTTTTCGAGAAGGTAAAAATAGAAATATGTTATATGATAGCTAGCTAGGTCACATTAAAATTTGCTATAATATATTCAACTTTTATCACCTGCAAAATTCTAAAAACCAAGATCGTTGTAGCCGAAATATAAAATTTAGATCAAGATCTTTAAGGATGGTGGTCTCAGTAATCTCTGACTCAGGCTTAGTCGTTATGCGCCCAAGTGAAGAACCCTTCAAATCAAAGCGTCTATGTATGGTATACTCAGAACAAAAGAGGTTGCCCATTATGATAAATCGTACCTGAAATCCATAAATTTTATAAATATGAATTTCATAGTTCTCTCTTATTAGAAATGTATGCTTTCCTATAAGGATAGATACTAGTAAATGCTTAAATTTTTTTAAACAATAAAAATCGTCTACAGCATATAGGTACACCTTTTTCTGAGAAGGTCCATTTAACTTGACACAATGTAAACCATAAAACTTTGTCACTAGAGCATTTTCAAATGCTCGAAAATGATTGTAATAAGCAGGAAGCATTCTCAAGAGAGCCTGCAAAATAAAATCAGCATGTCCAAATCAATATTATGCTAATAATGTGTGTGCCTTGGTTTCGATAAGATAATTAGTATGAAACTCACTTTAGCCTCAGCTTTCTTCATTGTCTTAATCATATAACGGTCATCATTGGTCAAGTAAAAGAAGCTTCCACTTTTTCCAGGCGAAGAAAGTTCACGCAGGGCATCATTTCCACATATGGATAACATGTAATCAGCTGCATCCACCTTGAATAGCTTCCTAAGAGTTCTGAGGGAATTTTAAGAGGTAAAAGTTATATGTTGATCAATTATAATATACAAAAAGGACCTTAATAACAAAAATTAATAAGGAATAACTACCTAAAAACTACTGGGCAATAGTCCTTCCATTTGAACTCACTGGACGTATGTGGAGGCGTATATTTGGATCCTTCGGGAGGAAATCTAGTCCATACTTTCTCCTTGGAATCAAAAGCTGAAGGCTTCAGATCTAAAGATGCTGAAGGGGCAGGTCTTCCAACAGAATGCCTATTATATGCAACAACTTAAACAATCATCACGAACAAAAATGCTACATTGTTTGTTTTTGTTTCTTAAAGAATTTTACGTTACCTGATTCCCAATTGTAAATTGAGCATGAGCTCATAATTCTTGTGTCCTTTGCATATGGTCTCTCCCTGCCTCTTTGATTTCTTTGGTGCTTTCAAAGTTTGTCTTGGATTATTAGAAGCATGTAAATGTAAACCAAGCAACTCATGATCATCTTTACTTGGAGTTCTACTACCAGTTGGAGTTCTATTACCAGTTGGAGTTCTATTACCATCACCTTCCCCGCCGCCCCATAAATGCATTCTATCACTTGGCTTTTCAAGCCCTACACTTGCCCTCCCTGCATCCACTGACATTCTTCTCGGCTTAGCACTAGCACCATCCCCCTTGGTAGACCTCCACACTGCAAGTCTCTTTTGTGATGGTAAAACTGAAACCTTCTCCCCAGGACTAACTTGATACTCACTCAACTCAGTATACACTTGTTGTGGATCCCAATCAAGATGACCCTCTTGCGATTGCGATGACCCGGGAGAAGGATAATATGTTCCACTCTGATCTCTTGGATCCTTACTCCAATTACCTACATAAAAACTTCCATCACCCCATTTGAAAGTTCCATTCCCTTTAGGCAAACCATCTTCCCAATAGCCATCATACCTATTCCCATTACTCCAAACAAATGAACCTTTACCCCAAATACTCCCATTCCTCCATTCCCCAATATAATAGTTCTCATCTTTCCACTCATATCTCCCTTGCCCATCCTGCAAACCCCTTCTCCATTCTCCCTCATACTTATCTCCATTCGAATAACTCGTCTCACCATGACCATGTTTCAAATTCATTACCCATTGTCCCTTATAAGTATCCCCATTAGAAGAAGTGTATGCACCTATCCCATCCATATAACCACTCTTGAACTCCCCTTCATAAGCTGGCCCTGAAGGCCAAGTGAACCTTCCCTTTCCCATAGTTTTTCCTTTGACCCATTCTCCAACATATATACATCCATCTGTCCATAAGTACTTCCCTTTCCCGTGCGGGAAGTTATCAACCCATTCTCCTTTATAGTAATCTCCATTGGGTAGAACCCTCTCTGCATGGTATACTTCTGTTTCATCCTTGCTTTCTTCTTCATGATCTCCATGTTGTGAAGCTACATATGTTGATCCAAATATGCTATTTGCACGCTTCTTCGCAACTGCCTGTGTCTTCTTCACCGTGGCCTCCCATGCCTTCATCATACTACTATCTTTACCCATCATTTTGTTATTTTACATCTGGAATGGAAATCCTTTCCACCAAATACTTAAAATTTCATGAATATATATATGCCTAGATAATGAAAATAAATAAATAATCATAACAAGATTATTGTATCATTAATGTAGTAATAGCATGCAATTTTATCAATAGCTTGTGGGGCTTTCTCTCTTCTAAGCTGAAACCAACACATGCATGTTGGTATAAGATTTTTGGTTCTCATGATATTCTTGGGTATGTAAAGTTGATGTTCTAGGCTTGGATGAGATGCACATGCACAATATTTCCTTATTAATTTTGTGAACTTTGCTACACAAATTAATTCATTAAGGAATTAATCTTGACAATGAAGAAACTGGAAATTTTCATGACTAGATAGGTAAGAGGTGGTTTTTTTCTTGATCCAATGTTTGAATTATTTTTTGGTGAAAGAGAGAGACTCGGTCATATCCTACAACCACTAAAAACCGTAACATATGGAGTTAAGTGCTAAATCAACGGGTTTGTTTACTATTCTTGCAAAGGCCATAACAAATATATCTATTTACTGTTTGTTCATTGTTGCTAACCTTTCATATTATTTTTTTCCTTCAAATTAATTTTCTAATTTTGTCCATCAGACAATCATTTTCATCCTTTGTACATTGTATCCTCCATATCTTCTTTATATATATATATATATATATATATATATATATATATATATATATATATATATATACCATTAAAAAAACAATATGAGAAAATTGATTTTACCTCCCACGAAGTTTTACTAAAAGTAACAAACACTCGTATGGGACATGTCCGAAAGGTGCAAGGAGAGAGAGAGAGGCTATAAAACTTGCAAATTCGTATGTCTTACTGCTCTGGTCGTTAAATGTTATTAATGTTCAAGGCACCTTTTGAACAATAGTGTATTCAACCACTAGACCATCTCATTTAATGTCATAATTTGAGATAGACTCTTAGGCAAGTTTTGATCAAATTTTTCATTATAACAAATGCGCATAACTCACATGAAATCTCGATGCAATCGAAAGAATTTTCAAATTGACATGTTTGGCTAAGCCTCGTGTCTTTTATCCTTTTGATGAGAATTTTAAAATCAAACCATAAAAGACTATTTAGTTAGAAAAACAAAACTCCTTTTTATGAGAATTTTAGAATCAAACCATAGAAGTCTATTTAATTAGAAAAACAAAACTCTGTAGATAATGTTTAGTAAGAATCTCTCCAGATTTCTCAAGAGTTTTGATGTAGAGAGATAAAAGATAATATGTTTTTGAAAGGCACCTCCCCAAACTTCGAACTCCAAAGAGTTTTGACGCGAGAGGATCAAAGATAATGTTTTTAGAAAACATCCTCTCCACACTCTTATTTGAGATAACATTTTTCTACCCAAATCTCAAAGAGTTTCAATGTAGAGTTGTCTTGAGGTTTTAAATATGTTCCTCCCAAAACTTTTCAAGAGTTGGACGAAGAGAGGATTCAAAATAGAAAACATCATCTTCTCCTCCGACCCAAGGATCCAAGATAACGTTTGGAAAAATGTTCTCCCCAAACTCCCTAGGTCAGAGAGGATCTAAGACAAACTCCTTAACATCCATAGCTCTAAACTTCTCTTAAGCACCTAACAACAAAAAGAAATGCCTAAAAAAAGAGGCACGTACAACTAGTGTAAACACATAGTGTGATAGCCCAAATGAAATCAGGCTGATGATGGAATGCTTTGCTTCGAAACCCTCGTGAAACAAAAATGAAAGAGAATCGCACATTCGAAGGCACACCCCCATTGAAAACTAGTGCTGAAAATAAGTTAAAGGTTTCATAGCCAGACACCTTTACAGGTGAAAACTGCCTTGCCATAGAAAAGGGAAAAACGTATACATTAAAACTTAAAAGCTATTTAATTACTGTCAAACCCTCTCAATATTTCTTGCACTGTTGGATCCTTCCTATTTCCCAGAAGTAATCAAAAACTTCATTTTATGATGTATAAAAGCATACATTTCTATGATGCAGATAATAGAACCAAAATTATATAACAAAATATCACCACTTTTTTTTTAGAAATGGAGAAATGAACCCCTTCCTATACCTACTCAACAAATGAACCCCATGAAATCATAAAACCTATTAATGCATTAATCAGTACAAGACAAAATATTCAAATTCGGGAAGTTCAATCTTACCATCAAACTAACTAATAATAGTTGCATTTGAAAAGTTGAAGCACAGGAGATAACATGCTAATCTCCTCAATCAAGCAAATCAGAAACTGGAGTTTTCCTAAATGGATCAAGTTGCGCCAACTGGGCAGCCAAAGCTTTGTTGGGGAATAGGTTATCAGCTTTCATCCTCTCCCTGATCCCATATGCCGGTAGTTTGGCGTTTTTATAAGCCTGTGCTAGAGCATTGAACGGAGATATTCTAGAAATATAATTAGCTTGTCTCAATCTATAGAAAATCTTCTCTGCGTTATGGACGTCACCCCTCTTTGCATACTGATCCATAATAGTCATATAAGTAGTAAACATTGGCTTCATCTTATTATTCTGTAGTGCCTTCTGCAAAACAGTGTCTGCCTTTTCGACTTCCCCTGCTTGAACATAAAGAGACACAAGTGCATTCCAGGTTGTTGGACCTATCATGCACCCACTATCTCCCATTGTCTTAATAAGATCCTTACCCTTGTTTACCATCTTATGCCTTATATAAATTTTCAGGAGTGCTTCGTAATTCCTGGCAGTAAGTTTCCCTTTATTTGACATCATCTCAAAAATTGCCTCCGCTTCTTCAATTTTCTTCAATCTTCCCCAAGCTTCAATTGCAGCAAGGCAGTCCTGAACCCGTGGCTTTGACTCACAAACCTTCCAAATTCTCTCCACTTCATCAGCCCTACCCAGAATTGCATAAAGGCGAAGCAAAGTTGGACATACCCACATATTCTCTTTCAAGTTTTCACCTTCAATCTCCTTCAATATAGCTTCAGTTTTTTCGGTAAGCCCAGCTGCGGCATAATGCCTGGCCAAGGATGCCCGTATTAGATGGTCTGGTTCAAAACCTTCTGCCTTCATTGTCTCAACAATTTGAGACATCCCATCAATATCATTAGACAGGCCCTTCACGTCTATTAAAATTTTGTAAGTATAAGAAGAAGGTTTGACATTCTCCTTTTCCATCATAAGTAACACGTCAGCTATTTTCTTCTTGTCAATCTTCTTATAAATGATAAGCAGCTGATTGCAAGCAAATGCTGTAACAGGAAAACCTAACTCCCTCATTTTGTTGAATGTTTCCTCCGTTTTCCTCAAATTATCCAGACTAGCACAGTTAGCTAGTAATGTTCTGTATAATAATTCTCCTCTGAAAGAATTTGGAACATGCTCGATGTATTTTTCTGCCTTTGGTAGGCCGCGCAATTTGGCAATCAAATCAAGTTTAGAAGCATACTCTTTCTCAGTAAATTCAAGCTTTTTGTTTGACTCTAGCCAATCCAAGGCCTACAGTTCCAACCAAAGAAAGAAAAAGATAAACTTGTGTTATAAAAATTAAAACATCATATTATGGAACCAGAAACATAAACAAGGTAAAATATACATTAATATTTAATGATGTAATACATAAAATACTTCTAAAGAAGGATCAAATAAGACAATATGCCTGCAATATATGCCCAAAAAGGAAACGAACCATTCCCTCTCCCCTGCCCTGAAGACGAGTTGGGATCCTCTCCATTTTTCCTCCCCATTACTATAGTTTTGAAGGGTTTGGAAGTGTCAATAAAATAATTGGACCCACAAAATGTTACATTATTACATTTATATTCCCAAAACTTTGATAATGGAAAAATGAAGTGGGTAAAAAATGGAGAGGATCTTGAATCCCTGAAGGCCTAACTATAGCTATTAACCGCGGAGAGCTGCATGGAATGACCAACCCGGCAACCTCAAAACTGCTACAACAGGATGGCCAATATACCAAAGGATATGGGTACAACCAACGGCGAAGCTAGAAAAAAATTTAGGCAGGGGCCACCATTAAAAAAATAAAATTAAAACCAACGTATTAAATTTAAAGATAAAATATATTTTTATTCCTATAGGGTCCTTACAAACAAACTTATTCAATTTTTGTCTCGATTTTTTAAATTTTTTCAAAAAAAAAAAAGTGTTTTTAATCTTGGATTTCATCTTTATAACAAAAAATTAAGGACTAAAATTAAACAAAACCTTAGGAACTTAACTTAAAAATCGCAAGTGTTGTAGAGACTAAAATCAAAATAATCTGAAAATTAACTAAGAGCAGCAACAAATGATAAAAATTGACAATAGCTATTTAAAAAAATTGGACAAAATGTGTTTCAAGAAGCCAATTTTATCCATAAATGACTATTTACAAAATAGATTAATAATATATTTTCCAATGTACACATTATGTTTAATTATGACTATTGTTTTGATAGTTTTTATTGTTGAAAAAATTCTCTCTATAATTGTTATTGAGAGTGGAAGTACCAAACCAATACAAATAAATCTATCAATCATGTAATAATTTTTTTACTTTCTTATTTATGCTATTTTTTGGCAACTGAACTTGTTTGGGGTAGCTCAATATTTATTATTTAAGGTAGCCAGATATAAATATATACCAACTAATACAAAAATAATATTTTTTGTTGAGGTAACCAAGGCTGCCCCTTCCTAATGAAAGGATACGCCCCTGGGTACAACTTACAACACAAGGTAAATAATTTATAATATGTGTATATAAATGCTGCATAAAACAGTATGAATGGACTCGTGAGATCGAAATTTGTTGGATGTGAACTATGAAGTACACTTACAGCAAAAGATGAAGAGAAAAGAAACAAAGACATGCATAAGTTAGACAAGAGAGAGTGGTAGCAGAGAATGAGTTTTTTGGAACTAAACCAACGGAGAAAATGCATGAATCAGCAGAGAGTGATCAGCAACCAACACGTTGTTTTACTGGCAAGAAAATTAACCATAATCGGCCAGAAGAAAGTCAAACAAGTGAACTTGGCTGAAAAAATAATACTGGTGCTCAGGAAAATCACCAGTAAACAAGTGGGATGATGAAAAGAAGAAGTTTGGCTGAAAGTTCAGCACAGAGGTGGGGCAGTAGGGTTTCGTCCAGTGGGCAATTGCACAATAGGAAGAAGAGTAAAGTGGATCTTTCATTCCCCATATTGGGGTTTAGCAACCAACCTCCAATAACCACTCAATCAAAACAGAACATGATGCTTTGTATAATGCAGGGAGGCCCCTGAAAGCATGACAGGTAATGTATTCTAATTCATTCAATTGTCAGAAGCTAACTCTCTAATAACTAAATCGAAGTTGTTACTAGTTTAATCTAACAACAATACAATGACAAATACAGCTAACACTATAATAACTGAATCAAAATTGTTACTAGTTTAATCTAACAGTAATACAATGACAAATACATTATGTCGATTTACTTCATTAAAGAAAACATGGGCTGGAAAGGATGGACCTATGAAGTTGTGCTATGATAATGAGCCAGCAATCAGCAATTCAGCAAGCTCATAATCTGGGATGAACTGACATTTTATCCGCAAAAAGCTCGTTGGTGGTTTGATTCGTACTCATATGTACCTTCACAAAGCCAACTTGCAGAGATTCTTACCAAAGGATTGGGCAGTCCATATTTTGAAAGACTGTTATGCAAGCTGAAAATGGGAAATAACTATTTTCCAGCTTTGGGGGAGTGTTGGAAATAGAGTCACATCACATCCATGGTTGTCAAGGTTATTTCATAGAAGTTGAAGAACGTGGAGGTTGTGGAGAACTTATGTATTGTGAGTTGTGAGGCAAGAGGCAATTTAGGATGTGGCAAAGAACCTATTTGGCCATGTTCAGCAACTTAATGAGGTTTAGGGTATCTCTCATTGACTGCTCAGGGTGAGGAGGCTATTTATTTAGACACAAAAATAGTCATACATGCTGATCAAACCAAAAAAAAAAACAAAATAGTTGTTTGTACATACTACATATGTAGTATAAGAGGCTTACAGTTTTTTAAATGCGTGGGAAATTCATGTATTGATATATGACTTACTGCCATTATATTAAAAATAAAAAATAAATACACCCAAGTTGTATATCCAATGTATGGCTCACTGCAAAATATATAAAAAATAAATATTGTTGATGGTATTCATGACTTTGCTTTAGAGGTTTCGATTCTCGTACTTGGTAATCACAATTCACACTTATTTGGGAATATATTTTGTTTGTTTCTAAGTAGGACCAAATACCCCAAGAAAACTGGTAATATCTTTTCAAGTTCAACTTGCACTATCCAGATAAATTTGAGAACTAATCACCCTACTGTGGTAAAAAACAAGCCGTGACAATCATTCCTATTTTTCTACTAATGAGGAGTTGGAAGATTAAACAAGCATAGCATGATATCAAACATCAATGCCACTTTTGTACTCAACCTGATAGCTGCAGATATTTTTTTTTTTGAATCAGCAAAAGTTTACCCTAAACCATTAGGTGGGATCAAATATCCATCATCATAAATACAATAACAGCCATTGCTCTGCCAATTATGTGTGGTTGGCTCATTTATCAAATGACTTCATAATGTTAAGTCTAAAATTATATATCATTTACTTCAAAATCTCATAAATTATAATGGTTTGACCCATGGTTGTCAAACCTGAGATCCCAATTAAGATTGTTTGGTCTAGAAAAATCGTAAATCATGAATCGGAACATATATCATAATTAAGGGTGTGAGAATTTAAAGAAACAAATTCGAGAAAAACAAAAATAAAGATCGAAATAAAAGATAACACGATTAAAAAGAAAGTTTAAAATTAAGAAACAAGAGTTCTTTCTAAAAAAAGAAGAAAGAGGAGTATTTAAAAAAACGAAAAAGAGCGCAACCGAGATTGCAATTGAGACTGCTTCTTCGATTATTTTAAAGGAAAGTGGACTTTCCGGATCGGGTCACATGATATAATCCTTTTAGTGGACCGGGTTGCTGTGCCTGCCACTCATTTTTAGGGTTTTTTGCTAACACACATATATATTTGAAAAAAGTGTGGGGTCATATGATCTGGCGTGTGCTTAACCATGGTTTGACCTAATTTTCCTCTACCTATAACCATTGAACTATCATTTCCTCTGATGAACGGTTCTTAAGGAAGCTTCTACGGGCCTTCTCCAATCTCCACACATATCCCAACAATATAAGATGGGACTCTACCATCTTTTCGATATTGTAACATTCGCTAAGTTTATTACTATCCTAACAAGAATACTTGAAATCTTAAATTGTATAAAATTGGACGCAATTATAAGTTTGATTGATTTACCTGCAAAGCCCTTCCATACATTTTACGCCTTCGAAGACTATTCAATGCCAACCCAATCTCTTGACTGTTTAATTCTTTACCTTTTTCAACCCACTTGTCAAGAGCAGAATCAACAGACAAACCTGAAACACTTACAATAGCCTTGAATAGTTCTGACCGCCTCCTTGTAGAAAGTGATTTTTTGTCATCTGAATCAGTCTCGGTATCTGACAACTCCAGCTCATTGATGTCTATTTCAGCAGTGTCATGGCTATCTCCGTCTGCATCGGGCTCAGTCAATCGATCTTCAATCTCCAAGTCGTCATGATCATCAGCATCATCCTCGTTTTGGTTACTAGCATCAGCCTGTGACGAAAGTTCTCGGGTGGTGAGAGTAAATCTGTGGGAAGCATGAGGTACACGGTGGGCCGATGACAGAAATCGAGCATGTATGATTTGATGAGAATCAGGAACAGGAACAGGAACAGCCTCCTCTGAAGTGTTTGGAATAAATTTGACAGAAGCAGCACGAGAAATTCCTGAATTGTTATTAACCCCTTGGTTTCTACAAATTCATAAAATTAGCGAGGTTAAGCAAGGATTGATTGATGATAATAGTGAAAATGAGAAAAGTGAAGAATGAGATTGGTAACCTTAGCGTTAGGCGAACGGAAGTTCTGCGAAGAGCCCACATACTGGTTGGTTACAGAGAGCGAGAGACGATGATAAACTGTGAATGAATGAATTCTTAAACCCTAAAACCCTCCTGCTCTTATACTCCTATTTATTTATTGCCTCTTCTATCCCTCTGCTAAATTACGATTAAACCTTCATTCAACCAACTAAACTACAATTACACGGTCCACTTTGGAAAGTTAAAGAATAAAGAGGCATTTTCTACCCTAACCAAATCAAAATAATATTTTTCTCCATGTAACTACACTTGTTTTCTCCCTAAAATGTTAAATTTAGTTTAATATAGCAAATTTTGAAAAATTATAGGGACCGAAATGTAAATTTTAAAATTTATAAGAACTAATGTTCATATTTCTCTCTCACACACATATATATATATATATATGGAGATGTTGTAAATTTTGGTTAAATTCTCATAGTGTGTTTGGACAAGAGAATTTAATTTCTCTAGGAGTTCAAATAATTCAATTGAATTACCTTTATTTTTAAATGTTTTTGTGTAGATAGAGTAATCAATACTTTAATTGTTATGATTTTTGGGCTATTTTTTATATCGAGTTTGAAAATTGAAAAATATGGATCAATTTTCAAAAATTGAGGGACCAGTTTGTAGTTTTTGAAAATTTTGAGAGGTCAATTTGCAATTTTTAAAAAATTAAGGTGTCTTTTAATTTTTTGCGCATATTAATTAATATGAGGACAAAATGAAAATACAAATTTTGGAAAAAAAAATATAAAGAAATTTGAAATTCATCATTTCTTAGGTGTCATTTAGAATTTTCTAAATTTATCTTGGTCAAAATACTTTATAAATTTCAATCATTTTGAAAAATCTACAAGTTGTTATCCAAACAATATAACTTATCTAAAATGATCTGAACTCAGTAAAAAAAAAATTACCTCGATACATTTTTTCATCCAAACACACTCTTAAGTTTTTTTTACGTGGTATTTGAAATTCTCTTACTTTAGCTTTACATAATGCCTCCTGAAATCCCTTTATTGTAACAATTCTCCAAAAATATTATAAAAAATAATAGTTTGTATTGAAAAGATTCTAAAATTATATTAGCTTATAAAATTCCCTCATCCAAACACATATTTGTTGTTGATAGTACTAGTCACAAGGGAAATAAAAAAAATAAAAAAAATAAAAAGAGTTGATGGTCTTAATGGTTTATCCTCAATAAATGAATCCTTCAAATATCTCTGGTATAATACCGCTTCCCAAGACAAGAAAAGAAAAAGAAAAAACTACATCGAGTACAATGATGAGTCTCATTTTCTCTTTTTCTTTAAAAATGATGCAGCACGAAGGAAAATATGGTCAACTTCATCAAACTTGGGCAAGTCAGCATCTTTTTTCATGTTTTTAGAGTTGTATGATATTTGTTGCAGATGCTCCTCAAAATCATCTGTATCTCCATCACTTTGCTCCGGAAAATTATTAAATTCGTCCAAATAAAGAGGTTTTTCCTCTTTTACCAAATCCTCTGTATCTGAATCTGTCTCAAAGATGTCTGATAATTTATCAGAATATGAATCCAAATCAGAGTCCATATGTGCCTCATCCTCCGAGCAACCGTTGTCATCATTAAACATTGCACCAACTTTATCTAATTTCTCTAGTTGGAGATTTGAAACACTACTTGGTTCAACACTCACTTTGTCACTTTTTTGGATTCCCTCAGCTGCTTCTGTGTTACTTTCCGCTGTGCTTTGAAGTCGTGCTCGAAGAATTTCGAGCTCTTGCTCGAGTTTGGGAATATATCTCCTCACAGCGCGGAGGCCATCTCTATATTTTGATTTATCCAATGCCTGAATAAAATAAAAGTAACCCAAGGAGAAACAGTGAGAACTAGCGTAACAAAAATGAAAGTATGAAAAAGTTCAAAATTGGAAAAAGTAACAGTTCAATTTTGTGTAACAGTAACAGGCAAGTAGCATGCACAGCAAAGATTGCATATATACCATACATAGATCCAAGGTTGCAAATAAATGCTAGAAATAAGACGTTGCTGAGGTTAGGCAAGGGAAGTTTTGAGTGGAGGCAAACAGGAAGGTGAAGCAATGTTTTATTATGCGGAGGGAATCTTTAGGGACATCTAATAAAACACGATACAATTAGAAATGGTCCAAAAAAAAAAATTTCCAAAAGAAGGGTAAAAGGAAGAAGATGCAAAGGGCAAACACAGTCTCTACTCTACAGATATTATATTGTGCATGCACAAACACACACACATCTCTTAAAACACACCAAATACATCGCTATTTTTTGAATGAAGCACGCTAGAAAAGCAACCGACTTTGAGAGTCGTATCTAACATTTTAACAGCTTAAATGACAATGGTTAGAGTCTGTTGTTATTGACAGAATATCAATGGCGTTGAGCAAGAATACAACTCATGGATTCATGATGGCGAAAACTTAATTTATTCTCACCAATTTTCCCAAAGTGCTAATCTTGGGGAATGAAATCCTAGAATAGTATGAAGAAATTTTGAAACACCAACTCAGGAAAACTCCAAATCTGATTTTTTTATTCACAAAACTTATGAAATAATGAATACCAAACGAAGTACCTTCTTTCTTGGGAGAGTGACTCGTGGAGACATTATCTCTGTTGGTGGTTGAGAGTAATTTTTCCCTCTGTACATTATTATTGTGTCATCTTCATGAATGCCAAGCACTATACCTCCAGTCAATCTTGCCAGCTCAGTGGCAATCTCCCTAACCTCCTCTGCTGAAAATGTCTTCACCACCACTTGCAAAGTTTGATGTTTCTTCCAATGTAGATGCATGTTCAAAATTACACCTTGGTAAATTCCTCTTCTTCCAACTGGCACATAATTTTTGCTTTTCAGGCCCATTTTTAAGAAGAAAAAGTGTTCTTCTGGCGTCAATATCTCAGGATCATGGATTGTATCTGATGATTCTGTAGGCTCAATCTTCTTCAGAGCTTCGCGAAGTCTCTCTTCTTTTTTCCGAGCCTACATTAGAAAGAAATAATTCTATATTCACCAACTAACATAATAAACATAAAATACACAGCAGTAAGACAAACATAAAGATGACTTATATATATATATATATATATATATATATATATATATATATATATATATATATCTAATTCAAAACAATGAAATAAAAAGGTTAATGAAATATGACATCAACATAGATAAAAACCAAAAAATATGGATCTTGGTATGATGGAAATGAATTTAGTGCAGCAGGTCAGCTTTGATTTATATTGGCAGGAGTAAAAATGAAAATATTATAACAGAAATATCAAGCAGGAAGGTCTATAATACGAGTACTTGTTATGGTGACAACTGACAAGCCAAGAGAACAACTAACCAGCGCTATCTAGACAAACTTGAAAAAAATTGTAATTTTATAACTTTTAGGTCCTTCCATTTAAGATTAGATACTTCATATCAGAGGTCCATTGAAGTGTTGTGAGAGTACTAGAAAACAAGTAACTAACTAAAAAATGAACAGCTTGTAGATAAAAATTCTAGGATTGACCTTCATAAAGGACAGTAAAAGTCTTGCTCTGTGAAACACATAATGTTCTACCAAGATAACATTAACCATTTAGCAATGTAATAAACATTTAGCAATGTCATGATATAGTGTCTTCTCTTTAGTAACACTAATAGACACGACCCCTTGCTCCACCCTTGTTCTTGGATGAGATCATTGTTACCCTGATAACAATAGACTAAAAGGACAGGCCGATGCTCTAAAGCTCTTGCATATGCATGGTCCAGAAATGGGTCTCATCATTTTGGTACACAAAAGGTTGTTTCTAGGACTTGTGCCCGTGACTGAAAGGTCACGTATAGACCAAGAGAAAAAAAAATGAAATCTTTAAAATAAGGTGTTAAAGTAGACACTAGCATTTCCTAAAAAGAGTGTACCTTTAATAGCCATGTTCTAAACAACCACTCAAACGACTTCTGAGTCTCATCTTGCAGCAAAGCACAACCAAATAAGATAGATTGAAAATGATGATTCAATCCGGTGAAGGGTGCAAATGGCATATCATACTTGTTGGTTTTATATGTTGTATCAAATGTAACAACATCACCAAAAAATTGATATGCCAATCTTGCTCTTCCATCCACCCAAAAAAATTTTATCATTCTATCTTCATCATCACATTGTATTGAATAAAAAAAATTGGGATTCTCAACTTGTTTTTTCTTGCAAAATTTAAAGACAGCTTGAGCATCTCCCACATCAAGATTTCTTCTTCTGAGATTTCTAAGATGATTCCAGCAATCCCGACTAGAAAAAGCATTATCTTCACCCTGAAACATTGTAGCAACTTTCCCTTTAGGTACTCCTTCTTCATCAAACTTCTCAATAAGGCTCTTAGTTGCTACAATCATTTTCTTATGAGACCGCAGATAAGCCACACTCTTAGGACTAACCATTCCATGATTGTGAACATTGTTTATGCTTTTTATAACCCATTTGCTTCTCTTCCCTGCTTTTGAAATAGTAAGCGATGCTTTACAATCAGTTCTTGAGGTTGAACGCTTTCTCTTCCCTTCTACATTTTTACCCTTTACTATATTTGTGCCTTCATTAGGACATACAAGCATGCAAAAATTTTGCTTAGTAGAACGAACACGAACTCCAAAACCTTCTTTCTTGGCAAACGATGTGTAGAATTCTTTTACATCCTTAATGGAGTCAAATTCCATATCAACAATAGGACAAATATTAGCTTCAGGTGACTTGGAATTTTCTGAATTTGGTTCTACATCATTAGACACATCATCAACTATCTCATGGTCTTCTAAACACTCAACAGTAGAATTTTCCACACACACATTATCCATGTACATATAGGATAAAAAAAATAAAAGAAGCCATGAATAATGAGTATTCATGATCATGATCGTGAGAGAAACATGGCATTAGCAACAAAAAAAAAACAGAAAATAATATGGCGTGGATATAATTGCCTCAATCAACAATGAAAGTATTTAATTATGGGGGAAACATGGTATTAGTGACAATGTAAAGACAAATAAAAGAACATGGTGGTGCTAATTCCTATTGACACGTGAAAGGATGCTTTGTCATTGTCAATAAAATCTTAAGGGAGAAAGAATTGTGTTACAGAAAAACTCACGTGGTGACGAAGGTGCAGAACTTTCTCCTCGGCAGCAATGGTGACTTGCTATATTTTCTATCAAAACCTCAAGACAACGTGTAACGCCCTCCTTAATTATTAATTATTTTATTAGGTGATATAGTATATAGTTATATATTATATGCTTTTGATGATTATGTGACGTATTTGTGACGTGTGACGTGTTATTATTTTATTGTTTAATAAAATAATATAAGTGATGTTATATGAATACTTATTTGGAAATAAAGAGATTTGTTGGAAATATAGAGATTTGTTATGAAAATATATTATTTTGAGAAGTGGGGCTAATTTATTAAATAGGAAGAGTTGTGAGGGTTGAATTAGAATTAGAAAGATTAAGAGGAGTATATAAGAGAAGTAGGTTAAGAGAAAACACTTTTTAGAAAACGCGTACAGACAATTGGGAAAAGAGAGAAAACGGTTCAAGAGGAAGAGGAAGAGCTAGGCTGCAAATTCTGCAATTTTTCCAGGTAAGGGTGAGCCTAACTCCAGTAATATTAATAGTATTTCATCTGTTTATGATTGGCTTGAGAATTGGGAAGAATTGGGATGAGTTTCATAAGTTAGGGTTTGATGAATTTAATGAATTGGGTGTGAGATTGTGTTGCATTGGTGTAGAAACGTGTTACAGAACCTAGATTAATCCCTATAACAACATTGCTGATGAATTAGAAGCCTAACTTGAGAGATTTGAGATGTTTGGGTGAGAATTGGAGTGAACCCGTAGTGGTTCTGAGATCGCTCGCCTGTGGCGAGTGCAGCCCTATCGCTCGCGAGGCGAGCAGTATAGCTCGCCGTGGCGAGCTTGACCCTTAACTTAGGATTTTTGCCAAACTTTAGATGGTTTTGAGTGCCCTTATATTTATAGAGATGACCTGTGAAGTTGGTTTGGTCAAATTGGATTTAGAGAGCTTAAAAATGAGGATTTTTGGTGAAAATGTCAAAAAGGCCGAAGCACCCAGGATTTCTCGCCTCCAGCTCGCCCCTAACTCGCCTTTGGCGAGTGAGCTGATGTGAGTACTCGCCTGTGGCGAGCAGATGTACTCGCCGTGGCGAGTTAGTGCCTTCCTGAACCGTTTGTTGTTTTGCGATCTGTTTCGCATGGGACTTTGAGAGGAGCCCTTTGGGTAGTGTTAGTGAGGTTTTATACCCTTAAATGTATTCTGTAAAGATGATTGCTGATGATTTACTTGAGCTGTTGGTAAATGATAAACGGTTGAATATAAGTGATGATTAAATATGATGATATGTGATTATGATGAAGATACGTGTTGCGATGTATATGTTTAATGAGATGATTTTCTGCCATGTATTATTCACAGCTGCATGTGTCAGTCTAATTTGTTAATGACGTTTGAGAAGTTGTGTCAACTTGTTTAAGTTATTAAGAGTCGAGTCCATGCATTTGCATAATTATGAGACGGTGGAGCTTTATGCTCAAAGCGACGGTGGAGCATTTGCTCAAAGCGACGGTGAAGCATATTAATGCTTACATATATGGTACCACATGTATGATGTCAAGATGTTAAGAGTTGCATTAGTTGAGTCAATTTGTTGACACATTTATGAGACGATTGTTTTGAGACGTTGATGTGTTTGTTTAAGATGTTTATTATGATGTTAACCTTGTATGTTAATATGTGAAGTATGTGATAAGTTATGATGTTGCTCATAAATATTTGATTTATGTATTAATATTTCTGTTGTGAATCTCACCCCTTCTGCTGGAATTGCCGCCTTGTGGGCAAGTGCAGGTACCCAGTCTTAGATGCGCAGATGTGAGGAGTCTTGTGCGACGTAGGATTGCTCTGATACGTAACGGGATGGGGTCTTAATTAGAGTCTATTCCTTTATGTATCATGCTTGAACTATTCAATGACTTTTAGTATTTTGATGAATTTATGAGACGTTTATGAGACCTTTGAAGGATATTTAATTATGATTCCGCTGCTATACATTTAATTATTTATGCGAAGGACAAACTAATATTTATTTGTTTTAAAGATTTTGTTGTTGAGAAATGTGACACTCCTTTGTGATGTTACTCTGATATATGTTTTATTTTAATGAAATTTTTAAGTCGGGAAATTGGGGTGTTACACAACGCGGAGAAAAAGACAGTGAAAAAATGTCACGTGAAATTTTTAATACCTAAGTTTCCTTTTTAAAATTAAACATTATGAACCGCAGGATTATTAGATCTGGACGGTTGAGATGTCAACGAATTCGTTGACACCTGGTGTCAACGGATCCTCTCTCTCTCTCTCTCTCTCTCTCTCTCTCTATATATATATATATATATATATATATATATATATATATATATATATATATATATTGGTATATATACTTTTGGCAATTAGGAAACAACGATTGTTCTTGTGAAATAACTAGTTTGTTTTATACAACGATTGTTTGCTATTTCTATCATTCACGGTTGTAAGTTTGTTCTTTTTCTCAAAAATTCATTGAATCCTTTGAAATATTAAAATCCCATAAAATCCTTTGAAATCCTTAAAAGTCAGTGTGATAAATCCATTAAAATCTTGAGTGTATAAAGTCTTTTAAAATCTTATAGAATCAGTACAATCTCACAAAGTCTTTTAAAATCTTAAAGACTTTTTTTATTAAAATAGTCTTTTAAAATCCTAATCCAATACACCCCCTAAGTTCTTGTTCAACGGGAAAGGAACCACAAATTGGACTTCTCAATTCTGAGTTAGCATCCTATCTTCTCTTTCTTTACAGTATATGTTTTTATTAATTAATTTACAATATTATTTTTAAATGAACTTGTGAACCAATAATAATTTTTTACTAATTTTATGCAATTATACTATATTTAGTTATTCAACATAATTTGAAAAAAAAAACATGTTTAAATAATTATCTAAAATGAGGATGGGTCTCTAACTATAACTACAATTTAAAGAACAATTTGGTCATTACACATTCAAAATCAATTTTGTTTCAAACTATTCAAACAATATGAACTCATAAGAATCATTTTCAGGTTGATGTATCCAAATATAAATCAATTCACTTTAACTCACTTTTAACTAAAATCAATTTTCATAAAGTCAATTCTATCAAAATCAATTCTCGTTGCCGCCGAACCAAACACACACTAAAAAAATGTCACACATTGATCAATTTAATTGTGATACATAAGATATTATGATCAATTTAATTTGAATTGATCAATGTCATGTGATATTAAATCACATGGCCGCAATCCTAAATTTATCTGTTATCTTTATATCAACTAATATAAAAAGAATAAGATTATACCCAAAAAAAAAACACTACTTTTAATTTATACTTCTAATCAATTCACATGTAGTCTTTATATTTTTGAATAAAACTTTTCAAAAATATTTAAAATATTATATGAATCTTATAAAAAAATTATAATTTTTTAAGAAAAATGAAGTAAATATGAATTTTTTATGTTTGCATTTAAAAAATATAAACTTTTGCAAGATAAAATTCTTTTTTTTTTAGATAGAATTCTATATGATACTAAACATGACTGTGGAAAAAATTCAAAATTTCGAATAATACACATTAGTTGACTTAAAAGTAAAAGTTGAAATATTCAAAAACATATTTAATCTTAATTTTTTTAAAATAAATTAGGGTAACATATTTTCTTCTAATTTTAACCCTCATTTAATTATTATTTAATCATTTAATTATCTTATTTTAGCTCAGTTGGTATGTACATTACATTATTTATGCAGAGAGACCAGGGTTTAAACCAAGACACCGCATTTCTCTACATTTAATTGTGTGATCTAGAAAATTAAAAAAAAAAATCATCTTATCTTATAATGAAAAAGAGCAATAAAGTTTTAAAATAAATGTGACGATAATTAAAAAAAAAAATATAATAGAGTAAACGACAGTGCAATTGGTGTTTGTCGAAACAAAAGGACGAGAGAAGAGGGAAAAATCAATCAATCGAGGGTTTCATTTGTTCTCATCATCCTCCTCCTCAATTCACAGTTACTTACCCTCAAATCCCTAAACAAACTTACTCGTATGCCCCCTTTCTCCTTCCTCCATTTTCACCCTTTTGATTCATACATATTATTTTCTCATCTTCAATTTTTGTTTAAATTTTTACATGATTACTCAAGGCAACACTTCCCATTTATTTGTCGTAGCTTGAAATATTCGTGAGCTCAATTTATTAATAGAATTTGGGAATTTAGTTTTAGTCAGTCAGTGTTTTACTTTTACCACCTCATATATGTTTCTTTACAGGGTTATGGATTCAAAGTCACAGTCTCCTCCGCCTCATGACCACAACAATGATGCTGCTGCTGCTGCTGCGCCTGCATTCCGCAAGCCTACTGGGGATGCACTAGCTAATAGGAATTATCGCCGCCCACCTAATGGTTTCATTCTATCTTTTATACATTTCATTATTTTTAATGTTTTTTTAGGTGCCTTTTATATTGTTCTTTAGGAATTAAGATCCATGTTACTCTCATAACTTATTCATCCAAGACACAAGCTTTATGGAATCAATTTTCTAATACACTAATAATAGAGTCATCGTCTATTGGTTCAAGAAAGACAAGTGAAAACTTGTATGTTTTATCTTTAGGAAATTATCATATTGTCCAATCCTTGTTGTCGAACCCACTTCCTGAGAATAGCTCAATTAAAAGTTTATATGCTTTTATAGGCTAAGTTGCTCATTATGACATTGCTTATTTGTTAAAGAGTCCCACATCGTTTGAGAGATGGTGTGGATAAATGTTTTAAGTGGGGTAATCCTAACCTCACAAACCGGTTGGTTTTATAGGTTCAAGCACAATTTCTAAGACCTATTTTTTGTTAAGTTATTGATTGCCTTTTGGGTATGTGCTATTATCACTAGCACCCGCCAAGTACTTTGTTCAGTAATTTGTGTATTGTGTTTCCAAGTTTTATCTGAGCTATTCTATAATATATATGGAGTAGGGATTGGATGAAGAGATCTATACTCTTCATTTATATGCAGGTAGTCCCAAGCGTGAACATAGCTCAAGGGAAGAAGATTCTGTCAGAGACTCTCACCATCATTCAAGGAAGTATGATGCCAGGGAACAAGACACAAAATATGCCAGAAGCAACGATTCTCTTAGACATTCTGACAGACACTCCTCCCGGACCTCCTATGGCCACTCTAGGCATGACAAGTACGCAGATGAATATAGAAAACATGACAGGTTATCATCACGTTCTGCACGTGACTCAAGGGGCGATCAAATGAGAGAAGAGAGCGACAGCAGGTCAAAAGACTATGGGCGTAGTATGGACAAGTATTCACGCGAAAAATATGAAAGGTCTGATTTTAGAAGCAAGGACAAAGATAGGGAGAAGCGTGCAACATATGAGGAGGTGGAGAAGGAGAAGCGTACAAGAGACGGGGATGCTCGAGATGAAAAAAAGGATTCACAAAGAAGTTCTGGAGAGCACAAAAGTGACCGTTCACTGTACTATTCAGAGTCGAGGAGTCAAAAAGACGACATTGAGATTAGTAAGAACAAGGACCGAAGCTCTAAAAAAGTAGGAGAGGTATTTGGTATTGAAGACAAAGAATCTTCTGGAAAGAAACAAAAGTTGTTTGGCGACGACAAGGATGCCAATTCCGGAAAAGATGGTATTGTCTTTGTAATTTTTTTACTTAATCTGGGCACGAATATTACTCTCAAAACTATTATTGTATTAAGTTGTTATTGTGCTAAAGCAGATGAAAGGAAGACTTCAGGTTCAAAGCTTTCTCATGAGACCAAGCCAGGTTTAGGGGGTGTCAGAACCAGCGGTTTTGATAGTGGCAATAATGTAGATGCTGCAAAAGTGGCTGCAATGAGAGCTGCTGAATTAGGTATACACTGCAATTCCTGAAAAGCTTTTATTGGGATGTGGCTTATGTCCGTCAATGGTTGGATTCTGGTTGTTTGAAGGTTCTTGAATACAATTTATAAACATTTGCAGAATGTGGATTGTTGTGGGTTGGATGTATATCATGGGAATGACTATTACTTTCAATTTTTCAGAACCGTGTCTGCTTTTCATTTATTCTATTTTCCCCATAAATGGTTTTTCTTTCTAATAATTTGTGTTTCCGATTCTTTAACTTTTGATTCTAATACTTTTGTAGATATAATCTGTTATTTATTTGGAGATTTTGATGCATTACAGTTAACAAGAACTTAGTAGGGGCTAATTGCTTGACTACGGACCAAAAGAAGAAACTGTTGTGGGGCAGCAAAAAGAGTACACCCACCGAAGAGGTATAATTTATTACATTTTCCCCTTTATTTGCCGACCAAACTCTTTTTTGTATAACATTAGGAGTACTTGATGCTCAGGAATTATTGAGTTAGGGTGTAGTGTCTCTTTTCTCCCGTTTATATTGGATTCTTGGTTAATAGTTGTATTGTAGCCATACGGTCCCTTATAAATTTTGGCGATGCTTGTAATTATGGCCTCTTCATGACTGCATGTTTTGAGGTGAAAAAGGTCGTTTTTTTCCGTCTAACATGAACAAAACTCTCTCAGTTGTGCAAGTCATGAAGGCATCCAACCGTTAAAATCTGTGCACTCTCTCATAAAACTTCTGCTGTAGCAACTTTGGCGTACTCACTTTTGAGGGTACAGTAAAACGCCTCAACCATTAGGATAGAAAATCAGTTGTGGATATTCTAACACACATATAATTTGTTATGTTATGTCTGTGCATGTTATATCGACTGTTGATTTATTCGTTGAAGAGTGAGATTACTTATCTTCTATAAAGGGAATATCACACACTTCAAATGAGGTAAAACCCACCCTAGGTAATCCCAGCCCCCAAAGTGAGGTTAACTTGGGGTCTTTTAAGCTAAATCAGAAACCTACAGTCTGACCTGAGGGTAAACTTGCCTTGACCTCTGGTTGAATGGTATTCTCCTTTGATATTGTTTACTGTCTCGTTACAAGTATTTGTGTCTAAAAAATTTATGGTGCAAGTTGTCCTATTACATTGACTTGAATAGTTAACCGACTTATCTGTCTCTTTTTGCACAAAGATTATACACATCTTTTCAAAGTTGTATATGTTGTAATAGGATAATTAGAGTGGTAAATGGTGAGTGCCTAGGCCTACAGTTCTGAAAAACCTCTGCCTCGGATTTCTGAAATTGTATTGTACCATTTTTCTTGCTTTATGGCGTGGGTTGTTTTGTGTTCCTACAACCTGGTACATAGAATTTGATTGCTGCTCTGTAATGCATCTTCCATATGTTGCAGTCTGGCCACCGCTGGGATAAGGCAGTGTTTGATCCTGAGCGACAAGAGAAATTCAACAAACTCATGGTAAGTTTGAATTCACTCGGTTGCTATATTCTGACCGAACAATAACATGAGGAGATTGTTTAGTTGTTCGTGAATGACTGACTCACTCTGTTAGTGTTTCTTCACCTACTAACACATTTTGAGTCTGAGGTTGTACTCGTGCCTATGGCAAATTGTAGGGTGTGAAAGGAGAAGCCAAAGTGGAGCAGAACTCTGACAATCAAAATGACAACGACTTACTCCGTGCTGAGAGGCAGAAGGAACTTCAGCTGGATCTAGAGAAGCAGTATACTGCAGGTCTTCGGCGAAGAGATGGCCGTACAGTTGGATTAGGTCTTTAAAATTTAGGGGTGGAATTTTTCATCATTTGACTTTGCAGTGATTTTGAGTATGTTACCCCTGCTTAGGTGGAACTTATCACGTGTTTGTTACATTTTGGAAGTTTATCACCTGTATGATCTGATGCTTAGAGAATTTAAATGGGATGGTTTAATGCTAGAGTATATAATGGGGGTTGGGAGAGGTACAAGAAAATATCTATGGTGATAAGCTTTCATTGATATCAACTTCAAAACAAATTACAACTTTTGAAGTACTTATGTGGTGTTTGATATGTGGTTAAGCATAGAATTAAGGATCACTTGAGAGTCATTATGGGATTAGGAATATGTTTAATGTCACAGGAATATCGAAGGAATTATAGTTGTATTTTTCATCTGAATTTTTTTAGCTAGACCATTGAAAATGATATGATTATTAAGAATAGAGCAACAAGTAAGCTAAAGTAGAAATGTGTACCCCCCCTTGAAAGCTTTGTGGACAAAATGTTGCAGTGCTCTGCTACTTTTCTCTTATTATTGTTGTGAGTTGAATGGTACTTAGTACTAACTGATAAAAACTAAAAGTTGGTGTGAAAACACATGCATTGGAGTTCTAAATGCGACCTTCATTGTTCAAGTTTTAGTATTTTTTTTTTTCCAACAGTTTTTCTAACAATGCTATTACGAATGTGTTTAGCAATGGTATTCGGTATGTGTTTTCATTCTTTGATAATCGCTTTTCTAACATCGAACTTTTATTTGTTTTTATGGGAGATTTGTATTTGACAAGAGTGCATTGTGGATTTTAATCCATATTTTTTCAACTGAGGTTTTTTAATTCAATTATAATAATGTTTGTTTATTCAAAAAGAAAGACAAAAATCAAGCCTTTTAAAATTACCGATGTGGATTAAAATAAGAGTTGAATAATTCAAAGATGAATATGGGTTACACGCGGCATTCAATGTTTTAAAAATAATAAAATCAGAAGCGTATTTTTCATTTAATAGAAAAAAAAAAGTGAATTGAGAACAAATTAAAACAAAATACCAGCAGCAAGAAACCAATGATTATTCTTAAACTGAAAACAATGTAACCAAACATCTTACGATCCAAACAAAGGGAAGTATTAAGTTTCATCGAACATACATAGTTCACTTCACTATACAATACTACTTTTAGGTGGCAAAAACATAAAAGCAATGGTTTTCACTGAATATAGTTCACTTCACTTGAGACTAAGTAATTCTAGTGGCCAAAACAATCATGGTCACAAATTCAAATCAGCATAACATTTTACGAAACATACTGCATCAAGGACAACTTAGAATCTTATCATGTATGCATTAAAAAAATTTATAATGCAATGCTAACATTAGCTTCTACTGATAAACCTGACCATCACTAGAGAAAACGGTGATACATGTATGCATCATGAACAAACTATACAGAAAATACCAAAATGAATCTATTGATATGATATGATGGTATGACACAGTAACAGAGTTTCTTGAAATAGCTTTACACTCAAAACAGCCAAACATTCAACGAATACAAATAGTTAAATATTAGAACCTTGTCATTACATAAAAACTACAATACTATACTAGATAGAAAAATATAAAATCTAAAACAAATACTCTTTACTAGAACTATTGAGAACTTTTCAAAGAAACATTAAATAAAAACTATAAATTGTCTACCAACTATGCATAACCTAAAATGAACATGCTCTGCTCCAAAGACAATTCCTAGCCTCAAGGATTTTAATCAAGTCATTATCAGTTTCGAATGCCATTAAGAATTTGTAATGTGAGCTGAACACAATGAGTCTGAACCGTGAGAAATTGAAGAGCCACTAAACACTCATAATAGTCTTCAATAAAAACAATAATCTTCCAATTTGTTGGAGAAATACTTGTACTGGCCAATTACAACCAAAATCCGTTGGAGAGTTACCGTATGTATGGAATGCAATTATGGACCATTCTTTAATTTCCTGAATCATGAAGCAGCATTGAGAAGCAACTTTGTAAGCTTGTTCATTATTTAATAAGAAAAATAAGATTATGTCATGAAATTAAATATAAAAACAACAAACTGAAAAATGAATAAAATATTAATTTTTTTAGTGCATTTTTTTTATACAAGACAGTTGTCAATAATCCAAAATGTTGAAGTACACATTTTTTGTTTTTTTTTTTGTTTTTTGAGGGGAATGTAACAATTTTATTTTATCGATGAAGAATATAAATATAAATAATATACCATGACAAATATTTGAACTTAGCATTCAAGCAGAAAATGGATGCTAATAAATTCTCTCTGCTGTTGATACATGTCTTAAAAAAACGACAATAACTGTAATGTTATCTTTGCTGCCACGTTCCACAGCTTCAGTAGCCAACCTCTTAGAGCACATGCCAGCCTCTTTAACTGTGTCCTTTATTATATTTATCACATCCAAACTGCTCATCACATCCCATAGACCATCGCTAGCCATGACCTAAATCAATCATTTTATTAATAACCTAATCATCATAGTTGGAAAATATTGTACCATAACATGCACCATAGTGATATGAGGATGATGCATATAACAATAACAAGCTTTGCAGCCTTAATCTTTCATCAACTTATTTTTCCGTCAACTTATTTTTCGCAATGCTTGAAATGGAAACTTATTTAAGATTCAATGTATATAACAATCTTCATGCAAATAACCGCATGTAGCTTAAAACTCCTCACCAGAAATTCATCCTCTGCACATAAGGTGCTCTCAGTTATCTCAGGTTCTGCAGTTACAGCAGGCTTCAGGTCATCGTCACCGATAGAACGAGTAACCTGTGTAAAGTAACAGTCAATTTTACTGATGTGCAATAAATTGTAAGAGCTTGAATCATTATTAGTATCACATCCGTCCCTGATTATATTATTTTCTTAACACGTGATCATTTGATTGTGAAATTAAAACAAAAGGAATAATTAATAAGAAAGGAAAAGATGGTAGTGATTGTATTATCTACTGAATGAAAATGATTACATGAGTACTCCCTCCCCTATGCAAATCACCTCTTCACATCCAACAAACCAAAGAATATAGAAGAATACAAAACTAACTTCTCACTACCTTGTTTATAATACATGTACTTGTAATATATAATGTTGGCTTTCAGCTTAACACATTCTATACTTCACTCTTAGTTCTAAACTTTTATTCTCTTTAGTGTTCGTAGAAAGTTCTGTAACTGATTCTGTTTTCTAGTACTTGTTAGTTGCAACTGAAGTAGTGGTTACATTACTATTAAGTGAATCATAATCACAAATAACAAATAACATATTCAGATCAAATACATTGAAATTCTCTCGAGAGAAAGTCAAGCACCCTGGATTCCAATTTCACAAAATACGTGTAGAAGAAACATATCCCAGAGTTTCCAAACACGTGATATAAACTATAGCAACCAATTTGAACAAACCTGAAGCGCAGGAAGACCAACTCTCCAGGTATCAACTTGCCAATGAACTTGGCCCCCTTGGCGAATAACACGCTCTCTCTCTTGAAGACAGCTTGCAACATGATCCTAATAATAATGCTAATATTTGATTAGTAATCAAATAAGGAATAAATTAAAGAGGCTGTTGAATTATTCAATATTAACCAACAATTTATAGTAATTTTCAGCAGCTCACCTTACTCAGAGCAATGGGATTACCAGCACGACATAAGATTGCCCGACAATCACCACTATTAGCAACAAATAGCTTGTTCCCACTTACAATAGCAGCAATTGCTGTACAACCAGGATGCCAATCCTTCTGGATACATCTGTTGGATTTGCGATAGGAAGCAAGCTCTTTTCTGAAGGCAGTATCTGTTCTAAGGAATGCTTCCACTAGTGCATTAGCAGGACTGCACTTAAAAATATTAATAATTTACTAACTTTTTAGATAAGAGGGAAAGAAATAGTACGGCTCAGGAAGGGGGAATTTAGAGTGAAATATACCTGGTTGCAAAACCAAGAGTTTGCAAAACTGCTGGTACAGCCCTAGAAGAAAACTCTGCAGCTGCTGCGCCTGCATATGTAATTTTACTTTTCATCACTTTCTAGCACATAATCATGATATTTGAGGACATAACTTCAAAATTGATTTTGATGTTCCCTAGAAATAAGACGATGATTCTCCTAGTGATGCATCCTGTTTAGGGACATGTCGATAGATATTGCCCTTACAGAAACAGAGTAACAACTAACAACACCAAAGTTCACATGATATACATTCATCTGAATCTGACTGAAAACAACTTTTTGATAAAAGGAGGCATACTGGATTTGGAAAAAAAGAGAGGAGACATAAAGGGTTCTCAATAATGTAATAAATGAAAAGCATGAAAGCTGAATTGCCATACTTACGTTGCTTATTCTATCACAAATAATTATGGTTTTCATATATTCAGAAGTAGGATACAGGTGCATGTAACAAAAATCGAAAGAGATTTTTAGTACATGCTAGAATACTATTTCAAATTCTTCATTGTCCACGATTTCTCAACATGCTGGGAACTGCTTTTATCGGCTAAGATAATTATTTCCACATTGGAGTACTATTTCTTCTTAATTTTGAATTTCAATGTATAAAAAATCTAGATATTTATTATATCATAAGTACCTCTATGGCCATCAAAGATCCCAAAAGCATAGACATCCTTTTCATTGAAAACATGGGGCAGAATGAAATGTGTGTCCTCCATAGCCTCCCTTCTCCCACAAGTAGCATAAGATCCCCAAGACAGTATTGGAAGGTAAGCAAAAGGCTTGTCGTAAGACTCGCACCATGTTCTGAAACCAGAATCAGTTGAGCTAGAGGTATTCCTAGCGAAAAGCTCGCCTTGAGCAGACCAGCTAATACTCTCTTGATAAGTCTTGTCCACACATTGGTCAACGGGCAAGTTACAAGGTCTAATATGCATATCTTCCATTTTCTTTACCTTCCTGTGTTCCATAATAAAATCAAGTTCCTTGACAATCTCATCAAAGGAAGGTCTGCTTTTAGGATTAGCATCCCAGCACTTTCGTATCATCGATACTAATCTTGATGGTATACCCAACTCCTCGCTGGCAAGGACCGGTCGTAATCCATCGGAAACAACAGCTGCTGTTAGTTGTTGCTCAGTATAGTTCATCTCAAGTACTGTGTGAGCCTGCCATGAGGAAAAATTGATCAATATCATTTTTACAGAGTTTTGAAAAAGAAATTTTGATATAGCCAAACAATATTTTCCTAAAGCTTTTAATATGCAAAAGTCAAGAAAATCTCCAACCATGTAATAAATTACTAATAGTAACTTGTACCAAAAAAAATAAAAAATACTAATAGTAACAGTCCAACCAGAAACTTGTTTTATTTTGATGCAGATATATCTCATTGGACTGCTCCATGATATTAGTTTGATTTTATGTGACCTAAAGCTCAATTAGTTGGATATCTGAAATCAAATGAAATAAAACTAGTTTCTACACTTCACAATCAGCCAACCTACACTTCTCAAGTTCATGCGATAGTTCAATGAGCTTTACATTGATTCTTAGGAAATTAACTCATTCATATGGCTTCAATTAGTAACTGAACAATCATATGGAATCATTTGACCCTGAAACATCTTTTTTTCTCTCAGGAACAAAAGAAATCCCCATTAATTCTTGCCAGTTGAACATTCAGATGGACAAGCCGGAGTCCCTTTAAGGAACGTGGCAAATATTAAAAGTTTATAATTGGAAAAAATGTTTTTCAGTCTTTACATACGAAAAAAACATTCACACATCTCATGTATAGAACCAGTTATAATGTTCAATAGACAAGCGATAAGTTCAAACTACCCTACATACAAAAAAGATAGACTTACCTGTGCTTCTGCACGAAGATCAGTATATGGCACAACACCAGTAAGGAGTTCACTGCAACATATCCGACAAAGGTTTTAAATTCACAAAACAGAACATAAATAAAAGATTTCCAAGAGAAAGAGATTTGATAGAGAAGAGAAGAACAATTTTGTAATGGCAACTCTTTTTAACTGCAAAGATGAACATTTATATTTATAAAAACAGAAGAATGAGATATACTCGAACTTGGACTCATGTGGAAAAGATAACATCAGAGGCACCTGACATGCACCAGCACCAAATTACTTTCTAAGAATACAATGAGCAATTTTCACAAAACATTCATAGAGTTCTGTAACTAATGATTTATTTAATGGTAGCGACAAAATTGAAAAAATTCTCCTTTTAATGTTTCAACTTTAGCAACAATACCACTGCTCAGTTATCGAGTCTGATAATATGAATGAATGCCTCTTGCATATTATTCATATTATTGTAGTTCCATTTAAATCAAAAAGTTGTCTTGTATAAGTTTCTGTTTGTATGAATATTATTGTAGTTATACAGAAGCCATGGTGGAGAATGGCATGGCAGATTTTGTCCCAGCCACCATAAGCAATTTGGGAAGCGCCAACCACCATAGCGGCGCCATAGGCATAAACCTTCTTCCCCCATTGACAACAATGATGAATATTGTCTATTTAAAAATGAAAAAACGAAAGACGTGGATGACAGTCCAGCCACTGTTCTGCTAGACTATCTCTTGCTTTCCAAAGAAAGACGGAGTAAATATCTTGGTAATTTTCAAATCCTATAATGCATTTAAGAAATAGCATACTTAATCATGGTAAAACCGTTGCAAGTAGCTCCTCTTATGGCAGATAACTAACAGCATCAGATATTCAAGACATTACCATCATTCAATTTTCCTTGAACCAAGAAGAAATACAAATTGAAGGAAAAAAACTCAAATTCTTACTTGATTGATATCCCAAAACTGTATACATCCGACTTTTCTGTGTGTAATTCCTTTCTTAATATTTCAGGTGCCATATAAACAAGTGTTCCAACCATATTCTTTTTGTGAAAACCACCAGTAGGTTTTCCAGAAGACTTCCAATTCTCAAGAGAAACTCCCTTAATATCACTCTTGTATTCAGCCAAACCAAAATCTGTGAGGTGTGGACAGAGATTTATGTCAAGCTGCATCAGAGACACATTAGATTGGTAAGGTAATGTACAAAAAGAGTATGATACATCAAATATTGAATACAATGTTAAATAACTAGAGAATCGAAAGATATGGGAGACATTTACAAGAATATTTGCTGGTTTCACATCTCTATGCAGAATCCCGAGGTTATGCAAATATTGCAAGGCCTTTGCTGTAACAATAAAGTAACAAGGAAAAAGGAAAAACTGTCAATCACATTATTTCCTTTTTCTATTTGATAAACTTTCAATCATGCTATATTCTTAACTTCCACAATTTCCCTACATGATTGAAGTTGTTACAATACAATGGTTAAAAGAGTTGAAGGAAAAAATTCCTAGTCGATCTAATACTTCTACAATTTGCAAATTCTTTATTTGGACATTTAACTAATAATTCCGACAAGAAAAGGAAGCCTCAATGCTAAATCAATCGATCCTTCAAAATTTCTCGAAATAACTTTGCAAATCACTTTACAAATGCAATAATTAATTCTCCCCCGCTGTCCTATTGTGGGTAGTAGATTAACATGGTTAGAACATTAAAAGAAAAGTAGATAAGGTACTTGGTGAAAATATTCCCAATCCTTCAATATGTAAATGAACATTTGTTTATAGTCCAAAAAAAACACCAAAGTCTTGTATTTTGGTGAAAGATGTACTCAGTTATGAAGAATTTTAGAATTGAGCTTATGACCTAACTAACTCATCGAACAAAATTGGCCTGTAAGGTAAGAACTGCCCAAACCTTATAAGCACTACTAAGTACTAACTACTAAGTTCATATCTCCGTGTGATGTGGGGATAAACACACCACACCAGGATCCTACACCCAACACAGTCAAGGTGTCAAAGGAAGCAATGAAGGTGCTAGGGGAAGACCGCAATTAAGGCGGATCTCCGACAAATATGGTATTTTTGACATTCCAAATCATATACACCTTGATTTGACCAAACAACACTATAGTTTAGCATAATATGTAGGCAAAAGTTTAACCAGGCAAAGTAATTATCACAAGATATTTCAATAATGCAACTACTCTATACAAGCTGAAATCACAATCATACCTAATTGCATTGTTATCATAAGCGTGTCATTGACGGTCGGGGCCCATTCTTCCACATGCAACTTGTGGCCGAGATTGGAAGACTCATATAACTTGAAGAAAAACATATAATTGGGTGGTTTTGCATGGGCGGCAATTAGTGTTGCTATTCCCGGGTGATCTAGCTTACTACATTTATTTAAGAAATCGAAAAACAGTCAACCTCAAACTCACAATACTCCACATTTTTTTTTGTAAATGGCAAAGATGTACTCAAGATGGATGAAGCACCAACAAAAAAAAAAGAACAAAAGCACAAACAATCAAAGCTGGACCAAAATAAAAGCACCTGGCCCCCCTCCCACCTCCTAGCAGAGACACCCCCACCCCCACTGAGCGGCAAGAAGAACAAGGCAGCACCACCCAAAGTCATAAGGTCCCAATACAGACAACCCACATGTCTCTAGCAGTACCAACACAAAATAGGTTCCATTTCCCACTCGTAGTAGGAGCAGGAATGGCCAGAATGTCTACCTAAAACCCACTTCCACGAGGTGAACTTGATTTTGTCCACCAGTTGATGAAGCCACCTTCCCCGAAAGATAAATCATTATGGGATTTCCAAATAGACCACACAGTAGAATGTCAGACCAAAAGGAGATCTAATCTAACCTTCTTCCCACCCCCAAGACCTAGAATAAGACTAAGGACACTACCCAAATCTGAAAGTAAGACGAGCTCCCACCTTAACCACCTGAAGACTCTATAGCACACAGGACTAACTAGCGGACACGTAACAAAAAGATGACAGGCCCACTCAACCAACGCACCACAGAAAATACAAGAGGTACCCCTGGGTTAGCAATCACCCTCCAGATAGACCACACAATACTCCACATTTATTCTTTACAATACCAAAAAATGCAGTAAAATAACAAATTCCATTAGTTGATGTGCAAATAAGCATAGAAGATAAAGGCACAATTTAGAGTAGCTATTAACTTATAGGAGGTTCTCATATGGAAATAAGTACATAATTTTTTGTTACAAAATAAACTAACATATGTGTATGAAGAAGTTAAACGAGAGAGCTTCGGAAAAATTTAAGATGCAAAAGTTAATTTCAATTTTATGGTAGAAACTATTGTTTAGAAACCTGATTCTTTAAAGAGTGTCAGGAACACTCTTTTCAAGACTCACTCTTGTCCCACCACTGTGTGTGATCCATTTCTAAAGTGTGAGAACCAACCACATTGATTTTACTGAACAAGAGAGTGAGGGTTGAAACGAGAGTGTTGCTAATACTCATCTTCTTCTAGTTTTGTTCTCCTATTATCCTTACTCCACAACACAAATTTAATCGTAAAAGTACAAGAAAATTGGCGATGATCTATGAAGCATGGACAACAGACACGACACCAACACCAACAACAATAATAATTTGAGAAAATAACATAATTCGGTGTAATCATAGGTGTCGTGTCTGTCCGATGAGTGTCCGTGCTTCAAAGGAAGTGATGATAATCCCAAGCATCTTAACAAGAATAGTTATAGTTATTATGAATATATAGGAAGGAGAAAAAGAGAAACAAACCAAAGCAATTGTAATTGTTTGTGGAAGTTATTGATGTGTTCAGAAAGAGACAAAATGGGTTTCTTGACAGCAACTTTGTCTCCATTCAAAGTGCCTTCATAAACAACACTCTCAGCACCTGTGAATGTAAATGAAAAACAGTGAGTTATTATATATAATAATATAAGAAATAAAGAAGAAGAAGAAAAAAGTGAAGTGACCTCTGGCAATAGGAAAAAGAAGAGAGTAAGAGGAAGGAGGGAGATGAAGGGGAATAGAAGAGCTTGTGCAGCAACCCCTAATGCAAGTGTTAGGTTCCACAATCTCTATCCCTACCATTCTTCTTCTTCTCAATATGAATATCAATAATATGATAGATAGATATATCACGTTTAAGCTATACATATAACACAATCATATGTATATATCGTATCATCACGGTACTTTTGTTTTGTTTTGTTTTGTTTTGAGAAATTTCGCGTTGCTGCTTTCTGCCGCATACTACGCATATTCCATCCACTAAACCAAATCAACCCGCCTATATTCATTCTTTTTTATTTTTTTCTTTTAATTTCCTCAACATTTTTCTTCAATTTTTGGTTTTTAAAGTTTTACATCACCACTCTTGGTTCTTGCTTTTATGTCAAATTCAAAATTTTGATTTTTTTTTCTTTCAAAATCATGTTCAGCACATTAGAATTATATTGTAAAATTATATATAAAAAAAATTCTAACCATGGATGAATTAAATATGAATTTTTATGTTTTTGACATTTAAAAATTCATATTTAATTAATTTTTGTTAAATAAATTATAACTTTTTTGGGGAATTATTTAATATTCTAAACATTCTTGTAAAAACTCTATCAAAATTTTAAATGATATGTATGAGTTAACGTGATGCGAAACTTTTGGTGCACCAACGGACTAAGGAGAATTTTAGGAGGACTAAAATAAAAAGCTGAAATATTTATAACGATTAAAAATATATTTAACCATTACATTTAATTCTTTGAAAAAAATTCTTTTGACAAACTTTGAATTACTAATCTTCCTTTAAGAATCGAATGATTAAAAAAATATAATACTATTTTTTTTACTCACAATAAGTGTGTTTTCATATTAAAAAAAAACAAAATAACTAAACTTTTCAATAGAAAAATGCCCTCTTATTCATCAAAAAGTGTCTTTCAATAAATCAATCATAAATCAATAGTATATGTAAAGTTTATTATGTCACGCCTGATTTTCACATTTATTTTCTATTCATTTTAAAGTTTTTTTTTTTCCATGAAAGAAAACGATAATTTTACCAACCGAACTCTTTTTACTCAAAATATATATAGAAAAAAAAATATGTATTAGAGGGGACCAAACCAAAACGATAACAAATAAAATTAAATATAAGGGAGTCATTTCTTAGACAAACCGAAACAATCCCTAAAAAAGGTCTGCCTAATAAAAAATTGGTTGTGAATCCCACCAAACTGTGGCTTGAATAGAAGGTCCCGTGTTAGAAAATCACACAAAATTTTGTTACATGAGTACTTCGCCAAATGTAATTAAAAATCATCATCGGTTCAGCTATACACAAAATACTAGGACGGTGTGAAAAACATAAATTCTTTAGAGCAACCTGGGAGTCGTGGTTTGGTTGCCAATACTTCTTTTGACTCTAACAAATTCTTGAGATCTTTTGTTATTACCGGGCATCTGTGAGGAGTGACCACCATAAAAGGGGGTTGCTGACACATAAACACTATATCAATGGTAGATGTGGACTGCGGAGCTGCACAGAAACATTTTCTTCCATGCAACCCTTGCATTACAGTATCCAAGATTGCGATGATTATTTGTTTGCTGAATTTTCGGTTCCAAGATGACGGGAATATGTTCCAAACCATTATTTCTAACCAATATAGACGTGTCAACAATTTCATTCTTGACATTCGATAAAGCAAAATGAAAAAGGAGCTAACCTTTGGAAGGTACCAACTGAGCTGAAGGTTGAATAGAATTAAAATCGAGAATATAATAAATAAAAGAGATATGAGCCTTTGCAAAACGAAAACAAAAGAAATATGAAGTGTATAACATTTATGTTTGTCTATTTCTGTACAAAATATTAGAATATTCCTTATTTCACAGGTGTGCAAATTTCAAATTTATTGGTAAGTAGAAGAGTTTTATACAGAAAGCATATGCACATTTGAGACTTAAATGAGAAGTGAGGGTACAGAACTATGAATTTTGATTGAATCAAAGTGTTCAGATTACATAACCATAACTGGAATATCATAATCATAACTAACAATGATTTCCTTGATTTACAACCCCCTTTACGCTATCGATTTGTCCTAAAAGAATCAGAAAAAACTATGTATACTCAAATAACAAACCAATAATTAATCCATGCACACACTACAACCAGCATTTCTATAGACTATAACATATCAACACTACAAATTAAAGCCAGCACCAGTGGCAACCACTATTACCCATTATTTCAGATTTCACCTGTCCCAAGAGGTTGCCTTGAGGCATTTCCAGAGGCCCAAGCTTGATAATCTTTCACAAGCTGTTCAAGAAAAATAACTCAGCATAAAATAAATTGTATAAATTTCTCACTACCTAAAATTAGTACAAACTTCAAGTAGCATGCAATCTATTGTAGAACCATAACTCTAGCTACTGCTACTATAGTCTGCAAGTAAGTATCAGTAGCAGCAATAAAGAACTAAAAGACTGATGAAATAAAAGGTGAACTCAAAGAGCAATTTTACTTTGTTATATAATACGTTATTCACAAAGATTTATATTAATGCTGTAGATATTGTAAAAAATATATTAGCACTGTGTGAGTCACTAAGAGGGTCTGCAACCTCCCTAGCCAAATGGCTTCGTACATTTACCTAATAAACGGCCTACCCCTCTCTATTCCCTCCCACTATTAATAATCCTCACATATTCCCATTCTTACTAACCATCCACTTGGCCAGTTTGTTACAAATTTCACCACATCCTCTCGCGGTCATTAAAGTTATTTCGAAGAGAGTTGCACAGAATAAAACATCACAACATGTAATATGGTATTAGTGATATTTTTAATAGTAAGTTTTCCTAGGATGATATAAAATGCAAGGATATTATAGAGTATTTGAAAATTTTATGACAATTGGCATTATCACAGATGATGGACGAGACCACCAAACACCTATCTCTAGCAATAAATTATTATGGATTTCACATTTTAGGCTGCAATTAATATACAATGTTACTTTGTTGGATCAAATTACAATATTGTAAAACAAAATCTTCTCTCTGTCTCTAAACTTTAACACATCTAACTCGTTTGATCTCAACACTACGCAATTTATATACAGTACATATAAAAGGACTGATTTCTCCCAAGAAATGTGACTTTTAAACTTGAATTTGCATAAACACCCACTCTTCCGTTCATTCCAATATTTCTGTGTAAAAGCTGACAGAATAACATGACTGAATCTTTCTACCTAAATTTTGAGTATTTGTTCAAGGACTTGAGTCCCAGCTGAATCTTTCTACTGGTCAATGTACATGCAATGAAAAAGCTAAAGAAATCAGAGATGCTTCATAGAAGCTAGGTTTACAGTCATCTGTCTTCCAAGATTATGTTGTTTAAGGGTTAATAAAGTCAACATACTTAATCCCTTCCCTGAAAAACTTTTCAGGTTTAACACGTCATGGTGGAGATAAATATCCTTCCAGAGGATGACATGAATAGCACAGTTAAGTTTTATTGTTCTTTCCAGGACGATGAGAATCTGTATCTTGAGATATTGCAACTGCTAATCATGAGTAGGGATATGATGACTTGGTACTCAATTCACATCAACATAATTTATGGTGAGGATATAATGACTTTATGAGATAGGATACCTTGTCTGATAGTGAAGTCGGATTTATGTAGGATAAATAGTTTTGGCTATTGAGTCTACACATCAACAAAATTATGTACATTGTCATTAAATACTCCATTTATAGAGTAATCCTGTTTTATCAGTTATTATACAATTTGTTGTATGGTGAACTTAGAATGAAACCTTGTATGACTTTTAGATAACTTCCAAACATACTGTCAGAGTTATAATTCCTACCATGGTTGCAGCTAAAATCATTTCAAAATGATAGAATGCTGAGAACAAATTGATATATGAAGCCAAAACTATCTACGTATTTGTGATTGAAACTACATCAACCTCGGTCAGTATTTTATGTTCCAGGGATATCAGTCAGACAAGTAATGACTTGATAGGTATGGACAATACAGATTGTCATATTTGGACCATTTAAACCATTAGATTAGATTGTAGTACACTAGAATAAAAAGATAGTCCTATAGGTTACAAAGTGAGTTGCTGTTGGAGGGGTGTTCGGTAAATCACTGTGTTAGGTGCAAAAGCGAAGGAGATAAGCTGTCTAATTTAAGATACTAAGTAGTATAATAACATAATAAATTCAACAAGTATTTTAAATTCTCAAGTTATCCAACTTCGACTCTAATTTTTATCATACTTATAACTTCACAGACCCTCGCGTGCGTAAACAATCAAATTCTTATACATACACTTGTTTCTTCTAATACATGTGATAATTTATCAATCTATTGTAGTTGGCAATTTTGCTGGATGTCGTGTTATGTCCTTGACACATGAATACATTTATGCTGATTATATTTCATGGATATGGTTGAGTTAAGAGGCAACATCGAAACATTTCCATGCCAAAGTGCAAGTGCAACCTGTTACCCTTGGGTGCATTTGGTTAGAACATAACTATCTTACTTTTTAAGAAGTCTCCTTGGAGTAAAAGTTTATTTGGGATAAGATTAGGTGTCTCACTTTTGGCTTCATTTTGGCATAAAGCACATGAATTTTAAACGGGTACCAAACAGATATCGCAAGGATTGGGTGGCTTTGATTAATTGTGTTCTGGTCTTATGTTAAGGAGGACCCGATGTTCCTCTATCCCTTTGTAATTTGTTCTTTGTCAGAGTGAACTTCTGTTATGATATCATCAAAGAAAAGATGCCACATCGCCAAAGTTAGTTGCAACAAAGAGATTGGAATCACATGGAACGAGAGGTGTGTGCAAGAAAGTGACACATAGGGTATATAATAGCAGTGTAAGGAATAAGAAAGGGTGTGCAAAATTTGATGAAAGTCTTTATTTCCTTCCCATTGGCACTGTTTGGAATGACTTCTTCTTCTTAGGCTTGTACAAAGATCTATCTTACTCTCACTTCTATTCCCTTCTATAAATTGTTCTGTTCTTTGGTCATGAGTAATTGTATTTCTCAATCATTTGTTCTTCTGTACTCATCATTGTACCAGGTAACGATGTTTCAGAATTCATTCTGTTACTTGTGTTGACCTCTGGTCATGAATATAGGGTTCTTATTTCTCTAAATATGTTCATTTATCATCTCCCAGAAATCCAAACCCTTGCAACTTAATTTCATACAAAAATAGAAACATATTTTAAATCAAAAATGTAAACAATATACTGAGCTTTAACAAACCTGTGACATAAAACGGGGAAGCATAATCTTGAGTATTTGTTCAAGGACTTGAGTCCCAGCTGATTCAATTGCTTGCTTTGGTATTGCTTTGAAAGCGAAAGGAATTTCAATGCTTACCTGAATTCGACATAGCAATGCAAAGAAAATTTAACTCAAATGACACAAAATAAAAATCAGAAGAAAACGATAGTAAACTAGAGTACTACCACCTCAATTATAGTGTCTGATGTGAGTTGCTGCACCAGTGACTTATCTGAGTCACTTTCACATGATATCCGGTTCACCATTATAGCTGCATTACCATATTAAAGTATTGAAAAGACATTCCTGAAAGTAGCATGAATCAAATGACATGACATATCCTAGAGATTTCCTTTTTCCATTTCTCAAGAAGGGAGCAAGAAAACTGCCTTTGCTTCTTGAGTAAACATGGAGGTATACCTATAATTTTGGAATCACCGTAACCATCCTTAGCTACATTCATATTTACTACTTTAAACGAATAGTAACATCTAAAGAATTATTCCATTTCATCTACCCTCCTTGTATCACGAGTCTACATTTTGGATATAGATTCTATAACAGTCAAAGAAAACAGCAGTAAGGGATCTCGATAGTTGGATGAAGAAGATCGGACAACACATATCCTTGCTTAAAAAACCCAGCCTTAAAATACATGTCAAAGAAATGAGTCATCTAATCTTCATCTAACTAATGAGTAACAAGAGATTTAGCAAACAATACTACTACTGACCATCAAACTTATCGTTCTGAGCGGCGACCATAGGGGAACCCTGAAGCTGTAATGTAAGAAAACAAGAAATAAGAAAAGACTAAAAAGGCAAACATTGGTTGTTAATGAATGATTGATAAGAGGCTACCTTGCAGGACAAGAGCTTAATGCAACAGCCATTGGGTTGTTGTTCAACTTTGACAAGCAAAACAGGACAAACCTCAAAGGTGAAAAACTTAATTGTGTAAACGTAACACCTGAATGTATCCTCACTCACACGTTCAATCCTTTCAGCGTCCAACACTGAATATTGACTTGCTGGTAACCTCATATACTCAACTACAAATTCAAAGTTCAAGCTCAATAAATTACAATAACAAAGTAACATTCATTGCTTTGCTTGTTTGATAAACTACTTACTTAGGGGACGTTGGAGTTGTTGAACAGAAACAGACTCCTTACGGCGAGCAACGAAACGGGCTTTGTGGGTCGAAGGAGGAGTTGCTGAAGCAAGAAGAGGAAGGCGTTGTTGGAGTTGATGACAACGTGAAATGGGAACAACAAGAATGGAACCAACCAATGACGAAGCCATCCCAATTCCTCGACCTTCTCTTGTTTTGTCTTGTATTTTGTGTGGATGGATGTGGTTGCTCACCATCCGTTTCAAACCAAACCAAACCTTTTTTGACAAACCAAAATATATGTTGTCAATACAAAATTATACTACTAATTAATTAATTTTGGGTGTGTCCTATCAACATTGATTAAAGAATCTTTGATATAAACTTTGTTTTGGAAATACATGTTTTTACTTTTATTTTTAGTAATAGTTACACCACTTTTTGATGTAAGTTTAAATGTTTTAGTACTTTAACCAATAATCCAAAGACATTTATCAGTATTTTTTATTAATTTTTAAGACTTACATTAGACAAAATATCAACCCAAATGTGTGGATTCCATATAACACATTTTATTGAAACTAGCTCGTCAATAAAGATAGATTGTATAACTGAGAGAATGGAGGTTGTGCCTGCAGATACTATGACACTCAAGTCAATATTTAAGCAAGAAAATGAGGTTAAGGATAGATTAAATTGTACCTTAGAGTGTTAAGTCCTCTTATATAGTGGAGGAGTGAGACTCCTTGAAATAGTGGTTGTATAATTGTTAAGCATTACATAATGAAAGTTGATGAGGCGTTAAGATTCTGGTGGAATTTGTTACCTTCGGTTGTTGCGAGCACACCTCCTTTATGAGGCGAGGGTGTGAATAATGCTAGTTGGTCCTAAGTGGATTGGGTATGATTCATAGACATTTGATTGCCATCAAAGCCTCCGAGCAGTCCATAACAGTTGCCCCTAATTCATCATTCTAGAAGTGGAGATTATTGACTTCGATGTGCGGGGTAAAATGTCTCGTTGGTGTGAGACGATTTCCTTAAAGTAATGTTACGCTCACGAAAAGATTTGGTTTGTAGAGTAATAATAAGCTCGCAAGGGGCTTTTATTGTTAGATAATATTGAGCTCAGGGGGGTTTATGTAAAAGAACGTTGAACTCGCAAGAAGCTTTTAAGTCATTTTAACTGTTATCCCAAACTCTTATCTTTATTTTATTGTTGTGACACTTATGAATTACTTTATTTTCTTGCAAACAAGTTTACTTCTAGAAAGCTATATGTATCTATAGTTCCTGAGTCTCTATGGGATCATTATCTTTTTATACTATAACATGGAAAATGTATACTCTCACTTAGTCAAATCCCTAGAAATAGTTAGAGTAATATGTGAGATACCAAGTTTTTGGCATCATTCCCGGGGTCTGCAAGTTGTTATAGTTTTTAGTAGTTTATCATTAAGTAGTTAGCTAGCTTGTTTTTGTTACTAATATTTTGGTGAGTGCATACCATGTGTGATTTGAGTACTCATGTCATAATCATCACCAGAGTTTCATATTGATATTGAAATTAAATTGAATGGTTGTATCGTTGGAAGGAAGGTATATCTATAAGGAGAAAAGGTTTGAGCACAACTTCAGTTGTAATACATCTCTTAGACACACAACGTTAAAGAACTGCAGAGCTGTATTTTCTGGATTTCACGCGCCTACTACCCGAGAGCTATAACTCTCTCCATCATTACCTACATATGAATGCCCCCTCACCTCATAAACCACCCACTGATTCATTATGAAAAGTTTGAATTTGTCCAACCGTTCATTTTATTAAATCACTAAAATCCAATCCTTATAAATACCAAAATAATTTGTACCAACTCTCCTTCCTCATTCTCAAACTTTAACAAAAAGCCCACCTTTCTCTCAATCTTTTTTTAGAAAAATATCTTCTTTTTCAATCACCATGAAATTCATAAAAGCAGCCCCTGCCTCAAATGTCTCAAAATTCCCTTCCTGAAATGATTCGTGAGAACAGCAGGATGCATTTTCGCATTCGGGTGATGAAAACCAACTTCAAATCATTGATTCTCACTTCCAAAATGACAAACCCTGACCAAATTTCAAAGCAATATAGCGAGGATAAATATATACCCAGAAAAAGGTGTGGATCTATCTGGTCAATTTCCTTACCTTTTACCAGGGTGGAAAGTTGTTGTAACCCATCAACCATTCTACAATGAAACCCTTGCGAAGGAATTTTATTCCTCTTTTCTTACCCCAGGAGCAGGATGCATTAGTGGTCAGATGAATGCCAGTTCTTTTCTCATCTAGATCCATCAACTACCATTTTGGGCTCACCAAGTGCCCATATAAAGAGTTGATGAATGCTTTTCAAAAGTATTTGAAAAAGTTAACTAAGAATGAAAAGGAAGAAGTGTAGGAACTTCTAGCGTATAAAGATACTAAATGGGAGTATGATTCACGAGGTGGGCCAACATGCATAAGAAAGATGGGTTTGAAGGGAAAAGGAAATATTGGATATAAGCTTATCCAGGAAGGGATCATCCATTAATGAAAACATAGTGCTGGAGATAATGGTGCTACTATGGTATCTACTCAATAAGAAGAAAATCAATATTGGCTTGATAATATGGCAAGAGATAAAGAAGTGTGCACTAACTACAAAGAGTCTTTTGTTCCACCCCTATTTGATCACCAACTTATGAAAGAGAAATGATCTTCAAACCTTGGACAATGATAAAACTGTGACCAACAAGGGAAAGGTGGATAAGTATGCTATAAAGTGTATGATGCAAAGTTCTAAAAATTCAAGTTCCCCAAAGTCAACCAGAGTTGCACAAAGCTGCAACCCCCAACCATATGTATTGGTCTCTAGGAAAGAGTTTGGAGAGTTCAAGGAGGCAAACCAAGACTTCTAGAGGTTTATGAAAGTATGTGGTGAAGCATGGAAGAAGACATGTTATGATATGACATGGTATCAAAAGGATCACTTTCCACTGTTCATAGATCACATTTTGGAACATAAGGTTCAGATGGCTTCCCAAGAGCAGAGAACGCAAGAGGAACTAGCAGTTGAACACAAGAGGAAAGAGAAAGCTAAAAAAGGTGAACCCGTGGAGGAAAAGAAAAAGTTAAAAGAGAAGGTTCAAGAAGAACCTTCACAGAATAACCTTGTTGCTAAAGAAGAGAAGAAAGTAGAGAATAAGAAGGAAGATAAAGAAGAAAAAGGGTACCAAGAGGAAGAGAGAGGACAACCAACAGAGAAAGCTAAGAAGAAGAAAAAGAAAGAAGTCAAGAGAAAAGCAGTAAAGGAAGACAAGACTACCTCATAAAAAGAGAAAATAATGTTAGATCAGAAGTTCCTAAATTTATTGTGTCCTGTGCAAGTTGAGCAAAGAGGAAAGGAAGAAAAGAAAGAGGAATCAATGGAAGAAGAAAGTGATGTTGAGGAGGAAATTAAATAAGAAAGTGTTGGAGAAGAGACTTAGGAGTAGGCTCACAAAGATGCAGTTGTGGAAGAACGCACCCTAGGGCCAATGATTGTTGAAAAACTAGAGGATGTGCCAAAGCTACACGAAGATATAGCTTCGCTGATAGATGTAGCTCCCTATAGCTCATAACTTGAACTTGTAACTTCACAAATTCCACCTTCTGACCTCCCTCCAGTTCCTAACCCTTTAAAGATCGTGAGAAATAAACGCACCCAAAAGACAACCAAATATGATGGTGCTGAAAGGGAGTGACGCACCAAGAATAACAATGATGCTGAAGTAAACAAGGCTCGATCAGAACAACCTAACAAAGGGGAAGTCCAAATACATAAAAAACAACGCACTTCTACGAGGTTAAAGGCTGACCCCAAGTGACGTTGTTCAAAGTTGTAGCTTTTTAATAGGGTAGTGCTCCACCACCCTTTTCTTTATCTTTTCCATTGTTTTAGTATAACTTAGTAGTAGTTTGATTTCTATAGTTTATCTTTCTGCTTTGTCATTTCCTTTTGGTAGTATAGCCATAACTCCTTATTACAAATTTTGAATTTGAGTTTTGTTTACACAACTGAATTCAAGTGTGGGGGGGATTACAAGTTGTAGGCCTAAGTAGTTTCTCATTTTAGTTGTTAATCGTATCCTTTTTCATAGTAATGAAGCTCTTGGTTTAGATTGAGCTGAGGACGTATGTTGATGATTTATAGTGAATAAATAGATTCTTGTAGTAACCATGCGATGTAGCTTCGTGAATAATTCTGATATAGAAGATACACATAGTTGTAGCTTTGAGTAAGTGAGCAAATAAGCACCATAAGGAACAATAAGAACCCTGCTAGTAAATATAAGTATGAAACTACTTATCTATAACAGGCTATATGTAACGCCTCTTTAATTATTTAATTATTTTATAGAGTTTAGAGTCCACTTTGATGATTTATGTGATTTTATACGATTATGTGATGTGTTGATATTTTATTTAAAGACTTATTTTATTATTTACTAGAATAAGATTTGAAAATAATATAAATATTGAGATGTGGGGCTGTTTTGGAATTTAGAAGAGTTTAGTGAAAATAGAGAAAATAAGATAAAGTGGATTGAGGAAAGATATAAGGAGGAAACTAGGTTTAGAAAAGTTTTTACGTGAAATTGCTTTTGGAGAAAAAGGGAGAAAACAAGAGAAGAGAGAACCAAGAGGGAGAGAGACCGCCGATCATCAATACTAAGGTAAGGGTGGGGTTTCACTTCTCTAATTAAGGGCTTAATTCTTCATGTTTGATTAGTGGTTCATGAGAAAATAGGTAGAAATGAGTTTAGGGTTTAATTTGTGAATTCCCATGAAAACTGATGAATTGTGTGTTGTTACTGTTAATTTTAATGTATGTAATGCTGCTTGATTATTCTGTAGTGATTGGTGTCAGAATTGTTGAGAATGATAGAGTTTAGAAAGAATAGGGTTGTTGGTAAAAAGAATAATTGATGATGAATAGAGCTAATGAATTGGGCATGAATTGGAGTTGGATTGCTGTGTTTTGTGTTGTATTAAGTTAGGTTATGTAAGAGTGAACTATAGGGTCAAGTTTGGTGAAAATCGGAGTTAAAACGAAGTTTTTGGGTGGAAAATGTCACTTTTCCCGAGAGCTGCACAGTGACTGCATCTCCTGTTTCATGTTCTTGCGCCTTTTTCACACGTTTATGTTTTGAACTGGGTTTTGGTGTAAACATGAAAGTTGTATATAATTGTGTCAGCTTTTTAATGGCTTTGGTTTGACTTCAAAATCATTCTTAGAACTTAAGTTATGGTCAAAATACTACACGTAGGTCACAGTAATTTTCATGAGATTTCAGCACAACTTTTCGCTTCCACTTCTGTACCTGAATTTGAAATAAAAACTGGTACTGATAGGTACAGAATTTGTCTTAGGTGTAAACACGAAAGTTGTAGACAAAAATGTTAGCTTTCTAATGGCTTTGGTTGGACTTCAAAATCATTCTTCGAACTTAAGTTATCGTCAAATTACTACACGTAGGTCATAGTGAAATTTCAGTTTCTGTACCTGAATTTGAAATAAAAACTGGTATTGATCGGTACAGAATTGGCCTTAGTTGTAAACGCGAAAGTTGTAGATAGTTGAATTGTCTTTCCAATGGCGTTGGTTTGACACAAAAACACCTTGCGAATAATTTTATATGAATTTATGAAGTTATGTGACGAATTAAGAATATTATATCATGAGCTTACCTTTAATTGTATTAGGACTGTTAGGACTGAACTTGTTGTCAAGATGTCATAGGGTTATAGAAAAATCAATAAGTAGAAACTAGTATAGCTATAAACACGAGGGTTTAATGTGCATTGTTTAGTGAAGTTAATTGATGATTTAGAGTTGGAATTATGTGACAGATTTATATATTGTGAAAGATGTTCATATGAAGTTGTAATGATTATACTGGGTGATTATTGTTGATGTTGACTTGCTGCATATTATTTAATGGTGCTGCCTTGCTGTCGTGATTAGGATGTTAATGTTGGTCTAAGTTGTTTAAATTGTAAGATGTTGATCCAAATTATTGGAGTCATATGAGATGTCTAAGTTGTTTAAGTTGTAAGACGTTGAGTCCATGCATACTCATTTAAGTTGAGGGCTTGATGCCCTGTAATGTATATTTATACATATTATGTCAAGGGCTTGATGCCCTGTAAGTTGAGGGCTTGATGCCCTGTGAGCCTATTTACGCTTATACGTTGAGGGTTTGATGCCCTGTAAGTTGAGGGCTTGATGCCCTGTGAGCCTATTTACGCTTATACGTTGAGGGCTTGATGCCCTGGTTGGTACCACTTGCATGATTAAGAGGTCGTAGTTGCATTTTGTCGAGATGGTCTAAGATGAATAAGAAGTCTAAGTTGCATTGTTAAGTTGAAGTTGTGTCGTTGTTATTTAACCTTGAGTTGTTGATGAAACTTTATATGAAGGACTATTATTAGTTAATGACGATGTCTATGATGATAAGTGAAGTAGTAAATGAATAATTATGTGAGATAACATTATTAAATGAAGCTGAATTAAGTTGTTAAATGCATTTTGTTTGTATTATATGCTTATTATTATTGAATGTGAAATCTCACCCCTTCTGTTGGAATTGCCGCCTTGTGGGCAAGTGCAGGTAACCAAGATTAGGTGCAGTCGTGTGAGGCTTTCCTCGGTTGTGTCTAGGTGCTCTGATACGTAACGGGATGGGGAACCTTTGATTATGTTTTCTCTGTTCCTTGCGTATTCTTTTATTTTGACTTTCATGATTATGATTATGTTGAGAATTTTCTGAGACGTTGATGAGGCCTGCGTGCCAGAAACTTTTGTGATGATTTTAATGATTTTCGCTGTAATGTTTGAATATTTTTAAATGACTATTTTCCTGAAGGAATAAATTATTATTTATCCATTACTTGAGATGTTTTAAAGAATGTGACGCTCCGTTATGCGTTTACTCTGATTATTTATTTTAAAGAAATTTTTATGCTAGGAAAACGGAGTGTTACACTATAAATGTAAGGTGTTGGTCACTCACCCTCACTCTCACCCTGGAAAGTTATAGGAAGCTATAACAAGAGAAGTATACTACTGGAAAGTTATAGCAAACTATAGCTCCTCAGTCCATGTGGGATCAATATCTTTTTATACTATAATTTGGATAATGTATACTTGCACTTAGTCAAAACCCTAAAAATACTTAAAGTAATTTGGGAGACACCAAATTCCTATGAAGTTGACAAATACTAAGGGTGAACCTCTCTTTGATAATAATGGGAAACCCAAGATCTAAAATCATTTCATTAACAACTTTAAGCTGGTAAGGGGTACGACGGTTGAGGAGGCTAAGCCCATGATGGGTAAGCATGTGGCATTTTGTTTGTCTCTTTGTGTTTGTACACTTATGTTTTATTATATATGATTTATAAGATAGGTTACCCATTAACCTAATGCCTTAAGATTTTGGGTGAAAATATGATGTCTCATTCTCTTATGATCTTGAAGGATTAGCCATGTTGATGCCCCTTGTAACTCTTTGACTCCCCAACACTAGGGGTGGGAATAAGTCAGACCATCCGACAGAGGCCTAAGACCTAGCCTATTTAAAGCCTAGCCTGATCTAACTTGTTTAATAAGATGGCCAAGCTTTTTATAAAGCATATTTAATTAAATAGGTCATGCTAAGACTTAAAAAAAACTATTAACTCTGTCATACCGACCTATTAAACTTTTTATATATAAACATCTCTTCCATTATTGATATTGTAGAGGTTTTTTTTTCGCTAATGCTTAATATAGCGAAAAGATTTATCACGCATGTCTCGCGAAGGCACGTATTACAACAACACATGTGTGATTTTATTTGTTTTTTGAGTGAAAAATTTACAAGTATGTTTCTTTGGGCCACCAAGTATTGAAATATGGGTAGCACTTGTGTACCATTATTTTTTTCTATTTTTTATTTTTTTTATTTTTAAATTAATATAGATGAAAATAAAAAAATTAAAAACAAAATTAATTATACAGTCAGCGCGCCACATCATCCAAAAACGCTGACTCAGCGTGCCACGTCATCAGGTTTGTACAGTCAGATGGCCTCAGGGTCTAAAACGAAAGAATCTTCAAATTACAGGGTCTATTTCGAAAGAATCTTTAAATTATAGTGTTGAAATCTTAACTTTTTTTTTTACAGGGGGGAAAACCGGAACTCGCCCAAATTACAGGGGGTAAAAACATATTAACCCTTTTTTTTATAAACCTAAGACTTTATATGATTTGATTATTTAGTAGCAGGTATATTGGTGTGATCAGATCTTCGTAAGATTTTAATATTTAGTAGCAAATATATTCTTGTGCTTTAAGCCTACATAAGTTTTTACCTATTTAATAATAAGCTTATAAGTGTTGTTAGACTCAGCAGTAAAATAGGCTTTTAAATAGTCTTTAAAAAGGTCAGAGCAGACCTTAAAAATGAACATGTGATGAAAAATAAGCCAGACTCATACCTATAATATTTAAAGTAGGCTAGACATAGGTCTTGTAAAGCTTGGTCCGGCCTAACCCATTTTCACTCCTATCTAACACTTATATAAAAAAGGTTAATTGTTTAAATTGACCCTGTAAAATACACGATGTCTGAAAAATGACCCTGTAAATTAAAAAATCCTTGTAATTTGAAATTCTTCTTATTTTTTACCCTATAATATACGCGTGGTCTAAAAGAGTGATATATAGATTGAATTTCTTCATGATTTTTTTTTTCAGGCATCTTTAGGATGTTAAAACATGGCTTTACACGAAAAATTAGATTTTTCCGACTACGGACGAATTTATTATGAATTTTTATTCCCCATAATTATGAATTTCTTAAACAATTCATAATTAATTCGCATCTAGTTTAAAAACTCCAAAATTTCATGGTAAAGGTTCTTATTATGTTCTAACCATACCTAAAAATCATAGAATGAATTTTGACCCGCGAGTATACGCTTACTTGGAACAAAAGTGCAATTACGCACGTTTTGGTTGAAAAATAAAAAATAAATCAAAACATTTTTGAAATCCTACGAAATTTTGCAAATCTTTTTTATGTATTTTTATAGATGTCTCTGCAAACAATCAACTCAAAATTCAATTTTTATGTTGTGGTTTTCATTATTTTGTTTTTTGAGTTTTTGACGCTTTAAAAATTCACAATTAATTCGTTCGCAGGTAAAAGATTCTACTTTTTTGTGTAAAGTCATATTTTAATATCCTAAACATGCATGCAACAAATCATGAAAAAATTCAACCTCTAAGTAGCTTTTTTGGAGTTCAACTATATTACATGGTCAAAAATTTCAAATTACAGGGTTAAAATATATGTTTTTTATTTTATAGGGTCATTTTTCAAACTTCGCATATATTGTAGGGTTAATTTCAATAATTAACCCTATAAAAAAAAGATAAGTTATTTTTTATTCTCATTATTATAAACTAGCGAAAAACGGGTGCTTCGTGCCCGTATTTCCGTTCTTTTTATTGCGGTAACGTTTGAAAATTATGAACGGTATTTTTTTTTAATGAAATTTTAGTTTTGATTAAAAGTAAAAATATAAATGTTTGTTGTTTTTTAATGACATGAACAACAATCTTTATTATAGAAAAAGTTGTTTTAGGGTATAATTGGGATAATGAAAAAGTAAGTATAAATATACTCATATAGTTTGTTATATTTTTTAGGGTTAATATGTTTTTACCCCCTGTAATTTAGGTGAGTTCCGGTTTACCCCCTATAAAAAAAAGTTTAGATTTCAATCCTATAATTTAAGATTCTTTCGTTTTAGACCCCGAGGTCATCTGACTGGACAAAATACTGACGTGGCATGTTGAGTGTCGCACTGACTGTGCATATTTGATTATGTGGCACGCTGTTTGTATGATTAATTTTGTTTTTAATTTTTTAAAGGCACATGTGCCATTTTGCCTATTTTTTTAAATAAAAAAATATATAAATGAAATTATATTAATTAAAAAAATCTGAAAATTTATTTTTGAAAAAAAAAATCATAAAAAACAATATATTTTTGAAAAAAAAAACCGAATTTTCTAATAAAAAATAAAAAATTCTGGAATTTAATTTTTAAAATAAAAAAACAACAAAATTTAGAAAAGAAAATTTGAAATTAAAAAAAAAAGTTCAGATTTATTTCGAAAAAAAAGTTTTTTAAAATTTGTTCTACCAAAAATAAAAATTTGGGAATTTAATTTTTAAAATAAAGAAAAAGTAGAAAAAAAAATTTGAAATTAAAAAAAAAGTTAATATTTTTTTCTAAAAAAAAAATTATGGAATTTTTTTTAAATCTAAATATATTTTTTTATAATTCAGGTTAAAATTTTGAAAATTATATAATCTGAAAAAAAAATTAAATTTTGAAATTTTAATGAACTGTTCCAGAAACAAATAAATTTTTTAAAGAACTATTCCAGAAATAATTTTTCTTAATTTTCTATTTTACTTTAATTTCTTTTATTGTCCTCTTTAGTTGTATTTTTCTTTCGTTCTGATTGAAAAAATTACAAAGTATATCTTTTTTGCAGATCGAGGTAAGTAATTCAAAAAATTTATTTTATTTTTATTTTCAAAATCTTAATTTCAGATTTTATAAATAAATCTGAATTTGCTTACGATTTTTCAAATTTCAAAAAAAAAATCTGATTTTTTTTTCTTATTTTTTCAATTTTGAAAAAAATAATCTTAATTTTTTTCTATTTTTAAAATTAATTTTCATTTTTTTATTTTTAAATTAATATAAATGAAAATAAAAAATTAAAAAAAAAATTAATTATACAGTCAGCGCGCCACATCATCCAAAAATGCTGACTCAGCGTGTCACGTCATCAGGTTTGCACAGTCAGATGGCCTCAGGGTCTAAAACGAAAGAATCTTCAAATTACAAGGTCTATTTTGAAAGAATCTTTAAATTACAGGGTTGGAATCTAAACTTTTTTTTTACAGGGAGGTAAACCGGAACTCGCCCAAATTACAGGGGATAAAAACATATTAACCCTATTTTTTAAATGATAATGGAAAAAAACAGATATACATGTATTCATATATTAAATTTGTTATAATTAAATTTGTTACATTTGTTATAATATTTAAATTTATTTTTATCTCTTTGTTACTTGTGTTACTTTTATTTAAAATTAAGTGTATTTTTGGAAAGAAAATTTCAACCAAAAGTGTGTTGAAAGGGGTAGTTTCCATTATATATAATATAGAATAGATGTAAAGTGAAAAATAATAATTTGAAAGTGACGTATTTTTTTTTTTTGTGGTGACCAAGTTTAAACCCTAAACCTTGCATATATTATGTATTGTCCAAACCAAATGAATTAAGGTCGTGACGTATATAATATCAAGGAAAATGCCTTTTACTACAACTATTGAATTAACAAAAATCAAGAATATACTAGTATCACTGTTTTCCACTAAACACCCAGTTTTTTGTTTTTGTTTTATAAATTAAAAATACTGTTTGTGCATTACACATGATCGTGGTTTTCCTTCTAGTAGGAAATATCATTGCTCTAATATTAATGAAAAATAATAACTTATAATACAATAAAAACTGAAAGATCACAATAAATTACTACTTAATAAATTTGTCCATTGCAGGCCAATAATAAAATAAAATAATTGTACATCACCTTCTTTTTGTCCTTCAAATATTGGAGGTATTGTAACGGATAACAACAAAGGGACCACTGCCTGAATTTTCATAGTATAGGTATAGTGATTATAAACGCATCTTCTGGATTGGTCATATCCTATCCTATAAGTAGTACTAACATTTGAGAAGTCGTGGCTACTAGAAAACCAAACAAACGTTAAATATGAGGTCCATCGTTTTGGTATGTGTTTTTTCTACACAATTCAATATAATGCATTCAAATAAGGTCCCACAACGGTCTAGCTGCCGTATATATTGTCAAATAGTTGTTTCAAACCTACTTTGCCTTAAAGTGACAAGAATTTTTCACCGACCCCTTTTTTTAAGTCGGCTTAGGGTACTAAAAACTGATGTTGACACATTTTATTTGGCTCAAAAACACATGTAAAATACTAAAATGTTCTTAGACAGTTAACTGTTGAGGAAGTCTAAAACCAACTACAGTTAACTCTCGAGGAAAACCTCGGCAGTTAACTGCCGATTCGATCATGATACAAATTTGGCGGAAGCTCTCTCATCCATTATTACTCACTCTCATTTTACAAATTAAGTTTCAAATCTCTCTCAAAAATTTCTCTAAAAAAACCCAACCAAATCCAATAAAATTTATTCAACAAAATCACAAGTAAGTAATTATAATGCTATTAACTTATATTTTAGTTGTTATAAATGTTTTTATTTTTAGTTTTTGAGTAGATTTATTTTATTTTAGTTTTTGAGTAGATTTAAATGTTATAATTCATTTTTATATTAGATGTTAGTTGATTAATTTAGTTAAAATAGTTGCATGATGTTTATGTTATAGTTTAGAATTTTAGGGTTATTTTTTATTTTGGTTTATATATATATATATTAGTAAGAGGATATGATTTATTTTAAGAGTAGATATAATTTGAATAACTTTGTTATACTTTTTGCATTTTTATGTTTTTTTTAGAGTTTAGGGTTATTTTTATGATTTTTAGGGTTTATGTATAATTTTCACTCTAAGTGTTTGATGAAATGTTTGAATGAGTTTCTCATTGATTGTTTTTAATTTCTTATTGTGTAGATTTGAAACAATGGTCGGATGGATCGACGTTCATGCACAATTCAACGGCGGAGAACCTCAGAGGTTGAAGGTTCGGTGCCTTGGTGTAACGTTAAGAGGTCTCAAGGATGAACTGAATGAATTCAACCAAGGAGTCAACTCCGGAGACACAAGGATGGTGGAATACGTTCAGTATAAACGTCCAACGCTCGACGAGGGGAGAGTATCATTCAGTTGGGTAGAATTAATGAACGCTGAAAACGTGACGAGCATGTTTTGGGAGCACAACATGTTCCAGTGGATTGGTATGCTTGTAACGTTGCTGAGATCAACTGAAGATATTATCAACAGTTTGATTCCGCCAGAAGATCATCATTAGATAGGGAATGCACCTTCCAACTACAACAATTGTCTTCCTCTAGATGAAGTAATTCAAACTTGTTAAACGACAGGATTCCAGCATTCGTCCGGAAGTTGTATTGTTCCATTCAAAATGTTAAATTCTTGTTGGCTTCGTTTAAATGATGGTATTGAAGTATCAAGGTCTGGACATCATTCCGTTGGCACTTGGATACTATTATTTAAAACCAAGACCAACAAGAATTTAACCTTTTGAATGAAACAATAGAACTTCCGAGAGAATTCTGGAGTCCTGCTGTTTAACAAGTTTGAATTTACCCCATTGGGGTAAGATAATTGTTGTAGTTGGAAGATGCATTCTCGAATGTAATTTAATGTAATGTAATGTAATGTAATATAACTTTCATTCGAATTTATTCAGTACAAAAATTTTATTCAAATTCACGCTGAGTTTAATTAGTATTTATTTATTCGAATTTACGCTGAGTTTATTTGTTCATTTTTTTTTTCGAGTTTATTCATTATGCTACTTTTATTTCGAGTTTATTCAATACGCTACTTTTTTTTTTTCGAGTTTATTCATAATTGAAATTTAACCTCTGTAATCGAAATTTAACCAAAAAAAAAAAAAACAAACAATTCAATCACAAAATAACAATGCAATAGGATTCAGAAAACTTACTTGTTTTTGTGCTTGAAATTGGCTTGGAATGACTTAAGCTTGGTGAAAATTGCACCTAGGAATATCAAAAACGTAACGATGGAGTTTTGGAAACTCCTATGCCTATTAAGTTCTTATAACAGATCGTCGGCAGTTAACTGCCGAGGTTTTCCTCGGTAGTTAACTGCAGCCGGTACCCAGCAAATTCGGCAGTTAACTGCCGTCGGGGCATTTTCGTTATTTACATGTGTTTTTCAGCCCTATCATATATGTCAACAACAATTTTCTAGGATACTAGTACATCAGTAAAGTTATTGTCAAGTAACTAAAAAATCACGAGATTAAGTTCAAATAAAATTGCGTACAATATATCAAATGATGTAACTTCTTTCCGAACTCTTCACAAACGGAGCTTAATGCACTAGAGTATCTTTTTTACTTTTTTCTAAACAGGGTGCTGGTTTAGTTGAAGTCTTATCATAGGTACAATAATAACTATGTTGAAACAAAATGTGTTTAACACTACCTCTTTAGAGTTTTGATGATAATAAGGTATTAAAAATTGTCAATTGGATATGCTAATATTTGTTCAAGTGTACATGACCATAGACAAAATTTTGTGTCTACTTAAAGCTTAGGTAATGAAAGAACAAATGGGAGCAACATAACGAACAAGAAGGAAGCTTTTTGCATCTGAAGAAAAGTGCTTCTGAAGTCAAAGTGCTCCTGAAGTGATGACGTCATCAGAAACAAGTTCATCAGAAGCACCTCATCAGAAGCTGAAGTTCATCAGAAAATGAGAGACTTAAAGCTTCAAAGGCTGTTCAATGGATTTAATCTCGTCTAAACATTGCAGAAGACCAGAAGAGTGAAGCAACGACTAATTCAAATGGATTTGAAGGCATTGGATACTTGTTCTTTGAAGAGCGTTGACAAGGTACAAATTGTACGAAGTGTACAACCACTACCTTCACTACACAGAGTGTGTCTCTGCTACAAGAAAAGAATAACAGCTACATCTGCAACAATGTTCCTTCAGACTTGGAATGCATTTGAAATTGATCCTTCATAGGACAATAACCATATCAGACAAAAGATCATTGGTGATTAATCAAAGCTTCAAACGACTCGTTTTGATGCGTTGACAATTCACAACGTCTCTCTCACACCTCTATATAAAGGAGTGAAGACTTGGAGAATTGTAAGAGACTCAACAACAATTTGAAAGCGCCAAAAGTCTGTCAAAATTGTTCTGCATCAAAAGTTCACTTAGAATTTATTATCAAAGTTCATATCTTAGAAATTCTAGAGTCTAAAGAGTTTGTATCTGATTTGTATTGTGAGCACCACTGATTGTATATCAAGTGTTCAACTTCAAACATTTTTCTTTGTAATTCTGTTTGATTAGAAGTCTCTTGCAGTTGTGCTTGAGCATAGATGTATCTTGATTGTGTTTAGGAGCATAGGAAATCTCTTGTAGTTGTGCTTGAGTAATTTGAAGTCTCTTTCTAGTTTTAGCAGTGAACATTTGTAATCAGATATTACATTTTAGTGAACTCTCCTTGAAAGTGCAAGGGGGACATGACTACTTCCGGTTTGTGGAAGGAATCTGTATAATTGCATTGTGTCTTTGTGTCTTTCCTCTCTCTCTCTCTCTCTCTCTCTCTCTGTTTTATCCGCTGCATTTAGAATTTGAACATCACTTTAAAAGTTGTACTCTAATTGCTTCTGATCAGTGACTTAAGTAGGAGAAAACGAAGAAAAACCAACACAATTCAATCCCCCTTCTTGTGTTTTTCTCACCTTCAAACTAAATTATGTGTAAGAATATTTACCTAGATTCTCACCCACAACAATTCAAAAAATAAAACCACCTCTTTTCTTCTTTGTTCTATTAGATAAACAGAGAGTTAACAAAGAAAAAAAAAGATGAAAGCAATGAAATTGAGAAACAATTCCTCCATCCTTCACACAAGTTTACCTGTTATGATATCTTATTTCATACAAATTAAGATGAAAAAATAGTTTTGTTTTTATTAATCATTGATATATTTCCATTAGCATTTATGTAAAGTGGAAAATAATAATTTAGAAGTGATGCATGTAATATTAATTAGATGATAAAATTGAATAATAAAATAAAATTAAAATTACATTGAAAACTAAAAATGACAGTTATTATGAGACAAAAGAGAGTAATTGTTATTTATTAATCTCAAATATACCATCCATATATGTAATAAATATCTCAAAAGTGGATACCTACTTTTACATTGAAAAGAAAGCATAAGATTGCATGAACCTTTACTATATATTTTCCAATTCTTAAGCTTCTGCCAATTCCTTATCGAAGAGATTTGTCTGTCCATCATTTGAGGCAGGTCCAACCTTGTTCTGAGTCACAACCAATTCATTTTCATTATTTCTAGCTTCCTCTTTGAACTTCTTGTATATGTCACCTCTATAAAACTCTCTGGTCCTTATCACCAAAGTTAAAGACACAAGTGCCCCAAAGAGGCTAACAACAGTGATTATAATGAAAGCCAATTTGTAGCACTCACTTCCATTGCAATTCAACTCCTCCCCTGGCTTCCTCTTTAACCCTAATGCTGTCATTTGCTTTATGGCTTCTTTGTCATAGAGATGACCAGCAACCCTCACACTTAACAAGTATGACCCTATTGGACTTGCTATTGACCCAACATTGTACAATGTTGAGTAATATTTAAGACCAAAGAGTTCAGATATGATTGAAAATAGTACTGGCCAATTTGCACCAAAGCAGAAACCAATAATAACTGATGCTACATAAAGACCATTTGGAACATCAAATGCAATTAGAAGGTGACCTAAACAAGACAATATAAGGATTGATGTGAGCATGAGAGGCCTTGGGAGTCTTAACTTTGTTATGATAAATTCTGAGATAACCCCTTGTGTAACTTTACCTAGATAGATCCAAATTGCCATTAGGGACACAAATGTGGTTATACTATGTGCAGGATATCCTAAAGATAGTCCAATTTGACTCAAGTTATTTACCACAGTAAGAGTTCCACCAAGTCCACAAATTGTAGCGACAAAAAGAGTCATCATGTCAAGGCTGAAAATGGCTTGAAATATTGAATGATCTTCACCTCTACTTGGGGGAAAAAGTATGTTTCTCCAAGAGGAAACTTGCTTTTGATTTTGATTTTGATTTTGATTTTGAGTAATCTCTCCTGTAGATTGGTGAGTCTGTGGCTTAGGAGGAGGATCTTCACCATTTATTTGCACTTTTTTGTTCTTCCAAATCCTTTGTTCTTCCATAATAACAACAAGAAGAGGGAGGATGAGCAAGAGAAGCATCACAATGGAAGTGACATAATACTCACTCTTAGTAAAGTTGAAACATGTTTGCACTATGATCATTATCATGAGGAACCCTGCAAGGATTAAAGACATGTAAAGGAAATTATAAAAAGCTTTGGAATCATTTGGTTGTTCAGCTCTCTTATGGTGCTTAATAACTGGCATAAAAACAAAAGTTACAACAGTTGGTAACCAAGCCATAAGCAAAATTAAAGATTTGGAGTCATTTCCATAGAAGGCATAGTATAGTTGAGTAATGATAGCTCCACTCAAACCAAGATAACCACTCAAAAGGCCTATGACAACACCTCTACTACCAGGGAAATTCTTTACACTGGTGACTAAAGCTCCAGTGTTGGTTGAACAATGAGAATTGGCTCCGATGAAAATATATAAGCACATATTCCATATTGGGGGTTTAGGGATTTTTCTTGTTACTGCAAGCCAAATCATGAAATAGCCAAAAAAGTTGAGAAGACCACCAATTGTTAAGACAACCCAAGGAGGTGTGATTTCATTGAGTAGGCCTGAGAGAATGCCTATGTTAGATCCTAAGTCCTTGAAGAAGCTTAAGAGAGTGAGAGTGGATTGGTCATAGCCTAAAACTGATTTGATTTCTCTTGAGTATAGTCCAAACATGTAGCTTGCTCCAGATACTGACATGATCATAAATGATGAAAACACCATAAACCACCTTCCTGTTAGGACTTGAAGGGTGAATCCTTTGGTGTTTTCCCAACCATGTTGCTTTCCTGAAAATACCATTATTCACACACACACACCCTTGCTTCTCACCAAATAGTTTACAGTTTAGCTGGTAGTAATACCACATTTCTCATGACTCATGAGCTATAAAAATATTAGATTATATGTGGAGTATTAGAGAATTTCATATACTTGACCAAAAACAATATTAGAGAATGACATTAAAGATCATTCGTTTCACTAAAGTTAAATTAGGCAATATTGTCGTGTAGTGAGTGTGACGGACATTCAGTGGATTATAAGATTAGCTAGCTATTGACATTGTACCATTGATGCAATTGCCGTTGCCTGAAACTTCAACTAAACATGAAATTTACTCCATGCCAATTTTACCTTAAAAAAACAATGATATTTAGACATCTCATATTCCCAAAAATTTATTCTAACATTTTATTTTATCTTTATCTCTTTTATCATATCATCAACATATCATATCACTCTTTCATTTATTTCTCTCTCTCACACGATGTATACATTTATTGTAATATCCATCAAACATTAATTATTCAAAAGAAATTGAGAAATACAGTTGTCTTAAGTGGACCCACACTTCTTGGACTATGTCATTTATCTAACATAAGTTTTTTTTTGAATTTTCTAGTGTTTGTATTTACATGGAGTAGATATATTTTAAACTTTTATTCTTAGATCTACATATAGAATTAAATTATAATACAAAAATATATTTATAAATCATATCCTTCAAATAGGAAGAAAAAAACTAATAAATATTAAAAATGTACTAAACATAATTATAAAGTTTAATGTCTAATGATATCTTTTTTTTTTTTTTGGTCAATAATGATATCTTATTTTAACCTTCCAAAAAAAAATCTAAATTTTTAATATTTCCTTAGATATTTATGCATATTATTCTCATCTCTTTTGACTAAATACCTCGTGTGCAGCCAATTTGAACTTCAAGTTGAAAACTAAACTCATTTTGTTGTTGTTGTTGTAATTCTTCATCGTTGGATTTATTTTTTCTTTGCCAGTTTGTGGACTCCATGGTAGAAATGTTTTTTTTTTTCCATGGCATTTAGGTAGTTTTTCACATGCATCTTCACATTCTCCTCCATAACATGAAATTTCCTCAAAGCACAGGCATCTCCATCACTTCTGTCTTGTTTTTATCTTTACCACATAATATTCGTGTTTAAATAACACTTTGTAGCCTTTTTCCAATAACTAAGAAACACTTAAAAGGTTTTGATAAATTCCAAGAACATAAAACAAGGGAAATTAGTTTCAACCTTAGTGATTTTTAAATATAATTGCAATTGTTCCAATGTCTTCTACTGCAACGTATGCTTCATTCCAAATTATGACTTTGGAAATAATAGTTTTGTTGAAAAGATCTCAATCATAAGTTATATGGTTTGTGCAACCTTTGTCAAAAAGCCAATCTTTTAAAGGTTTGTTGGTTGTAAAATATGACAATGTAATTAGTAGTTCATTTTCCTCTATTTGTTCCTATGGATCCTCAACAATGTTTGCATCTCTAGCATAAGTTTTTTTTCTTTCTCTTTGCCTGCAATGCATGTAACAGCTATGCAAAAGTGATTTTACACGTATCCTTTGTGTTGTCCAAGGCGACTCTAGAAGCTTAATATCTTTTAGGTACTGTGACAAGATTTTAAACCATGGAATCAAAATTTAAGTTCTTGTAAGTTATATTTAATCCGAGAGCACTTGGATGAGATAATAAGAAGGTAAGGATCTCTTTCAATTTAATGAGAGATTATAGATTCAAATCTAGTCTTCTTATTCTAAAAGCTTATAAGGTTAAGCTATTGTTTAACCCTAATTCAATGCCTTAATTCCCTCCTTAACAACTAAACCTCCTTAAGAAGCTTTTACATGTGTATCTAACCTCACCCTAATTAAAAGCCTTAATTATTTCAATAACCCACCCACCTCAACGAGAGAATTTGAATTTCAAATTCTGACATAAAGCTATAGAGACAGCCTTAAACGGCCCCCACTAATTAGTTATCATAGTAAATGATAAACATTATTTCCCATAATGAATTGGGCAGCTGACCAGCCTTGAGCATACAAAAAATTAACACTCACGTCTATCTATTTTGTATGAGGATCTTCTACCATTTTCTTTCTGGATTCATCGCTAGATTGTCCCATCTATTTCTTCTTCATTTTCATTTTGAAATTTATTTTCAGAATTCATATTTTCTGAATGGAACGAGTACAAAATCCTTAATGGAAGACCTATTAAGGAAGGAGGTTAATGTGGTTTTAGCTCACGATGATGGTAGCTCGCAGTAACGGTTTAGGCCGCGGTGATTACCTACTGAATCTTTTCATGTCTCTAAAGCATTCCATTCATAACGCTGCTTGGATTTGCGACTGAGGATTACAAATTTTCGCTCATCTTCAAATCCTGAAGCTTTGTTGTCGACATTAACATTTCTTCTCCTTTGCAGGTTCACCAATCTTTCCCAGTTTCCTTACATTGTCTTGGCCAAGAGTCTTTACCGTTTTCCATATCTGATGGATTCTTAGATTACTTGAATATGTTTATAGCTGGTTTTTTATGTTAGATTCCTTGGTTTTATTGATGGTCATAAATTTAGTATTTGAGTTTGGGATTTTTATGTAGTTTTGTATAAAGTACGAACTCACTGTCTTTTGGTTTGCAATTTTTTTTAAGCGATTTTTTTTTTTAATTTGTAATTGTAATTTATTAACACATGTTTCATTTTTGTTGATAATTCTTGGTTTTGTTACAATTAGGTAGCCTGATTTTTTCATGGGAAATTTTGGCAGATGATGAAGAGGAGTTTGGGGTGGCCTTTTGATTGTTTCTTCTTATTCGTGTAATATGTAGTTTTATATTGATTCCAATAGTAAAAGGCAGCTTCTTAATTGTTTTTTTTCCTATGGAGGAAATGTTTCTTGCCGGGAAACAATTGAGGAAATGAGTAACAATCCTGAACTCTTTGATGTTTTAGGCTTTGAATAGCTTGCACGTTAGGCTGACTTTGTTCATTCTTTTATCTTGAATTCCTTCTTCACATTAAACTAATTAATTGTTTGGTCCGTTAGCGGATTGGTTTTGTTTCTATTCGGCTGATGAGGTTTTGTTTTCTACAGAGACTGCTCTACTTTTTTGCTTTTGTCACTATGTTTTCTACATCTGCGTTGAGTTTTTGGGTTCCATAATGATGTGTAGTTGTGGTTTGGCCTCTTATCTTCGATTGTTACAGTTGTATTAAACAATTTCAAGACATGTAATTTGTTATTAGGACAATAGCAGTTGAGTATTGGAGATCAGCCATTATAACATCTATCATCTATAGATAGTGCAGAAGACATTAAAATTTGAGGTTTTAAGAAAAGGATAATTGAAATGCAAGATTTTGGATGCTTACAATCCAATTTGTTTTACCATTTTGACATGAAACTGCTAAATGGAGAAAACAATGAAGTAATATACATTGTATCATGATGACTGAAGTAATGAATTACGTACTAACGTAAAAGCAAATAATAGATAGCTGATAACATATGTTTTGTTCCTCTGACCGTAATACTAATAAGCTTCTTTTGAAGATGAATTGATTCTTTTTTATTCCTTTCCATACCCCTTAGTAGTAATACAAATTTATCTTTAAATATGATATGATAACCTAAACACAATTACTCATAATTATTGGTGTACCCCATTTTTTATTATTGATGTACTCCCTTAAGTCTTATGTATAAATAAAAAGTCAAATGTATTTGGTTCAAATTTACATCGAATACATTTGAGTTTTTGCTTATATATATATATATATATATATATATATATATATATATATATATATATATATATATATATAGGACATATCTTATGAGAATGGTATTTTTATGTGAGAATGTGAGAATGAATTTTCAGCCTTTAGATTAAGATTTAATGGCTGAGATTTAAATGGTCATTTAAAAAAAAGGATGTGCCTCTCGTATAGAACCACACACACATCACTACTTTCTCTCTCTTTCTTCTATTGAGCTTCATTTCTAGATTCATGGAAGTAAAACCATTGTTTTTCTTCTGGAAAAATGTAAAGAAAGGGTACGAGCCATCATCATTTATAATTATCAATCATTTAGATTTGTAATTGAATCAAAGACGATTTGGATTCACTAATTACACGTGCAGGTATAGATTAGAAAGTGCTTTGCAATCCTGTTTTTTATTCTGAAGATGTTATCAATGAGATTCAAAACGCAGGTAGAGTCAAATTTGGAGAATGGAGACAAATAGCAACAAGGAAAGAGAAATATATTCATCCATCACCAAAAAAGAAGGTTGGAGCAGGGAAAAAGAGAAACAAAAAAAAAAAAAATCAAAAACTAGAAAAACTAATAGGGTATGGCCGTAATTGAAAAAGAAATCTATTCATTTATAAATAAAAAAAGTAAGAGGAGCAATTTGTTGTTCATGGAAGAAGGTTGTTAGTTTATATGAGAAGGTTGCAGAGATGTGGAAGAAGAAGAGATGCGCGTGTTATAGGAAAGGGAGAGGCAAGCGCGTGTTATAGGAAAGGGAGAAGCACACCCTTTTTTTAAATGACCATTTAAATCTCAGCCATTAAATCTTAATCTAAAGGCTGAAAATTTATTCTCACATTCTCACATAAAAATACCATTCTCATAGGATACGTCCTATATATATATATATATATATATATATATATATATATATATATATATATATATATATACACAAATAAAATGAGAGAGTATTTCTATTATCATATTAATGAAACAATATCACCAACCTTATAATTCAGATGGACTTTTGCGATGCATGGGTCAAAGTTATGTCAAGAAGGAATATTGGTCACAGTTTTCATATATAGATTATCTTTTATACAATTTGATGCCAGATTATATTTTAACATCAATAAAAATATATAATATAATTTATTGGTCTTTATTACAGTCGATAAGACCCGTGCAATGTACGGGTCTAAAGTCTAGTTTTAAGAATGTAACAATGTTAAACCTGTTGAGGAAACATGTAAATGATAATTTATTGAGTGTGATATAACTTGTAAGAATAACATGAGATTTTGTTTTAAGAAAGATAAAAGAAGAAAATGCATTATGAATTTTGTGTGGTGTATCGAATATCTCCATATGATTAGTTACTAGGGAAATTTCTCTTCTGAAGCCAAAGTATAACCTTGATTCCTTGAAACAATTATTATTTGACATATCCATTCATGCTAGACCTTTGTAGGACGTCCTTATTTAAATGCACGACGTTGAAATGTTTGAAATAGGAAAAACATGCATATAAACTGGTTTGGTAAGAACAAAAAACGAGCTTGGGAATAGCGAATAACTTATAAATTTGTTTGATAAAAAAAGCTCTGTTTGATAATATTTTTTTACCACGAGCTTATAGCTTATTTCACGAATTTATAAACTATTTTTCATACGCTATTTCAAGTAGCATTTGAGCTTATAACTTATCATTTTTACTTCCAATTTTACCTTTATTGTTTTATCTAAAATTCTTTTTTACCCTTTATAATTTATTGTAATTTAAACTAATATATGTAAATGGGCACAACAGGACAGCACAACAGCAGCCGCTGCTGAACAGATATGACAACCACAGTGACGGGTCTGCTGTGGAACCTACGCAGGTTGTACGAGCAGCAAGAACAAATCAGCACCGGTGGCAGAGGCTTCAGCCGGGTCGCTACAAATGCAATGTCGATGCGGCATTCCATGATATGCAAATGAACAACGTAGATTTTGTGGTTGATTCGAAGAGACACAGTTTTTACCAGACGGATTGATGTCTCAGATTTCGCTCATATTATCACAGCTTGTAGGGATTTGCTCTCAAATCAATTCACAAACTCCCGGGTAAAGTTTAGTCGGAGACAAGTGAACGTGGTAGCTCATGCATTAGCGCACGAGGCCACTTTCTCCCCTAGTCCTCATATTCATTATGTAATACCCCAATGTATTGACTTGCTCCTTATTAATGACATGCTATAAGCTCTTTTCTTTCAAAAAAAAGCCACGTAGTTGCTGGACATTTTTTTTTTTTTAATAAACGTTAGATGCTGGACATGTTCATTTCTTTTCTTAAAAAAAAAATGTACATATTTGTTTTTGTTACGAAAAGCCACGTACTATTTTTATTTTGGTACCAGGTACATACTGTTATTTTTTTTAGAAAGAGTCATGCATGCTCTTATTGTTAGGTAAAATAATTCTTTGTTTTTTAAAAACGTACGATTCTTCTCACCATGACTTGGCTTTCCAAGATTTTTTTCACAGCATTCTCCACTAATCATTTTTTGAGACATTTTTTTTTTTCTACTCCAAAGATAAAATAAAATGAAGGAATGGTAATTGTAACAATCAGAAGAGAATCTCAAATTTGAAACAAACATTTGTCCCAAAACGAAACCGTGCTCTTAATACCAAATGATGAAGGACATAAATCGTATAGGATAAAAATAAAATAAAAAGATGGATTTGGGGAAAGAAATGGTAAAGAAGGCCTCACAATCACTTCTAATCCAAGAATAATTGCTAAGCCAAGAAGAATCGCCACAATGGTAAGGAAGCCATTGATAAGATTCGATAGACAAGTTCAAATCCAAGAACTCAAAGAGGAAAAAACTCTCACTCCAAATACACAAAGTGTAATTTTTAATCAAATTCTACATATCTTATTTTATAGAGAAAGTTACAATTTATAGAGTTCTCACAAAGTAACTCAATGGACCCTAATAAATTAAAATGACACTTACTAACAAATAAATGACATATTAAAAATAACAACTATTTTCCTAATAATATGAAATTACTATGTAACATGCTGGAGTCCAAAAGTGTGAACTACTTGCCCAAAATATGACTTGGTCTAAACTGATGAGTGGCCAATCAAATCCAATAATTGTAGTGCCATGCATGGAAATCTTGAATTGGATTATTTGGCTGTTTCATCAACGTAAATTTTGCAATGAAGTGCCACATCAATTCTGTAACTGATGGAATAAATAGTCACCTTATTGACCTTTGTGATTGTTAGCTTAGAACATGAATCAGCAGCTTGTGACTAATTACCTCTCCATGCACAAATCACTAAATAATCACTTGCTGCCAATTATTTTCCAAAACTGTAGCATATATACTAATGATAATAATAATAACGATAGGCCACTTGGATTAATAGCCCAATTATTATTAAATTAGAATAATAACATGCAACCATGGAATTAAAATGAATAAAATATTCATTTTTTTTTTTGCATTTTTTTTATAGGTTTCCTTCTACATACTTAATGAATTTTTGATCTCATCACTTCTTCTTCTTCAAAAACACACACCAACCCTCGTCCTTCTACCTTCATTTCAACCATTTTTTGGACTTCCCGCACTATATATATATATATATATATATATATATATATATATATATATATATATATATATATATATATATATATATATATTGATAGAAGAGAATAGATAGTCATGTGGAATGTGTGTAATTTCTACTTCTTTGGTTTTTTCTCTTTGTTACAATGAGAGTTTGGTGTTTTTTTTCTTCAATTTAATCACTATTCCAATTGAATACAGAGTACTCTTTACATCATACACGTGTGTCAATTTTTTTTAGCATTACATGCTTACACATATTGTTTATTATTCTTAGTATATGTAAAAACAAAATCACAATATTTTTCTTTACCCATGGGCAGAATGGTGAAAACCTATTTTATGTAGTAGCAATTTCAATGCTTTGTGGAACCAATGCTAAATATTGCTCATTATCTTCAAAGATTTGTGAATCCAGGAATTTGCTACTTTGCTTCCTACCAGTTCTTCAACTATATGAATTTCAGAATTTGGCTTAATTATAAGAGAAGTTCATTCCCACCACATTTTTCTTTGTTACATTCTTGATGGCATTCACTTTTTAGATAGTTTGCATGGTTAATATTTGATTAAAGGTCATTGGTTTATGCGTTTAGCTTCTAATGCAAATTAGAACAATAATGGTGAGCATTTCAGAGGGCAACTTGGTTCTTCATCAAGATGTTTGAAGGCATATGAGGATTTGGCTCTGTATTAGGGTTACTTGCTTACCAAAATTTGAAATAGTCCCTATTTGTATCAAAATTGAAAACTGATCATGTTGTCATGGTGCTTAATTTGGCAAAGACCAAAGAAACAAAAGCTATTAAGTTGTGATGTTTTGTATCAAATTTTCTTTGTAGTTGTCAATTGTCATGGAAATTAAAATGGCAAAGATTAAAGAAACACTGCAATGTTTTTTAATTATGTTTAGGATACTAAGTGACACTTTTTCTGCCACTACAGCTTATTGTCATTTGATTAGTAGAATACACTATAGCAAATAGCAATGGACATTTATTTAATTAATTTACAGTTAATTACTTTAATAATGTATCCCTTCAAACATGATTTCAAATGAATCTTATGTTTGAATTTATCAATAGAAGATTGTTCAACAAAAATACAATATATACTTGATCTTCATTTTGATGTTGTGTGTGATCTTATTATAATCTTCAGAAATTGTTTTAAGGTCTGCATATTTTGTTCTTAATATTGGCCCTGCTTTGAGCATAAAATTTGTTTTAAGCATTGTTGAATAATTATCTTACTTTAATTGCAAAAATTGAAGATAAAGATAGAGTTGTAAACATCACTAGCATATCAATATGTGTTTGTGCATAAATGTGTTGCATAAGACTATTCTGCAATTTAACCTTAAGTGTTTAACATACTTTTCAAGCATGAAAACTTGAAAGATCAACACTCAAAAGGTATCACTCACACACACCTACAAATGCAAGTAAACATAATCATATACTTAATTGTAAACATGTGTGTTTTCCACAAATCATGTCAAAAAATTGTTGCTTGTAATTGATTTCTTTTAAAGAAATTATCTTGCATCAAATGATACTTTAAAGCATTTCATCTTTTGAAAAATCTCAGCAATATTTTCCAACATGAGTATACTGTAGAGAGAGAAAGATGTTTTTTAAAATTTGATTTCACTGCTTCCGCAAATACTTCATTTTCTCTCAATTTCAAGAAATTGCTGAATAAGATCAATTGATCTTTTCTATTTTAAAGACTCAATTTAGATTAGTTAATCATTTTCTAAATTATGAGCATGACTTTGTCCACATGAAAAACTTATCTGCAATGAAAATAAGTAAAAGAAAATAATTATTTTCTTAGAAAATCAAAAGATTTGAAATGTAATAGGACATTCATCTATAAAACTTAGGGGGAGTTTTCTATACTTGAAAATATCAATATTTTCAAAAACATTGAAGCCAAGGACAAAAACATTTTCTCAAATTTTGAGGAAAATATCTCATATTTGGAATATGTTGAAATGGTTGCATATGTTATCAATTTTCATGTCTTTTTTACACAACTGATTGAAATAATGATTGATCATGATCCTTGGAGTGTGTTTTAATTAAACCATGAGTTTGATATATGAAGCATATGTATGAAACACTGAAGCATATGAACTTCATATTGTTTCTATGTATGAACCCAATCTGATTGATCATTTTTCTATGTATGAACGTGAAAACATATGGACACTGCAGGGATCAGAAACAATCTGAAGTTCATATGTATGAACCCAAAAGAAGTTCAGAAGGTTATTCAGAAGGTTGCTTAGAAGAAAAGGATTTCAACTTTGGATCAAGAAATCATTTAAGGCATCTATGGTGATTAATTGATTAATTGACTTTGACAGTTCTCGGTATTTGTGTGTTCTTGAGTAATTAACCAAGACACAAACAAAGTATAAATCAAACCAAGAATCAAGTGATCAAAGAACATTAAAGCTTATGAACTCAGTTAGAGTTCAGAAAGGTAGTCAGAGTTTAGAAGGTTTAAAGATAGTTCAGAAGGTTGTTCTTACGGTTTATCAAGAACAAGCCCAGAAATATGTGAACATTATCTAGAACTTTAAGGCTCACATGACATAAATAAAAGTCTAGAAAAGTATTGTGGCTTTAGATCAATCAAGTATTAAAGACATTTATTTGGAAAAAAGTCAAAAAGCATATTCATTGTTCATTAAAGACTTATGAACAATTGAATTACAAACATTAGGAATACTCCTCTAAGAATATCATCCTAAATGCTATACATGATGGAAGTCTTAAAAATCATACTACGTAAACCAAATGAACATTTTGAGTTCAGAATGTTCTTTTCCAGCACATGCTTTAAATCTGACAGACAAGTACAGTTGGTAAAAGCAAAAGTAAAAGCAAAAAGCAAGCTTAAGTCTTATTCAATTAGAATTAGACACATGTGGGAGCAGGTACTATACAAAAACCAGCAAATCCCCAAAAGCATGGGCACGAAGATGCAAATCCACTTTCCTCTCTCATGCACGCATTCCAAGACAATTCTAGAAAGACATTGTCTAACAACATTCTGAAGTCTCTCGAGTTCAGAAAGTTCGATCCAGCTCCATGCTTTTACTGACATGAACAATACAGTGGTTGGAAAGTAAAAAGCAAATCTAAAAGCAAGATCAAGTCTTATTCAACAAGAATTCGACACATAAGGGAGTTGGTACTGTACAAAGCTAACCAAATCTCCTAAAGCATGGACTTGAAGTGACAGTTCCACTTTAAAAAATGCTGTACAGATTCCAAGACAGATTTCAAGGAAGATCTGATCTTGGAACATTTTGAAGTCGTACGAGAACAATCTTCATAATACAACCTCGAAATTCATATGATATTCATGAGATAAAGCCCAGAAGCATATCTGACCGTTCATCCACATGAACCCAGATGAGGATCATTATGAACACAACAACATTCTGAAGTATTCTCAAGAACAAAACAACATTCTGAAGTATTTCAGTTTGCCCAGAATTTCAAGTAAAAGTTAGTGGGTACCAGGACACATGGCACAAGACTATTGGTCACACTCCAACGGCTACAAGAGGTCAAGAAACTATAAATAAGAGTGGAAGGCTCAACATTACTTGCACCATTGCAAAGCACCAAGAAAAACAACAAGAACATTGTTGTTAAGCTTTAGCAATAAAATTGATCATCACAAAGATTCCAAGAAGTCTTTTTAAGTGTAAATCAATTCTCTCTTATATTTTTAAAAATAAACTTCTCCCTTCATTGTTCTTCTCTTGTTTGATTTAAATCATTCAAACTCCAAACAAATTGTAAAGTCTCATCTAACTTTAGGGGTACTAAAGTGTTAGTTTGAGCAGAAGTTGTAAAAGTCTAAGTGTGTGTTTGGTTCTGCAGCGAAGAGAATTGATTTTCATAGAATTGATTTTGACAGAATTGATTTTAACTAAAAGTGAGTTTAATGTAATTGATTTATGTTTGGATATATTTACATAGAAGTGATGTTTACCAACAGTACTGCTATATAGTACGGACGGTTGCATACGAAATTTCACGGGCGCGTTTAAAACCTTATTTTCCACGCGCTATTGTGACTGTAGTTTTTTAAAATAAAAAATTATAGAATCAGTCATCGCACTTCAGTTTCTCTTTCCTCCGCAGCTTATTTTCCAGCTACCGTTTCTCTTCCTTCCGCAGCGGTGTGGAAATGAAAAGCACACCTACTCTGTCATCGCTGGTCACTGCGACGTAACTATAGCTTCATATTTGTGTTGTCTTTTCTTCAGGTTAGGTAAACTTCTCCTTCTTTACATCTTCTCTGTTTTCTTTCTTAAGAGTTTGACATGGGAGATGTAATTATTGATGGTAAATCCACTGGTATGTGTAGATTACTGTTAGCAGAAATGCTAATTCATTGGTTTGACCAACTAACAAATAACTACCCAATCTCCCTTTCTTCTAAACGAACTTCCGGTTATAAGCGCGTTTACGCAAAAGCTGTTTCAGCTGACTCACAGAAACCTCTCGTTTATGATAACCAAAACACTCCCTCATCATCATCCTCCAAATTGTCCTTGTTCTTGGTGGTTCAGGCGGTGTTGGTAACCATTCATTTATTCTTCTTCCTTCTGTTTCTTTTGTAATTAGTTTGATTTTGAATTTGCTTTAGGCCCACTATGTTTGGATAAACAAATTAATTTGTAGCTTAAATTATAAGTGTTTGTCGTGATAAGTCCTTATGAATAAGCTGTTTTCGTATGAGTAATAAGTTGTTTTCATAAGTTATCTTCAAGAGCTTATAAAAAAAAAGTTGAAAACATCTTATAAACATGAGCTATTTTCATAAGTTCTCCAAAACAGTCTCAAAAATGTTGAAGGTCAATCCAAACAGGTTCTTAATGTTTCATAAATATTTACATATTGTTTAACTAAATAGAAAAAATATAATGATTAGTTCACTCTAGATGCATTTACGATCGTCGCCAATTCATAGAGTAGTTGCTGACTTTTCTACTATTATAAGAATACTTATGTGGGTGTTGTTTATTAAGTTGACTCTATGTTATTTTACGCATTCAGAAAACAAACGTAAAATGTAGAAGTGCATACATAATCCATGCCAATAGTTTTGATTCGGGGAGTTTGTAAATTAATTAACTTGACTTAATATTCAGGGCAGCTAGCTGTAGCCTCACTGCTTCAGCGAAATATTAAGTCGTGCTTGATACTTAGGGATCTCGAGAAAGCCAAGGCTCTTATTGTCATTCAGGGGATAGTGATTAAGAAGTTCTTCACCACTTTTGGAGTACTGATGCTTAAGAAGTTCTTCCTTTCTATTACTTTTCAAACTGTTTTCAGTTTTAACATGTTATAGTCTAACTATAATATGCAGTACAATTTTAACATGTTATAAAAATCAAATTATTTTCAATCAAGCTAATCCCTTCCCCCCTGAGATAGCCAATGCAGCAAGGGATTTTGTTGTGGAATTTAATGAAGTTGTCTCAAAGAAGACGAAGAGTGGGAAGCAGGGCGCACGATATGAGTTAATTCAAACTTCTCATGCTCATGTGATTTCTGTTGATGCAGGTTGTTGCTCGGATGGCTATACTGCATCTGGTTGCATTTTCAATGACTATACAGATGTAACTACATTCTAAGTTTGCAAAAAGGAACAAATGACAGCTGAACCTACAATTGCTGAAGCTCTTGGCATCCGCTGGTGTATGCAGCTCGCAAAGAATCAAAGAATTAAAGAAAATAAATCATTGTGCAGTCAGATGCGTTGGTTGTAGTGGAATGCATTAGGGGCTCTAATTCTATTGCTAGTTTTGAACACATTGTGGCAGATTGTAAAACTCTTATGAATGCCTTTAGTAAGGTATCTGTTAACTTTATTGGTAGAGGTTTGAATGTTTTAGCGCATAGACTTGTAGGTTATGATATGCAAGTAGGGAACAAGTCTTGGTTGGGATATCCCCTTCCTTTGAATGATGTTATTGTCTCTTGTAATGCTTCTATTATATAACAAAGTTGTTTGAATATCAAAAAAAAAAAAAGATTGACTAATGCTTTTGACCATCTTGTTTCTATGACCATGTAGACTGTAATTACCATGATAAATCATGCAATTGGAGCATCTGGAGTCGTAACCAAGGAGTGCAACTTAGTAAGAAAGAAAGTGATTAATTATCACAATAATTAGAAGTATACCAAATTAGTAAAATATGTTCTGTTCTGCTCTAAATATGTTTTTGGTTACAGGATATTGATCATGGTTGGCTTCTGGCACTGAATGAATGCGTGCAAGCACTGCTGGCCATATCAAACTGAAATATTGTTACTATGTGAAGGCTTGTAATTACATATATGTATTATTGGATTGATGTACAGAAACAGTTACTGACTAATCCTGCTATTGCATCTCATGTGATTGTAGAAACTAACACAAGTAGTATCCAAGGACAAGCATTTGGCTTTTGGGAAAAAGAGAGAAAATAATAGTGAGCATTTGGCTTTTAGGAAGTCTGTGTTAAGACTATCCATGTAATGTAATATTACTCATGTCCATGTTATGCATGTCAATGAATGAAAAGTGCAGGAACATCAATTTGTGTACTTCAAGTTTTAATACTCTTTAGTAGTATTTCTTTCGGCATCAATAACTTGATATTCCTTCCAAATAAAAATATTACAGTTTAATCACAAAATAAAGCTAAAAAGTTGAAAAAGCAGTGTCATTTTTTTTAACTGGTTAATTCATTCAATAAAGCCTAACACAAGGAGTGCAAAATGCTAGAGTGTACAAACAAGTCTCCACACATTGATGAAAACAAACACCAGGAGGCACCAAAGGCCGAAACAAGGAAAACAAAAGGCATGTGGCTAAACAACATAACAACAAAAAGCCAATCATCACCCGAACTGCAAATCATGCAGACCCTCATACCATGACTGCAGAAAACCAGACAACAGTTTAAACAAAAAAACTCGTAACATCAATGTCTTAATCTTGGCTATTGATGGCTGGATCATTCAACTTATGTCTCTGTGATGATTGTGTTGATCCTTCATATGGTGTCGTTCCTTCAAAAAGAGACAAAGGGATTGGTCTTTTTTGTATTAAAATCTGATTGCATTCCCACACAATAAAAAACCAATAGATTGCATTTCCATACAAAAAGAAAACTCCAAACAAATACCTGTAACAGATCTAAACAAGTAGCATTATGGTTTATGACCTCAGAATAATAAGGAGCCTGCAAAGAATATATACTTAATCAGTTATGTTCATAATATAAATGTTCAAATAAAAATAAAACACACCAAATTCTGTTATGATATTAATTTTTAAATAAAAATAAAACAACACCAAAATCTATATTTGCACCTTGTTTTCTTCACCAAGATGTTCTTGATTTGGATTGAAGGGAGCTAGAGTATTTACACTACCATTTTCACTACTCCATACAATGTTCTGCTCCTGCTAAATTTTTTACATAGAAAACATGGATGCTTAGTATGCAATGTAATATCAGGTACATTTTAAAATAAAAGTATGGAATCATCTAGAATATGAATTATCAAATAGAAATAGATAGAGCAACGAATCTTATATCTGCACCTGATTTACTTGACTAGAATATTCTTTGTTTACTTGAATGCTCTCTTGTGTGCCAATTTCATCACCAAGTTGAGATCTGTAACACACTTCATATTCAATTTCTTGACCTCTAGATATGCATGGGCCCTGCCATAAAAAAAATCCTAAATTACACTTATCAACTATTATATATATAATATAATATCAATAAATAAATACTATAAATTTTATACTCACCTCTTCAGGACCTTGATTTTTTTTACTATTTTGGTTGTTCTTTTTAGTTTTCTTTTGTGCAAGCTTCTTCTTCACAATCTGATCAACTTTAGAAGTCTTTATTTTCGAAGGAGGACGCCCTTTACTTCGAGCCAGTTTAGGATCAAGAATGGTAGCTTGGCTTTGAACTGAACAATCTTCTTCTATAATTCTAGGAGATGTTTCATTACATGGTAACTGAATTTTCATGTTTTGAATCCAGTTCATCACTTTCAGTAAATCATCTTCACTATTTATCCTTATTGAAGCAAATTCATAAAAGGCGTCACAAGCTTTATCAACACGTTGCAATTCAGTTTTTCCAGCCAAATTATCAAAACCAGATTTAATAAGTGTATACCTCCGCTTTATATCTTTCCTCCACCGTGCCAAAATATAATTAGATGGCACAGAATCTGTTTTCCCTATGAGCTTAAGCACACAAAGGATGTGCCTACATAAAATGCCTTTAAATTCAAACAAGTGGCAGGTGCATTTTAACATGAAGTCTTTTTCATTAAAGAACACCAAGAACACAATATCTTTCATCCTGTCATACACTTTCTTACTTTCTGTAACAGAAAATATTGAATCCAAACCCTCCAATCTGTTGAAACATGCATGACAGTACATCATAGAAGCTATTTCCAATTGGAATTCTTGAAACTTTGCATTGGTAAAGGCTTTTTGGAATTGGAACTCAAAGCCAAAGTGACTAATACAAGCAATAACCATATTAAACGAACGAAAGTCGGCAATGTTTTCCTTTTCAATTTTATCTTTCAATGCATTATCATACTGCTCAACAAATTGCTTCAATGTTGTCTTTGAGGTCACATATCCATCAAAAAATGAGTTCATACTTTCACTTCGTTGTGTAGTTGACATTCCAGCCCAAAATGTGTCCCTTACATATGCAGGAACCCAACGAAGCCGTTCAACAAATATCCCTTTCAACCATTCATTGTCATGTAGCTTGTAACACTCAATCATATTTTCCCACTTCATCATAAAATCACTTTTGGTAAAAGAATCGTATACAATATCATGCAAAAGTGTTTTGATAGACTCGTAATCAGAATGTCTACCAAACTTTTCAGGAATCTTTTTCATTAAATGCCATAAGCACCACCGATGACGAGCCTTCGGAAAGACAACCTCAATTGCATTTTTCATTGCTCCGTCTTGATAAGTGCTTATGGCATTTGGAGAACGTCCATGCATACATTCTAACCAAGTCTTAAACAACCAAGTAAAAGTTTCAGTATCCTCATTTGACAACAGAGCACAACCCAACAACATCGACTGACCATGATGGTTTACTCCAACAAAAGGAGCAAAAGGCATGTCATATTTATTTGTTAAGTAAGTGGTGTCGAAAGATATGACTTCGCCAAAATATTCATATGCGGCCCTACATCTTGCATCTGCCCAAAACACATTTCGTAATCGACTTTCATCATCCACGTCCATTACATAATAAAATTGACTATTTTGATTTTGCATCCTAACAAAGTATTTTTGTATTGCTTCAGCATCTCCTGTCCCAAGTCGTAATCGTCTTACTTTGTCTATGTAGTTTCTGCAGTCTTTTTCTCCAAATGTGAGATTCTCATACCCATTTGCTTCACCGACCAAGGACTGAAAATTTCTACTCACATTAATCCCAGCTTGATCATTGAGTTCTAACCTCCTCTTCATTTGAGCCCCAATATTTTTGTTCGATCTAAAATATCGTGCTTTCCCTGGACTTAGATCATGATTATGTTAAAAAAAACACTTGAAATTTTAGTTGTTCCGTCTGTATACATACACGCATTCAATCTAGCCTTACACTGCGTTTTTGTTACAAGATTTGGCTCTAACAAATTCTTTGAGCGACTCACATACTTTCTAGATTGACTACATGCTAAAGTAAAATACATTTTCCCTTCATCTCCTTTTTTTGAACTTATTTTAGTAGTTCCAAAACCCACCTGTTGAGCATAATTCCGGTAATACTCAGTAATTTCCTTCTCGGATCCAAATGACATCCCAACACAAGGTGTTTCTTCTTCATAACTATCATTTGCTTCTAAACAATCATTAGTTTCCAATTCATCGCAACACTCAAATCCTTCTTGCACTAATACAACAAATTAAAAAAAAAAACCTATATTAATTGACCAACACAAGTAGTAAATGAAACATCAATCAATTGACACAAATTTCCTGCTAATGATATATAAAAACAACAAATACACAAAATACTTACTTGTAAGTGAAATGAAATCTGAAATACTCTTCTTTAGGGCTATGAATCAATGGAAGCTATTATGGTAAGCAGAAACAGGGTTATGTGAGGATGAATACGAGACCAGATTCACAGAGGCAAGACGTGAGAATGAGAAAACGACCACGACGCTATTTCGCAACAAATGAGATTGAACTCCAATCAGAGTATTTGATTCGCGGGAATGAGGAAACAATTCGCAGGAAAAAGTATCTGATTCGCGGGAGTGGAGAACGTGGGTTTCCATTTTTTTTGGGTGAACTGCAGTTGTTTTTTAGTTACAAACTGCAGGTTTTATATTTAATTTAATCTTATTTTTGCTGGACAGAGAAAGTGTAGCGCGTGGAAGTAGAAAGTTTTCACGCGTCCGTGAGTATTCTTGCACAACACTTCCGTACAAAATAGCATTTCCGTTTACCAATTCATGTTGTTTGGATAATTTGAATCAAAATAGCTTTTGAAAGTATAATTACCAAATTAGACATCATTTATATTATATATAAACGTGAATTTGACAAAATTTCTTTTAAAAAAAAAATTATAACAAAATCAAAAAAGTTTTTAACACAAAAAAATTGAAAAGTTATAATATATATTTTTTAAAAAATAAGTTATAATCTTTTTTTCTTTTTCCAACTTACACCTTTTTTTTTTGGAATATTGAGAAACAAAATACATTTTGTATAAATCTATGCGTTTTCAAGCCAAAAAAAAATTAAAAAATAGAAAAAATAACAATAACCTAAGCAAAGAGTAGGAGGAAAACCCATATCATAATAGAGGTTGCTGGCAGCTCTGCACCAAAATAAAAATAATAATAAAAGAGGTTTCTGGAAGGCCAAAAACGAGTTGGATATGTGGTAAAAAAATAGATGGAGGAGAGAGCATATAAGGAAGAAGAAAAGTTTTTTAACTGTCAACCAACAGTAAATGTAGAATTGATTTGGAGAAGCTAGGATTTGGAGCTTCTCCTAGAAATGCTTTTGGAAGACTGAATTGATTTGAGAAATGATAGCCAAACATGTTGCAAAAGGCAGAAATCACAGTGGAGGCTTGAAAACGTGCTTTTAGAGGTTGCAAACGGCCAACCAAATAGGCACTAAGTAGGTAACTTAGCAAGAAGGTACAAGTCTGCTGAGTCTTATATTTAAATATCAAATTCAAACTTAATCCTAAAAAGAAAAAAAATCAAATTCAAACTCATATTCACGTATCATTACTTACCGTAAAAGGTAACGATAATCACATCAATTAAAAATTTGATTTCATTTAAATTGATAGAACTATTTGATTTAAATGTATTAATGTCATTTTAATCGATTTTGATCTTCTGAAATAATTGACTTGGTTACGAAGTTCGTATGAGTATCAAATAAATTTTATACACCATAATCTTAAATATTATCATACCCAGTAACACTTTGACGAAATGGAAATGGGTCTCTTTTATGCTTAAAGGTTTCTTTTTTTGTCAAGAAAATTATTTATATGCTTATATGTTATTTGGAACATATATAATTCCAAAATTCCATTGTATTTAAATTAATTCAATAAAAGCACATATTGACAACTATAATATTTGTGTCATATTTACGCAACTCATTCTTAGACTTTGGTTGCATTACATTATATTCCTTTGACTACTTTAATCTTCACACTCCTATTTACAATAACATAACACTCCTTTTTATTTTTTTACTAAAACATCACACTCCTTATTTTTGGACTCATTTCCATTAATTAAATCTAAAAAGTTTCACTTGAGGCCAGCATGGGCTCTGCTAGGGTTTTGGTGACTTCCGGTTTCCGTTAGCTCCGGCCACCTTCCTCAGCCCTCTCTTTCTTCCTGCTGAAGCGTAGGGATCAATACAATTGGAAAAACGCAGTCGTGTTAATGCTTTCGGGCGTTTGGCTCACGTTATTTCTATAATTTTGATTCTTACTGACAGTTTTCCCCAAAACGAAATTTCTGCACTTCAGTTTCTATTTCTCTGCTCTCTGTAGATTTTTCGATTTGCTTTTCTGGTTCCAATTCAGCCTGCCCCGCCATGTTTGATAGGAAGGCTGAACTTGCGGTGCCGACTTTGGTTTCTTCTCCAACGCAGCCACGGAATCCTGCTACGGCTGTTACTAGTTCACAGATTGTTCCTACCAAGTCTTTTGTGGCAGTTCTTAGCAGAAGGAGCTCCTCCACCAATGACACTCCCCTTCCTACTCCTTGCATTAAGGGGGATTCACTTTGCATCAAAATCGGGCAGGCAGAATATACGAAGGGTTTAGAAGATTGTCGTAATGCTCTTCGTGGACGTCTTACTTTGGTGAAGGGGACAAACCTTACACGGTGCGAGACTTGTCATTGAAGCTGGGTATGGTTTGGAGAATTGCTCACAAATGGAAAATGGTGCCGTTGGGAATAGGATATTATGATTTCCATTTTGAGTCGTCGGATGATTTAAGGCGAATCTGGTCTGCAGGTACCGTAAATTTAAAGCCAAGACTACTACATTTCTCACAATGGACAAAGGATTTTTCTCGTGCTACATAGAAACAGACTCATGCTTCCATTTGGCTCCGGCTTGTTGAATTACCGCAAGAATATTGGCGTGAACGTACACTGAAGGAAATAGCGAGTACTGTTGGAGCACCGATTGACATAGATGACCCGACACGCAATAGAGCCTTTGGACATTATGCACGGATATTGGTCAACGTGGATTTATCTAAGCGTGCCTATGATGAGATTCTTGTGGAACGCGAAGGTTACACCTTTAAGGTGAAAGTGCAATACAAGAGACGCCCTCTTTTCTGCCACCACTGTTATGCGACTGGGAATAATGTCACAACTTGCAAATGGTTGCACCAAGAAGCGATTACGGATGTCCCTGATCGCGGTAAAAAGCCGGTAGCTGATGTGATTCCCACAGGGACTGCTCCTCTACGACAAAAATGGGTGCCAAGGAGGGATGCCGGTGCCTCTACCTCCTCTCATATGACAGATCCACCCCTTGCAACTTTACACAATCAGGAGCAACCAATTCCTGCAGATGTTGTCGCTCCCGTACATGACAATATTGCTGCTAATTCATTCAGCTTCTCATTGCAGAACGTTATGGATGATATACCTCAACGTAGGCTACCTGGCCCTGATATCCCCGTGTTGGAATTGGTTTCTGATGGTGAGCACGATGACATGCATTCCCGTGATGTGGCTCACACGCAACAGGTTTCTCCTGTCGCCGCTTCGTAGCGGTCACAAACTGTAGTGCACGTTGACATGCATGGTTCTGCGGTCAAGAGGAAAGTCGTGTTCAGCTGTCGACTGTTGCACAATTGCCGATACAAACAGTCCATGTAGGTGCAGCAGATAGCATGGCTACGGTTGCCACTGTGCA